>CAMQGK010000308.1:16930000-17530000 GCA_947000775.1 Pterois miles
TGCCGTGGAGCCCGAATGAGTAATCCCTGCCATCCTGTGGAACGTGTATGTGTGTGCGGTCGGGTGTGTTGGTGTACTTTTTGCCTTCTGACAACCAGTTTTATATTTTGATTTGCACTTGTTACATTTTTAGCTTTAGGTTTAATATTGTTATCAATGTAGACGCACGGCAGGCATGCCCAGATGGGAGAGCTGAGCGCGAGGGGGCTGCACCCCAAGGTGAAAACAAGGCTGCAACGCATACCGCATGTCATGTGATAAGGAACAACCAATCACAGCCAACTGATATCTTTTCTTTCATCTGTAAATATCAGTCTACGGCAAATATGTGGAACAGTTAATCATTTTAGCGTAAGACTACCTAGAACTTTACATCTGTCCCATGGACTGTTTTACGGGCCTCACTCTTTTGTCCGATGTCCTCACAGCATCCAGTTGAAAAATGAGCCAGATTGACAGAGAAATCAAATGTAAAGCTTCTGTGAGGGGTTTTATGGTGCTGGAAATGCATTTGACTTTGTTTTGATTGTGTTTAGTTTAGTCAGTGAGGCTTCTTGCTAAATTATCGCAACTTTATTGTCATTTCAGCATGCAGGCTTTGGTTGCTTTGGAACGGCAGGCGCGACAGGAGAGCAACCTCCCAAGCACACATTGTTTTCTGCATATTTTTTATACGTGGCATGTGTGCGGCCCCTTAAAGTGGCGGTAAGCAGTTTATTTTTGGGCTCATTGGGCACATAACCTTTCAGCATATTGTAATTCAAGTGTTCTGAGAGGAAACTAGACTTCTGCATCTCCTATTTTCTCTGTTTTCAGGCTTTAGCAAATCTAGCTGTGACGAGAGACTTTGGCCAATCACACGTCATTTCAGAGAGAGTGTTCTTATTCAGCGTTCCTATTGGCTGTGCTCCGGCTGGTGGGCAGTGCTTGGTATTCTTTCAAATGATGATGAACATGGCAACCCAGTCACAAACTTCCTCACTTTACAGCTAAACAGTAACTACAAGATGTTTCTGAAAACATCTGATCAGTGCTTCCTAGTTTGTTTGGTTCATTCCGTTGAATGAACAACCAATAGGAACCCTCTATCACTAAAATGACCTGTGATTGGCCAAAGTCTCTTCAATTACAGTATAATATGTTAAGAGGTTAGTATGAAATCGTGCCCAATGATGCCAAAATAGTCTGCCTACGTAAACTTTAGCACACAGACATAAGACTGATGTCCGTCTACTCTCCAATCTCACTCAGACAGAGGAAATATTTCCCCAAAATGTTGAACTATTCTTTAAAATGTTAAAGGATTACATTTAGGACATACTAGATTGACAGTCCTGGTTTAGGAACAGGCATAACTCTTTGTGTTTGCAGGTGTCTGTGCATGTGTTTCAATGCTTGTCAGGGGTTTAATCAGCAATGCGTTGGAGTAATTAGAACCAATCAGCTCTGCTAGAATCCGGGGAGAAATGGAGACAATGTGACCCCTGTTTCAGATCACTGTCTGGAGTAGACTTGCTTCATATGAAGTGTGTTTTATTCTTAATTGTCTCCACTGTATAAGCCTCTGATATCTTGACCTCTCCTGTCACATCTGTTGCAAGGCAGTCATCTGTTTTTATGTTAGTAAGGTGCTAGTTCCATTAAATTGAGGTTGATCTTGCTCAAATACTATTTCCACGATCAAGAATGAACTTAGTACTTGGATGAGAACAATTTGATGTGAAGTGGGCAATTCGGTCTGCTGATATGACATGACTAAAAGCTCCAGAGCAGATCATGGACCTTGGGGAGAGATTGCTTTGTCAACTAAATTAAATTAGTCCGACAAAATATATCAGGGTTCACTGACTGATTACTTTTTTCCAGAGCTTTCAACCACATCTCACAGTTTTCATCAGTGAATAGAAGACCATTCTCATTTAACCTCCAATCAGCTGGTGAAGGAAAAGAATCACTTTTCTTCATTTAAACTGCAATAACTTGATTAAAAAGTAAAGCTCAAGTTTGATTTCCCTCCTATGTTGTCCGAGCACACTTGCTCATTGCGGATGATTGGCGTGTCTATGTATGTCCAGGGCAGTGATTGGTTTAATCTGTGTGTATCTAACTATAAAGCAATGAATTGCTTTCTGTTTGTCCATATGTATGTGTTTGTCCTTTGCATATCTCGAGAGCCATTCATCCATCCTACTTCACGCTTGGAGGGAGTATTACTGGGGACCCAAGGACATGAGACGCGTTTAATATGATAAACTTTGAATAAATAAGTGAACAGCGCTCTGTGCAGAAGCAGGGGTGGAGCTTCAGGTGGGACTTTGCTATGGATGAATCCAGAGAACTGGATACAGCCTTGGATGTGAGCTCCTGTTCATTACCACAGTATGAAGAGTTGCTCAGTGGCGCATGACGCCAAAATGGCTCGGCTGTCGAGTCATAAAGTACCTGGATCTTCTGTTGATCTTCTGCAGCCATTGGGCCCATAGAGTAGGCGCAGTGGCGTTTCCTTTAACTCCGCCTCCCAGCGCTCGTTCCAGCCTCCATCGGGGGGGCTCACTCACATGAATGGAGGAAAATAAATAAATAGTAATAATAATTATAACAAGTCTGTTGATTTAAAGTCTTTTTGGGTCCATCGACGTTGTAATTCCATCATTCAGCCACTGTGAAAATTTGCTTCAAGTCCAAGCACAGTTCCTGGGACTGTTCGGACTTCACAGGCCTGTAGTTCACTTTGGCTGCTGGATGCTGGATATACTGGCAACCAAACCGTTCCTCGCTTCCCTGGAGTCAATGAGCGATAAGCAGTTCTCTGCAAGCAGCACCTCTGGGGGCCAAACAATCGGGCCGCTTCAAATTGCATCCCTTCCACGCCCCAGACAGGCTCTGCACTGGTAACATACGACTACAGCACTGACAGGACCATGTGGTCACCTGAACTCTGGTTCTGGTGGCTAAAAACACTGAGCCCTTTCAATTGGCAGTGGGCGGATAGATCCGAAAATATCGATATTACCAATGCCTCGTTATGATGCTTGATTCCAGCAACAATAGGATCAACAAAAGAAAAAAAAGCGTCAGTTTCTCTCTTCTACACCCATTTGTATTCATCAGAGTAGAACTGTCTGTACAAACAATGGTCTGTTGCACCGTTTGCTTCTCAGTGCTGTTGTGATGTTACTCCGCCCAACATGTGATGAACACATCAGTTTGTTGTCACTTTTTGTTTACTTTTTAGTGTGTCATTCTAAATTATTATACTGAAGTGAAGGCAGGAATTTCACAGATGGATATTCAAAATCTACTTCTGTAAAGAAAAATAAGTGTGTTTGTCATTTGAGTGAAGTGGCCCTTTCATCAAGCAATATACACACTTAAATCCACCTTCAAATAAACTCACTACGTACAGAAACTGAGGTTTTTCAGAGACTCTTAATGAAGGTAATTGGTGCGTGTCATTTGATGTGTTTCTTCATAATGAGGCAGGGTAAAGCCCTGTGAGACTCAAACTGTGATTAAGGCTTATACGAGTATGTTTGTCAAGATGTCGTCATCAAGGATGGATTAAGAAGTGAGGAGGCCCCTGGGCACCGTGTCTTTACTCCGCTACACCAGCCTGCTACTGCTAAACCCTGCCAAAGCCCAGTCTGTCAATCAGCTCGCAGTGACCGTAATGATAAATTGTGTCACTTCTAACACAGCTGTGTTTTATGTGGGAAAGAGAAGACTGTAGTGTTCCTTTACAACACAACACTGTCACATTCAACCAATCAGTGATCCCAAGGCCCCACCATAGCTGTGTGAAGACTGTCGACATGTCAAACGCTTTTTTTTAATTATTGTTTTAATATTTCAAATTTAATCAATTTTAGGTATTCTATTATATTCTCTTTTATTTTATTCTGCTTTACATATTTTTTAAATGTGTTCAGTTTTATTTGTTTAATACTTTTCCTCCTGTGTTTCCTCATTTCATTCTATTTCTTTTTAATTCAAGATGGCGTTTCTTCAGTATTTCCTCAGTATTTAGTTTTGTGATGATGTAACGCAATTGTCGATTGTGTGAGTGCTAATTGTAAAGCACTTTGTGCTGCATTTCCTTTTGTATAAAAAGTGCTATACGAATAAAGTTATTATTATGTAGTTAAGAACATCGCTCTGTTTTAAAGCACTCTGAATAACCACACAAAATACTGCCGTAGAAGTCAACAAATATAATTGCAATTAGGAGACAATGATACCTTAACACAGGAGACTAGAAGTTAAAGGAGAATGCCGCTCTAAAGAAAGATATTTCACAAGATGAAAACTTTTACCCAGACAGAAAAAAACTCTTCTGCTGGTCAACTTACTTTACTTACTCTTAGTAGCCAGTCAGTCAGTGCGTTAAATGCACGTTAACATGAAACCTTCATACTTCCTTCATGTCATGATGTAATGTACACACATCAAAATAAGGAGCCAAGGTATTTTTACAACATGGGCCTCTTTGGGACAGCTGACATACTGTACTTAAGGAAAAGGGTGAACCAGCTGAATCAATGATGCGCTTTAAAAAATACTTCCACAATATGTTTAAAGCCTTAACTAAGGCTTTCTAGATTATTTATAAGCCAATAAATGGTAGGTCCATTTTTAGGATTATTTTTTTGAGGTTTTTATGTCATTCTGTTGCTTCCCAGTGGTCCTTGTGTATTAAAATCTGAAAATTCAAATTTTGGTCGAAGCATGTATGTTTGTATGTTATGTTTTAGCGTCAAAGTGCTATTTTCCAAAGAACTTCTAAAAACGTCTTCCATCATGACCTGATGTAGGCTTCTGCATGGTGATGCTACTACATATGCAGTATGTATACATCCTTATAGCAGTGTGCTAATGTCACACACAGTAACTTAGATGGCGGTTGGCATGCTCCTAGTTTGGAGAAGCAGACAGGACTACCGGCACAGAAGCTAAGCTGCTGTGGACGCCATGGTAAATTGTCAATGGTAAATGGACTTTTCTAGTCTTCTGACCGCTCAAAGCTCAAAAAGTTAGTTTGGATCCAAAAGTCACAAAGTACACAAGTGAAGCCGAAGGTTCCAGTCCATCTGTATTAGAAAGAAAGAAAGATATTCCTTTATTAGTCCCACAGTGAGGAAATTCAGTTTTACACTCTGTTGTTCACACAGTACATATACATGTCAATGGAGAGATGTCAGAGTGAGGGGGCTGCTCCTGACAAGCGCCCAGAGCAGTTGGGGGTTTGGTGCCTTGCTCAGGGGCACCTCGGCAGTGCCCAAGAGGTAAACTGGCACCTCTCCAGCAACCAGTTGGTCTTGGTCCATGGGGGACTTGAACCGGCGTCCTCCGTGTCCTAACCCAAGTCCTTACGGACTGAGCTACTGCCGCCCCAATTTATTTAGGTGTTGTTGGGCAGCCTATAGCAGAACATCCTCTACAGTTTGTTCAGTTTTTCTGCACTGATGGATATTATCTTATGATGACTTAACCACAATTATTCCTATTACCAAACTGTAATGGAAATGGAGAAGGGTGATGGAAAAGGAGGGCGACATGGTGCGAAGCAGCATGGCATGGAGCAGCGTGGGCCTTGTATCACCCTGTTTCTTCACACTTGTTTCTGCTCTCCTCTCTGATGCTTTCAGTCACGGTGCTGGATGCTAGCTGAGTCGGCTGAAGTACTTGTGAGCCAGACGCTGGTCTTTTCCTCTGTTGCTGTCCTGTGTGATCAATAACTTGAGACACCTCAAGGAAAGGCACTCTGCAGTGGATTAGAATTGCAGTACTGAACAAACGTCACAATTTTCACTTAAACGGTAACTTCTTTATTTTTCAACCTGGACCCTGGAAGTATTTCACTGTTCCACCGTTGTCTTCTGGTAGCACGTCACATCACAAGAGAGACTTTCCATAATATCAGACACTTATAATAACAATCAGAGCCTGTCATGGCAAAAACAGGCATTTTAGTGGACGTAACAGTGCCAGCTTGCCCAGATAGATCACATACGAAATGTAAATTTTTAAATGTTACACCCAAGACCCTTGAGCCACCAGCTCAAACTGGCTTATCAGGGTTGAATTCCTGATTTGCCTCTCAGAGTCCATGGGCCCCTATGGAGTGTTACAGAAATTAGTCCTGAAATGAGGTCTGTAGTTAACATACGATGAAGAGATGTTCGTGTTTTGCTCTATGGCATAAAATACATCAGTAAATATCCCACTCATGAATTTTCAAGCCTTTATGTGTCTTAAAAAAGGGCGATTGCTAACAAGCAGCTAAATGAGACTACCAGACGTCATCACGCCAACTCGTCCGCCTTCACAGACTCATTGTGCACACTCATCCTCATGCGACTGTGGTGTATTTGTACTCCTCAGATTGCATTCACCCGTCAAAAATCATAAAAGTGGTGTTCATTTGCGGAGATTATCTTGCTGAACAAAACATGTAAGTATCATAAACATGTGATAGCCACTAGGCTTATTTTCTGCAATAATCCAAAACCCAATGGAAAAATCCCATTGGCTTTTTGTCGAGGGAACACGGTGATGCTAACTTCCTGGCTCGTCAACAAAAATAGGTCGTCTCTGTAGCACTCTATTGTCAAACCCCACTTGGCTGGTAATCATCCATGAGGTGGTCAGACCGAATACACAGTTACACAGTGCACATAATACATTAGTGCACACTAAGGCAGCATTAGCAAGGATGGATTACCAACCAAACTCCACGTCCATTGTGTGGTTAGTTCATGGTAATCCGATATATTACAATTTTTTCTGATTATGACCTAAAATGATAAAGGGCTCAAACAGGCACTCATTTACACATGCATATCAATTTATCCATTGCCAGAGGTACTACTCAGCCCGTGAAAACAGCTGTATAATGTCTTCAGTGTCTCTGGAGAAGTCTGACGAAATAACCTTGATGAAGTCACAGCGATGTCATCAGACTGTAAATGTATAAGAGAAAGTTTTTATCAGTGGAGTAGTGTAGTTGAAAAGATGTGGGCATTTACCGGGTAAGGATAGCCAAATGAAAAACACTATTATATTGCTCACGGGATACATGGATAACAGGAAAACACACATAAGACAAGAGAGTAAAACAACCAAAACAATAAAAGCTCAGTAATACAGATAAGCATAAAGTAAGTAATTAATAGGACACACCAGATATGTTATATTTAGATTTCCTTATTGAACTACTACACATGTGAGTAGATATTCAGTGTGTGTGTGTGTGTGTGTGTGTGTGTGTGTGTGTGTGTGTGTGTGAGAGTTGTATATGTTAAGCAATGGAGGGAAGGGAGAGGGAGAAAAGAAGAAATAGGGGGTCTGATCTCTGGTCGGGCCTTGGGGACAAAAAGGCATTGTGATAGAAACTGGATGGGTCAGGACCACTGGATCAGGACCACTGGTCAGGACCACTGGATCAGAACCACTGGTCAGGACCACTGGATCGGGACCACTGGTCAGGACCACTGGATCAGGACCACTGGTCAGGACCACTGGATCGGGACCACTGGTCAGGACCACTGGGCCAGGCCATGGCTTTATTTACCCACTGGTAATTTACTCTTATATATATATATATATATATATATATATATATATATATATATATATATATATATATATATATATTATCCATGCATTTGTCTGTATGGTTTTATTTGTTTGTTTATCCCTTTGTCCTGGCTTTCTTTGCTCTGTCCTGCTTTAAGCTGCCCCCAGAGCTGCTGGTCTGTTGCAGGTCAGACCCCCTCTGGAACAGCACCCACAGGAGGAGCAACTTTCTACCTGAAAGAGGACTTAGTGGCTGTCAGGCCTATCTCACCATGCTGTACCACGATAGTCCATTCCCCTCAAACTCCCATCAGCTGTCAGGACCTGGTCTGTCACCCCCTTCTGGGGAGTCATGCTTTATCACTAAGTATAATACTAAATCACTTCAGGCAACACCTGCATTATTATCACCTCTTGAGGCCCATTTTGTAGAAGCAACCCAAGTTAAAATCTAAGTTTTAAGGCCTTTATTATGTCAGTTTACAGTATATCAATCATGCATGGTGTATATTCCAAAATTAACTTGTGCTTAAATGACCAAAAATAATTAATTATTACTCACCAATACATATACACAATGTAAAGTGGATGAAACAGGGGCCAAGAGGGGCCCTGTGCTGGCTCATCCAGCTCTGAGTAAGAGTACTCAGTGGCCAAAAAACAAGCAAAATCCATAAATATGATAATACAGTCTTTGTAAAAGTCTTTCATATTAGACCAACATTATATCAACGTTCACAAAAATACATACTCTGTTTCTGATGTAAGTGCACACTTCTTCACTGAGCGCTGTGCCAGAACCACCTGTGGGTGAGGTCGAGAAGGTGAGTAAACGATATCTCACAGTACGCATTACTGTTGGTGTAAAAAAAGGGGGGAAACCACAACAGATGTGTGCAGCAATCTGCTGAGGCTTTGGAGAAGGGAAGAGAAATCCAATTTAAGTGTGTATACCGGAGATGCATTTTAACACCAGGTGTAAATGTAATCCAGCTAAATCAGAGCAGAGACACACGCCAGATATGAGACACATGCTGGTGCCAGTTGGAGAGGAGGCCAGAGTTGGAGAAAGGGGGGATATCGAAGGGATCATATCCATCTTTTTGTTATCCGGTGCTGATCCATCCGCTGCCTTAGTCAGAGAGCTGGCAGCCGCATCCACGGAGAAGGAAGTGAGCGGAGACTGAGGGAAGGCTCCTGAGGAAAAGGAAGAGCTCCACCTAGTGGCGGGAAAATATGTAATTATGCAGAAACACTGTGTGTGTGTGTGTGTGTGTGTGTGTGTGTGTGTGTGTGTGTGTGTGAGAGAGAGGAAGAGGGTGACCACGCACTCACTGTGGCACAAACAAGACGTGAAATCCAAAGACTCCTTTTAATGGAGAAATAAACAAGTCGGTGTGTTTGTGTAAGTGCAAACCTTTGCTCACACACACACAGGTTAAATAACATGTCCACGCCACCTTTTCTCCGATGCCCTCTTTTTTCCCTCTGTGGTTTTTAATAGCAACCACTTGCTCATCATCACACAGGGTCAACACCTGTTCTCTACACAAACACATCTGAGTACACACACACTTTCATATCACTCTCCTCACACAGCAATGATGCTGTGTTTGGCCTGATGACAAACATATCTTTATTAATATGGAAGGCAGCTTTGTAAGCTGATGAATACATCAGCGGTGGCGACAATGTTTGCATCTCTCTGGCGGGCAGATGTGTTTGTGTGGTGTGAGGTGCTGTTGATGCATTGCTGCGTGGAGAAACGGATGCTGCACGGCAGGTTATGGCGTGGAGGTAGTTTGCCAAATCGCATGTTACTGTATCTTCTCATAAGGGGGTCTCCTTGGCAAATGTGATGTTGTGACTCAGGTGTGAGATATGTGAGGGCCACACACACACACACACACACACACACACACACACATATGCACACAGTATATGAAGCAGATCAGTCATGCTACTGCTGGTGCTGAAGCTGCACTGTGGCCAACAGCAGCTCTGATTATGTGTGACTGGAAGAATACTGAACAGGGTGTATGTGGGAAAGGGCATGTATGTGTATGCACTGCCCTTTAAGGGTCAGTTCACCCAAATTATAAAAAATAGCACCTAGTAAGGCTGCACGATACTGGAAGAAACTGACATTATAATGTTTTTTTTTTTCTGCAATATATGGTGCAGCCCTTGTATTTAGCCATGCAGATAGTTTTGGTTTAACGAGACATGAACAGGTTTGAGATTTCTGCCTCCACTCTGAACACAGACAGTTTTCATTGGTAGCGTCTCTTCCAGTGCTACCAGAGTAACTGAGCAGGACTGTATCAATGTACTGTAGGTCCTGACCAAGCCCCAGAGTAGAGCACCGGTTGTTGATGCCAATTTTTGCAGTTGGCAAACTGTGGTACTACAGCTTCCATGTCCATTACGTGATGCCATTGGGCCCAAAAAGACTTTTCCCCTAAGCGAAAGAGACATTTGTAATTCAGCAAGTAACTTATTGTTTGTTTGTTCGTTTTTTGAAGTAAATGAACTTCCCAGGATGAACACTTGAATAGCCCTAATTTAAATCATGAGGTCCTAAAAGTTGTAAAATGCACATTAGCTGAATTCAAAGTTATTTTCCTTCCTTCATTCATGTGAATGAGACCCAGAATGAGGCTGGAGCAAGGGCTGGGAGGTGGAGTTAAAGGAAACACTACTGGGCCCAGTGGATGAGAAAGATCGCCAGATGATCCAGGTATTGTATCTCATTATTCGGGTACTTTATTTCATTATCCGGGTACTTTGTGTCTCTGCAGTCGAGCCATTCCGGGTTCATGCACCACTGAGCATCTCTCATAGGATTGAACAGGAGACTGCCTACAACGCCGTATCCAGCTCTCTTTATACATCCATGGTCCTGACACATACATTTAGCCAAAGATCAAGTGACAGCCCTCTTCGGGGGCCACAGGAACTGTGACTCGTGTCCATCAGGTTGTTGTTGTAGAGCCACGAATTCCTCAGAGACAGTTGTCAGGGAGGAGGGATGAGTCAACTAATGGACTTTGAACAGGAGGCCACTGATCATTTCCTCTTTCCTACAGTCAACATTAGTTTCTTTTAACCATGACCCAGCCTTATTTTTTAACTACGAAGGTTCTCCCAACTTTAACAAAGCAGTAACCTAAACCATGATCTTCCCCTGACCAAGTAGTTTTTGTGCCAAATAAAACCTTAACCATAGAGGTACACAATCAAATGTGAAGTTATGGTTTTCAGTGATTTGTTAGGATTTTGAAAGGCGCTGCCAAACAGAGCTGAAGAGAGATATTGAACTGTTGGCCTCCACCCACACCTCCCTCACCAGTGTTGCTGGATAAAGAGGCGAAGGATGAAGGAGATGTGAATACATCTCAGCACAACCATGCTCTTTTGAAAATGGAAAAGTTTTTCTTTCTTTTTTTTTTTCTCGTTGAGATCTAAACACTTCTGAGCATTTTAGCATCTTTCAGCTAAATATTTTGTTTTAAGATCCCTAAAGGCCCAGACACGCCAAGCCAACATCAGAGAACCAGCGGCAATGACAGCTGACTGCTGCGTCGCCTAACTTCACCTTCGTCTTTGTCGACAAGTTGCATTTGAACACACTGGAAAGATTACAGCTGACAGCCAGTTCTGTGCCCGCTTGCGGGGACTGTAAATATGCAAGCCGTCGTTATGATACCTACATGAAGCAAAGCGGCGTTTGCCGACCATTTTAGCTTCATTCCAGATGGTCATGTCATTGTGAAAATATCTGTGTTGGAATGATCAGATGAGAAGAAGATGCAAGATGAGAAGAGCCTTCTGTGTTTTGGTCCTGTCGCCCATCGGCTTGCTGTGTCAGGACCTTTACTTAACTCTAAGCCCTCTCATAAACCTGGTTTCCAGCAGCAGCAGCTGATTTCAGTGAAAAATCTGTGAAAAGCCACTGTGCACTACCTGCTCAGCAGCAAACAGCAGTATACCTCTAAATGTCCCATAGGTGTGAATGTGAGCGCGAATGGTTGTCTGTCTCTATGTGTCCTGCGATAGTCTGGCGATCTGTCCAGGGTGAACCCTGCCTTCGCCCAATGTCAGCTGGGATTGGCTCCTGCCCCCCAGCGAACCAGAACAGGATAAGCAGTTACAGATAATGGATGCATAGTGGAGACCAAAACAGAGCTCAAAGAGAGTGAATACTGGACTTACTGTACATTACTTACATTAATCAGGTGGACACAAACACAGCTCCAAATGAACGGTGTGTTTCTTGTAACAAGTGCTTGCTTACACAGTATCCACATCTAGTATATAAATAAATCAATTAAGGTAGAAAAAAATGTGTCTTTTTGAATACACACATTCTTCTTCCTTGTCAAAACCGGACACAGAAAACTCCCACGAGGCTGATGTGTCCTACACACACCCTACATTTTGCATCGAAGGTTAGAAAAGACTGACCCCCTGCACACATAGAATTCCATCAGCTTTGTATGTCCGACATGCATGCTCTCTCTAACACACACACACACACACACACACACACACACACACATACACAAACAGTGATATCAGGCTAATCTGCTGTGGTGCAGCCCCAGTGTGTCCACAGATAGTAGCCAGCAACCCAGAAAGGTGTTTACTGCCATAGACAGGGAGATAACACTGTTTTAGTGAGCCTTCACACACCCACACACGCACACACACACACACACCGGTACATCACAGCAGATACAGGACACATGTGTGTCTACA
This sequence comes from Pterois miles, assembly GCA_947000775.1. Lineage (NCBI taxonomy): Eukaryota > Metazoa > Chordata > Actinopteri > Perciformes > Scorpaenidae > Pterois > Pterois miles. Next base: position 16,942,337 of record CAMQGK010000308.1, read on the forward strand.
TGCTCACACACGACATTACAGTAAATGTGTTTCACAAAAGAATCAAGAAATCAAAAATGCAAACATTCAAAATGGAGGGCACAAAAAGATAGACATTCACTCGCAAATACACACACACAAACACACACACACACAGGCAGCAGCTATTGTTCAGTTGATGGTCCATTATCTAACTACTGCCAGTGCTTGTCATCAGTGTGTGTGTGTGTGTCTATTTGTGGACAGCACACCTCCCACTGTGGCTATAAGCTTTCTGTCACACTACAGTGCTGCTACATTTACTCCACACACACACACACACACACAGAAACGCACTTATACACAAAAACAGCTTGCGGCCGTAAACCAAGAGAAAAACATCTTCTGGTATTGTTTGGATGAAAACAGGAGCGTATTGTCTTGACAACAAAAAGTAGCCATATTGCTTTGTGAGAGGTGGAAACCAAAAACATAATGAAATGAAATGGTAAAATGTTTACTGTGTCTTTACAATGTATGCTTACCGGTTCTTACTACTTACGTTATGATGTGCTAACTAGAGACAAGTCGCTAAACTTAGCTGTCCAGATGTGTGTCAGTATCTGTCACTTATCTGCAGCTCTAATGTAGTGAATAGTTCAAACAAGGCATCACATAGGCCTGCAGTGCTCTACACAGAATATTAGTGCTTGCAGTGAGACCTGTGGATAATCCCTATTTTTTTTTTTTTTTTTTTTTTTTTTAGTGTGGAGGTTTCTTCTTGACCTTCAACACAGTCACTATACTGTGATTAAAAAGTCAACTATTTGCGATGTAAAGATAAAGCAAAGTAATTGCTACCTCAGCAGATAATGCAATCAGCCTCCCTCTGTGTGTTGTGTGTTGGCTTCTCCATGCTTTGTTGACATGGCATAGCCACATGTATGAACATGCTGGCCAATCGTGCATGTTAGCATGCCCTAGCTAGCTCATGGCCACCGCTCTGTGCTGCTCAACCGGTTACGGCTGATAATGCCAGCCTGACTAATGGTGCTGTCATGCAAGTGCCCACCCTTTGGTTCCCATCATGCAGGCAGTGGTATATCTGTCGGCATCATACTTGAGCTGACGTTGTTTGCACCGTTAGCACCGTTATCTACTTGTTGTGGGTTCAGCCATCGCCATGTTGAGAGACGTGGAGGTAATAGATATGCTGTGAATTTTTTATTGAGCACCTTTAACCCATTGTTGTGTTTGGTGCTGTACAGTATTAGCCCCAGACTGGGTAAATCTTGACCCAGTGGTTTTAACTATGCAGGGACTCCTTCTTTGGTGTTGGCTTAAAACTGCCTTTGGGGGGTGCAGGGGTGAGGACTCTCAACATCAGTGTTAAATCTCCTGCCAACATGACTCGGTCACCAGTGATCATCTGTTGCTGCATTTCTCTGCTTAAAGAGAGAGGATATAGTTGTTGTTTGATAAATCTGACATGGATAGCCCCAATATTGGAACCAACTCACAAGACAAAGTCAAGCCCTAGAGTAGAGGTAAGATCGGGCCTAAAAAATAAATCCGACCCGACCCAGGCCCGCGGATATTAAAGCCTGACCCGGCCCGAGTCCAATCAATTAACTTGATTTGCAGGCCCGAGCCCGAAACAAACCCGAAATTTTATATTTTATTTGTGAGAACTCAGGAGGAGGAGGAAAGGGAGGGGATGCATCAGTCAGACCCGGACAGAGCACTGCTCCGGGAAAAGGGACTGGTTGCGATTTGTGTGATCACATTTGTGACGATGCCTGTGCATAATGATAACAAATTAAAGCCTGTCTTTTGTAACGAATTCTGCCGGTTAAACAAGACTGTAAGATGCATATTCAATAAACATTTATATCTTACCATACAGCGCCTTCTCTGTTTTATCCAAATTATTTATTTTATAACAAATATTCCTTAGTTTAATATCCATACATCGTTTTAGTATACATAATATATAAATATATATTTATTAAAAAAAGTTAGTGAGAGAGAAGCCTGGCCCGGCCCGGCCCGACCCGAACGTAATAATTGACATTTTGTCGGGCCGGCTCGGGCTAAAGATCTTTCCTCTACCCTAGAGTATAAAGGGATGACGGGACCTCACCTCTTAGAGAACTCACATGGGTGTGACACTGCTTCTGTCTATATTCTAGATATTATAATACTATAATGCCCATACTGTCAGGAAGTATAAGTGTTAGTTTATAGTTTCCGGTTGCATGCTTTTATTTTGGCGCACTTCCTGTTTTGTTTGCATCCTAACCTCTCCTCTCGTTGCAGTCACTTCACTCCCTGCCCTGCATGTCTCCTGCCTTCACGTTAGAGCACCTCCTCCCGATCTGATTATCATCACTAGTCACCTGCCTCTGATCGTCATCCCCAGCCCTGATTGTGTTCACCTGTGTATAGTTAACCACCTCCCTCACGGGTATATAATGTGTGCTCCCTTTTCCTCCTGTGCCAGTTTGTCTTTAACTGTTTAGTGAAGTGTACCCGCAATCTCCTTGTGTTTTTGATTCCTAGTGTTTTGGACCATAGCCCGTGTTTTTTGACTTAGCCTCTTGCCCGCCGATTTGGATCTGTTTGCCTTACTGACTGCTATACCGTGCACCGACCTACCTTTTGTAGTAAAGACTTTGATTTTTGCCAAAGAAACCCTGCCTCTGACTCTGCATTTGAGTCCACACCTGAGTCTATATTTGAGTCCTGACACATACCAGTAATAATAACAACCAAAAAATCAAGTTAATATTTCTAAGTAAGTCATAATCATTGTCATCCTATTAATATGTAAAGTAACAATCATCTAGAATATTATTACATGAATTATTCACAGTATTCAACATCATAATCACCATAGTGTCTAAAGTACATTGTGAACATTTGTCTGTGTTGGAAACACTCTGTTTTGAGGGATGTGGTGGATTTTATACTAGATCAGTTGCAGATTTGTATTCTTTGTCGTTTCAGATTAATTTCTGCAGACCTGTGTCCAGAGGTTGGTGTCAGATGGGACAGATGAATCTCTTTCCCATTTAGCTATTGGCAAGAGGATGTTGTTAGCATTCTGTAGATTATTTCATATAAGGGCTGTCAAAGTTAATGCAATAATAATGCATTGATACACATTTGTTTTAATGCCATTAATTTATTCAATGTATTAACACAATCTATCTTTTGGAGGTTGTTGGTGGATTCAGTTTTAAAGCGAGATGAAACTCCTAACTAACTAACTACTAACCTAAGGAATCCATTGAAGGAATCCATTGGTACCAACCATGTACTAGCTTGCCACGAAGGAGGTTAAACAACACTCCACTCCTCTTGCTGTGTGGAGTTTTCATGTTGTCCCCGTGTGAGCGTGGGTTTTCCAAAGACATGCAGGTTAATTGCGTGTGCAGGTTTTATGTTAATGGACTGAAAAAAAACCTGACCTCAGTTTTAATTGTGAGCAGATTGTCCATGTTTGTGGCAGTCTACTTTTTTTCCTTTTGGCCAGGATTTATTTTGTCACCTGAGGAGTGGCTCTGGATGTATCTGGCATGATGCATTGCAGGTAGCAGTGATTTATAGAGTTTTCCAGCTCAACGATAGTAGCTGATTTTGGCAACCTACCAGTGGTAGGTTGCCAAGATGAATCTCCTCCTTTTGTCTGGCAGTGTCTTACCAAGCAGATTCATTCTCCACATCAGGAGGATAGGTCCAGTCCTCACCCAGGAGGTGGCGCTGCTTGAATCTGATTCAAGACACTGGTACTTGCCTATTGTACTGTGAATGGCCTAGGCTCACCAGGACATTGTTAAACCATACAGTCCAGCCCACTCAGCATGATTCTGGCACTTCTGGGCTTGAACCCACATGATTGAATGCACTCACTGGAAGTTGCTTTGTATAAAATGTGTTATGTCAGCAAAGTAAATATAATGTGATGAGCGTGGTAGGAATGAAGACATCTGGTTTAGTGATGTCACCATACACAATCTCCAGCTGCCACCAGAGAAGAGGAGACAAAATCAATGTGTCCAAAACGAGTGTTTCAGCATCTCAACAAGACGAATGGCTTTAATCAATCAGATGGTTGCTGCTGCTGTCTGTTGTTGAGACAATCAATACACAACTGATAATAGCAGCGTACACAGCCATGATGCATATGCACACGCACCGTGAATGTGGCTGCATTAAATCTCACATTCTGCATAAACATAAACACTGGCGCTGACACACACGTCAACACATCTCAACACATGCTGTATCAGTGTATCCATGACAATTGGTGACATTGGTGGCTTCATTCCTGCTGTCACTGAGGGGATCTGTATGGAAAAGATAAGTAAAAGTGTGTGTGTGTGTGTGTGTGTGTGTGTGTATGTAATGTTTTCAGCTCTCTCTCTCTCTCACTGATGCTCACTGTCTGTGCTCTGCTTCAGCAGAGATCCTTAGATTGGAGAGACACAGTCACAAAGAAAAAATAAGTGTGAGCAGAATCACATTCATTGTTTTCTTTCTTTTTCCCCCGCACACATTTCAAGCATCAATGGGCGTCACACTGCCATTTAACTACTGGCCATCACAACCATCAGTTTGGCAGACCATGGCGCTTAGATTTCTAAAGCAGACATCACTAGTGCTTTCTAAGTCATGTCCATCCCCCCAGACTTCTGGCTTTCTCAGGAGTACACTGGAAAGAAGCTTCATTTTGCTTTCTCTGAAGCCCTGTTGGGTCCTACTACAAACCTTACTTCTCTATGTTCTCGTGATTTTCTCCTTGTTACACTTCCTCACTTCTTCAAAAAGCTTGGTATTCCTCTTTCCAAAGAGAAAACCTTGAGGCCTTGCATTTCCATCGAGTGTTTAGGGATCACACCTGGGTAACACACTTTTTCATGGAAACAGGGAGAAGCACCATTTAAGTCTGGTTTCACAAACATTTTCACAGTCATCTACATTTCTGGCATATCTTGGAGATCACTATTCCACTTCAACGTAGCTTCCACAGCAGCTAGAATGGACATAAAGATCAAACCATTAAAGTTGTCACTGGTCATCTCAGGTACACCGTTACTACACCTGCGACAGTCTTAACAATTCCCACTGAGGTCAGGCTCACCTCAGACCCATTTAAATCTGTCGGTTTTGGGGCCCTGAAATTGGCTCGGGTGACTCCAGAGACGGATCACCCACGCTGGGCGTCCTCCTCCCCGGTCTTCAATACATCTGTTCCAGACTGGCCTAAACTGATGACTCACCTAAACGGACTTCATCTATTCTCAACATGGTATACTTTATTCTGCTATAAATAATACCTCATTTCATTGTTGTGGAGTGGTCTTTGCTAGTCAGTACTTATCTCCCTACTTTCTGTAGCTACTTTTTGTAGCTGTGAGAAGCTCTTCCATTTGCTCTGTGAATTGAATTGTAGGGATAATGTATATCAATGGGCTCCTTTCAGATGAGCCAGGTGTAGACCTGTGCAGAATCGATCATCGGTGATCACTACACCATGTACAGTATGTCAGTTGAATCTTTACTCCCAACTCATGGTGACACCAGGCTGACATGAGCACCAATAGCTTCATGAGATCAAGGCTGCAGCACTGTTGGATCAGCCTATCACACAGCACCATCTAAGCCAGGGGTTCTTAACCTTTCTGACCCTGAGGCCCATTTTTTCAGTACAGAGTGGCCCAGGGCCCATTAAATATAATTTTAATATATATTATTTATTATTATTAATTATATTATATTATATATATTATTTAATATGTATTATTGAATATATATACACTGTATAGGTTCATAATTATCTCACTCTTGGTTTGATTTGTATTCAATTCAATTCAATAAACCGGGGGTCGTCTTCATTTTTTCGTTTTAAATATTTCTCCATCTTGTTTGTTTACAGCTAGCTGAGTGTCTTCTTCTCCTTATTTATGGAGCTGGTTAAAGTAACAACTGACTGATGCATTAGCGCCACTACATGGTCGGGAGTTGTTATTGCGTCCCGCGGCCCTCGCGGCCCACACGTACAAAACAGATTTTTTTTGCGGCCCACTAGGTGGCGCTCGGGGCCCAAGTTTGGGCCACGGCCCTATGGTTAAGAATCACTGATCTAAGCAACATATATTGGTGGTTGAGTGGACAGATTGGTTTGTTATTTGTCCAATGTGAGCAGTGGACACACTTTTACATACCACAGCAAATGTGCTAGTGTGAAACTGGGGACACAGTGTCATTGACACTCACTGATGCACACGACGGATCATTTTCTGTCGGTACAAAAAGGTAAAGTATGAAGGCATTAAAGGTGTTCTAGATGAGGACATTGTAGTGACTACGGGGGTCAGCCAGAAGTGTGTCAAATCACCATCATCGTTTTCTATGTACACCACGGAAATAACAGTGGAAGTTGGAAGTTGGTATAATATAATAGCACCTGCTGATCAGTACTGACAGTTTTTAAATAACACAGGTCATTACCATCTCTTCGTCAACCAGGACAGGAAAATGACCTGTCTCGCCAATAAACACAATAATAATATCACAATAAAGATATGGGAACATTGTAATGTTGTTGGTGTAGTATATTAATTAACAAATGAAAACAAATGGTAAAATATCTGAATATGGAAGTAAAATCAAGCATGCACTCACCTGCTAAGAATCAGAAAACACGGGATGTTACTGTCCATCACAATAAATACAATAAATAATAATAAAAATTATTGATGTAGCACATTTCAAAACTCTTATAAGTTATATATATATATATATATATATATATATATATATATATATATATATATATATATATATATATATATATATATATATTATTTGTTTATTTATTTATTTATTTTACTGTTTTGAAAGACACTGTATAAAGTTATTATTAAATAATTATTCTGTATAATTTATTATTTTATCAATAATAATAATACAACAATACTACTACTACTACTAATAATAATAATAATAAATTATTATTAGTAGTAGTATTAGTATTATTATAATGATTTAGGTTTTTCTTTTTCTGATTTTGATCCGTTTGCTCCTCAGCAGGTGAGTGTGAGCTTGATTTTCCTTGCAGGCCTCATTCAGCTGGTTCCCTGAAAGCTGCAGGGTGGTGGTTTGTCCTCCAGGGGGCTCCGTCTGGTTGTCTGCTCCTGCTCCTCTCTAGTTCCATGTCAGGGTTGGAGCTGCTAGTAGTAGTAGTAATGTGGTGGTAAGAGCTGGGTGGTGGAGTCATTGGTTTACAGTGCACATGCTGAACCTCTAGGTGTCACCCATTATCTAGTTGTTAAGGCAACAGAGCAGGGAGGTGTTTCCATCAAATCCAACCCACTCCATCAAACTCTCGTCTCTCTCCACAGCAGCTATTTCCATCTGCCTCCACAGCAAATTTCTCCCATCAGCCACCACACATCCAAGTTTGATCATTCGGTTCTGTGAACTGAAGTGGCTCTGAGATTGCCGACAGAATGCAGAGCCTGCCGGTGTTTTTATGGGCTGAGGCAACAATCCCGGCTGTATCAAGTCATTCAGTGTTTGTGTAAACGCCTCAAAGCTTCATGGCTTTATAGAGGACATCACAAAGTATGGCACTCACCGCACGATTGTCAATAAACACAAGTTGGGCTGCAGAAAATGACAATTTTCAACCATCAGTTATTTGTTCAGTTAATTGATTCACTCTTTATTAGTCTATAAAATGCAAAAAAATGCCATTTACAATTTCCTGGAGTCCAATGTGACATCAAATTTACATTTTTTGTTTGACCAACAGTCCAAAACCCAAGAATTCACTTTACAGTTATACTAAAACAGAGAAAAGCGAGAAACAGGGGATGTTTCACATTTTTAAAATGTTTTCATAAATCACCAAAACAGTTAACTGAAGTTCTGAATTGTTGTTGCGTTGTTTTCAGATGATCAAATAATCAGTTAACCGCCTGTTGCAGTACTGCCCAAGAAAGTTTACAAAATTTCTAACCCAACATTTTGTCTTCATTAGTATTGCATTGAAGTATTGGTCTGAGGTATCTTTTTGACGGCTATTTACTTGAAACTTTGCATGGCTTACATGGATTTTTGACCTGATGTATTATTTGACTTTTTACTTCGATGAGATTGTAAGCAGTAGGTGAAAGCATCATTTTAAATGTGTTTACCAGAGATGTGCTCATAATTTTCTCAGAAATGTCATTCAACATCATTGAAGCATAAAAATGACTAATCAACTAAAGAAATCTTAGTCAATTAAAATTAAAACAACTGATAAGTCCACTAACTGACTGAGAGGAGGCAGTCCTAATTCTTACCTCCATTTCCATGAGGCAAACCATGAAGAACCCACTTCAACTCCTTTCAGAGTGGTTTTGTTCATATGAGATGAAACATACTGAATGTTTAATGTGGTTTAGTTAGTTATATTCTTGGTTATACAGTACATGGAATACTACAGAACCATAACAAAACCAAAATATAAACCATAGACATCTGAATAATGTTTGTGTATTATTTTTATTTGGGTACCTTCCCCACAATCCACAAAGACATGTATCCATCCATTAATATATTCATGTATACATATCATAGTGACAAATAAAAAAGAATCACAATACAAAAGACAATTTAAATATGTAGAATGTCGATTGCATGTCAAAGACTTGATTCAATATACTCAACATGCATTCAAATATAAAAATAGACTTTTATGTTAAGTTTATATACACTTTTTTTATAAATATAAGTATACAAATGTATTTTTAAAATACAAAGATAAATACAGTCACATAGTGTACATTGTGTACCAAACCAGCAATTACAAACATTTTTTTTTTTGGATATTTAGCATTCACAAAACACAATTATTACATTAGAAATGCAACTTTAACGACAATTGCAGGTCTTGATTTTTGTCTTTTTTTTCTGTCCTTCTTTTGCCACCCACAGTCCCTCACTTTTAATCTGAAGTAAAGGAAGCAGTCAGCAGGTGGTGAATAAATAAAGAGGATAAGAAAGAGGAAGTCTAGCTCTGCCGGACATCCTGTAACAGTTTGTTGATCTCAGCCACCAGCTCGCTGGCGTCCACCAGCTCGTGTCGGCTGTCGCTGCGTTTGCCCTGAAGGTGGCTGAGCACAGAGTCAAAATCGTCCTCCTCGTAGTTCTCTGGGATCTCCTCCATAGCTGGCAGCCACTTGGAGGAGGGCCCGGGGAGCACCACCGGCGCTGGCACCGGGGAAGGCTGCACGAGAGTGGGGCTGACCAGTGCTGTGAGAAGAGGGCTGCTGTGGGGTTTGGGGGTGTGGCCGCTGTTCTGGGGGCTGTTTTTGGGTGCCTGCGAGCCCTTGTGGCCGCTGCTCTGGGAGCTGAGCTTGGTGCTGGGTTTCAGGGTGTGGTAGCTGCCACCCTGGTGGTGCCCAGATGGGCCGATGCTGCTGCCAGGGTTCTGGAAGTGGGTGTTGGCGGCCCAAGCCGCCACACCCTGCTGGTGGACGGAGGGGTTGGGCTTGCCGGGCAGATGTCCCCTCCTGCGATCTAAAGATCCAGTCATGGGTACACCCACCCCACTGAGACTAGTCCCCTTCTGGTTCTCGTTGACCTGGACGTAGGAGTCCAGACCCTGGGGTAGCAGCCGCTGGAACACACTGCTCATCTCTGACAGCAATGACGTGGTCCCACACAAGTCTTCATCTCTGGCCTCGCCCCCACCGCCCCCTCCCTCCTCCTCTTCTCCACCGTCCTCACCATCCAGGTCCTTGCCGAAGGTGGAGAAGCTTTGGTTCCGGGCAGGGCCGGCGTCAGTGCAGGGCTGCGGGGTCTTTTCCTGGGAGAGGTCGGTGGCTTGCCGGGCTTCTTCCCCAGGGATGTAGAGGTTGCTGCGGTAGTCGGATGACGAGGCCGGGGAGGCCAGTGGGGGCATCCAGCACTGATCTGAGTGACCCAGGACACGACACTCCTCTGTGCAAAGCCTCATAGCTGGAAAGAAAAACAGAAATACTCATCAGCAAAAACACACACCCCTCACATTTGAGAAGCTCGAAACAAAGAATGTGTGTCGTGTGGTTGATTAAACACCCAAAACAATTAACTGCCTGATTGTTTCAGCTGTATTTACACTATATTTATTCATTAGAAAATTAGGCTGCACTGAGGTTGGCTCATTAATTGTATATGCATAGCACTGAGCCACGCAGGTGCATGTATGCAATGGATTTCACACAAGTATATTAAGGAGAAGGAATTCATAAATCCCAGAAAGGTGGGACCAAATGGAGTAAGGTCGCTTTTCAGTAAAAACATTATTATGTTTATGTTTTATTATTATTATTATTATTATTCACTAAAGATGAAATTGTACTTTATGGGCTGAGGAAATTCTCCAACCACTTTCACCACTAAAAAAACCCTTTAAAAACCCATTAATGGTCTTTAGAACGTATCGTCCATGAAAACAAGGCATCTTTTCTTATGAAGCTGACATTTTGAACATACAGTATTTGGTTATCATGTAGATTATATGTAATAAAGTGAGCACATAGAGCTTGTTTATACAGATATTTCTAAGATGATTCCTCTCAGTTAAGTCTTTATTTCCATCCAGCTAATATTGTTGCCTCTCCTCAGGTGTTTTTGGTGCAACTGTCTCTGGAAACCTGGTAGAAATCTGCCCTAATTAGTCTGAAAGGTTCTCTGCAGGAGCACTGCCTGCTACAGTACCTTCCAATGTATTTACCACAGAGAGACAATTCAGCGAGGCCGATCAATGCCTATTACCCATTCAAAATAACTCCTCCTCTAAAAGCCCTGCATTTTTCCCTTTCAAGACGCTCTTTTCAATTTTAAATCTTCAAATAGAAAATCTCTAAAGAATAAATTAGACAAATCAAATATGCCAACTTGAAGCCTTCATTAAGGGAGTGCAGCGCTTTTCAGTTGTGCTATTGAGGGACTTCATTATCCCCTCATTAACATGAAAGGAACATTTATAATACATCTTAGAGCAGATGAAAAGTGCATTTGGGTGCACTGGAAGGGAAAAAACAGTGCGGGGGCAGCGGCAGATTGTATGCCCTGCTGATGAAAGGGTAAAAATGAAAGATTTAACCCAGCTGATTTGTGTGTAAAACTGTAAAAAAAAAGAACACGTCAGGCAAACATTAAGTGAAAGCCTGCCTGTCTGGCCGACTGTGATGTCAGTTCAACTGACTTACTGACTGATGTACTTGCCAATAAATTACCAGACTAGTTTCATTCAGAACTACAGACTAAAGGGCCAACAATGTCTTTGTTTACATCAGAGGGAGGGTTTTTTGAAACACAAATTTTACTTTTATTCCTGATAAGAAGCAAAGAAAGGGTGCTATCCACCGAGCAGGGAGTGCTGGCTGTGAGATTTAGACTAGACTGACAACTACAATGTGGGGACATATTTAAAGGGACATTACGACAAATTAGGAGGGTAGTTCTGTAATGTTGGGGCAGTAACAGACAAAATTGAAGCAGCAAACGCTGAGATATCCTGAGGTTTAGTTTGGGGTTCTAAAAGCACCGGATCCTACACTTCCCATAATGCAACTCACTAGCTTCTTTTGTTAGATACACCTTGTCTGGTAAATGCTCACAGCTTTCATGAACTCCATGCACTCAATTTTTGACACAGGTTTTAAATTATACATGTCTCCCAAGCTGAGATACGGTAAAATCTAACTTGTGCCTCCTCCTGCCTGTATGTGACAACGCTGCTTACTCCTCATTCATTATGCAAAAAAAAAAAAAAAAAAGGGGGTCAGATCTCGACAGTAAGGATATTTTTAATCAGTGTGTCATAGACAAACAGTGTCTGTGGATGAGAAGCCCGCTTCTGTCTGATGACGGACCTTAGACCATGGAGACTTTGTATATTTGTTGGCCTTAAAAATGTCCTCAATTCCAAGCAGAGCTTTTGGGTTGAGGTCTCTGTACAGACATGACAGCGCCATATCTGACAATCTCACTGTGACGACAGCAGGACTCCAGGAGGTTACCCCACCCTGCTGTTGTTTGAAGAAGTCGTTCCAGCAGGTAGCTTCCACAGATTTTTACTGTTCATTTTACTGTTTATGTATAATAAAAAATGCATAAAATGTGTCCATTAGTGAGCTTCAGTGGTGCAGGTAGGTGTATTTTTGAACTCTGGACAGAGCCGAGTACTTCCAGTCTTTATGCTAAGCTAGGCTAACCAACATCCACCAACAAGTGGTATACTGTAGATCTTGTTAAAGCTCTCTAAGAAGTCATACTACTGCAGTGCAAAAATAAAAAAAAAAAACAAAAACAAAAGCAGAATAAAGTGCAGAGTGATTCCTTCCTTCAATCCTCCTGTTTTACTAAAAGGGTTTTTTAAGCATTTCAGAATGAGCTTTGCAAAGTTTCAAGCCTGGAGGCCCATTTCCTAGTAAAATACTGTACACTATCTTCTGCATCTACAAACAAAGAGTTTCTACCTCATTCTTCCCTTGAGCAGGGAGCGCTACCATATCCAGCCATAATGAGAGGGCACCGACTAAACGCTGCTCGAAATCATCCATGCAGCAGTGGACACGGGGGCGGGAGGCGGGGTGAACGTACAGAAGGAGAAAGGTGAGCTTTGAGATGTAATTATGCTCTTCAGGGCTTAATCACGAGCGCAACTCGGCGCCGACTCCATAGCAACTATTCGTCACATGGCAATTAAATGCCTCCTTTTCATCGGAGGAGCATGAGGGCTTCAGTTTGGATGGCTGAAAGTGAAGGCCGAATGTGGGGAAAAAGGAGAGTGACTAACGAGCAGCGCTATGAAGGAAGGGAGGAGGAGGAGGTGTTGGTGATGAGACTGTCTGCCCGTCTGGGTCGACTTTAATTGGGATGTAGCTCAAATGCAGTGTCGAGTGACGGCTGTGTGGGAAGCTGGCGGGAAAAGAAACAGGAACTCTGGGAGGAGAGGGATGGCGTGATAAAAGAAGCTACAGCAGCTTGAAACCTCTGTGACGTTAGCTAAGACGGCCTGAGAGGCAGAGGGATGTTGGAGAGTGTTCGCCAGGTGGGTAGAATATTTTGAAGTCAGTGGGGTCAATCAATGTTCAACAAGTCCTCAGAGTTCTTCCTTGTTAACGCAACTGTGGAGAGGAGGGAAACTCCATGCGGTGTAGGGAGACGAGATGGGTGGCTGTAAAGGAGGATCAGTTGAGCTATCTGGAGCGATATCTCAACAACTTAGTGACAGTGAGGTGAAACTCGTACGTTCAGTATCATTCACGGACCTCCAAGGCCAATGCACATGCACTTGTGATGCAGAACAAAAAAGGCATGCTGTTTTGCTAACAGGCAGCGGATGAATAGAATGAGATATGGCACTTGCTATGTGTTAATCCAGGGTTTCTCAACCTGTGATTTACCATATCATATTTCAAAAGATCACATGGGGAGATAACTGACCCTTTTACGGGCGGTCCCCGCCAAGATGAATGTGAAGTACACATAGAGATCGGGGCTCACTCTGACTGAATGCTTGCAGGAGTTCTGTCTTTTTGAGTCCAGAACTGTCTACTTTTACATGTGACCTAAATAAATTGTTATATCTGAGAAGCAAAGATTTCTCTGGTATGTTCTTGAGCTTCCAACAAACGAATCAGGGCTAACGACGCTCATGGTCCCAACAATAGAGTTGTCTTGGTGCATTGCATCCTGTTGCTTTCTGTTTTCACGAGTACGGAGGGAGTTCCTCAAGTGATTCTACATAAATTAATAGATTCAGTTCAGTTTTGTTCAGGTCTGTCTTAGTACAATACTAATTTGCTCATAGGTACACTGAGTTATCAGTTACTGGGGTTAAGATGTGATCACTTCCAAGCTTGAATCCACTGTAAGTGATGGAGACAAGATCTTTGTCCTGTGTAAAATACCTTCTTAATTTTAGCTGTAGCTACTGTAGGGCTTCAGACGTCGGGGTTATATGAAGTGCGTGTCTTCCAAAGTAAGTGTCTTTTTGTATAAGACCTCCCTCTTTATGTTCGGGGACCAGCGGACAACCTCTAAGTCTAGCCAATGTGGGAGCACCTTAAAATGGCATTCTTTCAAACAGCCAGCAGGGGGCGACTCCTCTGGTTGCTAGAAGAAGTCTGATTGTATAGAAGTCTATGAGAAAATGAGCCTACTTCTCTCTGATTTATTACCTCAGTAAACATTGTAACATTGAGTTTATGGTCTCAATCACTAGTTTCAAGTCTTCTTCAATAAAGCATGATGTTCATTTAGTAAATTATGGTCCCATTTAAAGTCAAATAGACCATAAAGGAGGGATGCTTTAGTCTGTAAGTTGTCCACGTTTTCGTCTTAAAACTTCAAACCTTCCACAGTGTGTTTTCAGTTCATGAAAGTTGATTATATCCTTTTTGTTGACTAAAAATGTCTTATTCAGCGTTCGATTGTGCTTAGCTCCACTTTCTCATGTCACTTCTGGTTGCCATAAACAAGATGGCGATGGCAAAAATGTCAAACTCGAAGCTTCAGAACGGCAATCTACAAACAAATGTGTGACATAATGGTGATGACTTCCACTTCTTATTTGCTAGTCTATGTCAGGGACACTGCTCTACTATGATAGTTACAGTCTCAAAAGGCTGTAAGTTTAGTATATATCCACCAATAATAACATTGTAACATTGTAGCCTATATCATGTGAGCACTGTATTTAGATAGTCTGGGTCAAATATATACATTTCCTTTAAGATGTATGACTTATGACTTATGTATTTGATCAATTTATTAAAAATATATTGAGGACATCGATATGTCAGTCTAAGGAGGGTTGCTATTCCAAGGTTGAGCCATATTTAAAGATTCAAAAGAGAAATTGTGTTTGCTGGCCATGTAGTGAAACGGATGGAATAGATGATTTCACTGAACACATTTATCACATTAATTGTAAATCAGAATGATTAGCTGAATACTTGATTTGTCATTCAAAAGAAAATCAATTGGCAGGATTGCTGGTTCCAGCCTCTGAAATGTCCACAATTTCTGCTTTTCTCCATCTTAAGTGAAACGGAAGTGAATGTGTTTGGGTTTGTAACTGTTAGAGGTATCACTGTGGGATCTGTAAACTTGTCATGGGCATTTTCACTAGTTTCTGACATTTATAATCAATTTATTGATAATTTGATGATGTAGATGTATTCATCAGATTAATCAATAATGATTTTTTTTTCCTGTTAATTTTGTGGATACACAATTGTTTGGGGAAATCTAAAGTCCAAGATGAGGATTTAATGAACTGATGCAGTGTAAAAACTGATGGAAGATTGAACTTTGGATTCTGTACTAGACTCTTAGACAGGAAGGGAATGATGGAATATGACAGGAGTGTTGTGGGGTGTGGTGGATGGGGGGCCAAGGGTGTACCTGCATGCGTTCTGTGCTGGCCATCAGGGGCATATATCTCAGTAAAGCCCTCACCAAGGAGCCTGTCCATGGGTGACTCCCTGCCAGGCTCGTAGTCGCTATCCCCTGCCTCGCTGTCTCCACGGCCGCTGTCCTTCAGACTGAACTTGTCCATCTCATTCAGGGCATACCTGCACAGAGGGACAGACACAGGGATTTGAGGCATTCCTCATAGAGGACTGGCAAGTCAGTGACAATAATATTATCAAACAGTGTAGGGAGAGCCATGCTACTGATGGATAATACAGTGCACAGAGAGGCAGAGAGTGCTCTGCAGAAGAGGTTTTACATAAATTTATGCAAATGTGAAGTTATTGAGCATACAGTTTGACACTAAACCAAAAAGCTATTGGATATAGAGTGATGTGAAAGCACTGACAACAGACCAAATCCAGTGGATTTAATATTCTAGAGGTGTACAATACTGCACAGTATCCCTTATTTTTGACCTTCTGCCAATGTCTGACAATACAGGCTTCAAAAGCATCATGTTGCATGTGCATTACCTGTAGCTCCTGGTGTATTTGTTGCCTCTGAAGCTTGGTCGTGGCTGGTACTGGCCCTGATGGAGCATGGACAGAAGCTGTGAGACTTGCTACAATCCCAAGAGAAACAAAAAAA
This sequence comes from Pterois miles, assembly GCA_947000775.1. NCBI lineage: Eukaryota > Metazoa > Chordata > Actinopteri > Perciformes > Scorpaenidae > Pterois > Pterois miles. Next base: position 16,958,414 of record CAMQGK010000308.1, read on the forward strand.
GACAAAAAAAGAAAAAAGACAAAAATAAAAGGAAAAAATGAAGAGGGGAAAATGAATGGACTCAAACAAGCAAGGCCACAAGACAATGTTGGTGGGAAGGGGGGTCATTGTGGGTAAGGGGTAAGGGTGGGGTAATGCAGGACATTGTGATTTGCTCCTGAATGTGATGGTCAACGAAAACATGACACAAAGAGCTGAAGGTAACAGAATATGGGAGCAATTGACAAAGTCAGAACAAATACTTAATATATTACAACATATGTGCATAGTATATGATTTTAGACAAATATATTGCAAGTGGATTATCTTTTGGTTTTAGCAGATACCTAATAAATTCTGCAAACACATAAAGCTGTATGTTTATGCTGCCTTTAGCACAGACAGCAGTCATCTAGGTTTAAAGAGAATGGACTAAGAGCATGAAAGAAATTCCACTGTCTTACCTCTACAGGAGGCGTGGCGTGGGCCAGCTCTAGGGCAAAGTTCTCCGGCACATGATTGGAGGAGATGGTGACAAGGCTGTTAAGGGACTGGCGGCTGTGATGGCTCTGCCTGCTCCCCAGGGTGCCCCTCTCAGGTGTAGGGGATGCTGAGGGGGAGCGTGGGTGGGCCCGTACAGGGAGAGTCCCATTGACGGTAGGGACCAGGGTGATATCCGCCTTGTGGATCTGCCTGGCGGGCTTCTTGGGATGGTTCTGGTAGCTGTTCTCTGCCACGCGGCAGTTGTAGTTGTGTCTGGGGTCTTTCTTCTCACGGCTGCAGCGGGCAGTGGCGAACATCACCATAACGATGAGCAGCAGAGCACAAACAGCACCCAGAGAGATGATGACGATGAGGGAGAGATCCAGTGGGGCCTGGCTGGAGCCGGTGGGGTAGAGAGGGGGGAGGATGTTCATATTCTCCTGCAGGGAAAGCCTGAAGAGAGCCCCTGTGGACAACCGAATGGTTCCCCTGTCCTGCACTTCCACCCTGATCTCCATCACGTCCCGTGGAGCCTGCTCCAGGCTGGCGTTGGTTCTGAGCTCACATCGCCGAGCATCCATCACAAACAGCCCATCCTCGTTGCCACCAACGATGGCGCAGCTCACCTCACCATTGGTGCCGGCGTCGCGGTCGGTGACTTTAAGAGCAGTGATCAGCTGACCAGGCGATGCGTACTTCCATACCGGCAGCTCAGCGGTGTGATTCCGGAGGGAGGGGGAGTGGATGACGGGCGGGTTGTCATTTTCATCTAGAACAGTCAGCAGGACAGTGGTGTTGGTTGATAGCACAGGGTTTCCTCCGTCACGTGCCTGAACGGTGAAGGAGATCCGGCTGACATCTTCATGGTCAAAGCTGCGTAAGGCGTAGATGGCGCCATTAGAAGGGTCAATGGTGACGTAGGTAGAGATGGGGCTCCCCTGAACCAGCGCATCCATGATGGTGTAGGTGACCTGGCCATTGGTGCCCAGATCTGGATCTGAGGCCACCACGGTCATCAGGTAGGCTCCAGGAGAGTTGTTCTCCGATTTAAATACCTCGTAGCGGCTCTTTTCGAAACATGGAGGATTGTCATTTTCATCCAGCACCTGAACAGTGAAGTGTTTGATGGTGGAGAGGCTGGGGGAGCCCCTGTCCTCAGCTATGACCGTCAGACTGTACTCTGACCTCTTCTCCCTGTCCAGCGAGACATTGGTGAGGATCATGTAGTTCTTCTCATAGGTCTTCTGAAGTCTGAAGTGGCCGTGGCCATGCAGCCTGCACACCACCTCACCATTGAGTCCAGCGTCGCTGTCGTCAACACGCACCAGAGCTATGAAGGTGTCCACTGGGGCACCCTCTGAAATGTACGCCACTTCCTCTTTGCCAGGCGTCATCAGGTTGATGTTTATCTCTGGTTTGTTGTCATTTACGTCCACCACTTTCACCACTATTTTGCAAAGTCCAGGAATGGAATTTGGGCCCAAGTCCTGAGCCTGAACATCCAGCTCATAGGAAGCAGTGCTTTCATAGTCCACTTTTTTAATAAGAGTAATGTGGCCATTTTCTGGGTTTATCTTAAATGTTTCCAGGATCTTTGGCGAGACATGGCTGCTGAAAGAGTAGACTATTTTCCCATTAGTGCCCTCGTCTGGATCAGTGGCGTTTAAATCAATGATTAGAGTCCCTAGGGGAGAGTTTTCCAGCAAATTGATAATATAAGCCTGCTCATCAAAGGCTGGGCTGTTGTCGTTGGAATCCGAGATGCTGATTTTGAGCAAAGTGGAGCCAGATTTCGGGGGCACACCATTATCAGATGCAGTGAGCTGCAGCTGGTAGCTGGACTGTACCTCCCGGTCCAACTCCCTCATCACCACCAGCTCTGCGTACTTGGCCCCGTCCGTCCTGGTCCTCACATCGATCTTAAAGAAGTTATTGGGTGTTAGGGAATATGTGTGCAGTGAGTTTTCCCCGACATCCGCATCCACGGCGCCGTCCAGCGGGATGCGCGTCCCCACGGATGCGCTCTCCGAGATCTCAATGGGCACAATGGCGCGGGAGAAGTGCGGGGAGTTGTCGTTAATGTCCAGCACTTCCACCTCCACATGGAACAGCTGCAGGTACTCCGTCGGGAGTGTGACCACATCGAATTCAATCGAGCAGTTCAAGTTTTTCTCACAAAGCTTCTCACGGTCGATTTTGGTGCCAATGCTGATCTCTCCGTCCTCCTCTCGGACAGATAGGAACAGCGTACTCCCTCGTTGCATAGCGCGGAACCGAAAGGTCAGGGAACTCGGTAGTTTGGATAAAACCCCGGCTACATCATCCTTTAACCGAGCAATAACCGTGCCCACTTTCTGCTCCTCGTAAACTTTATATTTCAAAGTCTTACCGGTGGCGCCGCGCGTAAGCGCGACCAAAAGCAGTAGTTTGAATAGTGCCGAAAAGAATAGAATTCCTTTGGTTTGGATCATTTTTGCCCTCATCTTCTGTGCGCACTGTGGCAATTACCTCCACAGAGGGGAAAAAATCGGGGGGGAGGGAATAACTGTCTTCTCAGACGTCTGGCATGTTAAATCCTCCGCTGCTGCTCACTGTCGCAAAAAGAAACTCAGCAAAATACAGAATAAAAATAAATAGATAAATATATTAGTAAACTGTCCGTCTTCTTCTGGAAAATAATAGCACACAAAAGCAAACAGAGGCGATCTCCTTGTAACAGATCTGTTGCATACATCGACATATGCCCGTCGCCTCGTGCGTGTGCGCCAGTGGATGAGTGAGAGTGTATGAAAAGACGCAGCTTTCTCCCAGTCTGTGTGAGAGTGAGTGAGCGAGTGAGAGAAAGAGAGAGACAGAGGAGGGGAGTCTGTGTGCGCGCGCGCCCTGCTCCGTGCGCTCTGTTCTGTCGCCTCTCCAGTCTCTCTCTCTGCCCGCCCCGCACCCAAACTGCGTCTCTTTTCCACCCCACCCGCCCCTCCATTCACTCGCCCCCTTCTCCTCCTAAATCACCAGAATGGCCTCCTTCAAGCAGCACAGGAGGGACTATTAATGGCAGCCCCGTCTCTCTCCCACCTCCCTCCCCAACACGGTGGACACCCCAGTATCAAAAGTGTGCCACAACAATGGGCCAGAGGAGGAGATATCTGGGCTCAGCCACGCTGACCCGCGGCAGACTTACATTGTTATGGTTGCAATTCAACAACGTGTGCCAACTCGGGTCTTTTGTCATGTGTGCGTAAAAGGCGACAATGTCGCTCTTAGAATAATAATGCTACAAGGACGGAAACATGCCCAATAGTAAGGGTACCTATATGGCAGAGGCGAACACTTAAAACTTTAAACCAAACGTATATCAAATATCCCTGCTGTATAATTTTGCCATCGTTTGTTTGTGATAGACAAAAGCGAACTCACGGCTGTCTTAGAGAATAGTATCATCGGATTACCCTAATAGTGTCATCATTTTCTTTGTGGGGTTTATGAGATAGCCTTTTTAACCACTGCATGCTTTGTGCGCACTGGGTGCGCAACGAGGAACAGAATGCCTCTTTTTACTTCGTCTGACGCCAAACCCGCTCTGTGGTTCTACTGTTAAAATATTCCTGTGTTATCATACAAACGCTGAAAACACTGTTTGTGATACTCAAAAGTGAACTCCTTGTTAGTTCACACAACTGTATAATCCAGTGAAGAAAACATTGTCATCATTTGCTTTTGTGGTGTTATAATATTTCTATTTATCTTAACTGTATCATTCCTCTGCTCAGTTTTTGCGCACAGGACGCACAAAAACATACAGAAATACCTCCCCAAATTATTATTTTTTTTCCAACAAATCCCTTTTTTTTTCCTGATGAAACAAATAGTTAATTTGGCTCTTGGTCATAGATTGGGCACCCCCACTAACTTTATATCAGAAATCAGTGTTGACAGTAATCAGACAGTTGAGTTTTTTGGATTTCCTCTGGCGCCTCAGTTTACCAAACCGAAAAAAAGCATTCCACATATAATACAAAATAAACTATTACAACAAGTGGAAATTAGTCACATCTTCTGCAAGTGGCTCAAGAAAGATGGTTATTTTGCTGGAGTGATGACATGTTTAGAGCTTAGACATATACATATTTAAATATTTGCCTCAGGATGTCTTCCCTAAGCTATAGAATACATTGTCACACAAAGGGTTAATTAAGGTATGGCAAGTGTGTGGCCATCGTAGCTGACGCCCTCAAAGTGTGCCCTTTTCCCCAACAACCCCCACCCCTTCCTGCATGATAATGTCCGATGGAAGCCTACATCTCTTGATCCCACCAAATTACCATCCTGCAATCTCAAAGTGTCTCTCAGAGAGCAAACAACTGGGCTAGCAGAGCTTTATGAAAGAAGCACCAGGCCATCTGGCCCGGGCCTCCGACAGCACAAACCTACAATTACCATCTATTCAGACCCAGCCGCCCCCTGGCCAAATAACACCCAGTGAGAATTAGCCCCAGCTCATGTCAGATAAATCTAATATCCTCTACACATTGCTGAGGAAAACCTCCTCTAAACTTGTATGAGTTTAATATTCAGTAGCAATGGATTGGATTGACTTTATTTGGATGTGTCATAGCTGCTGATACCATTCAGTGGAGGGAAAAAAGGAGGGAACAGCATAAAGATCATAGAAGCTGATACGTGTTTTATGTCATGTATTAAACATCCTCCGTTCTTCAAATTTGTAAAAGTTCACATCACAGCCAACATTTCTATAGGACATCCTCATCAGTGGGTCACAGACCCCAGTAAACCAGCAGAAGCCCATTTTGAAGTTTCTCCAGATTCCTTTATTTCCCCAAATCACTCTGAAAGTAATGAGTTGCGCTGCGTAGACTTATATTCTCAATAAGCTTCATTTGGAGCGTGAGCCATATCTGATAACTGCAGCGCTGATTGGTTTCAACAGAGCAAATTATCTGGAGCCCGGCATCTTTGAGAGGATGCGTCTCTGTGATGGATTTTATCTGCATTTTAAATTCCTATGTGTGACCCGTGGGAACAGGCTCTCTGCGCCGCCATCTGTCTCTGAGAAAACACATGGACATCGGCTCCCGAGCTGATGCACACAGTGACACACATGACTCAACAAGGGCAACGCGTCCATTCAGTCCACAGTTAAAAGATGCCCATTTCATGTTTTCTATGAACAACAGCGGAAGGTTAGTAAGTTTACGTGATGTCTGTTACCTAACAACCATCTTACAGAATTTTGTATTATTATGACCATAATATTGTTTGAATCCTCCAGGTGGAGTTTAGGATAGTGCCTTAACTGATTTCAGGAGATAAACTGGAGACACTGCTAATAACTGAATGCTTTGGGCCATTTTTGGGCCAAAGTGATGACGATCATAAAGGCTATCTTTTTCATGAAGCAAGGTCAAATATGGACACAGTGTAAGAATCAAGCGCTGCCTTTATGAACTGAATCTGGTCTATTTGCGTCTTGTGAGCGGTGAAGTCAGAGTTTTTAATCCAGCCGATTAACAGAACCATTACGCACAGCGCCAAGCTCTCTCCACGCGCAGCGACATCACTGCGGTGTCTCTCACGGGAGCAGACACGGTCCCCCGGCATGTCTACAATAAACCGCCGATTTAAGAGCCCTGTAACATATAACAACGTTAGCCACGGGCCGGTGCGCCTGCACACATTGTACTACACCCCCCCTGGTGAGGAACTGATGGCGCCCTAATGGCATTAGTGGAGTAGGGAACGCAAGGCAAATCACGTTTCCTCTGCAAAAGAAGAAGAAGGAGAAAAAAGAAAAGCTCCACATGTTAGACAGATTTCAGCCAATACATTAATTTAATCCCAACAGAACTTTATTGGAATCACCACATACTGTGTATGTACATGTAATGCGTACAATTTGTCCTCTGCATTTAACCCATCCTAAGCACAGCAGTGGGCTGATGTAAGGAACTGTCATGTGAGGTACAATACAACCTACATAACCAAACTGTACAGGTTAGATATAAGACTACAAATCAGTCACATTCCCAAGTTCAGTAAAGGTAGCGTTCAGAAAGAGAAATGATTAACTTGTATAAGGCAGGTTGACTGCTGCAGCCAGTTGGAGGAAGGGTGACTGGCTGGGTGATGTGGTGGATGCAGATAGTCTCTCCGTGGGGACCGTAAAATAGCTGAAAGGAGTTTGTAGGGGGGTGTGGGGGGGTGCAGGGTGACAGGCTCAGCAACTTTGTCATTGAAATGAAGCAGGAGATCCCGATGACAAAGGCTGCGTAGCAGGTGGAGAGAGGGCGGCGTGGGGGTCTTCCCAAACCATCCTCCCTCCCCACGGAGAATCAGGGTGCAGCGGGCAGGGGGATGGGGTGTAGGCTGGGAGCGGTGGTGGGGTTGGTGTCGCGTGTGCACTTTTTTTTTTTTCTTATACATAGCAATATACCGTATGTGCTCCCTCCATTTACACTCCTCTGTCTGACTTTGTTTTCTTTTTCCACTTTCAAAACTGTGTCAAGAAGTGAGCCTATATAACTGAGCAAACATTAACAACAGTCACGGGTGATCAGAGAAAGCAGCATCAACAGTAGTACTATGACATTCAATAACAGTCTAGTTAAAATAAATTGTTATAAATTCAGTCTGATCTCTGTAAGTAGATGTTCTGCACCTCCCTGTCTTCCAGGCAGAAAGGGAGTCTTGGTGTGCGTCGGGGGGTCGGGAGGATTGTAAAGGCACGCGAGCATCTGCCACCATCTCATTACCATGCTGTTAGCTCGCGCGAGACGGAAAGGATTTGGGCTCAGAGAGAGGGGAGTCAAGCTCTTTCCCTCCACCCACCAAGCCAGAAATGATGCATCATGAAGCTCAAATTTCAACGGGAGGCATAACCAGCTGATCACTGGCTCAATGCTTGTTTGTAACAGCGTAAAATGTGACTCAGTCTAAATTAAAGCATTAATAGTATAGCATTATGGGTCATTCCCTGGCCTGTCCACCACATATTTCAGAATAAAAGCCTTGTGTTAAGAAATGAAGGAGCTTTGCCCACTGAAAAAAAAAAAAAAAAAAAAAAAAAAACGCTTGAGGGGTTTTATTTTGAAATGACAGCAGGTAATAAAGACATCGAAAGTGTAGTAATGTCAAACAATCACCTTCACTGTCTGTTGCGGCCGTGAAACGCTCGGCTCGCGTCAAAAATAGGTGAGACGTCGAATCTCTTGAAGATCGTGTCTCACGCAGGCGGTTTGGAAGCTGTAACACGTTAACATGGACGCCGAAATGAAAAACAACACGTAACACACCCGCCGCAGTCTGGACCGGCCTCATTCCCTTCCTCACCTCGTCCGCTGAGGGTGAGCCTCTCTGGGACATGACAGTATAACTGTGGATACCTTCAGCAACATCCAGCTGGCTGCTTATCATGTCTCAGTCTAAACTGGACACACTACATACAGAGAGGAGTGGGAAGTCCACTGCAGTGCATACACAAAATGTAGACTGGAGAGACAGACCATAGCTTCAATAAATGTTTGCTGAAGTTGAGAAACTGTGTTTATCACTTGTTATTTTTAAGTTGTTAGATTTTATCAGACGGAGGAAAAAAAGGAAAATCATCCAAACATCGACCATAAAAAAAACATATTGGTCGACCTCTAATACAAACCGTTGTTATGATAAATATATGAAACAAAGCAGCAAGCCATTTTCACTCCACTCCCACTCACCACTTAGCTTCATTCCAGACGGCCGTATCGTTGTGAAAATATCCTTGTGTTGGAATGATCAGATGAGATGAAGATGAAAAATGAAAAGAGCATACTGTGTGTGACCTCTTGACTTGGATTGCTTTCCTCACTTCCGTTACTCTTCTCATACACTGATTCATTTAAGATGAACCACCAATCAAAGAGATTTTTCTCACAGACGGGAACCGTCGCCAATTCAACATGTCGAAACGGCTGAAAAACTAGAGACTGGAGCTGACATTGTGGGAGACATCGATAAAAAACTAGGCCGGCAGATGCTCACCAACGGTCCCAAACTGTCTGACGGCCCATCGTCAGCTTGGCGTGGCAGGGCCTTAAGCTAAGCTAATCACTTCATGCCGAGACATGAGACTGATCTTCTTATCTCACTCTCTGAATGAGGCTATTTCTCAAAAATGTTGAACAATTGCTTTAAAGGAAAAATTCACGGTCCCTTGCCTCCTCACAAAGTTATGTGTCTTCAATATGTGATGTTCACTGTATCGTAAGAGTTATTTAGTGATGAAATCTTGCAAGTTTTACTTTCTGGCTGCATCCTCAGCCCGCATTGCTTACCTCTGCAGCAGAGAGCGATTTCCTGCATTTCTGAAAGCTGTTCCCCCTCAGAGGAAAAGTGGGTCTTTGTTAAGTTATGACAGTGAAGAGAGGATGTTGCAAAATGGCACAAAGAGAAAGACGACAGTGTGGTGACACATCTGCAACCATGCAAGCTGCTAATTTGAGTCTTTGTCTCCTCTGGATTCCTCCATGGATAATTGTTGAACGATGGTGCAAATAGTTGCACTTTGATTAGAGAGACGTCACGCTCTGCTGTCAGTGCCTTAGAATCAAATTCCATTGTAGTTGTGCAGAAGCTAACAGCACGATATCGCGTTGTCTGCATTTACAAGTATCCACAGGAACAACAACCAATAACAACAACATCAGCAACAGCACAGAGACACTTCTGATCACTTAGTTTTTATCTGGGTCTGTTTTTTCTGAGTTTGGCCTCTGCTTCTTCTTTCTAAAGGCTACAATAGTGTCCTTCCAGTGTGCAAGTGTGCTATTGGGTTTGGATTTGACCCTTCCCTGTTTCAGCATGACTACTACATAGCAAGCTCCATAAAGAAATGCTTGGATACACCTGGGTATTAGACATATTGACACACAGACCCCCAACTCATCAAATACCAACACTTGGTCAGTAGCCCTCAGCGCCTAATACCAACACACCAACACCCTGACGCACAACACATTCAACTAACTGAACTATAAACCTTTCGTGTCAGTAGTAGTTGGAAACCCTGTTTGCATGTAATGTGTGGAAACAGTATGTTTCTTTTAACGCAGACGCTTACTTTGAAAAAAAAACACTGTATATTTGAAATGAGTCAAAACTGTACATTTTCTATGTATATGGAAGTTTATTTTGAAAAGACACTCTATGCATGTCATGATTGAAAACTGTACATTTCCTATGAATATGAAATTTTATTCTGAAAAGACGCTGTATGCATGCAACAAGCCAAAACTATGTTTCCTGTGAATATGGAAGTTTACTTTGAAAGGATACTGTATGCATGTGGTGAGCGCTAAACTCTACGCTTCCTGTGCAATCTGTTCTCACTCCCAGGTAGTCAAATACCTCTGTTTATTACATGGCTGTGGTGAATACTCGATTCTGACGGGTCAGACTGTTGCTTATATATGGATGTCTTTATTTGTATATTTGGTATCTAAACGATCCAAAAGTAACGGAAAGTAACTAAGTTACATTACTTTAATATTGGGATAATTGGATTAGGTTACTGATTACATCTTTTTAATAAGGAATTATTAAATGTATTGTTTGCATTTTTTTTAAAGTAACCCTCTCAACCCTGTGTAACAGTATATATACCTCTCCATCAACATCATTTTCATGTTCTCTCAATGTCCCAGTATGGAGATGTGCTTATTGTTAAAGTAAATACTTTAGGATTGCGTCAGGTGAAAGAACAGGTTTCAGTATAACTTGTGATTACTGCATTGTTTACATCACTTGAAGCAGTGTCCATGCTGAGCTGTTCTCATGTTGTAAAGCCTGTCAGCTATTCACTGCGGTAGAAAAGCTTGTTTGCTCTCCTCTTGTCTCTGACCAGCTCTGATTGTCTTCGCTGGGATTGCCAGCCCATCCATAAAGCCCCTGCTTCTACCTGGGGTGCAGTCTTGTTAACTGCCCTCTGGGACTCCATTCACATTTGGAGGTACTGAAAGAGCTCCTTGACTTGGTAATGGGGTCTCCGAGCTGTATACAAGGCCCTTGTCTTGTTAGGTATGTGCTGTGCGCCACCACGATTTACCTTGTTGACTTTCTCCGCTTTGAAAAGAAGCTTTTAGATGTCCTGCTTCACCTTGAAGAGCTGAACTCACAATGAAACCACACAGTGTAAAAAGGGTCTCTGGATGTGCACTGAAAATAAAAAAAAAAAAAAAAAAAAAAAAATAACATGCTTTTCATTTCTTTAGACAGACACATTTATAGCCTTAGCGCAGAAGTTACAGATTTTAAACTGCTGGAGTTGTTTCAGACATGAAATATTTATGAGCTTCAAAAATCAGGAGTGTCTCGTCGATATTCTTTGCAAGCAGCATGTTGTCATCGGCCCTGCTCTGTAACTTAGAGCAATGCTGACAAACACCACAGAGGTATCTGTCAACGAGGACTCTGCTGGCTGGTTTTGTCTGCAGCGAAGGCTAATTGACTTCTCTGGCTCGCCTAAATAGACTCACAGTAGTCTTGTGTTTCATGCATGAACAGTGCGGGGCTGTTCACGAAGATCACAGGCACTTTTACACCGGGTCCTTCCCTGCATTCATGCAGTGACAGAGCCAAAGCCCTCCTCCCTGACGGACACACGTCTGGCATATGCTGCCCTGATACCTGATCACTTGTTATTGAACTTGCACAATAGTCTCTCCTGGTCTACACCTTCTTTTCATATCTTAGGACTGGGAGATTAGTGTCCAACCAGTTGTTGTCACGGTGTAATATCCTCTAAACCTTCAAACGCTAACGTTTTGTATTAATCTACTTTCATTCATCTTACCCCACCCCTCTTTCTCTTCATTTTTAAAAGGGAGCTTCTGAGGAGTATCTGCCAGATGCCAAGCAAACACGTTTTTTTCCTCTCATTTTGGTTCCATTTTAAACCTGTTCCCTCTGCTTATCTGCTCTGCACAAAGAAAGTAGCGCAAAGTGCCTCATCAAGCAGTAGTATTTGCTATGATGTCAATCACAAAACTTGTTAAGTTAACCAGGAGTCAGGCGTGCGCACACAGCGCTGTTTTTTTTTTTTTTTTTTTTTTTTTTTTTTTTTTTTAAGCCATCTGAGAATTGTGGGTAGCGCATGCTAGCAGGACAATAGAGGGACGACAGCAGCGAGTGAGGAGTTCTTTTCCATGCTGACCCAAGTATCGGAGGGGGAGAGGAGAGTGAACAAAGGCCACCGATGTGGCTCCAGTTGAATGTTTACCACGTGCAGGGCCAATGGGTGACATATTTTCAGGAGTGCTCATTCATTACACTGAAGATTTACTACCCTCAGCCCCCACTTCTCCCTTTCTGTTTGTCTTGGCAGATGTGAGGCAGGCGCTGGCCTTTCTCTCTCTCTTTTTCCTTTCCTATTTGGTGTGGGGGTAGATGTTTCTCACCAAAGCACCATGTGTTCTTAATTTTGGGGCCATTTGCATGGAAACTCTTTTGGTTCAACTTTCACAGCAGGCTAGCTTTCCCTCTGTTGTGACTGGAGTGGCCCGACGCAGGGTCTGAGGCCTGCTCTGCTCCTTTTTAATCTTTGCTCTGCAATCTCTTCACTTAGCTGCTCTTTTGTGTGCAATTCCCCATCACTATTGATATTACATCAGCATGGCATTGCAGGCAATCAACTGGTTATTAAACTGTAAACAGATTACTTAATGCACAAATGTAATTAGCAAGCATCTAATCCATTACAACAGAACTAATAAGCTGATGCAATAACAACCATATTATCCATTTAATGTCTTTTTTTAATGTGCTGTTATGTTGCAATTAGACGCAAGACCAACTGTAAAGTGGGAGCTGGTCATCAGATTTGTTCTTCATTACGAGCTATAACCAACTTTCCCAATGAGTACTTGGGTGCCCCATGGAGCCTTTTTTTAATAATTGCCTGCTACAGTACCCCACACAGACACCAGCATTTTCTAAAGGGTTTCACAGTAACTAGCTATTGCAGGCAATCCAGCGCTATTAGTTATCACTGCAGGATCGTGTTTTACGACCTTAATTAAAAGGTTCAGACAGTGAAAACAGCAGTTGTGTTTATCATGGCGGCCCAAGGGGAAGGGGGTACTAAAGGGTGTACTTACTGCGTGGACCATAACCAGACCAGTCCTAATGATTCTCAGACCCATGTGCTTTATCTAAACACATTCCAGGTTGGGCCTGGGGAGGAAACTGCAAGGGCCTCCTCTAAGCGACCCTTAAAGACTCCAGCGTTTAACTGTAGCTGACGACGTCGATGTGATCCTCTGCTTTGTTTGACCTCTGTCAGAGGCAGACTTTTGAAGGAAATCCAGGTCTAATTCAGATAATCTGAGAGAAATCCTCTCAATCAAACAGCAGTGAGTCTCATGTGGTGCTAAACAAGCCATTTCTTCCCTAAACATGACTGAGTTGGGCTTGTAGAAACAACTGTAAGTGTATATTTGTTCGGGCCAGCTCTCAAATCCGCCAGTTGGTTTGAGTCGCTAAGAGAAATAGACAGGGGAAAAGCACAGTGCAGGCGTTACAAGTTTTTTGGAAGTGTAGCAGGGATGAGAAAGCCCCAGAGTGGGGCTATAGCGCGGTGTAAAAATGAAAAGTAAACAAGATTTTCTGACAGCTAAAGAGTCTCCTGGCATCTACCGAGCTCATGTTCTCCAGACAGACCCACTCCCAGCTACTGATGGAGGTGTAGAGGCATACAGCCTGCATGTGTGTGTGTGTGTGTGTGTGTGTGTGTGTGCGCAGGTCTCGTGTGAAATCACATGGCTGAAATGTGGGCCAGAGCCAGTGCTACGCCAAGGGCCAGTACCTGTGTGTTGATGAGGAGGGACACATTAAAAGCAGCCACCGATTCACATTAAGAGCCGCAAACACTTAGCAGGTTTTTCCCTCCTGAATCATTCATAAGCAACTCAGCACATACATTTAAAAAAAAAAAAAAGCCAGGAAAGTGGGAGTGTGGAAGGAGAAGGAGATGATTTGCATAAAGGAAGTTGAAATGTCAGACGACTGAGGAGCAGTTCTTTCTGATGAGCTTCTTCTATATACAGGACAGAGTTCTGGCATGCATGTTAATAGTCGGGCTAATTGACTATTAATTTGAATCAAAGCCCTGCGCAGGATAAAAATAACTAGAGAAAACACCCTAATGATCTGATTTGGTGCATTGTGCACTCTCTTTCTCCTCAGTTCTCCCTGCCGCTCGTCTTCTTCTTCTCCTTCTTCTTCTTTTTCTTCTTCCCCATTCATCCCAGCGGGTTTGTTAATGAAAACTTAAGGCTCAAACAAATCCAATACTCCCAAGAGGGATTCTCTGGTGGGGTAGACTGGAGAAAGAGAGAGAGAGAGAAGCACCAGAAGCATCTCTTTGCCTAGCTGTGTTTAAGCAAATGAAAGAGCTTCCTAATTACTTTGCCAGCGTTGATTTCCATGAGAAAGCCCCAGTCATCAGTCACGACACCTTATTCATTAGTCTTGCCTAAAGGACGGCCCCTCTGTCACTGCGCCCCCACCTCCTACCCCTCACCCCCCTCCCATCGTCTACTGCTTTCATTTCTAATCTACTCTTCCTCACTCCCTTGCTTTCTCTCCTATCATAACAAGCCACAGTGTTTTCAGAGTGAGGAAAGGGGAGAGGTGCAATTAAGGGAGTAGCTGCACTTCACTTGGACCACCACATTCATTATACACAGCTCCATGGAGGGCTGTAGGAATGAAGTCCCTATGTGAGTGTTCATGTCAAACACAATGTGCAGTGAGACACTGTTACAGGTCTTTGATGCCAAACTAAAAGACATTTTGGTAATTGGCAGTTGAAACTGAAGTTTGGGACTTGCAAGCAAAGTTCATTTTAGGATGTAACTTGATGATACAATGCTGGGGAGAGCAGATGTGGACAGCAGAAAACATTGGAGCAATATATTTTCAGCAGTGTTTTCTAAAATGTTAAGCCATAGAAATCATAAGTGAAGGAAAACAGCAGCCCTTCTCTCACCTGCCTCTGCAATGGTTTACCTACAATGACCAAATCTTTCATATATTCATTTTTATTTAATTTCTAAATTGTAATTCACCTTTAGCCTCATTGCTTTGCATTGCAGAATTATAAAACCATGTTAGCATGTTACACCTATTTACAGCATTACAGACATATGTATATAAAGAGAACGTTTGGTGTCTGCTGCAGTTGGTCATTATTCATGTTCTCTTAAGGCAAGGCATTAATTCATTTGTTCATTGCACTTACAGATACTACTATTATCCCATAGACATGTAAACTTTGGGACTGTAGTTGCTTGCAGAGCTATCCCGGGGGAATGGGGGGATATGGGGATGGTAAAGAAATCCTTTTTTGGGGCAACCCAAAAAAACAAAAAAAATTTTGGTGTCAGTTACTCCCACCTTAAATTCAAAATTGTATTGTTTTGCATAATTTGGTCAAATGGAAGTATGGTAATGTTAAACAAGAGTTGTCCCACGATTGAGCCTTGAGGAGCTCCAATTCTGGTCCGCTTATGCATAGTAGCCAAATTTGACAAAATTGCTCCTGTTCTAGATAAAGGGCTTGAAATGCTATTTAACCCAGTTTTCTGATCTGTCTCGTCGTGTTGTAAAGGCAATGAAATTGATGAAAGTACAATTCCCAAGACAAAACACAAACATTTTGTAATATGTAGATAAATAAAAATGTATACAATGTCTTGGGGTCCTTCTGTGTGGAGTTTGCATGTTCTACCCGTGTTAGCATGGGTTTTCTCCGGTTCTCAGGCTTCCTCCCACAGTCCAAAGACATGCAGGTTAATTGTTGACTCTAAATGTCCCGTAGGTGTGAATGTGAGTGTGAATGGTTGTCAGTCTCCATGTATCAGCCCTGTGATAGTCTGGCAACCTGTCCAGGGTGCACCCCGCCTTCAGCCAGTGTCAGCTGGGATCGGCTCCAGCCCCCTTTGACCCTGAATAGGATAAGTCGCTACAGATAATGCATGGATGGATCTGATCAAAGTGGTAACATACTTTAAACTTAACATTTCATTAAGTCCAAACACTCCAGCCTTGCACAGCCAGACTACATGTCAGCTAAATATTTGGTTTGAGTTTGGTTGGAGTAATTGATTCAACCAGGTCAGATACACACCAAAAATAATCAGCATACAGTTTATGTAATTTGTCAGCTATTAAAACTTGTCTGAGCAGGTATAAAACAACACACAACTCTACAATTTTATGAGCTATTTCTAAATTTGATACTGTGCTTTTTCCAGTATGAAAATACGAATCAAAGACAAACGATGGCCCAGAAAGCACGGCATCCATCCAGTCAACATGAGAGGAGTCTGTGGATATCTGAGTGAAGGAGAACTGTCAGTCATCTGTTAAGCATTTTAGAAATGACATCTGTCTGAAGCTAATTTATC
The DNA here is from genome assembly GCA_947000775.1 of Pterois miles. Classification (NCBI taxonomy): domain Eukaryota; kingdom Metazoa; phylum Chordata; class Actinopteri; order Perciformes; family Scorpaenidae; genus Pterois; species Pterois miles. Next base: position 16,974,334 of record CAMQGK010000308.1, read on the forward strand.
CATGGCTGTGCCAAGTAACAATGCACCAAGTCAACATGTTAGTATAATTCCAGTTTTTTACAACTTGGATCTTATTTTGATAGTTTTGCCATCATTCCTATCAGAAATAATAATGTTGAGTCACTCATAACATTATATTACTTCAGTCAACAGGAAAGAAACACAAGAAGAGTTTTGATCTTTCCAGGTATGTTCCCACATTTCAGTCATTACTTTAGTGAATTTCAAGCACATTTCAAGATCTTAATCTTCCGATTTGAGATTTAATCATCCCAAAACGAAGAAAACAAACTCAGAGTTGATAAAGAATGTGTAATGTGGTTGAAAACTCAGTGGAAATCTAGTAGGAAGATTTGGTTAAACTACGTTTCCATGGTCATAAATGAGCTTTCATACAAGTCAAGTCATAATCTGTTTAGCAATTTGATCTAACAATTGTACATGTTTCCACTCAACTTTCTTATTTCAGGACATGATAATATGTTTTGTGTAGAGGCACCGTGTTGAACAGGCAAAAGCGCAAGCGCCCAGACTAACAAAGGCGGATCTCCGCACTCTGCACCTGTTCATCTGCTGGTACGCATAGCGCTCACCCTTCACTTGTTACTAGATTTTTACAATTGGACTCAATGAATAGCTGCAATGAGATGCAGATGGATGGCAGCCCAAATCAGCCAATCTGCTGATGCCTGACAGCAGCCACTGCTCAGCACCGCGACATGCTGTTACATATCTACAGATGTCCACTCCCCCCGCCTTCTCTCTCTGGTGCTTTTCGTGGTCTCTCTCCCGCTGAGGGATAAGTGTCAGTATGTCGGGATGTACAGATGCTGATCCGTCATTGTTAGAGGCCAGGCGAGAGCTGATGGTAATAAGCCTTCTCGTCCCAGCCCCCCACTCCCAGACACATGACTTTTTTGTTGGGGGCTCAGGCCCCCCATTGTCAGGCCACAGGTGACCCCTGACCCCTTACCCTTCCTCCACCAGTGACACACACATAGTTCAACCCTAACTCACGCTTTCTAAGTGCAGCATCACCAGCCCACAGGCACACTTTCAGACACTTATACGCTGACACTGACTCAATCCTCTCCTTCTTTCTGTCTTTCTTTCTCTGAGCTCTTTGTGGGAGGTGAAACCTCATGCAGGTCATTAGCACACAGTGTGCTGAGATTAAGACAGCCTCCTCCCTTAATTAAGAGTAAAGAAAGAGAAGCGACACAGGGGATAGATAGATATCAGCCAGAGAAAGAAAAGCGAGATGCTTTGCTGGAACCATTAAAGCTTATGGAGCAGAATACCTCTCACCTAACTTTCCTGTATTCCTCACTGTCTGATTGAGGCTGCCTGTAAGACAGACACAATTCAGTGTTATTGTATTTCCCCCCATTACCATTAACACTTCAACAGCTTGCTCAGGGACATCACACATAAATAGTTTCCTCAGAAAGATCACATACTATCTTCATCAATAACCTGCATTATCATGTGGGGGTTTAGGTTTAGCAGAGGTTCGGTTAAAGTTCTTAAGTACACGATGACATGGGATTTTTCTTCATTTTCCAGAAGCAAAGTAACTTTACCTCACAGTTTGAGCATTCACAGGGAGCTCAAGTACTTTGTATTCCACTGTGGCCCACCTCATCGCCTGGATTTTAAGACATTATACAGAACGCCTCACAAAGTACTGAGGGGGTTGGCGATGGTGGAAACGAGCAGGAATCGAAAATGTAAAAAGATGAAAGTGGGCGACTTATCAGGATGAATATTGATGTGGAGCCTATTTAGAAGTCACCCTACTTTTTCTACATCAAACCAGGAAAAAAAAAAAAAAAACAATACTGACCTCCTTTTTACCTAGAGGAAGTATCATCGAAGTGAAATAGTACGATCAGTAAAATGTGTTTAAAGTATTGCCAATTTTCTGTGTTATTTTAAAAAGTTATGAATCAGGTTAAATCATAAAGTCCAGTCATCTGAATACATTATTTCAGAAATGGAACTGGAAGATTTCCAAACGACTGCGGGAATGCAGTGCTATCATAATGAGAAAAGTCACTGTGCTTGCAGCTTTTGTTTTAATGCACGCGCTGCTCTAAAGTAATCACATCTGTACATAGAGCTTATATAAACTGAAGGTGTAGTATGCAGCAGCACAGGGACACAGTAGAAATACATGCTAGAACAGGTCATGATAGGGCTGGGGGCTGAACATTCTCGTGTAAAGTAGCCTTGAATGTCTTTACAAGAGCCAAATAAAAATGTCTGATGTTGTAAATGGGTTGTTGAAATGGATTGTTGAACACTATTAATCCTTGCAGTGCCATTCAAAGACGGAAAACTATATAAAACAGTCAACACATTCTCACTCCCAACTCATCAAGTACTGATGCCTGGTCAGTGCCCCTCTGCATCAAGCCATGACTCGAGGTACCCATCCAGCATCAATATGCTTTGGACTTGTCAGGGACGACGTGTCAATGTACGCTTGTTACATGCATAATGTCATTTCAAAAAAATTCCGTCTTCACAGGAAATGTAGGTTTGGGCAACAAAACTACTTAGTGTCAGGAAAATATTGTGGTTGACATTAACTTGGCTTGACTGACGACACTGGTGACTAACAACTGGCATGACAAAATCCGTCAATTTTGACTTTTAGTCTTCTGCTGGGTTAAAGTCCTGGGTTTGTTAGACCCATATTCAGTAAGTTTCTGAGACCCTGTGCAATAACCATGTCTGTACAGTATGTATTTTGGAAAATATGTCAAATTTTCCACCTTGTGCCATTTCATAGACAGGGTTGCTGGAAATTCAGGTCAGTCTCCAGGAAAAATGTTGGCATACATTTCTGCAAACCACGGATACCTTGAATGTCACAGTTTTTGCATTTGGTCAGAGTAAGTGACACGTACAACAAGCGACACGCAGAACTACACTGAGTGACCGGAAAGTTACATGGTATAATAACAAGTACAACAAGCGAGAGTGTGGGTGGGAGCACTTTCACCCAAAAGTAAATTTTGACTTTATGCTTAATTATATAATGTTAAGTAAGACAGTCTATGGGTGGTTGTTATTTATTTATGCTAGCTATGTTGTTATGGTAGTATTTTAACACAAACCGTCTTTTTTCTAACCTTAACCAAGTGAGTTTATTGCCTAAACCTATTCTTGTATCATGCCATAAATTGGCCACCATTTTCTATGTATAGAAATGGTGTATATACTAGAGTATACTATACAATAGAATATTGTTTTTAACCCAGCACCAATCCAAACTAAAAAGCTCCCATGCGACCTGTGACTAGAGGTTACTGGCAATCCTTGTTACCACCATCAGGTCTTAGGTCATGTTATTTTGTCTTTTCATTTTTCTTGTCCACTTCCTGTTTTATTTTGGTATTCTAATATTCCCTCTGGTTTCAGAGCACTTCACTTCCTGCCCTTGTGTTTCCCGCTCTTGACACTTCACTGACCCACTTTTCATCAGTGTTCACCTGTGTCTGATTGTCTAACTCCGCCCCTGATTGTGTCCACCTGTCTCTCGTCAGTCACTCCCCTCACTAGTATATAATGTGTCTCTCCTTCCTTCTTTGCTAGTTTGTCTTTGTCCCTAGTGAGGAACGTTTCAGCCTTATTTCCTTGTGTTTGAGTCTTCTTGTCTTTTTGAACCTCTGCTTGTTTTTTGACCTCGCTCTGCCTAACATTTTAGTTTTGTTTGCTCCCCTGATTCTGACCTCCTGTGTACCGAACCCTGTTTGAAGGTTGAAGACGCTGATTGTTTTGAAGTCATCTGCTCTCTGAGTCATGCAATTGAGTCCAGAACAGTCCAGTATCCCAGTCTGTCAACTGTACAACTTATACAACGATAAATACACGGATGGAAAGCTGACAATCTTGCCACCTTAAAGGTGTATAGGTTGTCATTTTATCATGAAGGCAAGGGGGTGAACTTTGACCCTGAACTGAACATGTTCCTCATACTTTTCTTGTTTTTCTCAGGTTAAAAGCTTTTAAAAAGCACACTTAAAAAATAAAGAGGGGGATAAACATGTCTGTGATTTTCTGACATGAGCTAATCTGCTTGAAGACACCTTGGAATCACAAAATGCACAATTTTTATGAATATTTCAGCTTGGCTGCCCCACTACCATGTTAAATTTTCCCATTGACAAAAAAGGTTTTTCTCAAGTTATCTGAAAAAAATAATGTGCTTCTAATGGCATCTGCAAGATTTCACAGACCAGAGGAAAACAGCCAATCAGAGCTGATCTGGAGTCTGCCATCCAGTTTCCATCTATGAGAGCAACGAGTCGGTCACTCAAACTCTGACCAAACACTCAAACAAGGCAGCGCTGATCAAATATGAATCAATATTACTGTTACTGTAATGACTATTTCTCTCCTCAGATGTTCTCATAAACATCTCGTAGTTAATGTTAAGCTGTAAAATGAGAAAGTTTGTGACCAGGCAGCCATGTTGAGATCTCTTGAGGAAATACCAAGCACTGCCCACCAGCCAGAGAACAGCCAATCGAAACATTCATTAGAAACACGCTTTCTGAAATGACATGTGATTGGCCAGATTTTTTTAAAGCACCTTCTAATACAGAGTATTTCTAATGCAGAGTATTAGAAGGTGCAGAAGTCTAGTTATCTCTCAGATTACATGAATTTCAATATGCTGAAAGATTATTATGGAACATTTTGCCCAATGATGCCAAAAACGTGTTGGTTTAAGCACTTCCTATGCACAGTATAACCAGTGTAGAGCTCATCAATTCTCAATATACAGTGCCGAGGTGCCCCTGAGCAAGGCACCAAACCCCCAACTGCTCTGGGCGCTTGTCAGGAGCAGCCCCCTCACTCTGACATCTCTCCATTGACATGTATATGTACTGTGTGAACAACAGAGTGTAAAACTGAATTTCCCCACTGTGGGACTAATAAAGGAATATCTTTCTTTCTTTCTTTCTTAAATATATCCCATTAATCATATCAGAGGTGGGCAACACTGATTGGAGGAGATTTTTAATAAAAGGTCAACATGGAGCCCATGAATCCATCTCATCCTGCTAACTGGAGGGTGCACTCTTTGTTCCGTTTCAATCTGAGCAGCACCTCAGCTAATCAGCCCAGCAATCAGGCTGCTCCGTGTGTCTGAGTGTGTTCGCTGCAGCATTCATCCCACTCCATTTGGCCTCCCTCCTCAGCCGTCCCTCCACCCCAACTGTCTTTTCACATTTTGTCACTTTTTTTCTCCCCACTTCCTTAATTTCTTTCTTTCAGTGGCAGATTGAAAGAAAGAAATTAACCCCCCCCACACACACACACACACACACACACACACACACACCACCAACGGGCTGTCGGCTTGGCAAGAACCTTGGAGCGGCTGGGGTGTGTGTGTGTGTGTGTGTGTGTGTGTAAAAGCAAGGCTACTAATATACAGGCATTCCCATCAGACACATGCTAACTTAATGCCCATATGTTTGCACACATGGGCCACCAATCTCTCTCTCTTTCACACACACACACACACACACAGAGACTCGAGATATACAAGCTGGAGCTACATGCCCAATGACGGCATGAGGACACCAATCTCTCTCTCTCTCTCTCTCTCTCTCTCTCTCTCTCTCTCTCTCTCTCTCTCTCTCACACACACACAGAGGAATGTATGAAAATGTACCACATCACAGGCATAACATTGTACCACATCACACAAGCACAGCACCTCCCTCACTCTTCCTCTTGAGGAAATCAGTCTCATCTGGAGCCTTGCAGCGCTGTCTCACACTCTCTCCATCTTTCTTCTCCCTTTTCTCTCTTTCCTCCGTCTCTCTATCCTCCCTCAGAGAAAATTTTCTCCAACTGCATTTCAACCTACAAGAGGTTCCTATTTTAACTTAACAGTTCGCATTTTTGAAATAGAAAATCCATACACTTAAATTACAGTAAACCCCATAATGCTGCCCAAAATACAACAGAGGTTCAGCAGAAACACAGTGCAAGTTTATGTCAAACACTGAATCAGGAACATATTAGCAAAAATGTGGAGGTAGTGTTGACACGCTACGAAGCCTCTATGGGAGGGGGTTGGCATGGATGGAAGGGCCAATAAAGTGTGTGACTTTGACGTTAGAGACTGTGGTTCGCATTGTTTCTCCTACTGACTCTAAATGTTGGTTTCATTTACCATGACCACAGTCTTTCCCTGAACCTTAAGGAGTATTAGCTGGTTAAACGTAGCAGCAGGACGTTAATGTAACAGTATAGAAATATGATGAGTTGACAAGTAGTCTTATATTCAATCATTTGACTTATGTAAAAAACACATTAACAACAACTAGACAGCACCCAGTAAAAAGAAAAAAAACACTGAAAATACATCATTGAAAAAAAAAACAAAAAAACAGCAATGTCTCTTTCCAGAGATCCTGACCCGTTTACTCAAGATAATCCACAGACCTTGTTGTGAGCAGGAAGATCTAAAAATGTGTATTTTTGACATTGAGGTGAACTGTCCCTTTAAGTAATATTAGTTGACTAAACTTAGCAAGCACACTTTCTTTAAAATAACACTGTAAAAACACGGTGAGTTGACAAGTAGTCCTGCATTTAAAACTATGTAAATGTGGAGAGTTGATGTATTAACTAGGGGTGGGACGGTTCATAAAATTCACTGTTGGGGTTCACAGTTTTCAGGTTGGTACAAACAGTATTTATGGTACAGCAAGGAGGCCAATTTCAATTACAATTTGAACAGCTTTTCATTTATTTGCCAAAATAAGTCAACTGTTTGCCTGAACAACAGTAGACTAGGTTAACATAAGGAACAAGTGCCACTGTATTTAAAAATAATTAATAAATAAAAATCAAATTACAGGCTCAGGCCATCAACAAGAAGTGCATCAGGGCAGCCAGCACTAGACCTTTTTTAAACAACAGTAACATATGTCTCTCTATACCCCAATATAAAAAAAAAAAAAAACAAAACAAAAAAAAACAAAAAACAGAGGCTGAGGCCATCAGCATAAAGTGCACCATAAACCAAACACACACTGTTTCTGTTTACACTGCTCTGTTCAGTCTGTTTTCATGATCTTCTGCTAGAAGACGAGTTTGTCCACATTCAGCCCCTCTGTAGTCAGAGCTACGTGGTCTGTGTTGGACACTTCTTTCACAAGTCATTGTCGTGTCTGTTCATACAGTTCAGGAATTATTGTGTAGCTTATGTGTCTGCCAGACGGCATATTAAAGCTCGGCTCAAGTACCCGAATCATATGCTGAAATCCAGCGTCCTCCACGACTGCTTTAGTTGTGTTTTTGCTCTGAGTCTGCATGTAGACTGTTTAAATGCTGCTGAGATCATCATATTAGAAGTATTGGTAGCTGGTAGCTGCAGAGGTGCCAGTTTACCTCTTGGGCACTGCCGAGGTGCCCCTGAGCAAGGCACCAAACCCCCAACTGCTCGGGGCGCTTGTCAGGAGCAGCCCCCTCACTCTGACACCTCTCCATTAATGCATGTATGTGTGTTTCAGGTCTGCATGTACCTGCGTTTTACCTCATACCCCTGTCCACCGTGTCCCAGAATCTTTCCATAGCCCTTGATTTCTAGTGGGACAATAAACAAACGGGATGAAAAAACAAAATACACAATCGTTTTACGTTTTACCTCATAACCTTTTCCAAATAAACCGAACGGTACATACACAAACCAAACCATGACTAGTAAACCCAACAGTTTGTTTGCCCACCCCTAGTATTAACATATACTGTGCACAGTATTTTAATGTCACAGCTAGTCAAAGTGCAGCTGCTAACTGCTTTATATACAGTGGCAGGATATGTTGGGGTGTCAGTTCTTAATCTGCAAAGAAACCAGTGACTCCAGCAGTCAAATAAATGGCATGGAGTAAAAAGTACAATGTCTGCCTCTGTAGTGGAGTACAATCATCAATCGTGTTTATTATACCATTATGGTTTTGAAAGGCAGTGACAAACTCTGTTTATTGTTTGGTTTGAAGAAAATGAGCCTAATATCTAAAAGGTATTGAAAGAAGGTAAAGTGCACTGGAACAAGACAGGATGACAGAGATAGTGACCTTGTATTAAACTGTGAAGTGTAATAATCACATCCCATTACATGATATCAAGGTTTTCTTCTGATATTTTTTTTCTCAATTTTCATGCGACTGGAATGTGACTTATTATACTATTGATTTTACTGTTGGACCCGCAAACATTTTAGGGTCATCATATGTAATGTGCAATTCTTCTGTCACTTTTTATTGTGATTAAAATGAAGTCTTCTTGTATTTGCACATCAGGTGCTCAGATGTAAAGGACACATCATATTTTAATTCAGTTTTTTTAAAATCACTTGTATTTCAGCTCTCCCAGTGTTCCGAGCAACATATGGTTGACGGTCAGGCAGGACATTGGGATGAAGGAGCAGAGGTCAACAGCACCCCCACCCTACCACACACACATGTGTGTGCATGCAGCCACAAGCGCACTTCTGTGCCACAATGAGCTCTATGAATGCATGGGGTCATGGAGCAGCAGAGGGGTGTGTGTGTGTGTGTGTGTGTGTGCGTGAAGAGCGTAAAGAAAATGACCTTGCTGATGTGATTCGCACACAAATACCACAGGTGTGACTCCAATCTGTGTGTGTGTGTGTGTGTGTGTGTGTCTACCAGCTGGACATGTGATTCTAATAGTGCATGTAGACACGCAATACAAATCACATGTGTCACAGCCCGTCTGAGATGTTGTGAGTGTATTCTCCCATGGCTATCTGTGCTTTATGTGACCACTGAGCCATTGACTGCACACACACACACACACACACACAATTATTTATTAATGGCCAATATTTGAGAACTATTCTGTTTGCCATGTGGTTGCTAATTGGATGGATTGTGGATGGAACAGTTCTGCAAGGTAAGGGCTTTTTGGAAGTTCCCTTAAAATGCTAAAAGGCATAATGTATATTGGTAGATTCATTACAATTCACAATGCTCAAAGCAACAAGGAAGGACGTATTTTGGGAAAAGCAGTTGTTCCACCTTTTGGGGGGGGGGACCCTTTTTAGACCATTTAGATGAAATATAATGATCATACAGAGGTCCAGGAGCTTACCCGCTTGCCATTCTGACCTCTTTTTTTAAATGTGTATTGGAGGGGGACAAGGGATGTTCGGTGGTAGATAAAGTCAACAGTAGATGTCACATGGAAGTAGTGTGCAGCATCTGAAAGCTGGGAACTTGACAATTGATCACTGTGTGTCAGGTGTTTTCATAGCCATTAAGAAATAGATTTAGGAAATTAATTAAAATAGATTGGGAAAGTGTGTAAGGGTTTAAAACATTATGATCAATAAGCCCTCCAAAATACCACATCAAGTCACCAAGATCTTGAGGAACACCATAGAAAAAAGACATGCTGGGATTTGATATCAACAATTTTGAGAAGAAGTATCCACACCAACCAGTCCTAGGCGGTGTGTGTCACCCAGATCTGATTGCATTTTGTCTTTGTGTACATACACAGGACAGACAAACCAAGGATCCACATAAAAACAGAAAAAAAAACTCCACAGGGGTCCTCAGTTCACACCAGTGACTATAGTTTGCAAGCTAACAAGTAAATGTGAAGTTGCTGAATGGTGTATTCTTTAATTTTTCATAGTGCTACGCTAGTGGTTACATCCCATTACAACAGCAAGCGATCACATTATCAGTCAAAATACTGTGCTTCTGACTGGCCAGTTCAGTATTAAGTCTGTTGCTGGTTTTGATTTTTTTCGTTCAGTTCAGGACAAAACCGCCTATGCAAGCGCTGTTTATAAGGTTAATGACTGCAACCACATGTGCTTGCATCCACTTTATGTGGATTTAATGGTCTTTCAGTAAACCAGAAAGTAGTTTACCTTTCTAGTCTAGCTTTCATTCACTACGGAGGGAAACTTGAATGCTAAAAGCTAAGGATGATTCAGTACGCTCAGTGTTAAAGATTGGGTTGTCCCCATACTCAGCACCTCTGTTTTAAATTACCCGAGATGATAAGCCAAACTAGAAGGAAAATAGTTTTGGACTATTTATAAGTGTGATAATAACCAAGGAAAGCAGTATGTTTCTGTATAGTGGAAAAGCTCAGAGTGGATGAAGCTGATGAAGAAGCCATATGCACACACTGAATCTCACACCTCATGGGCTACTGGTCTTTCCATACATACCATAACTTCTGAAACAAACTATAAGCAGTGTTTAGGCTTTAAAGTAAAGTCAGACAAATGCCATTAGGACGTTGGCTTCATTTTACAACGCTGACATCAGCACCACTGATTCCCAATGACTATAAAATGTATGAGTTCCACATGTACGCACAGTCATGTATGCCTACATGAATCAGAACTTGAGTGTGTTTTTGTTCTACACTTATTACTGCATTTTCTTTTGTGTTCTTAGTGTGCGTATCATTGTATGTTAATACAGAGCCTGTATGTCTGCAAGCAGGACAAGCCAGCTGAACAGAGAGAAACAAAGAAAGATGGAAGATGATTTAAGCATTCCTGTGTGTAGCCTGCTGGGCTGTGTGTGTGTGTGTGTGTGTGTGTGTGTGTGTGGTAGTGGGAGGAGTATTTGATTGGAAATATTTATTTTGGAAACTGAAGGTTGGAAACTGTCTTTCTCTCTTTCTCCCTCTCTTTTTTCCCCCACCTCCATTCTCCTGGTGTCCCATAACCAAAATGGACCACTCCACATCACTTGAAATGTAATACCTCCTCCGTCCCACCCCCGCCTCTCTCTCCTCTCCCTTTGAGGGAATTCAAAACAATGAGATCCTTTATACTCAGTCTGTCTCTCCAGACACCAGCCGAACCCCCAGCTCCCCCTTCGGTCCATACCTCCACCCCCTCCCTCAACATACTGCCTAAACACTAACAAAGACCCCCCTGCCTTTAGAAACCAAAGACTTCCTCTGCCAGCACATCTGCACATGTGCTGTCCCTTTAATGGTATGGCCATACTGCCTATCAAAGAACATAAACTTTAATATGTCAACACACAAGTCATATATTTGAACTGTGTTAAGATGGGAAAACACACATGACACACACACACACACACACACACACACACACACACACACACACCAGCTGCCATCTCAAAAGGCAGGGCAGCTTTATTTGATTCAGTATACCATACTGCGTTACGATTTGTCTGATTCAGGTTTCTGCACACAAAATTGCAGTTTGTTGGCTTTCCCTCCTTATACAACCGTAGAATGGAACACTGATACATTTTTCATTATAAGGCTATATTACGCAAACTATATCTACTATATTCTCTATTGACTCCTAAAACTAGCAGTAGCTGCAACTTTCGATTATGCTGACAAGTTATGTGCGTTATTCTTATAATTTTAGGTTAAAGTGCTTCTAAAGTTTTTGCATTGGTGTCATTGGCGTGTGCTGCGGAGACACTGTAAAGATCATTTTATAAGCATAGATTATTACAAAAACAGGATTAAGGACTATTTGACCACTGAATGTTCATACGTACTGTTACAGAATGAGATTGCTTATTCATTGCTTGGTGAATTTAATTTTTCTGTTTGTTTGTTTGTTCTTTAATGTGAAACTCTGTATGCTGCTGTCTTGGCCAATTTCAGACTAATGGAAAGAGAACGTCTAAAATATATGTTCAGGTGTTTATTTTACTACTTCGTCTATTTGCATCTGTAGATTCTTCTAAATTCACCAAAAGATAGCATTAGATAATGCCTCATTTGCATAAGCATAACATTTCAGAAAACTTCTATATATCTAGAGAGAAAGAGAGAGAGAGAGAGAGAGAGATTTGAACTCTGAGGGCCAAGCAGAAATGAACCATCTCCCTCCACAGTAGCCACTGAAATCTATGGAAGGAGTTGCTTATCCTCGGACTGAGTAATGAAGTCATCATTGAAAAAGGAAATGCCATTTCAAGAGGACAGGAAATGTTGCTTCGGGTGCATTCCCATTTTGTATGCATTGTACAGAATGACTCGATCATGAGGAGAGGGGACGGCTGCAGCTCTAGTTAAAAGTTTGGACAGGAAGGATTTTGCTTGGGGAATTATGCAAATGGAATAATTGAAGTGACCAAGGAGGGCTAGTAGCTGGCGTTTGGTGAATCTGTCTGCCACAGATAGTTAGACAGAAGCAGAGTGATGCGCTGTACTTTATCTGAGGGTAAAGATGCGCGGAAGAGGGGGAATTGAGTCCAGGATGATGCCTCAGGGGGAAGGATAGACCATTTGGAAATGAAGAAGCTGGCACACATGGCTCTGGTGAGGAAACCGAAAGCACAGGAGGCTCACTGATTGTTGTTGGAGTATTGATAAAGGCTGAGTAGAGATAAAATAATGTTGCTTTATTGTCACTGCGGTGGAGGGGAATGCCATTCCCTCTCAGAAGTCCTTGGCGGTGGGCAATGCTGCAGTCTCTGATGTCAGCCTCCGTTTGTAGACGTGGACATGGCTGAATCGCTGCCGTTATGATGGTCAAAAGTAGAATGGGAGCCAGAGCCTTCAGCTATCAAGCTCTTATTCTGTGGTACCAGCTCCCAGTTCCAGTCAGGAGGTAGATACCCTATTCACATTTAAGAGTAAGGTAGGCATAGTGGAGTTTTGTCTATGATAGGCTTATAGTTAGGGCTGGCCAAAAGCTGGCTCAGGCTGCCTTGAACCAGCCCCTAGTTTTGCTGCTATAGGACTAGGCTGCCAGGGGACTTCCTATGATATACTGAGTTCCTCTCTCCTTCTCTCCCTCTATATCTGGATGTATTCATGTCCCATTCGCTGACATTACTAACTTGTTAGTTGTTGTTTCCCGGAGTCCTTGTGCTGTCTTGTTTCACAGGTATCCATGGATCGAGATAACATCTGGATTGTGGTTGCGTCTGCTTCTGCGGCACTACTTGACACCCACTACTACTATCATTATTATTAGCCTTATTTCTGTTATTATCATTACTTGCTACTATTACTGCTATATATGAAAAGCATCTTGAGCTAACTTGCTCTTATGATTTGACACAGTATAAAATAAATTGAGTTGAACTGATTGTCAGGGCTCATATGTGAAGGAGGCTGCTGATGACGACAGGCTTGGTGTCGCCTTCCACGGCTCTGCTTGGGGCATCTGTGGTTTTTGTCTCTCGCTGATGAAGTAGAGGAGACCTGAGATCGGCCGGGAGTCGAGGGCAAGGCATGTTTACCGCTGAGCGTACAAAAAGTACAAGTATTCAACAATTACAGATTTCCAGAATTGTAGCACAAAATGTATAGTACTTGCATAAATCCACTGATACCACTGATGACCAGAGGCTTATGGTTGCTGATGGTAGCTCATTGCGGATAGATGTTGCTTTTCTAAAAACTCTTCGTCTCCTGTAAATATCACTGGTGGCCACACTGGCTGCAATTCAGCAAAAGTTATATGCAAACCAACAGACAATCGCATTGTTCTTCATTTCCACTTTAAACTACTTTAAAAAAAGAACAAACAGTGCAGGAGACATATGCAAGGCAGTCTTTGCATACACATTCAAACTGTGCTCAGAATTGACTTCAGTCAGGCAACATACAGAACAGAGCCGACAGGCACAGGGCATGTGTTCAGAATCATTCTGGGAGAGCAGCCATGGTTTGATTAGTTTCAGATTTCTCTCTCTCTCTCTCTCTTTCATTCTCTTTCTGTCTCCCTCTGTGATCTCTCCATCTTCTTCTCTACCTCTCCAATCCACACTCTTTTTTATCCTGGAGAGAGCATTTCCAGCCACAGACTCGGATCCAGCCCTCACATTTAACACACACACACGCACACACACACACACACACAGAAAGACAGCGTATAGAGAGAGTTAAGGGGAGCTTTATAGAGTTCATGCTTTTTATGCCACATTCAGCAGAAAACCACTCTAAACCCAAGGGATCTGCGTACACCAGACATGAAAAGTTGCTCAAAAATAAAAGAAGAAAAAGCAGCATGGAGGAAGAAAAGAGGAAACGAAGGAGGGAGGAGGGCTGCAGTGGGAACGGCCCTGGCTCCTCTGACGTTCTCAAATTGCAGCCTCTCTTTCTGTTTTCAAAAGAAAAAAAAAAAAAAAAAAAAACGCCGCTGGAGTGGCACAGAGTTTGGGGACTGCAGCTAGTCAAATATTGGTTTTGAATGATGTAAGGACCATGCCATCCTGGAGAGCCACAGCCAGCGCTCGGCTCTGGGGACCCAGTCTGAGACTTCCACTGGCAATGCGTCTTCAGGCACTGAAACATGGCACTGTCTCCCACTGGCACTTGTCGATACAGAGAGATGGAGGAAATAAAATCCTGTGTTGACTGTGGATCCCTTAAGACAGCTCATCTTTCTCCTGCTGATCCCTGACTGTCTGGGGTTGAGGGCAAAATATTTTGTTTTTATTGTTTTGTTTTGTTTTTTTTTTTTTTTTTTAAATGAGCAATTGGTAATATTTAAACTTAATACATCTGTAGGGGGTTGATTTGGTTTTTGATGAGTGCCAGTGACTCGGCAATTACTTGGCCAGCTGCTGAGATTGTTGGCTTAGAGAATTAGTCTGTAGTGTTGCTCCCTTCCCCCATTGCAGTGTTAAAACACTCCCATTTCCAATGATGTGTTGATTTAAATACACATCATCTGCTGCCAAAACTGAAAAAACTATTTCCCATATATATATATATAGTTTATGGTATACAGCATTATATATGGATGTTGTATTTGGGAAAGTGCCGAAAACTGATTTATGCAGTCTCTCTTTTTTTTTTTTTTATTTTCTTTTGTTCCTTAAAGGTGGAACGTGTAAGCCAGAATTTTCATTTAAACACTCAAAAAGTAACAGTTTTGACGTTATGCCAAATATGTCACTGTATTGTGCTACTGATAATTCTGTAAGGTTTGGTTCATACTTTCTTGTAATGCTATGAGGTCCTCGAGAGGTGATAGTGAGTCACTGTATAGCATGCCACAACTCTGGTATATCTGTCCACAGTTAGCGGTTAGCAGGTACAAACCCCAGCACTGGGGTTCTGACTGCCCCGACTCCCTGTCGGATCAGCAAACTCTCTGTTGCTGCCATTACACGTGTTAGACTCAGTGCTCCACCAGCCTGCTGTGACTCCCGGTACTAGAGTTTTTGCTGTTTAAATGCTGGTGGTCTCCTGCATGCAGGGACGGCGTGATGAAAGTGCAGGTCTTTCCTCTCAAACAATCAAAACGTATAGAAGATAACTGTGTTATTTTTGGCCCATAGAGTTTCAGCAGTTTGGTAGGAATTTATATATTCTTGTCCTGCTGTTAGTTAATAGTTGACTTTTTTTTTTTTTAAATAACTGATGACTGTAAATTTAAATTGATTTTCAGGTCTGCCTGAAGAGAATTATTGAGCCCAAGTCAAAGTAGCTCAAAGTTGCTCAAAGGCATCATTCAGAAGTGAGGTTGTATGAGGTGCTTATCCATATATCACTGTATTACCTGCAAAAGATGGTGGTTGGCACACCCCAGGTTATGGAAATAGGAGACTGGAGTCAAGTCAAGTCAAGCCAATTTTATTTATTTAGCCCAAAATCACAAACTTGCCTCAGGGGGCTTTACAATTTATACAGCATGCGTCAAACTTTTACAGCTGTCAGGTCTTAGGTCATGTTATTTTTGTCTTTTAACGTTCTATGTTCACTCCCTGTTTTATTTTGATATTCTAACATTCCCTCTCGTTTCAGAGCGCTTCACTTCCTGCCCCGGCTGCATGAATGATTGACACATCCCTGACCTACTTTTCATCACCATCCACCTGTGCTTAATTGTCTTCCCCGCCCCTGATTGTGTCCACCTGTCTCTCATCAGTCACTGCCCTCACTAGCATATAATGTGTCTCCCCTTCCTTCTGTGCCAGTTTGTCTTTGTTCCTCAATGAGAAAGCAGTCCAGCCTTATTTCCTCGTGTTTGATCCCTCATGCCTTTTGAAACTCTGCCTGTTTTTTGACCTCGCTCTGCCTAACATTCTTGGATTTGTTTGCCTGATATTTTTGCCTTCCTGTGTACTGACCAGTATTGCCCATTAAAGACGCTGATTGTCTTTTGGAACCACCTGATCTTTCAGTCTTGCTATTGAGTCCAAACCTGCCGTCTCTCCAGTCGTCACAAAACTCAAGGCCCGCGAGCCAAATTATGTCCTGCACCTCATGTTATGTGACCCGCTTACAAAGAATATATTATGCTTATCATACAATTCTATGCCACTTTACAGAAGTACGGTGTCCTCAAACTACATGTCCCACAATGCATCTCAATTTTGTTACATGCACACTGAAGTGTCTCATTATCAGTGGTTTCCAGCAGTGCCACTCTAGTGACTGATGGGGTTGTAAA
The DNA here is from genome assembly GCA_947000775.1 of Pterois miles. Lineage (NCBI taxonomy): Eukaryota > Metazoa > Chordata > Actinopteri > Perciformes > Scorpaenidae > Pterois > Pterois miles. The sequence goes on from CAMQGK010000308.1 coordinate 16,990,772, forward strand.
AAATATGAATAGTACCAAAATGAAAAGAAAAGCTGATGCAGAAGGAAGGAACATGAATGAGAGACAGAAAGAGAATCCATGTTTGTGCTTAACAGAGACAAGCCAGTATGTCTTCATTGCTACGAGGCAGTGGCAAAACACTGTCGCACCACTGTCATCTACCACACATGATCTGAGCAGATCAGCTGTTGGATCACAAACAGTTTATACGCCACAGACTGAAAGTTAGATCAGAGCACACTGATTTGTTGGACTATAGTTCTGCACCTCTCAACTCCGACCACAAACTTAAACAAAGTTAATGGAGTAAATTGTGTTTGATAATATTGGTGATGGTTTAAAAAAAAAAAAAAAATACAAATTATAAAAAAAAACACACACACACACACATATATATATATATATATATATATATATATATATATATATATATATATATATATATATATATATATATATTATCATTATTTTGATCTTTGATGTATGAGTAACGATGACAGTTTCTGAAGCTCATAAATTCACAGGATTTGTGTTATAATAACATAGAAATGTGAGTGTGTGCCCACATACAGTATTTTGTCTACATGCATGCATATATATTGATGGACAAGCATGTGTTTTTGTCACTGAACTAATTTTTTAAATAAATTGTACAGTTTTTGTGCCTGTATTATATTTTCCAGACTTCTGCTTTCAGAACTAGTTATTAAATAAATTATTATCTATAGGACCAAATGCAATACATATAATGTGAGCATACGTGAGAAGGTGGATCCAGGGGGATGTCAAGCAGCTTCTTGGCCTCATCATGCAGATAGGGCCAGAACAACATGACCTCCCGTCTACGCCAGACAGACAGGGCCAGAGTAACTGGGTTATGGTGCTTGTGGGACATAAACAAGAGATGATTATGGACAGACATTATCTTCAAATTCACAATATTCTCGTTGGCAGGAGTACTGGGCTTAAATTATACATTGCGAATGAGACCGACCCACCAGCTGACTAACTGAAAGTTAGGGCAAAAAGTTGGGTTTTGTGTCTGGATTTAAAGATCTCCACAGAATCAGACTGTGTGATGTCTTCAGGGAGGTTATTCCAGAGGAAAGGGGCTTGATAAGAGAAGGCCCTTTGGCCTGCTGACTTCTTTTTCACTCTGGGGACAGAGTCCTGACTGGAGCATAATGTTTAAGTAGATCACACAAGTAGGATGGAGTATGCCCGTTTACAAATTTATAGGTCATCAGAGGCAATTTAAAGTCTGATCTGACATGGATCAGGAGGCAGTGCAATGAAGCTTAAACTGGTGTGATATGGTCAAATTTTCTAGTTTTAGTTACGATTCTTGCTGCAGCGTTTGAACCATTTGAAGGCTTCTGGTACTAGAACGAAGCAGACCTGATAGCAAAACATTACATTAATCCAGTCTGGATGACACAAAGGCATGGATTGCAGTCTCTGCATCAGCCATGGATAAAAAAGACTGGAGATACAGACAGGAGTAAAGCAAAGCAAAATACTGCTGTGGATGGGGGCAGCAGCAAAACATATTTCAGCCAGTGGTAATTTAGTTATCAAAATCTATGTTGAAATATATTTGTCAACAAGCTTTTCTTCCATGACTAAGATGAGACAATGATGAGACGGCACCAACATCTGTATCAGTGACAATATCAAACATGTAATATCCTTGATGAAAGAAGATGAGACTAAAATGTAGTTTAAGTTCCTTCTCTCTGGCACTAACACACGGTGCTGCGACAGCACTCAGTCCGTCTCTGTCTTTCTTGTCTCAGACTCGTCTCAGTCCTGACAATTGTGCAACTATAGTGCATAAAGTTGGCAGTTTGTGGGTCGGGTCACGTTGGGGTAGTTTATTAATGCATTTTTTGACTTGTTGGGTGGTATGAATTGGCTCTCGTTAGAGGCTGGTGGTTAAGATTGAACCACTACAACACTAATGAGCACAGTCAGGAGGACTCGATGTAACTGAGCTGCATTCTTAATCATTCAACCTGTTTTTCATCAGATAATGATTAGATAAAATGTTAAATTTATGTGAAATACATATCAATATAAAATTATTGGTTTGTCATGACTAGATTGACAAAAATGTTCAATATAATCTGATAATAAAAAAGGACACAGGACTAAGACTGATTAAAAACAAGACTGTCTCTTGGTCTACCAAGTACAGTATATATCTGGACCATGTATGGTCAGTTTGTAAATGTGTGGCTGGCTGTTCAAGCGGTGACGTACCCTATTGTGGAATGCACCTGATTGGTTCCTGCTTTTCTGCTTGCCATTTCAAACAGGAAACAACATGGCTGCCTGCCCATAAGCTTTGGTATTATGTCTAAACCATCCACCAAAATCTGTCAGGACTGTGAGGTCTTAGGCTGTGTTTCTTGTTGCATGTTCTTTGTTTGCACTTCCTGTTTTATTTTGTATGCTAACATTCCCTCTCGTTTCAGACCACTTCACTTCCTGCCCGCATGTTTTCCCACCTGCACATTTGAGCACCTCCTCCTGACCTAGTTTCCAACACCAGTCACCTGAGTCTGATTGTCTTCTCCCCGCCCTGATTGTGTCCACCTGGTCCGTTGTCAATCACTTCCCTCACTAATATTTGATGTGTGCTTCCCCTTCCCTCTGTGCCAGTTTGTCTTCTTCCCTTGTGAAAAGCATACCCGCAATCTTCCTTGTGTTTTGCCTTCTCATGCCATTGACTCTGCTTGTTTTTGACGTTGTGAACTGTCCTGTGTCCGAGTCTGCATCTAAGTCCAAGCCTGCGTGTGTAGCCTGTCGTGACAAAAATCTACTTTTGACAACATTTTAAGCTAGAAATAGGCTACGCCACTGCTGAATCTGGTTTACTTCTAGAGCTGGATCACCAAGTTTGACAGCTTGGTCCAAGTCCAAAGTCTGCAGTCCAAAGACATGCAGATTAAGTGAATTGATGACTCTAAATTGCTAGTAGGCGACCTGGCGGCCTGTCCAGGGTGAACCCCGCCTTCACCCATTGCCAGCTGGGATCAGCTCCAGCCCCCCTACAACCCCTTATGGGACAAGTGGTTGCAGATGGATGGATGGATGGATGGACTGTTCCCGCCTTTTCAGTTTGATAGAGCAGCGACCAACGAGGAAATTCCAACACTCAGCTGACCAATCATGCAACTTCAGTCACTCAGTCAGTCATTCAGTCAGTCAATCAGTGACAGATGTGCTTTTGTAGGTCCAGCCAAAAATAGCTCATGAAATTGAGAGAGGGAATATTTAATAGTAAAGCAATGACTAAAACCAGACTAAAACATTTGATTTGTTCTGGACTAAAATTAGACTAAAACTTTGAAGGATAAAAATGACTAAAATTAATAAGCATTTTCCTTTTTAAGACTAAGACTAACACTAAATCTAAAATAGCTGCCAAAATTAACACTGATTTCGGCCACCTAATAAACGTCTGAGTTTTAGGTGTACACTTTATCTAAAATATTTTCACCCCTTTACCTTGCTGACAGCCCTTTCTGATGGTAACTGAAGCCATTATGTATGCTCTCCTCAAAGCCACAACACTCCTTTGACAAAAACAGAAATTAGACGACGCGGAACACTGGAGTTGCTGGTCTACCACTGCCTCGATCCGTTAGTCTGTTTGTCTTATTGCGTGACTTTGGTGAATCCAAACTATCCCTGTTGTTGGATTGACTTACTAGATGGCTGCTCTTCTCTCTTGGTAATATTACTTTCAAACACAGGCCATTCATCTTTATTTATGTCTTATGTCCCATCAGAGTGTGTATGACACACACATACACACACAAACACAATGGCATGACAAAGTTTGTAATGAAACATAAACTGGCATTGTCTCTTGGAGTTTCAACAAAGAATGTTTGCATTCAGGTTTTACATGAAACTACCCCCAAAAAATCCTCCAGATGAAACTTTATGGTTTTACTAACTCTGAGGCTAGCGGCTGCTGCTGTGGCTGGTTACAGAGTGAATTAAAAACACCTGAGTCATCAGTTTTGTTTCCAAAAGAAAGGATGGGACGATAGAGGACGTAGGCCTCTACAAAACCCAAATTATAAAACACTTTTTTTCACGTTTTTGTCGATAATACAGACATTGCATGCTGCATGAACAATAAAACTTTATTTTTTTTTGACCTGTAGTTATTGAGCTATGGAGCTGTTTTGAATGAGTGGGTCGCTGATTTGTTTATCTTGTTCAAGCACACAAGATAAAAAGTATTCAGCTGTAACATGGTGGCAGTAAAACACCGATATGCTGCAATGCTCCAGGAAAGACAATGAAGAACAAGACTTATTGCAAGTAAATATGGATGGAAACAATGCTACAGTTGAAATTCTTAAACATTCAAGAATACATATCATTAGGTTCGGTGACTTAATGGTAACTAACTTTTGTCTGTCTACAAGAAATGACATTTAATAGTAGGCAGAATGTTTTGGCATCGTTGGGCAGAAATCCCATAATCTTTCAGCATGTTGTAATTCAAGTGTTCTGAGAGAAAACTAGACTTCTGCTCCTCCTCATGGCTGTTTTCAGGATTTAAGAAATTTAGCTTGTGACAGGAGACTTTGGCCAATCACAGGTCATTTCAGAGAGAGTGTTTCTATTCAGCATTCCTATTGGCTGTGCTCTGGCTAGTGTTGCTTGGTATTTCCTCGACTGATCTCAACATGGCTGCCGGGTCACAAACTTTCTCATTTTACAACTAAACAGTAACTACAAGATGTTTCTGAAAACATTAGAGGAGAGAAATAGTCATTACAGTAACAAAATATTGATTCATATTTGATCAGAGCTGCTAAGTTTGACTGTTTGATCAGTTTGTGAGTGATTGACAGCCAGCTGTCATAGACAGCAGCTGGACGGCAGACTCCAGATCAGCTCTGATTGGTTGTTTTCATCCAGTCTGTGAAATCTTGCACATGCCATCAGGAGCACCGGAGGACACCGGAGGTACATGATTTTCTTCATATTACGTATCTCAAGCACTACTGTGAGAATATAGTGACCATTTTACATAAATATAAACATAAATGTTCAAGCATATTTAGCAGCTTTAAGTATTTATGATGTTTAAACTGACTGGAGCTCTAGCTCCTAAAACTGTATAGCAAATCTGAAAACTTATCTTCACAGACTTGTTTTTGTGGAATGAGATTTAAAGCGGTAATTAATTGATTGTTCTTTGGGCACTTAAGGGTCAAGCAAGCTGTAAAAACATCACTGGCATATTATCACCCCATGAAGCTGATATGGGAAAAATGTTAGCCAACAGGTGTCTATTTACACACCCAGCAGACACAGAGCAACATCACTATTCATTTGATTTCCATTTGATGAACATAATTTCAACATTTGCTCTCTTTTAGCTCTGTTTTGGTCTCCACCACCCTCGGAAAAAACGTCTGTGTCTTTAGTTGCTAAATGCTCCACAATGCTTAACAGCTCGTCTCTAACTGTATTTGCTGTTTAGTGCTGAGTAGGAGTACAGTGAGTTTTGCTGCTGGAAACCAGATTAATGAGAGCAGTGAGACTGAACCAAAACAGCAAAGTTACAAGTCCAAAACAATGAGCTGAAAGATGCTGAAATGGCCTGTGGAGCTGAGGAGAACTGCACAATTGGCGATAATTCTCGGTGGGCTCACCTGTGAATGGCAGCTTTCACATTACACATTGACACATGATTGATTGATGATATAGTGCAGCTTAATTTGGCCGACCAAGACAGTCTGACAGACCGTTTTGGTTTTTTTTAAATGTTAATAACTTTGTTTAAATAATAACTACAAGCTCCCAAGATCACATCTTTTTTCTGAATGTGTGTTGTTTGATGTCTGCTGAAATAAAGGCAAAATTTCTGAGTGTTCATTCCTCAGTTCCACTGTCATCACATTATATATTATTACCATAAGGTCATTTTTTAGTCCTGTTATTCACTTGAACAATGCATTTGAGATCAGAGCTTCCACCCAGTCAGGAACAAAGCCTCTGATTGGTTGGCAAGTCAGCATCGCAGCCTCTGATTAGTCGACACACTTTTCCAAGCAGGAAAATGTACAGAAACATAACGTAATGTGAAAGAAACCCCTTCAGGGTGGTGTTCGACCCCTCTGTGAGCATAACCCTGTCGGGGTTTCTTCACAACAATGATCGGCTCGCTGTACATTATTCCTTACTTGTTGAAGCATACAACATAACAGGCTTCAAATTATATATTGATGTAGTTGTATTTTAATATTGTAAAGCAAATTGGTCCATTTGGACACCAATGTGCATTATAAGAAATATAAACACTGTAATTTGGAACGGGACATCGAAAAGTTGCTGATCCTGCTTAATGCTCTGTGATATTCTGTTTGTTTCCCATCATTTCTAGTAACGTCATACGTCATCAAACAAATGCATTATTGATGTGCTTTTGAACACAAGTAATGACATTATTTATGATCTGGCACACGGTTGCAGTGGCTATAGGGGGTGCTAGGATCATAGTCCTGACGTTTTTTTTTTTTTCTTCTTTTTTAATTTTGACCCTAGTTCATGTATTTTACTGTTGATTTCATCTGGTCTTGGTCCTCTACTCATTTGTACTGCACTTTTAACTGAAGCGTGATTTAAACGTCATATAATTTTTTTTTTTTTTTTTCCACAGTACACAGTCATTTGATCTTTTGATAATATTGAAAGTAATGAGTAGTGCAGATGCAGTGGAATGTTTAATGGGTAGTTTCTATGATTATTGTATTTTTTTTTTTTGTTTTGGCCTTGATTTATGTATTTTACTATTAATTGTATCTGTCAATAGGGTCCATTTTACAATATTAAAGCATGATTTACAACTTAGTTGTCAACAAACTCATGGTAATAAGTGTATGTGATATTATATTACTGTTGTTTGCCTTGTTGCTGAGGTGCTTTTGAGCAACTCACTGCAACCTCCAGTGAAGCAGGGTGTTGTTGGGAAAAAGCATGTGAGCTGCGCTAATTTTCTCTGGATAAATTAAAGCATTAAAAAAAATCCTCCATGTCTCATTTTGTGTGTGTGTATTTACTGTTGAGGGTGACGCTCTGTGATTCGTGGGTTGACTCCCCAGCCTGCGTGTTCGTTCCAGTTTCTATTCTTGCTCGGGATGTGGGGAGGAAGCTGGGAGAAGGAATGTGTCCCTTGTTCCTCTGGGGAGCACAGATCCTTGAGGGATATGTTTTTGGAGCACACTACTAGTAACTTTAGTAACAGCTTTATTTATGTTTTCCAAAAATGTCCCTGTGCTATGCTACAGCACGTATGGACATGTTGTGTCAGTAATGGCTGGAAATGGAGCCTTTCCCAGTCTTTCTCCAGTCATCATCTATAGTTAAGTTTGGTTCTACTACAATGTATACAATCAGGCCAGAACAGATGATAAATACCATCAACATTGTACCCTGAGCTCTATGGAGCGTTTCAGAATCTTTCAGCTTATTATTATTTTTTGGTGTTATGTTTTGGTTCAGTCTCAACGCTCTCATCAACCTGGATTCCAGCAGCAGCAGACAGTAACTGCTCAGCAGCAAACAGCGAGACTAGAGGCCAGCTGGAAAACATAGTGGAGCATTTAGTAGCTAAAGACATAGATATTTCTCTCAGAGATTGGTGGAGACCAGAAACAGCTAAAAGGACAGCAAATATTGGACTGACAGTACATTTATCTGGTGGACACAAGCTTTGTGTCTGCTGCATGTGGAAGGCAGTGGCTTATATGTGGCTGCTAAGCCCATCGTTTGTGGAGTTTTTAATTTTTTTTTTTTAGCCTATCAAAACATTACGCAAGTCTTCAAAACTTTTTTGAGATATTTCAAGCATTCAAACACAAACCAGTTTCAACTTTTCAAAGTATATAACAAAAATCTGTATCCATACCACATTACATTTCCGAAAACATGCATCTGCTAATGCAAATTAGTTGTTGCAAGTCTCAGTAGACAGGGTTGAAAACAAATTAATACTTAAAGTCACAGTCAAACTGCAGCTAAACCATCTTCCTATCCATAAAGTGAAAATATCCAGCTGAAACAGAATATACAGTTTGTGTAGGTTATAATTTTGAGGGGGATTTGATATCCTTCAGATTTGATGCTACATTCCACCAACTAAGTCAAATCAAGTACATTTTTTTCAATAATGATTTTTATTGTTTCCTGAAGAAATGACTACAACAAAGTAAATTAAGTAAGTAAAGTAATATGTGCATTATAACAGATAGTAACTGTAAATAAAAAAAACAACAACTAATACTCAAAACAAGGGAGGAAAAAATATAATTATAATAAATATAAGAATAAAATAATAATAAAAACCTAATAATACAGAAATATAACATTAAAAATAATTTGGATATGACTGAAGTAAACTAGTTACTGAAATAAAAATACTCAAACATAAATGCCATTTCTTTAACATGTACAAACAGAACGATTCATACACATTTTTTTTCAATTTCAATTCATTTTCTCTTCAAGATAATAAACCTTGTTTTATTTTATTTATTTTGTTTAAAGCTATGCATGCATTTTTAATTCAATCATTCATTAATTTGTTTGTGGTGCTTTGCACCTACTATCTCCAGATATCTCCTGTCAATCAAAGGGAGTATGTGGTTTTTTTATCTGCTTTTTTTTTTCATAATAAACAGCAGCCTTCAAAGATTCTGACGAAGTTAAATTAGTCACCAGACTTTTTGTGAGTCTGTTTTTCTGTTGGATTTCTTCAACAGAATTTAATATAAATTCATTATGTTGGCACCCCTAAACAAACAATCAGTGTCTGAGTGTATCATAGAGACATCCCTGGTCACTACACAGCCCTCTGTAGCTTTCTGCCTTCAAAATAACACGAGGTCACAGCCTCCAGCTAACTTTCCTGTGCTGCACAAACACCAGGCTGGGGGGTGGGGGTGGGTGGAGCCTAGGGGGGAGTCACTCTGCAACATTAGACCGTGTGGCTGCTGTGAAAGAGACAGACGGTGGCTGAGGAGAGCGTGACAGATGCCCTTTTCACCGCCAAATGCAGGCAGCCCGCCAGAGGTCAAAGGTTACCCTGCCTGCAGTATGTATGAGCAGGAAAGTGATTGGACAGATATGATTTTCAGGGGTCACAGGATTTAGCTTGTGGGTCTGTGAAAATAGTGAGGAAGCGTTAGTATGACGTGCCCCAGTGCACTAAATACACACTCCAACATGGCTGCACTGTGCGCATGGGCACACACACACACACACACTCACACGTACACATAGGTAAAAGCAACACTAATGCAATCTCTAATGCCTCTGCGTGAAAAATGAAAGATTTATTCAAGAAGAGAGCAACATTCAACCCTGAGGCCTCTTCTCGCAAGAAATGGATCCTCTCTTCATCTCTGCATGTGTGTGTGTGTGTGTGTTGTTATTATGTGCATGAATGACTTGTTGAAGAAGAAGAAGAAGAAGAAGAAGAAGAAGAAGAAGAAGAAGAAGAAGAAGAAGATAGTCTTTATTGTCCCGCTAGGGGAATAATTTTTTCACTTGTTAACTAATACACACACATGCACAAACAGGTCATATACATGCAACAATTGGAGAGGTGTAGAGTGAGGGGGCTGCTCCTGACAAGCGCCCTGAGCAGTTGGGGGTTTGGGCCTTGCTCAGGGGCACCTCGGCAGTGCCAAGAGGTAAACTGGCACCTCTCCAGCTACCAGTTCACGCTCAGGTCTTGGTCCATGTCGGGACTTGAACCGGTGACCCTCCGGTTCCCAAGCCAACTCCCTACAGACTGAGCTACTGCCGCCCCCAAAAAAAAAAATAGAGGGGAGGCGCGGACGCAGTCCCACTACAGAAATTATGCAGTGAGATTCCCACATTTGGGGAATTCGCAAGGGTCAGCACAACCGGAGTGCAATGGATGAGCCTCGCCCTGGGTGAACCACCTTCTTGATCATGGTATCTCCCCTGCCAGGTAAGTAAGTTGTGAGATGCTGGCAGCGCATGCCTGCACACACATACACAAAGACCTGGATGTCAGGAGGGGTAAATAATACGTCCTATTTTTAGAGGTCTGCTCCAATTTGTGCTCCACTCCTCTGAACCCAAACAGAGTCGGAGCTAATCAGCACTGCCTCCCCACAGCCACACAGAGAGCAACAAGCCACAGCCTGGTTGTTCCTGTGTGGAGAAAATACCTCCATCTCTCCACAGCTTAGCAAGAACGAGCTGCTTTTCTTTTCAGAAAACTCTTGTAACTTGTGGAGCTCTGTGATTGCATGCGTTCTTGGCCAATTATCCTATTATTTTGTTCATCATACACTTGGTACTTGTTGTATGTGTTTTTAATTTGTAATGCAATTTTTACTATACAAATAAGCAAATTGCTTTGCTTTGCTGTGAAAAAAATAATGAATCAAAACTATTAAGTGTACAAAATGTGTCTTAGCACCATTTTACAGAACATTCCAACTTTTATAATTACAGCTTAATAATACACAGGCACTGTAATGTCTTGCATGTTAGTTTCTTGTTACATGACTTGAAATGTTTTTTTAGGCTTACAGTCGGACTTCAGCATGAAGCTACAATGAGTATCGAGCTGTGAGACTTGAACGCACACCCACTGCGGCTGAATACTTCCTATGTAGACGATAGCCCCTTTTACACAGAGATTTCTCAGTACTGTCGTAATAAAGATCTGCGATTACGCCGGCTTCACTTGTTTACACCGAACCAAACAATGGCACCATAATTCTGCTTCGTTGTGTGATTTTAGATTGCATGCCAGCATGCAGTTGCAAAAGAGGCGTGACAAGTAACAACAGCGTCGGCCTCTAGTGTATGTGTGCATGTAGTTGGCTCTGTAACTACCTCCGATGCCGGCTTAAATCCCCCCTCCAGCCAGTCTTACTTCCTGTTTTTTGGTTAACGTTCTTTCTCAAATAGAGAATTGGGGTGTGGTTAATAGTCAGATGTAATTCACTACCTTGGCAACCTCAATGCATTGTTTTTCGACCCAGTTAAGATAAAACCAGCTCAGACGAATTTACTGTCCATCAGATCACTAATGAGACAAGACAAGAATTACCGCAACATGCCGATTCTCTCTCACTCGCTCTCTTCTTTAGATTAGATGAACCTTTATTAATCCCCGTAGGGAAATTCAGTTTTTACACTCTGTTGTTACAGTACACATACATGCATTAATGGAGAGGTGTCAGAGTGAGGGGGCTGCTCCTGACAAGCGCCTCGAGCAGTTGGGGGTTTGGTGCCTTGCTCAGGGGCAGTGCCCAAGAGGTAAACTGGCACTTCTCCAGCAACCAGTTGGTCTTGGTCCATGTTGGGACTTGAACCGGTGACGCCCGCTTCCTAAACCAAGTCCCTACGGACTGAGCTACTGCCGCCCATTACCACTATTTACCATCTCCTCCTGGCGAGGCGGCCGTCCGGCTGCTTCTGCGCCGACTAGCCGCACCGCCGCTCACCAGCCATAGACCCGTTAGAGGCCAGCAAACCTCAGTTTTCAGCTGCTTTCCATTAGTTTATCTCCAGGAGGAGGTGAGGGTAAAGAAGAAAGTGAGTGAGAGGGACAGTCAGTGTGTTGTGTTCATTCTGCAGTGAGATTTACTGGATATTTTGAAAATAATCAATACACTAAACTAAGGTAGAGGAAACTAAAAAATACCTCAGCATAATACAACAAGTTGGGCTAGCTAACTACACCTAACGAGCGAACTAGAAAGACAAGCTGACAGACAGAAACAGATTTGTTGATGCATCTGCAGCTTGAAGGATGACGCATGACCTGAAACTTCTACTATATCCTCCTTCGATCACGCCTTGTAGATTGTGTGGGCATTAAAGGGACGGTGCTAAAATGGTTCCAGTCCTACTTTACAGACAGGACCTTTTCAGTCCAGCTAGAGTAAATGTTCCTCTTCTGCAGCACTACTAACCCGTGGGGTTCCCAAAGACCCCATTCTGGGCCCTACCCTCTTTTCTTTGTATTTGCTTTCCATTTTAAAGACATATAATATTCATTTTCATTGTTTTGCGGATGACATCCTAATATACCTGCCTTTAAAAATTACTAGCAATGACTCTTTGCAGCCTTTATTTAACTGTCTACAAGATATTAGAACTCAGATGGACCTCAGACGCATCCTCAATCTCAGCAAAAATAAGACTGGACACCCAGACCTACTGGACAGCTCAGTGGATATCCGTGGCCCTTTGGCCTCTCATAACAGACTTCTTTTAAAAATCTTGGTGTAATCTTTGACAGCACCTTTAGTTTTGACAACAAATCAGCAAAAAAGTAAGTAAAAAGCGCTTCTTTCAGTTAAGGCTTTTGGCTAAAGGCCTATCTGTCTCCCAGGGATCTGGAGAGAGTTACCCATAATGCTTTAATAACATCTCGGTTAGACTACTGCAATTCTTTGTATGTAGGTTTACAACAGTCGTCTCTTACCGGCTGCAGCTAGAATAAAATGCAGCTGCTCACCTACTGACTGGAAAAAGAAAACGTGATCACATATCACCAGTTCTGGCCTCCCTTCACTGGCTTCCTGTCCGTTTCTGGATTGATTTTAAGATTTCATTACTTGTTTTTAAGGTTTCAAATGGGCTGGCACCACCCTATCTTTCAGAGCTATTGCACCTCCATACTCCGGTCAGAGCACTGAGGTCGACCAATCAGATGATCTTGGATGTCCTCAGAGCTAGACTCAGAAGCAGGGGTGACCGAGGTTTTGAAGTTGCTGCTCTTAATCTGTGGAACAGTTTACCTTGTTTACCTTGTGCTGCTGCTCTTTTACTTCTGTTATGTGCACATTATGGCTATTGATTTTGCAACGTTCTTGTTGTTTGCATTGTATTCATTTTATTATGTCCATGTTCAGCACTTTGGTCAACTGTGGTTATTTTTAAATGTGCTATACAAATAAAGTTTGACTTGACTTGACTATAGTCATACATCATATTCTCATTTTACCAGCAACCTTCTTCTTTTTAGCTTTGACCACAAATGTAAATTATTTGTCCAAAAAATTGACTCAAATAAATATGGAATACCATAGAAATGCCAAAATACACTGGACGGGGCTTTAATGGCGAAACAACTCTGTCCCCCCATTCTGTGTCCATAACTTTTATACAGAATGTGGACTTATACCCACAGTCCTGCCTTGAACAAGTTGTGTGAAAGGGACTACTGACTGAAGCTGCTTTCATTGCAGAGCCAGTGCAGATTTGCTTGATATCAGACAAAAACTGTCTGAATTGTTGGACCCTCTGAGTATTCCTCCTTGTGACATTGTGAACCCTATGATGCATGACTGCCCTACTCTGCCTCTGATTGGCTTACCATGTTATTCTTACCTTAACCTTAACCAATATCACTCCTAATGCCTAAACCTAACCAATCCACCGAACAAACGCAACGAGCCAGCCAACCAGCCAATCAGAGGCAGAGTATGGCCTTTACTATAGCTGCTCATGGTGCTCCCTGCTGGGCTTCCTGCTGCTTTACTGACCCAGACCTCCTTCACAAGGCTCCATCACAGCTCACATGCTCTTTGTATGAGTGAGTGTGTGTGTGTACGTGGAGCGTATGCATCTAAATCCATGTTTGGTCAGAGGATTTTAGAGTGTGCAGACAACATCTTGACCTCCGTCTGAAAAATCACACACAAGCATGCAGCATGGATGGACACTGTCCTGCTCACATGCCTCACATTCCTGCCTGTTTGCTTTGCTTGCCTTCCAAAGTTCTCCTGATTAGGAAAAGAAGAGAGCACTGACCTCTGGTTGGATTGAGGAGCGAGGGAGGGGGAAAACCATGCAGAGAGAGAAAAGATAGAAAAAAATGTAAGGATGATCTAGCTGCTACAGCACATTAAAAGTTATATCTATATATATCATCCAGAATATATATGTATGCTGTATCCTTTGTGACAGCTCAGCCTGTCATAACATTAGGGCTGTGTACTGGCAAGACTGCATCACAATACAAGTGTTATAATTCAACATACTGCAACATATTGAAATGCTGTACACAATACTATATATTGTGACTTTTAAAAAAAATCTAAGTTTAAGAAACTGTGATGGCATGAAGAACATACTGCCATATGCATAAAATCTGAGTAAAAAAGGTATCTTTGCAATCAGAACAGTGGATCAGCATTTGTATGTATCACTGTCCCTGTAACATCCAACATCATTTATCGACTACTTTGAGATGGCAACAACACTGAGATGATGCATATCTTTGAAAATGAACCCTACCCTAACCCTAACCCTTAACAAAATGTTGACTGCTCTTGGGTGGACTTGCCAACTCCCTACAAGACTGAGTGTTGTGATTTCAGTGGGTTGTTCCCCACCTGCGTGATAAACGCTGGTTGTTGGATGCCAGGTGTGCTCGCTCTTTCGGAACCATTAAGGAGGGAGGCTGCACGGTATATGGGACTCTGATCGCTGTGGTACTTCAGCATTAACAGTTCCTGGTTGGGAACAAGCATACATCATCAATGCTTCATATCTTCCGGGTACAACACATGCGAAGTAAAGTCTAATCTGTACTCTTAGTCGAAACTGAGCACACTCCGTACACAAAACTGTGTCCCAGCCTTTAACAGGCCTTGGTCTGGAGTGGAGGCAGAGCAGGCGGCAACAACAGCCTGGCCTGGACTTTTGACTTTCCTGACTGGGTAAGTCAATGAAAATCAGTGACTATGTGAGAATATTGTTTGAAGTGAAGCTGTCCTGTGAACTGAACTGAGAGACTGGGTTTAATGGACCGTGGAGTGTTGGCGAATTGTTACTCACCTTCCAGTTGGTACGCTGGGGGCCGTAACAAAACGCTGGTTTTTGACTCACTGGGAATGAGACCAGGTTGAATATGACCATATGATGTTGTGAGTGCAACTCTAATTTCATTAAGTGCCATTAATAATAATCCCAGTACTGCCAGTTTCTTGGGCAGCGAAGTGTTATGTTTGGCTTAGTTCCAACAGTCTTAGGCTCCAAACTGCACAATCACACTGTTGTGGCTTTTCGCACATCCTTCAAGCAAACAGCCAGCCATTGGTGTGTGTGTGTGTGTGTGTGTGTGTGTGTGTGTGTGTGTGTGTGTGTGTGTGTGTGTGTGTGTGTGTGTGTGTGAGTGAGTGAGATGTCTGATATGTGTGGGAGATTACATATGTGCTGAAGAAGTGACCATTATAATACTGGTCTTGTGAAATAATCCCAGTACCCAAGTTTTTTTTTTTTTTTTGTTTTGTTTTTTTGACCCCATGTCAGTGACTGTAACAAAGGTTACAGGAGCAGCGCTTATAGAACTAGGGTTTTTTTTTCTAATTCACATAAGCTCTGTCCTCTACTGGACTCTGAGTACAGTGGATGGAGCCCGATGGATGCATGCTTGGCCATGCCACCACATTGACTTAACTACACTGATCCAGACCAGCTACAGATTAGACACCACAGCCCACCTACTTCTTTATAACCTAGGCCAGCAGAGAAATAGGCTACAGGGAGCCCTGGCAGCCCAGATAATACAAGACTGATCTGGGTGAGATCACTGCCTAATCCTGCAGTGGTCAAGAGACAAACAGTAGATACCCTGCACACCACATTCCCCAGGCCATCAAGGAGCATGAAAACATGTAGGTGTATCATGCCCAGAGGGGGTCAAGTGCAACACAACTGACACCCACACCTCATCCTTGTCACGAGTCCTGGGTCATTACAGAAAACATAGACCCAGAAAAAAGAAGCTTGAGATGTCCAAGAGATGGAACAGACAAGGCGTCGGCTATGACGTTGCAGTACATATGTCCGACACACTGAGTGTAGAGTGTGTGTGGCGGGGTGTTGTCTTTTCCTGCCCACCCATAGACTTTGGAGATGCACTCATAAAGTCATTCCGCCAGGATGGACGTCTTGGAGAGGGCTTTACCGGCCAAACCATCACTGAAGCACACAGACAACTGTTCTGTGGGCCGAGGGGGGCTGTGAATTCAATATATATATATGGTTGTATTAAGAGAACTTCCTATGATGATTGTGATGATTCCTATTGTGAATTTCCACTGTGGGACCAATAAAGGAATATCTTATCTTATCTTAAACTGACTACATTATGTTCATAACAGTGCTGAAAGTATGAACACATCACACACTGGCTCTGCTATTCTCTAAATGACCTGCACCACTCTCACAACAGTGCCCCCACTCTGGATGGCAATGATAACATATCCACTCCAGCACAGTAGCATATGTCAATGTCTGGGCCAGCTTCCTGAGCCTGTCGCATCTCCTCCAGGGACCAGCCGCCAAACAGTTCAGTTTCATTAGTCTTGGTCAGGTAGATTCTCTCAGGGGACTTAAATTCGTCCACGTCAGCAGGCAAAGTTCTGTCTACCCCCACTAGCCTCACTTCTGTGGATGCTGGGCGTCCTACTACCCCCACTGGACTCATTATCTGGTCGATGTGAGAATCCAAATTGCACTGCACAGCCTGATGACTCACTGATTGGGGGGAGGGGCCTGGCAACTTGAACAGACAGGACAGGACTGGAGTGGGCACCCTGGAGAGGCTGTCTGCATTGTTGTGCCGGGGCGATGGATGATCTACGAAGTTGTACTTGCTCAGTCTCTCGAGCCACCTGGCAAGCTGTCCAGCCGGCTCTGTCATTTTGCTGAAAACAACTTTTCAAAAAAATATTTGCACAAAATGAATATTTGTAAAAAACTACTGTCCTGTGCTTAGCTGAATACCATATTTGGCTTCTGTCCTAGCCTAGACTGGTTGTTCGTCAGCACAATCCAAAAATAACATCAGCAGCACCTGCACAATCAGAAAACTGGCATATACAGTATATATGTATAATTATATTGATTTTGATGGAAATCTTTGTTGCTTTGTCTGCCTTCACAAACTCAATCCCTGTTTATGATCCACAGATGCAGCTGGTTACTGATTTATCACTCTTGACATATGTGCTCATGTATTTACAGCATGGATTTATTCCCCTGTGTACTCCTGCACCTGTGGAGCAGATTTACAATATGTAAACTCCTACATATCACCACATGTCTTCCACATTAACAGGAAGGATGACGAATAGTCTGTCTCTTGGACAACGGTTATTTTAGATACAAGACTTTTTTTTTCCTGTCTAAATTTGATTTGGGAAGCAGAAAGAAAAAAAAAAAAAAAAGTATTCCCCTCCTCTACTCATTGTTTATGCAAAGTCAGCTGGCGTACAATCCTTTTACACCGATAACAGAGATGAGATCGCCGCTGCGGATCTGCAGTTTTCTGCAGACATCTGCACTATCTCAGGCTGCTGCACACAGATTTGCCTACAGGCCCACACACACACACACACACACACACACACACACACACACACACACACCTAATCTGATTGTTCCGGAAAACTGAATGTAAAATTGCAATCAGTGTAGTGCAATTATTAGCCATCCTGCAATTCAGTCTGCACTCTTCTCTACTTCATCCACTGCTGGAAATCAGCACATTCACTACAGGTGAAAAAAAAAAAGTGGGTGGAAGGAGAGACAAAGAAAAAAGTAGAGTAAAGACAGAGAGGGAGAGAAACAGATGAAAGAAAGAAATAAAAATCAATTGCTGTCACATCCATCGCAGAAAATACAGCAGTAGAAAGACATAGAAAGAAAGAACTGAGTACAAAATAGGCACAGAGATGGAGAAAGGCTGAGAGAGAAGCAAAGTAGGAGGGAAGACGGAGGAGGAAGAAAAAGTTGAAAGAACAAAAGCAAAATAAAGAAATCAATTAGTGTCACATCTGTCGGGGGAACTGGAGCGGTGGAAAGAAAGTAAATGAGAAAGGTTGAGGAGGGGAATCTCATCTGAAAACCTGCATCTAAAATTCAGAAAGCTTCTTTCATGAACCTACTGAAATATTCAAATGGCAGTGGCCCAGGGACGGTACATCCATCGACCTAATATGTTTGATATTTCCATGTAGAAATAAAAGCCAGGGAGTAAAATATTGATATCTGCTTCCTAATGAACCGAAGGAATGTAGAGGAAAATTATGATGTATGGAAGAGGGGAAAGAAGAGGAAAATGGAATAAAGGACACAAAGTGGGAGACCAATCGTGCCCAAGAGATGTGAAAGGGCCTCAGGACAGACATTGTAATACCCTCCATAGAACATAATTCACAGTATACTAACACATACCATGGATACGGTAGCTATTTTTCATTTGGCCATGTCTCACATGGTTAGTTATGGTGGATAAGTATTCTCAGTGGTACTTTGAAGACTGTGATCAAGTTTCAGAGGATCCCAACATTTTCAGCCTTTTTCGTGGTAGTACAACAACCAGCACAAGATGCGTTACAATAGTTTAGTAATTTCCCAAGCTTAAAATTTGCTTTGGTGGTCAGCATGGTGCCCAGTATTCACAGTACACAGGTGGGAGGAGAGTTGCTCCATCCATCTATCCATCCATCCATCCATCCATCCATGTATTAATGAAAATAAATTGTGAAAGTGTATAAAGTCTTGTGATGGCCATCCCCATGCTCTACTATGTCTCAAAGTTGGCTGATATCACTACCAGATACCAGATTTGGTGCTAAATATAACCCCTTTTTCCACTCAAGAAATGATTGAAAAAATATCAATAATTGCTCCAAATACCACATTAAGACAACAAGACCTTGAGGAACACCATAGAAAAAGGCATGTTTGTGACGACATCACCCTGTCTTAAGTTATGTATTTGTTTTGTCTCTCTCTTGTGTTTCATTTCATTATTGTCCATTTCCTGTTTTATTTTGATATTACTAACCTCCCTCTCATTTCAGATCACTGCACTTCCTGCCCTCATGTGTTCCACGCCCCTTGACCTACTTTCCTGCTCTGCACGGGTGTTCTGAGTTGTCTGGTCCCGCCCCTGATTGTGTCCACCTGTGAAGCGTTCAATCACTCCTCTTGTATATAATGTGTCTACTCCCTTCCTCATGTTGCCAGATTGTATTGGATCCTTATGGTGAAAGTCAGTCCCGCGTTCTCTCCTCGTGCTTGCCTCTTTGTGTTTTTTGACCCTTTGCCTGTCTTTGACCCTGCCTCTCGCTTAGCGTTTTTTGGACTTGTTTGTATCGTGGACTGCTTACCTGTGTACCGAACCATTTGCATTAAACCTGTTTTTGACCTTCCCTCAAGTCGTGCGTTTGAGTCCTGTTATATACTGACCTGGGTGCCACAATGTTGGATGGTGATTTTAGAATAAATAACACATTTGCAATGTATGCAAACAACTGCATGGGATTATCATAAAGTTGGCGTGTCTGTGACATGGAGACTTGTGGGTATCGATAGCACCCACTTTCCTTCAGATATCTTGAGGTCAGAGGTTAAGGGAGCCCCTATGAAAATGGCCATGCCAGTTTTTGTATAAATGGTTACTGGTAACAATCGATTCCTTAGGTTTTCTAGTTTCATATGATACCAGTATATTCAGTCTAGCTTTAAAACTGACCCCAGTACAACCTCTGAAAGACAGTTTTGGCCGTCTGAGTTTTAAGGGGTTGATGGTCCCCACAGCATAAACCCAACCCTAACATTTTGGTGATCCTGTATCTTTTCCTGCAGCCTAATCTATCGAAATCTAGCCAGATTGTTTTTTTTTAAAGTTACAGAGCGTGCTAACATTACTATCGTTCATCTTCCACCACTTAACCACATGCTGCTGACATTTAATTGCTCATACTGTCTTTCCTTTTCAGTCATATTTCTTTGAATATTTTCTACTGCTGTCATAAGTACAATGACCTAATTTAGCTCCAAGAATCATTAAAGTTTGATCTCAGTTTTAAATATTTCATCTCTAAATTCAGTCTGACAGAAAATGTGCATGTTGATTGAAATAATCAGCAGAATATGAAAACTGAATATATTTTGCTGATAGATATCTGATAGGGATGCACAATCTCATCAGTTGAGGGGTGAACAATGGGGTCAATACTGACCCTATTAAGTGGATCAGGTATCAGCTAGATATCAGCCATCCTCAGCAAATCCTGGGTCAAATCATATGGCATTATACAATTCAGTATATCAGCCATCGGTCACAATGATTCACTCACGACAGGCCTACAACTCACTTTTTAGCACAAAAAAAAAAAAAAAAAAAAAAATCCTCCTCCTCTGTAAAGTAACCTCATGTTACTTTACATAAAAATAGTACCAGTGAGCTTCATGCAATGTGGTATAACAATCAGAAATGTTGGAAAAAGAGGAACTAAGGCTGCGACCATGATCTGCAGCCCCCTTGTTTTCGTCTGGCTGGGGACCTTTGTGCCGTGTCATAAATCGTTTCATCCTAACAAACAAATACTGACACGTGGTCAGTGGCCCTATGCTTCAAACTATGATGCTTCAGCTACCCATCAAGTGTCAGTTTTGGACCTGGCAAGGATGGTGTGTCAGTTTCCGTTTGTTACATGGTGTCCTAAAATAAACTTCCAACGTAGGTTTACTTAGTTTGTAAGGTCTACTGGCAACAAAAGGACTTGGTTAGGTTTGGGCAACAAAAGGACTTGGTTAGGTTTGAGCAACAAAAGGACTTGGTTAAGCTCAGGAAAAGATTGTGGTTTGGGTTTAAGTAGTATTAGTAGTAGTTTGTTACGTAAAACAAGTAGCCTATATTTGTTACATCACTGGCATTAGTTAAGGCTATGGAAGTTACATAACAACACTAAGGTAAAGTCAGTGCTGACTTTTGGTTTCATCTGTGGCATGAATAGTAGTCCTGTGTGGGTTTTATGAGTGTCAGCAGAACAGTTTAATTCAGTTCATCTCTGCTCTGCATCACAGCCAGGTAAATATAATGCACAAGTTAGTGACCAACTATTGTAGAAAATTAAACTATATATTTGGGGGTGTTTTCAGTAGGAGCTGAGAGCCACATTGTAGGGAAGTCAGAGTGTATCGAGACACTGACTCGTCGTTTCGGTCTGTTCATGGGATTTTTTAGAAGAAAATGACAACATAATTAATAAATATCAGCCGCATTCTTTAAAATGAAAATGTAGTAGTGTAATAACACCAGATAAACAGAAACTATAAAAGAAAATATCAACTAAATAGACAGTGATATCTAAAATGTTCAATATACTGTACATACAGTTTTAAGTGTTAATCTTTATGTACTCAGGACATCTCCTTGAGGTCTCTTTTGTAAGAGAGACCTTAAAACAAATTGCATCCATATACAAGAAAATTAATTCACTCAAAACAACCACCGCACACACCACACTAATTAATTACAAATACTATAAGAAATATAAGCTAGCAAAGCTTTAAAGTCACTCAGAGGAATGAGTGTCTCTAAGTTCAGTGTGTGCTGCAGTTCATTCCAGTTCAGACAAGCTAAAGTCTGGTATGGCCTCATACTCCATATCCAAGTAGCATTACTACAGCACATTACTGTTCCATTAGGCTGAGCGACTGCTTGACCAGCCAAGTCTAATGGAAAGACAGAGTGGTGACCACAGCCAGCGCTGGATGCTTCACTGCACCACCAATATTTTGGTCAAATGATTCAATTACTCCTTCAACAGAGCGGTGAGCCAAAGAAAGCAGGCCGTCCCACTCTTTTTTAGTGTGTGAGTGTGTTTATGTGCATGTGCACATAGGGACCTAAAAGGGGACCTAATTGAAACCAGCTGTTCCACAGAGGCAGCGCTGGAACGAGGCCAGAGCGCCACATTTGTCTGACATGAATAGAGCGAGAGACATGTACAGAGACAGGCAGCGGGAGATAAAAGAATGCAAGGCTCATGCAGAGAGTCAGTATTTATATGGGGGGGGGTCTGATTGTTTCTCCACAGACCTTGGTGACAATTTGATGTATTTTGTACTTGCACAACCGTCAGACTTAGAAGCTAAGCAGCTTATGTACAGTACATAATCGTGGGTGCCTCCACAGACAAGGAACAAAGTTCTGTCTTTATTCGGTTTTGACACTTTGACCCAGATATCAGGGCTTTATAAGGTCTGACATTTGGGACTTTCAACTCAGCTGCAAAAGATGTGATCTCTGATTTCGTTTTAGCTCCCCAAAAATCCACAAATATCCTTAGTGAAAAACTCCACAAGTTACACCACACTCTCAATGAGCTGGCTGGAAATTCTGAGTCATAGTTGTAATTTAGGGATAGAACTGAGTGTGCATCTTTAAACAGCATTTACAGCACACAATTTATCGGAAAATCAAACCGATAAGACAAGCTGTAAACCATTATTAACCAAGTTAACCTTGCTAAACAGCAGTGATAAATTACCATATAAACTGATACACAATGGGATTTTTTTTTTTTTTTTTGTACTTTGAATGTCAATAAGGTTGCAGAGCCAGATGTTGTAAACATTCAGGGCTGGGATGATTCACCTATCTCCCTATTGCTACTATCTCCATTGAGATTCTACAAGTATTGTGATTCAATGGTGCGATATATTGAGATTTTTGTAAACTTTCTTTAACACTAGACCATGGGAAAAAGTTGAATCATGCACAATCATGCAAACAAGTGCACCTTGTCAAGAGTCAATTTGTGGAATTAGTAGCCTTCTTAATGTGTTTGAGACCATCAGCTGTGCAGACGTAGGGTTAGTACACAGTGGCTAGCCCTGTTTGACAACTATTGCAATCCATATTATGGTAAAAACCACTCAATTCAGTGAAGAGAAACAAGCCCATCATTACTTTAAGACATGAAGGTCAGAACTTTGAATGTATCCTCAAGTGTAGATGCAAAAACCATCAAATGCTATCAAACTGGCTCATGAGGACCGCCTCAGGACAGGAGGACCAAGAGTTACCTCTGCTGCAGAGGATAAGGTCATCAGAGTTACCAGCCTCAGAAACCACAAATTAGCAGCACCTCAGATTAGAGCCCAAGAGTTCAAGTAGCAGACCTTCATGGTCAAGTTGCTGCAAAGAAGCCACTACTGAGGATGAACAAGAAACACAATAAATAGACATTAGACCAGTGGAAACCTGCATTTTGGTCCGATGAGTCCAGATTTGAGATTTTTGATTCCAACCACCAACAGCGTCACAAGCAAAGGATGCCAACAGGAAGTTTCTGTGTTTCACATTACATTTGTAATTTGCATTTGTAATTCCAGCTGAGGTAATAGCCCTTACTTTTTAGTGAAAGTACAGGACATCACATTACACATGTGTGGAGAAACATAACAGTATAAGTCTGGGGTATGAAGGCTGTAAAAGAGAACAGCCTCTTATTCATCCCTATTTCACTCTAATTACAAAGAATATTTGCACAGTAGATTATATCACCACCATAAACAATTAAACAGAAATATAATATGCCCGTCTTAATGTTGGCAGTTTACCTCTGTGAAACCGTAGTCCCAAAATCTGAACAGGACTTATGAGTATAACGCAAGAGGGGCCTGCTTTTGCAAACAAGTATCGGCTCAACTGTTTACAGAGTCAAATTACAGGCTGATATCAAAATGTTTCATACAGCAAATTGAGCGAAATCTCCATCTGAACTGCCAAGTTGAAGCACTACTGTGGTACTATACAGTGATCCAAGTTAGACAGAAAGTAGCACTGTGGTATGAAAATGTATTATGACTGCAATAAAGATGTGGAAATGTCGTGCATTTGGGAAAATTAATGGAGAAAGAATTCTCGAGAATGAGGGAAAAGTAAGTAAGACAATTGTAGCTGTATTTCTCCTCTTCTTTCCTTCCCCTTATCCTTCTTTTCTCCTCATTCCTCTTGCCATCCCATCAATTTTTATTACTCCCCATTACATTGTGCACCACAGATGTCAGCTCCCAGACATCCTCCGCTTTCTGCTCTCTGTTTTTCCTGTTCCCACTCTTACTATCTCTTCTCTTATCACCTTCTTCATTCCTCTGGTCGTCCTCACCCTGTCCTCTTACCTGCCTTTTTCCTCTCTTGTTTCATCTTCCTAGTTCTTTCCTTTCCTCATTTATCTCCTTGTCTCCCTCTTTTCCCCCAGTCCATTTTCACCAAATAGCGTATGAATGACACGGTCATTTGTGAATCATTTTGCATGCAATAATGTTGGTTTTGCTGCTTTTGGTGTGTCATTTGAGACCATGTAGTCTGTACTAACTGCAGTGGGATAGCATCCACGTGAATGTGCTTTGCTCAGAGATGGTGATGAAAGATAAAAAGTGAGACAGACTGCTCATGGTGGGTGGGAAGGAGGGGGTGTGGATGGATCAGACAAACAGGACTTTCAGCCGGGAGGCCTGTGTTTTGTGTTGTGTTTTCCCAACTCTAGTTTAGTTTTAGTTTGTGAAATAGTCACAAAATTGAATGTAGTGTTTCATGTACAGAAACATGAATGTCACTTTTTCTTTCGTGATGGTCAGCACAACATCAATTCGTTTGTAATCCACATAATTGTGAACCGGGAACTGCGAAAGCTGCGTAGTGAGGTCTGGGTGGGTCATGAAACACAGGACTTTGGCCCACAAGACAGGTGTTCATGTCCCGTACGAAACCACACATTAAAGTTCATTTATATTTTTTTTTTTTTTTTTTGTCACACAACTTCTGTGCTAAAGTTATGGCCTTCAGAAATTACGTTAACCCAAACCACAATCTTTTCTCATAGCTATCAAAGTAGATTCGTGACAACGTGGTGTTTGTTTACAACACAGGCGGAAGTACAGCTTCTTCTTCTTCCACTATTTACAGAAAATCAAACAACTCTGTGCATGCCCAAAGAATTTATTCTGATTAAACACTCAGTGCACATATACACACGTCATGATTGGATCATTTTATTTAGCGTCCGTGTAAACAGTGGATTTGGAATTTCCGATAAACCAAGATTCAGATTGGATTGGAGAAATCTGGCTCATGTAGACATAGCTGCTGTTTTCCTATATATTTTACTTATTGTAGTTATTTTAAGCCCAACTGTGATGCTTGTCCTAAACCTAAGTGGTTTTGTTGCTTAAACATAACTACAACCATTTCACAGTAACAATGAGATGATGCGAAAAGTCATTTTACATCATTAAGCTTGTACTTTATGAACAACACGCAAAAAGCTTAAAACTTGTAATGATAACGTCACACGGAATGTCCTTAAAATGTTGTCATTTTTAAATGCCTACACAAGATTATTTCCCCTCTTCACCCCCCCCACTTCTCACCTCCTTTCAGTTCCCTTTTTTCTCCTCTTTTCACTCCTCCCCCCTCCTTGTCCTCTCCTCCTTTGATTTCCTTCTTCTCCTCTTTTCCTTTTCTTCCCTTTCTGATGATGCATTTTTATCTGTTCTGTCATCTGTTTTGTCGTCTGTGTATTTCTTCTCCTCTTGTCTTTCTTTGTACTTCTCTCTCTCTCATGACAATCGACAAGCTCTTTTTTGCCATTTTTCAGGCAGACAGGCTCTGATTCATGTGCCCATCATCCCGCCCGCCCGAGGGCCATCGGGCCAGGCACAAAAGACGCAAGCAGTCAAGCATCTCTTTCTCCTCTCTCTGCAGTCGTTTTCATTGCTCTCTTCTCTGACTTGTGTCTCTTTCTTCCCCTCTCATTCTCCTGTCATTCTGTCGTGCCTCTAATGTAGGTCTTGCTCTGTCAGTTTTTCTCTCTCTGTCTACTATACACCCACCCTTCTTCACTCACTTTGCTCATGTCTTCACTTTATCTGCTAGCTTTTTGTTTTCTTCTCATGGCTTTCGTCTCTCATCTGGTTTCACTCCTTTCTCCGATCTCCCCTCGTCAGACGTGCTCACTCTCTGCACTCGTCAGTCATCGTGTTCATTTGACAGAGCAGAGAAGAATGCAGGGTAGTTTGAAAGGTTATTTACAGAACTGAGTTTTGGATTTTCAGGTTTGCCTGCGGAGAACGATTGAGCCCAAGTGAGATTCATTTGATTGTTTAAAGAGTGAGATTCTGGCTTAGTATCAGGCAGTGAACCCAGCTTCAGCCTGGACACCGGACCACATCAACATTTCAAAACAGTGACCACAGTCTCTCTTGTGGCTGAAGTCTGAATTGAAAAAAGAGTCTCCAAAACCAGGGTACCACCAGTGTGTTGTAAGCCTGACAGCCCACTGGGCCAAAGTTGTAACCCCACCTCGTCTAAGCATCAGGGATTAAAAAAAATATTTCCAGTTAATTTTTTTTTTTTTTTCCACTAAAATGTATTATACAAGTAACAAAGTCCTTTATGGCATAACTCAGTGTGTAGGTTGAGTGTGTAATGGTAGCCAGTGTGTGGTAGAGAAAGTAGTGAGAGAGAGATAATGTGTATTAGTATGAAGTTAGTAGTGTAGCACAGTGTAGCTGTGAATGTAGCAGTGCAGTGTGTAAAAGTAAGGCTGTCAGTGAATAAACACTATAACTCCTCAAGACCCAAGTTCCCGTGTCTTGCTTGCCACCTGCTGATTAAAATGAAGTGTGTGTGTGTGTGTGTGTGTGTGTTGCATAGACAGTCGCCATGTTCTGTCCACTCATTATTATAGAGCTGGGGAGTGGCCATAGAGAGAAAAAACATGACCAATACTAAAATGAGGCAATAGTTTAAGTGTATGTAGAGAGACAGCAGAGCACATCCTGCTAGATTCTCTACTACAGTATGTCGTATGCTGTGAAGCCACAAATACACACAGGCACAGCAGATCCGCTGACACATTTTATGCAACCAGCATCAGACCACAGATGCTCCGTGCTGATGTGCACTTCAAATCTGTCGTTCGGATGAATTATTCTACACAGTGATGCACACAAATTCACTTAAAACTTCTCACTCGCTTATAACTCCCTCAGGACTGTCCGTTCCTGTCAGTCTTTCACCCGGTGTCTCCATCTTGGCCAAATGTCATCTGAGCTCTACATTTTCAATTATAATATCATACAGGTAAATGGCTGGCAGTGGCAAGTGACATGATGTGATAGCTACAGTTCAGTATTTAGTCTGTACCAAGTCTCAGGTGTGCCAGGTGATTCACCTCATGAAAATGCCTGTGATGTGTGTATATTAGCACATACACATGCATATGCAAGTGTGGTACACTTAAAGGTCCTGATTTGGGGTTTTGAAAATATGGCTAGGTTAGCCCCGAAGTTAGCCCAACTCGAAGGTGGGGACACATCATGACCTTTGGGCCCATTATGAATGTGATTTGGCTGTAACGACTGATGGGACCAAGTTGGATCTGGTCTGTTCCAATATGGGTCAGTTGATGGTGACAGTCGGCATGTGAAATCATACAATAAGTGATATGTAAAGATTATAACCTGAAATCTTCAGATCCAGTCTCCGCCAGTCGTTCATATAAAGATTTTTAAACATTTGATCTTTGCGTTTTACATCAGCGACCAATGACGTCGCTTATGTGTGGCTTGATGGAGACGTACCAGTAAATTGTGAGCAAAAAGGTATGTGGTGTGAGAGCTTTTTTTTCCCTCATTTTGGCCTTTTCAGTACAAAAGTGAATGCATATAAACAATGCAAGCTGCTGGTTGGCATCCATGTTTATTTTGAGTAGTTGTTCTTGTACTGGTAGGGAAAGGAAACTAGATGAAAGAAAGAAAGGAAAAGAGAAGAATGGAGAGAAAAGGAAGGGGAAGACGGGGACATGAGGACTCTAGAGTAGAGGGAATAGAGGCAGAGATAAGACTGATTTATGCAACTGTATTTTAACTGAATTCTGTGTTTGATAGATAGGTATAATAATATCAGTAGGAATCTGTTTGAGGACCATGAATGTCTCGTAGATGTTGATATATTTCACTGGACAAGTGAAAACAGTGACCTGCTGGTGGCCCACAGAAAACATCAGGGGATTGATAAAGTCATTACTCTTCATCTGAGGACATGAATATCTGTACCAGCTCGTCAATAGCAGCCCGTTTTCACTCCCCAAATCATCAGATTTCTCATCATTCTCATCAGATCTTGCATTACTATTGGACAGACCAGGGATGGTGTGTCAATAAATGCTTGATACTTGCATAGTGTCCTTTCAAAATAAACTTCAATTTTCACAGGAAGTTAGGATTAGACAGCACAAACACTTAATTTTTTGTTAGGAAATGGTCATGGTTGACATTAACTTCACTGACTAGCAACTCACATGATTCACAGGGCTTACGATACTAATGACTCATGTGACTCATGACTGACATGACAAAATAAGTCAGCATTATTTAGTTTCACACAAGACACAAACACCGGCCTCCTGGTTGAAAGTCTCATGTTTGTTTGACCCATCCACCACCACTCCTGTCCGCCCTGAACGGACTCTATTAATACTTACTCCGACCGTCAGATAGCACTGTGGGTGGGTTTACATTGGAGTTAGACGAAAGCCCGGTTCATCACATACTGTTGCTAAAGGGTGCCTCCCTGCGCCGGTTTCTGAAGCAGAGGGGTGCTGACCAAATGGCGGTATTTGACAAGTTAAGAATAAAAAAAGGTTATCAAAAACATATTGCAGCATGGTCAGTGGCCCTATGGGTCAAACTGTGGTGTTCTACATGGCTGCAGTTATGTTGCAAGTAAAGGAGGAAGTCAGATAATGTTGCATAAAGAGCATGAAAGTCACAAACAAAGGGCTTTCACCCAGGAGACCAGTGTTCATGTCCCATCATATGTTGTATCCTACTTAACTAACACTTATTTTAACCCATACAGAATTTTTTTTTTTTTTTTTTTTTTTTTTAAAGACTATGCTATGCATGTAAAAATTGAAAATTGACATGTGCAAAACTGACACTACAGGGGAAAGTTGAACATTCGTAGTTTGAAGCACAGGATCACTGACCAAGCTGTGGTATTTGAAAAGTTTGGAGTGAGATGTGTTTCCAGTAGTTTTAGAAACATTTCTCATAAAACCAAAATGAAACATTACAATCTGACAATGGTCAGAGATAATGTCAGGATTCGTCCATATTTCTGGACCAAAGTGGTGAATTATCCAACCAGCTGGCATTGCTAGAGCCATGTGGCTTTCATGACAAAATATCAATGAACACACATTTTGTAGAATCGGCTAACATGAGATGAATCTCCCTGACAACTTCACAATATTTATTAAACTAGATTTATTTTATTTGTGCACACAGTACTCTTTGGAAGAGGATGTCGGCATCATGCTGTCTCTTTCACTGTCTTTCATTCCACAGTTCTCATGTATTCTTTATCCACCCATTATCTTTATTAAAACAATTTATCTCTGTGCATAGCCTGACTCTGAGTGGGTATGTAATTTGATTACGCTTCGCTTTGGTATATTTTAAGATGTTTTGGCAGTTGTCATTGGCAAGGTAGAGTGATGATTCGTGGTGTCTTTGTTTGTTTGTTTGTATGTGTTGTGTGTGTGAGTATGTATGACACAGAAAGAAAGTGTGTGTGTGTGTGTGTGTGTGTGTGTCATGTGCTTTACAAGACAGCAGCCATAGTGAAGGACAAGCGTTTCTCATCCATTTATCAGGCCGTCAGCATGAAAGCCAGCCAAGCATCTTAATGACCTATGACTCAACTGAGAGAACAATCTGATACACACACACACACACACACACACACACACAGGGCAGAGTCACACAAAGTTCACATGTAGCACAAACAGTAATGCAAAAAACACAGTCATACTCAATAGAAGAAAACGTCATGACCTCGAAACATGTGACCCCTTTCGGCTGTAGTAACGCTTTATTGAGCACCAACAGTTGGTGACTCCAATAGCTGTTTGAAGATAATTGTGACAATAAAGTTGGCAGAGTTGAGGTGGCAGCGATACTTCCTGCTGACTCTGTGCACATGTGAATGGTATGAAAATCACTGACTCATTTGGCTCCTCATGAATGAATGATTTAGGTGCGTTTGCGATACTCAGAAATATGTATTCATTGTTTAACAGATGCTCCTTTTCTAATGATTGTGTATGGGGGAAAAGGCTTTTTGGGACAGTGGGTGTAATATTACCTGCAATTCCAACTGTGGCCACTTCACATAATAGCCCAGCACTGTCCCTGTTGGCTTGTTTTTATTAAAATGTGTGTGAGGAAATATGTGTTATGTGAGGAATCCTCTTATAGTTTGTTTGGGTGCAACATAAATAGATCCATCACATTGCTCCATTTTTGTTGTATTACTTACAGTGGAGTAGCTCAATGTGTTTGCTGCCCCTGGTGGTCAAGAAGAAGAAGAAGAAGAAGATCAACCTTTATTAGTCCCACTAGGGGAAATTCAATTTACACTCTGTTGTTAACACACACATGCACATACAGGACCCATATACATGCATCAATGGAGAGATGT
This sequence comes from Pterois miles, assembly GCA_947000775.1. Lineage (NCBI taxonomy): Eukaryota > Metazoa > Chordata > Actinopteri > Perciformes > Scorpaenidae > Pterois > Pterois miles. Next base: position 17,021,166 of record CAMQGK010000308.1, read on the forward strand.
CAGAGTGAGGGGGCTGCTCCTGACAAGCGCCCCGAGCAGTTGGGGGTTTGGTGCCTTGCTCAGGGTCACCTCGGCAGTGCCCAAGAGGTAAACTGGCACCTCTCCAGCTACCAGTTCACAATCAGTTCTTGGTCCATGTTGGGACTTGAACCGGTGACCCTCCGGTTCCCAAGCCAACTCCCTACAGACTGAGCTACTGCCGCCTTCAATACACATGTTCTTCCAAATTGAACTCTGGGACCTGTAGTATTATAACTTGCTATTACCAGGAATAACCACAGCTATCACCACCTCAACCAGAGTTGAGTTTCTAAAGGAAGATTTAAAACAGCAGGCAGCTTTCTTGCCATGAGTACAAATTAGAGCCATTTGCAACTAAGGGGTCATAGGGCTCAGAGATCATAGGGCCTTTTCCAAATTTGAAAATGTCTTTAAGGGAGCATAGGGCTGATGAAATGTAGATCTAGAGCTGAGGGAAAACAGGGTGGACCCTGAGAGATGTGCATCCATGTCGCCGAGCAAATCTACATTTTAAATTCAATGTGTAATAAATAGTCAGTTTCAATCTCTTGCTTCCCATCTTGCATTAGTCCAGAGTTGTAACTAAACCTTGACTGAGAGACTATATAACCTTTACCATGTTTTAAAATTATGTGCACCTATGAGGAAAGCCATAACAGTCATATATGGTCTGAACTGTCCCCACAGACGCTGATGCTAGAGTCTAATTTTGTGCATTCACATACATACCCCCGTTCATGGTTATGCATCTGGTCCTCTCTGACATTAGCTCTGGAAATGAAGATGTCCTGCTACTGATTTTGAGGCTTTAGTTTCTGTACCATTTCTGAGTCAGATCAGGATACTGTCCAAGTAGTGGTCCCAAGAGAAGGTACGACTAATGAGGGAACTTCATATAGTTATGTCAACTGACTCAACCTTGCTGCTATAAACATGCAAGTAGTTTTGAAATTTGGGGGGAGGAATAGTTGGAAAGATTGGGGTAAGGAGGGGGGGGAGGCGGTTAACCCCCAAGAACAAAAACCTGGTTGCTGGAGAGATGCCAGTTTACCTCTTGGGCACTGCCGAGGTGCCCCTGAGGAAGGCACCGAACCCCCAAAAGCCTTGGGGCTTGTCAGGGGAAGCCCCCCCTCTCTAAAACTCTCCCATAATAAAAATATAAATAATATGGGAAAAACAAAGGGGAAAAAAGAATTTCCCCCCCATGGGAATAATAAAAGAATAATTTCTTCTTCTAAATTTAAAAGCCAGAAGATGACACAGATCTCCTGGAAAAGCTTGGCCTTCTGTTGTTGACCATGGCTGGAGAAACATGGCTGGAGAAAAGGAAAAGGTGCCATGGCCTCCTAAAGCTGATGGTCACTCTAAAGGCCCAGACACACCGAAACGACATCAAAGAACTAAAGGCGATGAAGGCCGCCTGTTGCGTCACCTCATGTCACCTTTGTCTTGGCCGACGAGTAGCACACACCACAAAGACTACAGCTGACAGCCATTTTGCACGTACAGTCTGCGCCTGCATCAGAGGAAATAACTCACCCTACCAACAGGCGGCAGTAGTCTGTATTCACCATTCCAATGGGAAACCAAAGGACTGATTGTGGATATACAAGCTGCTGTCATGATACATAAATGAAATAAAGCCATGCTTGCAGACCATTTTTACACCACTCTCTCACCACGTAGATTCATTCCAGATGACCATGTAATTGTGAAAATATTGTGTATTGGAATGATCAGATGAGATGAAGATGAAAAAAACAAAAACAAGATTGAAAGGGGAGGTTTGAGATAGTTGTGAAATAGCTTTTCAGCCTAATTTCTTTTTCACACTGTCTTAACAGCATTGCATTAACAACAATATACATTAACAAACTGCATTAACCCCCAGAAAAGTAACCCTGGATCACTAACATTGATAATAATCACACAACATCAAGAACACCCAGTGGGAGAGACTGTATCGCTGTTTTGTGTCTCTAGAGGTTCGCTTTTGTCAGACAGTCAATATGCATTAGTTTATTTAAATAGTATTAATTGCGAACAAAATTACATACAACACCAAGTAACACAATAAATGAAAGTTGTTATTTTGAAGATATTGAAATTGTAATTTATTATAAAATTACACGAACAGTAATATTTAGAGGACCCAATAATAGTTTCCTCAGTGTACATGTTTCTCTCTGATTTCTGTTGTAATTATCACTTTGTGCCTTGTAATGAAAATAACTTCATTGTCCATGTCAGCTACAAGCAAAACATCTGTCTCTGCGATGTAATCCCCCCGTCGCCAGTTTAGATTTGTAGAAGTAATCGATGAGTTCATTTCAATTTGATTTAAACTGACTAACGTGACATAAATACATATTTTTTTTTCTTTAAACGTCTTTGAAAGAAAAAGTGACAGTAACAGAAAATCATATGGAAGACATCCAGATATTATGAACAGTGTTGTTCGTGTCTTTTTTTTGTCTCCTCCCTGTCGCCGTCTGTCCCTGGGGTGGTTATTGATCTGTGCTGAACACAAGTTTGTCTATTCTTCAGTGTTTGGGATTAGCAGTTAGCATACTGGAGAGATTAATTTTCTAATCTTTTGATCAGTGGTGAATATTTATGATTTTACATGTGATAATGGTGTTCCACATTGTGGCTATGTTGTAGTGGAGGGAATACTGTATTTTAAATTACTGAGGTCCACGCCACACACCGAAAGGTAGCATCCAAAATATGTTTAACATTTGGATTTTTTTTTCTTTTTGTTTTTGTAATTTATTTTGCTCTTTAGGTTCAGTGAAGTGAAGGTTTAAATGCCATTTCAAAGCATTCTACACTTCTGGGGGATAAATACTGATTATTTTACTTCTTTACTTTTACTTATCTTTTTGCATTGGCCCAATAATATCTTAAGTACCTGGAGTCTAAAAAAAGAATAAGAATTATCTCATATCATTAATGGGTCAAAAATATCATCAACTCTGCAGTTCCCCTCAGTTGGAGGACCTTGAACCTTGTCAGCCTTTTTTCACATATTGTGTTGGTTTTCCAGCCCACAGCTTCACTGGTTCAGTTCAGTCTCAGCGCTCTCATTAACCTGGTCTACAGGCAGCTGTTATCAGTGAAAATGTTCTGATAAACCCACTGTACACTGCCCAGCACCAAACAGTAGACAGTCACAGTTAGAGACATACAACATAAAGGAGAGAAGAAGAAGAAGAAGATAGTCCTTTATTAGTCCCACGAGGGGAAATTCAATTTTTTCACTCTTAACTATACACGGACATACAGACCCATAAAGGTGAGTTTAGCAGCTAAAGAGACAGAGCTGGTGGAGACCAAAAACAGAGCTAAATGAGAGTGAATATTGTACTTATATTTGTCTGGGGGACTTAAACACAACTCCAATGTCATGTCAATGTTGCATTTGCAATTTGTTTTACTGCCCCCAAGTGACTAAAAAACTATAACTAAATACTAAATGGTAGCTACAGCCCTGAGTACAAAGTGTCTGTATAATTATATGTTACATATGCTGAATAAGCCTATCACGTATGATGTTTATATTAGATCAAAAACTCCATGAGTCATGTTCCAGTGGGAAGTAGGTGAGGTGTGAAGTGCACTTGCTTGTCAATGGCCTCAGGTCTTGAATTAATGATTTAATGATGCATAGCTAACCAGCAAAAGACAATCTAAACGAGTGGATCTCAAAATCTTTTCCTGGCTTTTATTAAACTATCCAATTAAAAACAGAGATTATCCTCACAGATAATCTGAGTCTACGTTTTGCTCTGCACAGCTCTCATCATATTTGTTTTGCAGGGAGAATGAAAAGTGACAGTTCTCTGACAGATTCTTTACGCTAATCCTGAAACTGACAGTGATTTTGTGCAGCATTAAGCCCCCGTGTCCTGAAATCAAAGAGGATCCAAAATGCTGCTGTGAAATACAGACTTTAACTGTTGTTGATGCTACCAGAATACGTCGTATCCCCTGACGTAGAGGTGATGATATCATTTTAAAAGAAAACTAAGGTTTCTTTCAACCTGGAATTTTATTTTGACAGCTCTGGCCGTCAGTTTGATCATTTCATATAGTACTGTAGTTACTATGTAAGTCATTGCTAAGATCTCAGAACATGGCAACATTGCTAAAAACTCATTGCTGATGAAAAGATGTGATTTGGAAGCGACACTTCTGGTTTCTTGATGCAGTTTTTGGTCTTACACGTCATTTGAATTTTTCATGCTGTTTACATTTGTAGAAGGAAAAGGGCCATAGAACCACTTAAATATAGGCAACTTTAACCATCTGATCAGGCAGCCACTATTAGATAAGATAAGGCATCCCACTAGGATCCCTCTCTTTAGTCAAGATAAATGTGTGCATTGGACAGCACATTTAAAGAAATAGCTCAGCATTTTGAGGAAGACTTTCAACTTCTTCAGAGTGAGATGAGCCTGATATCTATCTCAGATCTGTGCATTATGTATGGAGCTTGAGTCAGGAGGTGGTGAGCCTAGCTTAGCATAAAGAATGCAACTACCCAGAAACAGCTCATCTACACCTATACAACAGCAGTGACTGGACACTTTTGACAGACCCAGTCTAACCCCCCCCTTTCCATAAATCATTAAGGTTTTAAAGTTATAGTTGGTGGCTAACATTTTAGCAAACAGTTACTAATGCAGTACATCCAGTAGACACAGAGCAACATCAGCATTCATCTGGAGTGGTGTTTGTGCAACACGTTCTCATCCCCAACCTGTCAAATACTGTCAAATACTGCCGCTTGCTCAGTGCCACAGTGCCACTTGGCACTGAAGACCGACGTACAGAGTACCTTTTGGATGGACCAGGGACGGCATGTCAATATCTGCTTGTGACATGCACAGTGTCCTTTCCAGTCCAGTTGATGTTAAATTTTTGTTTGACACTAACTAGCAACTCATTTAACTCATGTGACTGAAAATACAGGTGAGTCATGTGATTAAAGACTGATGCAACAAAACAAGTCAATGTTGCTTTCAATTTCAAACAGGACACGAACACCAGCCTCCCGGTTGAAAGTCTTGTGTTTGTTTGACCCATCCATCACATCTCCCGCCCACCCTCCCATGCTATTAATACTACATCACTTGCTGAGACTGGAGTTGGGGTTGGAGTTAGTCAAAAGCCCTGTTGCTAACGGCGGTATTTGACGAGTTGGGCGTGAGAATAGGTTGATTTGTGTACACCTGATGAATGTAAGTCCAGTATTCATGCCCCTTTTAGCTCTGTTTTGGTAGAAAATATCTCTCTTTAGCTGCTAAATGTTCCACTGTTTTCACCAGCTGGTCTCTAACTGTGTCTGTCTGCTGTTTGCTGCTGAGCAGGTAGTGTACATGGGTTAATTAGAGCTTTTTGATGAAAGCAGCTGCTGCTGCTGCTGGAAATGAGGGTGGTGAGGGTGGTGAGACTGAACTAAAAACCTGCTGTAAAAACAAAACAATGACCTGAAAGAAACTAAAAAGCTCTGTAGAGCCCAGGGAGACTGGGGAGATGCTGCTGCTCATCACTATGAGTGACTACATGTAGTCATTTGACCCATTGTTTATATAAAAATGCTGTTTAATGCAGCTTTAAGAGGACTTCTAGGGATATTTAATCAGGAATATTCATGGAAATGAGTGCGGTCTTTGTTGGACAGCAATAAGGCAACTTCACTTAACAGAAGAAAAACAAATGTTAACTAAAACCCTCATGGTTGGGGCTATTCCTTATGGACTTTAGAATATTTTGGCACTTTTTCTACAAGACAAGGCATCAAATTCATGCCATTAAGTGAAATGTTTTATTTTGCTGTGTGCAGGAAGAATCACAGGAACAAACAACAGTGTTTTGTTAGGATTTAGCTGAGTCAGAGGGAAGACAGAGAGAGGAAGGTATAGACAGTGCTGGGGTCTGTATGTCAGCTGCCTTCCAGTGGACCAAGCCAAGCAGATAATAAAGTAGCAGCACCTCGTTGACCAGCGGCTCAGAAAACCTTCATCTCTAGAAGCTCAGTGGGTGTGTGTGTGTTCTGCTAAGCAGGCCGTGATATTAGCACTTGGGTTGTGCGGGGGGGTCAGGGGAGACGCTGGAATGGAAAGAGACAATATCGATTTCTCTCTTACAAAGACTAACTTGGGAAAACTCCTTATAATGCCGGGCTAAAATGCTTTGTGGCTAAACATTATGAGGAAAATGACACAGCTGCAAAACTAAACAAACAAGTAGTTCACCATTCAACTTTTCTGCATCTCTTCAAAGGCATAGTACCCTCTCAGATAAAAATAGTTGATGAGAATATTTATGTCTTATTTTCTCCTTTTACTGATGTTAAGTCACCAGGTTAACTGCCTAGCTCTGGGAATGGGCAGTGCTGCTAAAAAGAAGTCAGATGAGCCAAAAGGTTGGTGGAAATTCATAACCAATAGATACTCCTGCTTCGGCTGTCAATTCTGCAACTGAATAGAGACTTCAAGCAAGGCATGGGCCAGCGCATGTCACTCAAAAGCCTCCTTGGCCATGAGCACCTGTGACATCGAGAATGAAAATGAGTGAGTCTAAGCAATGTTTGTACTTATACCTATGAAGAGCAATGCCCTGTACTTCATATATAACCCTCATAATCATAATCCAGGACATGCATGGCTGCAGCTAAGGAGGTCAGGTGATGTAGAAAGACCAACAACGTTATGAATGGGTCAAACAATGTCCCGTGTGAAACCAAAAGTCAGTGTTGACTTATATTACCTAACTTTTGTTAAGTAACCTGCGTACTTTTATTTTAGCTTTTTTTTTCCATTTTTAATGATAGTGAGAAAGACAGCGGTGAAATGAGTAGACGGAGGGGACGACACACAGCAAAGCGCCACGGTCAGGACTCGAACCTGGGGTCGCTGCAGCAAAGCCGCAATCTTTTCCAAAGCCTGACCAAATACTTTTGTTGCCTTAAACAGGTTCTGCACTGCTGATCGCTTGTGTTGCTAGACATTTGTACAGACCAGCCACCCAGACAGCTGATGCAACAATCAGTTTGCATAACTAAAAAATTTCTGCTCAAACTGTCAGAAACCGTTTCAGGGAAGCTCAGCTGCATGCTTGTCGTCCTCACCAGGGTCTTGACCTGACTGCAGTTTGTCTCGACTTGAATGGACAACTGGTCACCTTCAGTGGCGTCAGGCACTTTGGAGAGGTGTTTTCTTCATGGCTGAATCCCAGTTTTCACTGTACAGGGCAGATGACAGACAATGTGTATGGCGTCATGTGGGTGAGTGTTTTTTATGGACAATGAACACAGGTGCATTTTACTGATGGCATTTTGTGCCATTCATCCACCACCATCACCTCATGTTGCAGCATGATAATACACGGCCCCATGTTGCAAGGATCTGTACACAGTCCCTGGAAGCTGAAAACATCCCAGTTCTTGTATGGCCTCCATACTCACGGACATATCACCCATTGAGCATGTTTGGGCAAAGGAGAAGTGCACACTAACACAGATTTAGACAAATTTGTGAACAATATTTGAGAGAAAAAGGCCTCTTGTGTATATAGAAAAAGTGTTAGATCAAAACTGTTACACAGATTGTGTCTGTGTGTTGTTTTTATTTTTTTTTTTTTTAATAATTAGTATACCAAAGAATAGGAATAGGATTATGGTTCCAGTCCTCTCCCCAGATTTTGAGGTCAAATGATAATTAGTCCTTTAAAAATGAGACATAATCCAGTAAATCCCCCTGCCTGTCCTATGCTCTTGAACATGTTTAACACATCTGAACTCAGAGAACTTACTCAGTGTTTTTCCTGATAATATGAAATTAGCAAAGGGTATTCCAGTATATAAAGATGGAGATAAGCACCACATGTATAATTAAAGACCCGTATCCCTTCTTCCAGTTTTCAAAAAATATTAGAGAAATTATTTGTGAAACAATTGGATCTCTTTATTCGTAAATCTGAATTATTGAGTGAAAACCAGTATGGATTTAGGGAAAATAGAACTACTACCAATGCAGTTATGGAGATGGTAGAAGAAATAACAAAGGCAGTTGAAAATGATGAATGTTCAGTTCGATTTATATTTTATTTTATTTATTTTGATACTATAGATCATAGCCAGTTACTGATAAAACTGGAGAAGTCTTGCATATGAGGTGGAGCTCACTGTTGGTTGAAAAGTTATTTTGACAATAGACAACAATGTGTGTCAGGATTTAGTTTGGTCACCTGTGGAGTACCCCAGGGATCACTGATGGGTCCACAACTGTTTATACTTTATAGTAATGATATTTGTAATGTTACGTACATGTTAAAATTTGTAATTTTTGCAGATGATAATAATTTATTTTGCTCTAGAAGAACTTAAAGGAACTTTTGTACGCTACTGAAAGGGAGCTGGAAACCATCAAGACTTGGTTTGATGTTAATAAACTGTCACTCAGTATTAAGAAATCTAAATTCATGTTTTTTGGGCATTGAAAAGAAATCAATGGGGGTACTGAATTTGTTTCGTTGAAACTGAAAGAGTTTTTGAGAGCAGATTCCTCGGGGTTGTGATTGATCATAAACTAATATGGACACAACATATTGACTATATTAAAGGTAAAATATCAAGGTCAGTATTAATTCTGAATAAATCTAGGGAGAGATTAAGTTATAAGGCCTTGCATGTAATTTATTGTTCACTTATACTGTGGGGGTCGACTTTTGAAACAACTATAACTTCAATGGTTTTACTCCAAAAAAGCCATACGTATTATTACTAAGGCTGTTACTGTGATCACACTAATCCATCTTGTTTTTAGTTCCCATGTTATGAAACTGAATGATTTGGTTTACTAGAAAAAAATGCAGATAATGTTCAGAGCCAAATCAATGTCACTCCACGATGGTGAACAAAGATTTTTCACTATGGAAAGTAAATATGATCTGAGAGCTATTTATCAGTTTATTCATATATCAAATTATGGAATGATGCTAATATAAGTTTAATAATGTGTAATTCACTTTTGGTTTTCAAAAGAATGGTTTGCAAAACTATTTTTGAGGGTTACAAGTGTGAATGATATTTCTTTTTTTTTTTTTTTCTTAAGGGAAGCTGGCAAGTATGTAGACGAGGCATATAGAGGCATCTTGCTTCTGCCTATTCAGTCACGACTTAATGCAAAGACTGCTGACTTTGATAATCCTGATTGAATCCTGATTTCATACTTACTGTATTATGTGTGATGACTGAATCAAAATACTACTACTATTACTAATATGATCAGTATTACCATAAGAATTTGCTAGCATAAGCTAACATAGCCACTATACTGGTATACCATACCAGACGAATAAAGGTTGGAGTAGTAAAACCTGTGTATTGAAAATGAGAAAGGATTTGTTTAATTGCTTGTGAATACATTTGTAAGAGGACGATTGTGTTGTAAATAGTCTCATTTAAAGGTAAACAGTGGAGATTTTGATCCCTGGAGGCACTGCAGAGCAAGGTTTTATTGCTTTAGTGCTTTTTGGTATCGCTCTTCCCAAAAGCAGTTGCACAGTCTGCCAGCAGCTCCACACCATGAGTAACCAGCAGTGCAACAGAGCCCACAGCATCACTTGAGCTATTTCTCAGTGCTTGTGGGCTAATACTCCTCCATAGCTATCATCCGCCAGTCCCCAAACAGCCCCCTTCCACCCACCACTCCCTGAAGTGCTTACACAGGCTGCCTAGCCTTGGCAGGATATGACACGCCATTAACTGCCCGCCATGTCATAATGCTTATTTAGAGACATCTGGAGCTGAAAATATTTCATGACTTCTCCCAGGACCTCCACGGATTAAAATAAGGGGGCCTGGTTAGTTTAAATACAGAGACAGAGAGAGTGAGATAGAGGAGCAGTAGAGAGAAACAGAGAGAAAGGGCCCTGTAGAGGAGTCCAATGGTGACAGTACAGCCATAGCTAATGTGATTCCCCTGCCGTGACTCATAGAAGAGGTATATAAATACCCACAGAGGCCCCTGTCACTGACACGCAAACCCTCCCTGACTCTGTGTAAACCCCTGAGACAGAGAGGCAGAATTTAAAGGCCAGACATTTTTCTTTTCCCCCCTGAACTGTGAACTTGTGTTTATCTTGCAGAGTGGAGATATATGTCTGTCTCTCACACAGCTGTGCAATAAAATAAAAGAGAATTAGAAATACTGAGATGGATCATAAGGGGTTTCCTGAACCCCCAAATGAGCAGAAAGTGAAGAAAAAGAGAAGAGGAGTAAATGCAAATGAGAAAACCAAGATAGTGTGTGTGTGTGGTGGGTGTGTGGGTGGGTGGGGTGGGGGGGTGAGACGACCTCGATGTGAGACGAGTCTCCTTCTTGCAGCTGTTAACACAGTGCTGATGGAAAGGAGTGGAGTAATATGGAGATGATGCTGCTCATATTTGCAGCTGCTATGTAAAGGCGAGCTCAGTGATAAAGACAGATCTGTTTGCCCTTCAAGCTTTAGTAGAAGAAACATCACCTGTTGTCGTCTTTGAGCTTAAATTTCACTCGTAAATCACTAGATTAGATCTGAGGGCACACTCACACCTTCAATTTCAAGTCTTACAAACACATGGGAACTTCTCATTGAAGTCACCTTTTTTTGGCTTGATTTTCTTTATCGTTATTTAAGGCCTGTAGCATTGAAACTTCATGTTATAGGATAAACACGAATCACTCCCAGCTTATCAAATACGGCAACTTGGTCAGTGGCCCTGCATTTCAGTCTTAGATGCGATATGTACCCCTCTAGCATCAGGACGTGTCAGTTTCTGCTCGTTACATGCAAACACTGTTGTCAAAATGAACTTCCGCATTAACAGGAATGTTGCATAGTTAAATTTGTTATGTAACATAAATTCTGTTCGTACAGTGTAGGTTACGACAACTCAGTGTTGACTTTTGGTTTCCCAGAGGACACAAACGGCAGTTTCCTGTAAAGTCCTGTGTTCGTTGACTCATCTATCCACCCCGAGCTCATATGCGGACTTTGTCGCTCTTTATACTACTTCACCTGACTTGCTTCTTTACTCCTGCCATTACTATGGCCACCTCATAGTTTTAGGCATAGTGCCACTGACTAAAGAAGAAAGAAAGAAAAATATTCCTTTATTAGTCCCACAGTGGGGAAATTCAGTTTTACACTCTGTTGTTCACACAGGACATATACATGTGCAATGGTACAATGGAGAGATGTCAGAGTGAGGCAGCTGCTCCTGACAAGCGCCCAGAGCAGTTGGGGGTTTGGTGCCTTGCTCAGGGACACCTCGGCAGTGCCCAAGAGGTAAACTGGCACCTCTCCAGCAACCAGGTGGTCTTGGTCCATGGGGGACTTGAACCCATGACCTCCGCGTCCTAACCCAAGTCCTTATGGACTGAGCTACTACTGCCGCCCCCTAAGCTGCCATGTTTGACACCTTGGTAGTAAAAAATAGGACAGTGGTAGTGGAATGGCCATGGAATGCTTCCTACCAGGAAATTATATAATTCTGCAAAGCAAAGCTGAATAATAATCAACTTCACTGTCTATGTCGTAGGCTATTTTTGCAGAAATTACCTTGAAGATGTAAGAAATTAAAGTAAATCACGAGCATGCAGAGTTATGTTCCCGTCGCCGTGCTGGTTACTGGAGAGGGTATAGTTTTAGAGCACTTGAATTGTTTTAGTTTTTAGTTTTGGGGAGATAAAAGGATCAGGTGTAAAGGGTTAAGCTCATAGACTGTATAAAGTGGATGTAGTCACCATGATGTCACTGTTTGCCTTGTGGACTATGGTTTTGAAACCTCATTTTAATAGACCTCATAGGTGGCTTAAGCATCTACCGTTTGCCCTCCTAGAGATAAAGCACCCCTTTTTGGGGTGTTTTGCACACAGCCTGCCTTGCTGAATGTGAAGCCTTCCAGATCCTAGGTTAAGTTTTGTTTTCCCTCTGTCTCATTCTTTATTTTCATTTCCTGTTTTATTTTTTTCATTACTGACCTCCCTCTCGTTTCAGATCACTGCACTTCCTGCCCTCGTATGTCCCACACCCCCTGACCTACTTTCCTGCTCTGCACAGGTGTTCTGATTGTCTGGCTCCGCCCCTGACTGTGTCCACCTGTGAATCGTTCAATCACTCCTCTTAGTATATAATGTGTCTGCTCCCTTCCTCATGTTGCCAGTTCATATACTGATCCTTATGGTGATGGTAGTTCTCGTGTTCTTTTCCTTGTGCTTGCCTCTCCGTGTTTTTGACCCTGCCTTCTGCTCATTGTATTTTAGATCTGGTTGCCTGTCTAAAACTGATTTTGAACTTTTACTCCTCCCATGCCTGAGTCGTGCGTTTGAGTCCTGTGCCTTTCTGACCCAGTTGTTACACTGAATGACACAACCTGTAGATTGAATCAAAATATCAAATTGAGTGATTGGTGATCCCATGCAATACCCTCTACACTTGCTCCCTCCTGGTTTCCTGCCGCAGCGGCGAGCACTGTGTTGGCACTGAGCCTTTGGTAAAGAATGCACACATGCAAAATTTCATGCATACATTTGCTTTGTCACTACATTTCCCATCATGCTTAGGGTGATTTGAGTGGACAGGAAGCGCAAAGTTGCCGTGGAATTAGTCACCATGTACAAATTCACTAAGGCTGTTTTTGAAATCGCATACTATACTAAGATAAGATAAGATAAGATATTCCTTTATTGGTTCCACAATGGAGAAATTCACACGTTACAGCAGCAAAGTGGATAGTGCAATAAACAAGAAGCATAGATTTTAAAACAGTATAATACAAATAAAAATAAAATAATATATACATAATAGAAAGTAAAGCCAAAATATGTCCAGCATATCAATAAATAATTGTCCAGTTACTATAATTGAACAGATGATATAATTGCACATATTGAGTTCTTATTGCACTTTGTGTCCGGTCAGTTTGTTGTAAATGTTTATGTGGTTTACTGGGAGCAGTGCTGGTTGTGGAGTCTAACAGCTGCAGGCGGGAAGGACCTTCTGTAATGCTCCTTCGTACACTTAGGGTGTAGCAGCCTGCCACTGAAGGAGCTCTCCAGAGCTCTGATGGTGTCTCTCATGGGGTGGTCTGCAGGTGACAGGTTGGTGAGTTGTAAGAGAAGTCTGCAGTGTAGAGTGTGAAGAGGAACGGAGCCAGAACCGTTCCCTGCGGGGCCCCCATACTGCAGACCACCGTGTCTGATGTGAAGTCCTGTGTCCTCACATACTGTGGGCGGTTTGTGAGGTACTCCAGTATCCAGGATGTTAGATGGTTATCTACCCCTGCAATCTCCAGTTTGTCCCCCAGAAGTGTCGGCTGGATGGTGTTGAAAGCACTGGAGAAATCATGATCCTCACAGTGCTCCCAGGTTTCTCCAGGTGAGACAGAGCTCGGTCTAACAGGAAGATGACGGCATCGTCCACCCCAATGCCAGGTTGATAAGCAAACTGAAGTGGGTCCATGGATGGACTCACCACAGGGCGGAGATGTTGGAGGACCAGGCGCTCCAGGGCCTTCATCAGGTGGGATGTTAATGCCACCGGCCTGAAGCTGCTGGGGTCCTTGGGGTGTGGGGTCTTGGGCACAGGTACCACGCAGGATGTCTTCCATAGTTGTGGTACCTTCCTCAGCTTCAGGCTCAGGTTGAATAGATGTCCAAAAGTTCCACACAGCTGGTCTGCGCAGGACTTCAGGAGCCTGGAGCTGATGCCATCTGGACATCAGCTAGTACTAGTACGTTCTAGTACTAGTACATTCTAGTACGTACTAGTACTAGAACATTTTGATTTGACCAAAATGTGTTTTGTAGTATGTGAACACAAGCACTGTTGATGATCCTGTTTGTTTTATTTCACTATGAGCTGTTTGAATAAAGAGTTTAAACCTGCAGCATTTTGTACAGTAAATTAACATAACATAGACCACAAAATCTAAGTTGTATTTTTTGATAATATTACAAAAGTGGTACGAGTTTGTTTTCTTGTCAAGTGCTTTAAGAGCTGGTTTAAATATTAAAGCCTGGTCTAGCAGACTACAAAATACATCACTTTAACCATCTATGCACTATGTACCACATATTGCGTTCCTCAGGAGTATGTATTTGGTGGTTTTGAAAACAGCGTACCTCTTTCATTTGACCATCATTCCTTAAATTGGCGTTTACCAATATTTTGGCGGGTGACCATTAAATTGTGGTTGGGTCTACTTGCTACCCCTCATCACTGGGTCAATAACTCTACCGTTTGTCTGTCCTGAAGTAGTAAGTTTCTGACTACAAATCTGTGGCCTGACATGTGAGGGATGTGAGCCATCTTGTCTAATTTACTTTTCAAAGTAAGAGAAAAACTGTAACTTTATGCCACTGATTAGCAGGAAAAAGACAAAGAGGACAGTGTGGTTTGCTGATTGTGTCAACTGTGTAGGTTAGCAGGCCAATATTAGCTCACCCCCCCCCCCACGAATCGAGGAAAGCTCCGGAACAAACCAGAGTAAATCCAGTTCTGAGAAAGCAAGGAAGAGCAGTTTTAGTGGCTTTGCTGCCAGTTTTGAGGCTGAAAAGCAAGCACTGCAGTGTCTAATAGTCAGTTCCTTTCAGAAGAGCCACAGAGAGAAGATATTGATTTAAAAGGACCACCATATATGTTTGTGTAGCTTTTAAGAAGCCTGGGGAAATGTCATTCTCTTGAGGGAAAGAGTATGGTTTTGATGAGATGAAAATACTGAAGGATTCAACTGATACACGCCACTAGTTGTAGTGTTTCTTCATTAGCCTAAGCCATTAGCTTGGAAGTCAATGACTTTGACTTTGCCAGTATGTTATCTTATAAAGGATAATATCTACTCACGGTTTAGTGGATGTCCTTGGAGTAGATATGATTTACACAGACTGATTTATCTTCTTGGAAAGGACGTGCACGTAGCTTGATAATCACTGACTGAATTATACTATTGTTCATAGACTGCAGAAGCAGGGGCATTGTATCTGTATTTTTTCTCAAAACTTGTACTTAAAACGAGCTAAACGACATTGGTTGCTGTCAACCACTCCCATTGACTGTCACTGCGCATTGATAAACAATGCATGTGATAATCGTTGCTTCAGAACCATGGACAGTGCTGTTTGCTGTGTATAGAGGGTGTGTGTAGGTGCGGCACTGTCCGTAGTACTGAAACAGAACAGGCGATCAATCAACAGAACACGGTTTCTTGTAGTTCCGCAAACAGCGGCTAGTAGCACCGCAAACAGCGGAGAGTAGCGCTTCAAACAGCTGCTTGTAGCGCCACAAACAGCGGCTGGTAACGCTTTAAAAAGCTGCTTGAAGCACCACAAACAACTGTTCTTTGCGCCACACAAAGCTGTTTGTAACACTGTACACAGCTGCTCCTAGCGCTGCAAACAGCTGTTTCTACAGCCATCGTTAAATATATTTCGTGTTGTCCTATTGCTACGTTCATACATATGTGAGTGCTCTGATTAATAATTGTATTGTATTGTAATTGTATTCTTTGATTTTGGAACAGTAGCCTTCAGGATTGTTGTTATGTTGCCTTTCTGAGGCTATTGCATGGTTAAATCAGTCAATGTAATTGTATGAAAAGCGTCCTCAGTTCATCTTCATCAGTCAGTTCATCCTGGAGCCTGGCCTGGGTGTCAGATTAAAGTGTTCTGTAACTACTCAATAGTGATATAGACCCATGTCTGTTTCAGTGCATATGCCCCCAAAACCCCGTGTACCTTGAAATCAAAAGAGAAGACTGAGAAAGCCTTAAAATATTTCTCCTAATACATTCATGACTTCACCACAGAGGGCTGGTAAAACATATTACAGTTTAATTACTGTAATCACAATGATAAAATAACAATTGTGGTAGTTTGAGTTGAGAAGAAAATATTTATTCAAATATTAGTTTGATTGGAGAAAGCATTACAGGGAATGAAAGAGCAGTAATACTTCACTGCCCCCCCAACCCAGATATTAAGATTGTGAAAATGAACATATCAATATGGTTTGACTCTGTCAAGAAGCCAGATTTGAACCTTTTAAGGCACAATAACTTAGTGAGTGAAGACAGAAGGCCCTTTTGTTGTTGGGAAACTACATATTTTTCTGATAATAATCATAAGTCTCGGAGTCATTAGCCCTGAAGTCAGTGACTTTACATATGTTGTCTTGTAAAAGATAATGTCCCAGCTCAAGGTTGTGGATTAGTGGCTGTGGGACTCAACTGTATTTTTTTCTTTTGGAGTAGATTTAACAAGGAAGACAACAATATGAACTTAACTATAGCTGAACTGAACCGGAGTCTAACATTTCAACCAGTTAGGTTGTGATGCTGAATCATTGAACTGAAGCTACATTTTGGAGGTGCTCTGCCTATCTTTATTCAAGAGTGCGGTCTTTCAATTCGAGAGCATGACATGATTCCACTTTCAGATTTTGTAATACTTCACCTCAAAATCCACTCATAGTCCCTGCTTGCGCTTGGATTAGCTCTGCTTCTGCTCAAACTCTATACTTGCAGTCAGATATACTGTTTTGTTGCTTGTACAGATTTCCTGCTCTCTAGTTTCAGTCCTTCTCACTCACTTCTGTGCACATGAAACATCTGCTCTCTGATTTCTGCTCTGCTCTCTGATTATTTTGTGCTATAAGCTTGTCAAAATTATTACAGACCAAAAGAATGCAAGCTGTAGTGTTGACCAATGAAATGATCCCTGCCTTGCTCGCTTTACTAGAATGTCCCTGACTGAGAGCGGTTACTCTGAACCAGGTTCCCCTCCTCTGCTCTCCAGGGCTTTATGATAGGTACTTACATTGCTTTCTTTACAACTTTTGGAATAAAAGGACAGTTAATATACAGTATATGTATTTACCAGAACACCGCCCGTGTTTTTTACGACAGACCCTTTTACAGCCGACATCATGATTATCTTATTGTTTTATGTCACAGTGTTAGCTGGGGGCAAAACAAAGGAAAGACTCGAGGCAAACACAAAGCACTTCAGAGTAGTGAGCTTGTTACACATCATGCTATCTTGCTGTGTTGTTGGGTGCCAAAACTGATATTGCACATCTTTGAGATCAAGCGAGCTACAATATCAGCAAAGCGTTTCAGAGATGCTGAGAAAATGTCGCTAAAAGTTTAGCCTTCGGCTTACCCGCAGCCAATGGCTCACGGCTGTGGTTAGCAGAAGGCTAAACTGTTAGCAGCCTTTCCTCTGAAATGCTTCAGCAGTATTGGATGACTTTCTTTGTGACTGACTTTACTGTAGTACAGTAAACTACAGGCATCCAAAGACTTATGTGCCCTCAGTTTTTCTTTACAGCGCTGCTATTGGCCTCCAGCGCACCGGTCGGACGGCTGGCTACTTAGCTAGCTTCTTAATTCTGTCATGCTTTCATGCAACACTGGTTACAGGATATGAGGCCAGCAGCAGCTCTGGTGCTAACACTGTCTCTGTCTCGCTGCTCGCCACTATAGGAGACTATTGCGCCGGGAGGAGAGCAGGCTACCAAGCTATCTTGCCAATCTCCAGAAATGCTAACTAGCTATCTAGCTAATGAGCCAGTTGTCGTCTCCTTCCGTAATAACATAAGTCTGTCAGCGGTGTAGGGGTTGACTAATCTGGTCCTGTTGGTTAATGTTAACTTTAACACTCATGGTCCCAGAGAGAGAGCGACTGAACATGGTAGCTAGCGTTAGCTAATGTAATAAGTATGGGTGCTGGTAAAAATATTATACTATACGTCTTTTCATTCCAAAAATTGTAAAGACGGTAATTGAAGTACATAATAAAGCCTTGGAGGGCAGAAGTAGGCCATGTCTAGGAGGTAACCCATAAATCTGTTGCGAACACTCTCGGAAGACTCACTGTCCAGTAACGAAGCTAAAGAGTAACTACCCGTCAGGGACGCTCCTAGAAGTAAAGTGAACACACCCACAACAAGGCAGGGATCGTTTCATTGATCAACACTACACTACACCCTGTCGCTGATGTTTCATGTGTGCACAGAAGCAGCTGAGTGTGAGGAGCTGGAGCTGGAGCAGGAAATCGGTGCAAGCAACAGTATATCCGAGTGCAAGTATAGAGTTTGAGCAGAAGCAGAGTTAATCCAAGCACAAATGTGCTGAATGTCCAAATCTTTACTATAATGTGAAATATATGACACACCTGTATCTGCAACATATGTCTTCACACATGTCTTCTTAAAATGATTATAGTGATGATGATTATGATTATAGAACTACTGTAAGCATTTTGCATTTTCATAAGGATGTTTGAAATCATCGTGTGGGTAATATTTACTCACAAATGTAACTGACTGTGTGCGAGTATGTGCAGGGGTTTTTGTGGCTCTGCCTGTCTGTCTGGTTTTGCCTGTCAGTCTTTCTCGCTCGCGCTCAGATCCTTGACTCATGAATATTCATGCTCGGTATGATTATACCAGCTCTAATCCAGGAAGTGAGTGGGATGATAAAAAGCCCCCCAAGCGCCTAGACCGCTCCTTTGACGGTGAAATAAACAAATAATCACTGCATCTCAAACTTGCCTGCACAAACGTACAAATTCAGAAGACCTCGCTGCTCTTTTCTGACAATATCACATGATGGAGGGTGATGGAGGGTGACATGCTGCGCACAGAAAGCCGAACGTCAAAGCCGGAGAGACGGTAAGTGTGTTTGAAAGGAGAGAGGCAGGGGTAGAATGAGTGTTCTGTGATTTTGTGACCTCAGTCCGGGCTGAAAATAACATGACGCTCATGAGGAGAAGGAGAAAGATGGCCTCTTTCTTGTAATTGCATCAGCACTTCATTAACAATAATGCAATTAAACAGAGAGCCCTTGGAAAACATGCAACCAGAAGGATTTTTCCCCCTCTCCCTGTGTTTTCCCATATGAGGCTGAGGTATTTTAATGTCAATTGGATTCTGCTTGTTATCTCTCCAGCCGCCCTAATCTGATCCCTGGGAAAGTCAGGGAACAAGATGTCGAGTCAGTTGAAAAACTTCCCGGCCGATAAGAGAGAGCGTGAATTTCTCTTCCTACAATAATGCGCTTATAAAAGAATGAAAATAATGCCAAATGTCAGAGGCATAAAGGGCAGGGCAAAGGGGAAGAGAATGACTTTGTTGTTTTAGACTGTGTCTAATAATCTGGCAAGTATATTAAGCAACAGTCATGCAATAAATCGGACCTTTCGGACCAACGTTAAGCCAGGTTGTAATGTTTAGTTTTTGTTCTAACTGTTGTTGTTTGTTCAATTTATATGGACCTATGAGGGTAGTAGATTAAATATTTGAACCACCTTTAGTTTAACACAATGCAGCAGCACCTGTCTGAACACCAGAAAGAAATCAGCTGTTTGTCTGGACACTAGACAGAGGTCTGGGAAGAGGTCAAAGGTCATCAATGAGGACTCAGTGAACGACCAGAGAAAAGGTTCGTAAAAGACTGTAGTCTTGGTTAAATATTGAAAAAGTCAGTGGCTGGGTGACTTTTTTTTTTTTTTTCAATATTTACTGTAACCTAAACCACCATCTTCCCTATCTTTACCCAAAGTGTGTTTGGGAAAAAAAAACATTTAGTAGTTTACAACAACACATTTTAGGAGACAGTGTTGTTGGATATTTCAGGACCTGGATTTGACTTTTCAATAATAAATGGCATTACTTATAGTAATACTGAGGCTCTGGTGGACCCCTTAGGCCCCTGGTCCTGTGTTGTTTGCCAGATTGGTAATCCTTCCATGTGTTGTAGCAGCCCAGTTTCATTCCCAAGGCATCATGGGGGGGCATACTGACATTTTGTCACAGCCCTCGGTGTCTTGGGATACCAACGCACCAGGTTTTCAAGTACCGACATGGACCAAAAACTGAGTGTGAACTGGTAGGTGGGGGGGGGCCAGTTTTCCTTTTTGGGAATTCAAAGGGGCCCCTAGGAAGAGAAAAAAACCCCAAAAGTTGGGGGGGGTTTTTTGGGGGGGCCCCCCCCCCCCCACCCCACTCCATTATGATGTTGTGTGAAGCCATCCATGTATGAGTTAAAAGAGTGTAAATTGAATTTGCAATATGGGACTTGTTGCATTTTGTCACAGCCCTCAGTGTCTGATACCAACGCACCAGGTTTTCAAGTAACTCCAATGTGAAGCCATCCATGGCAATATTGGACGCTCAAAGCAACTGCTCTGGAAGTCAGAAGACACAGTATAAAGAATGATTTGGTCAGTGTAGGGAGGATGGATCAAACCGACACAGGACTTTCACCCAGGAGCCACCGTCTCAAACCAAAATGTACTTTATGTAGGTATGTTACGTATTTATGTAATGCAGACTATGTAACTGAAGTTATGAAAGAAGCGGACTTATTTTAACAAAAAACACAGTATTTTACTAAACCTAACTGTAAGTTTTACTGCCGAAACCTAAGAGATGCCAAGAGGTCCTGACCAAGCATCCATATGTGACGGGATTGAAAACAGGTTAGCTGTAATTGGTTATAGGAAAGCAGGATTTCAATAGAAAGTGGTTGTCTCCTCTGCTATTAGCTGATTATGTGTCGACCCTGTTGCACAGAGCAGGTCAAACCCTGAACAAGAGGTGGGTCAGCGTGGGCCAAGGGATACGGGACAACCCCTTAACACTGATGCATGATATGTGTCCGATGCTGACTTGACAGCTTGGTGTGAAAGTGGTATTACACAGTCTGTCCTACATGTGTTGAAATTGTCAGGAAGTCAATGAACCCCGACTGTTTCAGTTATTCATCCCAAGTGCACCACTTTGGTTAACCTGAATCACAGTAGCCTAAACAATACAGTAGGAGTGAGTTGTAGTTTTCATACAATTTTCTTTACTCGTAGAAGTTAAAGACTCTTGGTCCCTTAACACAGTAGTGTCCTAACGGAGCTTTGAAAGCTTTGAAGGTTAAAAACATTAAACTGAGACTAAATTTGCGGAACAGGTGGCTCCTCAGGACACAAAAATGAAATAGGAGAATGAAGTAAAAATGTAAATGAACTAGCTCAAGCAATGGGAGAATGAACCGAAACAAATGAATCCAAAGTGATTCTGTATGTGCAGGTTTTACTTCATCTGTGTAATTCAGTGATGAGGGGAAACAACCTCCCTAACAACAGTGGTGTTCATCATCTGTTATCTCTTTTTCTCGTATGCAAAGCATGCCTGACTACACCCAAGAAGGACATTTATTCACCCATGTTAATGTTTTAGTGGGAAATAAAAGAGGGATGGAGAAACAAAAGGACAGACAGTCGCCCGCTCTGTCTTCCAAGGAGGCAGACGTTTGACCTAATTAGTATGTAAACGTATGCGTGGGCGCGGGAAGGCGTTTGGTCGGAGGTTGTTGGTGATTTAAGGCGGGAGAGGAGAAAACTCTTTCTGCCCTCCATTCATCCATCCACCTCTGTTGCCTTTTGTGCCCCGTAGCCCTGTATCTCCCTGGCCTACATTCCCTCTCAGACATCGTTGTGTTTGCGTGGCTGGAGGACAAGGCCAGGTGGGTAAGACCCAACATCCATAAATTAAGATGCGGGAAAGTAGAGAAAGCAGGGCACAAGGCTTTACTGCATTGTTTTTTTTTTTTTTTCTTATGACGAGGGAACAACAGTTGGTAAAAGAGCTTTGTTTGTGAGTTGTGTTCCTTGCATTGTCTCAGACAAAGATGCGTTTAGTTGAGCACTCAGATGATCCTCAGGCTTGGAAAGACAATGGGCAGAATACCTCATTCCCCCTGTAGGAGCCAGACAAAGCTGCTATAATAATGATGTAAATCTGAAAACAAAAGGAAGAAAGAAAGAGGGGAAGGAGAAATTGAATGAGCATGTTGGCATTTGGTAAGAAGGGCACTCGGAGACCCCCGCTGTTTAATCGCATCACGCATCCCAGACACACCTCTCTTCGTCTCCTCTGGCCTTTGGCGCAAAAAAACATTGGCGCTAATTGTCTGTGATGGTTGCAGTCCCGGGAATAAGACAAGGAGTCAGAGCGGTTAAGGAGGACGGAGACCAGACGAAGGGCGGACGGGATGGGACGGAGTGGCAGAGGGGAGGGAGGGCTAATGAGGGAGGAAATAAAGCAAAATGGAAGTGTGCGTGGGAGGAAAGGGCAAAGAGGATGTGGACAGAGTGATGGAGGGCGAAGGAGGAGACAAAGGCAAAGGGACGAATAGGAGAGGGGAAACAAAGCAGGCTGTAATAAATGTCTCACAGAGGCAAGGCATCAGTTATATGCATGAGGTCACCTGGTCCAATATCAACCCAAACAGACAAGAAAGTGTTATATCAGGATTTCACGGCAGGATAAAACAAGACTGATATCTCACTTTGTAAATCACTCTACTCTCCTTAACCCAGAGGTTCAATACTGGTGGAAGGGAAAAGGAAAGACAGAAAGAGGGATGAGAGGGATAAAAGAAAAGAGTGGACAGGACAAAGAAGGAAAGAAAAGACAGAGGAGAACAGGGAAGTACGGAGACAGAGAGTGGCAATAGATATAATAACATAACAAATATTATATTCAGGCCTAAATTTAAGATAAGATATTCCTTTATTAGTCCCACAGTGGAGAAATTTACAAATTTACTAATTTGTGTAAATACAGCTTCATAATGATAATATAATATAATAATATAATTGGTTTTCATGTTTTGATTGATGTGTGTGGACCAGATAAGTGTACATACAGAGAGCCAGCGTAGTCAGACCATTTGACTGTTGTCAGACTATTAAGTAGGTGTTATCAGTTGCTATAAGCCCCATAGATGTGGGTCAATAGGGGCCTATGACACCCACTAGTAGGTTTTATTATCTATTCACTTGGTAGATCACAGAAAGAAGAATTATGACGGGAGCAGAAGCATAAGTCAGGCGCTCTATCACAGAAACTTGAAGGGTGGAGGCTGGAGATGATGGATGGATTCACTCAGGAGACCAGAGTTTGCATCCTATGTGAAACCAGCAATGTCTAGTTGTCTTTGTGTTAGTAGTTATTTTAACCCACAACACCATGTTTTTCCAATTTTTTTTGCAGGCAGACTGTTGTAAAATAACCACAGCAACATGATGTGATGTCAGTGTGTGATGACGGGGGGAGCCCTGATTACAGGGGCGTGAAAGTAGTGAATATGACTAGCCTGGGAAAGGAGGAGGGCTGAGATGAGGCAAAGAAAGAAGGATAGAGTAAAAGAGAGGGAAAATATCAGAGGAAAGGATGAGAGAAACCTAAAGGTAGGGTGAGGAGGGACAGAATGAAATTAAGGAAGGAGATACAGAAAAGAAGGGATAAGAAGGAAAGGACAAGAAGGAGATGAGGGGACAAAAGTGACAATGACGTCAGAAACGAAAAGGAGACGAAGAAAGTGGGAGAGGAGGGGGAGAGAGAGAAGAGAGCAAGGCAAGGCAGGAAAGGAAAGGTCATGGAAGGAGAAAAACAAGAGAAGGAAGGAAGGAAAGATAATGACGAGATAAACCGACAAGACAGGAGAGAATGGAAGCACAGTGGAGAGGAGAAATGAAAAGGAAAAATAAAGGAGAGAAAAAGAAGAAGATCATTCCTTTATTAGTCCCACTAGGGGAAATTCAATTTTTACACTCTGTTGTAACTTATACACAGTACATGCAGGACCCATACACATGCATCAAATGGAGAGGTGTCAGAGTGAGGGGGCTGCTCCTGACAAGCGCCCCGAGCAGTTGGGGGTTTGGTGCCTTGCTCAGGGGCACCTCGGCAGTGCCCAAGAGGTAAACTGGCACCTCTTCAGCTACCTGTTCACACTCAGTTCTTGGTCCTTGTCGGGACTTGAACCGGTGACCCTCCGGTTCCCAAGCCAACTCCCTACAGACTGAGCTACTGCCGCCCCACAAAAGGAAAGGAGATGAAAAAAGAAGAGAGGAGGATGAAGGAGAGTAGAGGTATAAAAGATAAGATGGGCGGAGTAAACAGAATGGAGGAACAACGAGCAGAGACAACAAGACAAGACAGGAGGAGATGGGAGGAAAGTCTTAAATATCATATTATGTCAAAATCCACCACTGCAGCCAAATCAGTTTCACCTTTGAGAGTGTGAAAATATCAAGAACTACCTGTGCAGATTTACAAGAAAGAATTCAACTGTGTAATGTGTCCTGTCGCAACTGACCTCCACTAGTCTCTGGCGGTGTCTTTCCACCTGCTCTACATCTTCAGCTAGGCGGCAGTAGCTCAGTCTGTGGGGACTTTGCTTGAAAACCAAAGGACTGCCGGTTCAAGTCCCTGTATGGACCAAGAATGGACTGTGGACTAGTAGCGGGAGATCTACCTGCTACCTGGTAGCACAAGGGCACTGCTGAGGTCTGTGACATATTCTACAGATACAGACACTGAAACTGTAGTCATGCTGCCGATGTCAATATATTGTCAAAAGATCACTTTCACTGTCTGTTGTTGCTGTGAACAGCAGATTGCGGTACAAATAGGTGAGACCTCGAATCTCTAGACGAGATGCAGCTGACACAGCAGAGCTATGCTGATCACGTGGGCAGCGTGGCTGCTCTAACCTGTTAACGTGGACGCCGAAATAAAATACAACAGGTTCCACAGCCACCATGCGCTGCTGACATTCCCAGTGAGACGTTCCCGGTGCATCCCAGCCATAGCAGGCTGATATTTATGGTTACAAGTGAATTGTAGTCATCGGATGGACCGAAATTTGTTTTATGTCAATCTCCCCTGTAATAACTAACGTTTCATCGAGCACCATCATCTGGTCAAAATTTCAACTTGTCCAATAATTTGGTTTATGTGCAAATTCTTGCAAAACTAAATACATTCCCATCAGCACCAGCTGTACTTTGAGTTTGTTCTAATTAGCAAATATTAGCATACTGACACATCAAACGAAGATGATAACATTATACCATAAGCGTGTTATGATGTGATGGACCATATTGTATATTACATGCTAATGTTAGCATTTAGCTGAAAGCGTCACTGTGCCAAAGTCCTAGGGATGCACTGATAAAACCGAGATCAGACAACTTTGTAAAGAGAGGGCACTGGTATCGGATCAGTAAGAGATATTGGCATATACCCTTATCAAAATCAAGATGGAAAAAGAAGGAAGAGAAAAGGTCACATTGGTGCATCCCCAATAATTTTGCAGTGAGGATAAAGTGTGAGGGCTGTAGACTCTTAAATGCAAAACACAAACAGGTTGTGGAGCATTGCATCATTTGATCCATTCACCACAAACTAAACATCCTACAAACAAAAGTAGTTCAAGATGCAGTCAGCGATTCTAATCCAATATACTTTTTGTCAGATCTCCTCATGGTCCATGTTCATACACAGCCATGACTCAGTAAATGGGAAACAAAGCCAATCAGTAACGGGGGCCAGTAACACGGTTCTATATACAAAAAGCAGTGGGAGCAAACTTTTTTCTTTTAATTAAAATATCCACATTTCTCCAGAATCACTGACTCCACCTTTCAGGTTCTGTAGCGGCAGTGTGCAGATCCCAGGAGCACATGTGACAAAATATAAAACTGCAGCTTTTCTGGAGACATGTTGACACTGCAAAACAGTTGTCGGAAAAGAAGCTGGTGTATCCTGACATAGTGTTGCATGTCAAAATGCCACCAGTGTGCAGATTTACAGAAACACAAAATTGGAGCTGGTGTTGTTGGGGCATACCATACGCTTCCAGACACAACACAGTGGGCAATAGGTAGGCTGTGGTTACAGATGTGTCCCTAAATACTGTTGGAACACAATTTCCCACATGCTCCCGTACCTGAAATGGACATCCCTCAAAAAGCCTTGACAAGGGAAAGAAACACTCGTGATACAGTCAATGGTTGCAATAACAGCCATAAACATCAAACATGTTTTATAATCCTAAAGGGCAAATGAAGCAGAAGACAAACATTTTGAATCTCTCAACACCACCCACTGTTTGATTTTATCTCTGGATTGTCAACACAAACCAACCCAGCCTGGAGCACTGTTAGTCCAATCTGGTCCAATAAGCAACAGAATTATTGCCATGAAAAATATCAATGCTGCTTTGTCATTTGTTTTTTGAGTTTGGGAACCAAGCTATTTCTTCTTTTCCTGGTGGGGGAATTGGAGAGTGATGTAACCCATATCTGGCGATATACAACACAGACCACAGAGTGAATTGTGAAAGTATCAGTAGCTGGTCAACCAGTGACTGAGTAATTGGTATTGATCAACAGCCCTATCAACCCCCCACAGATATATTATGGTCATTCTGTGCAATGGGACAGTAAAAATGGGAATTATTTTGTCTTGCAGGGTCACGGGCGCCTGCAGGGAGAAGTTCGGAAGGGAAGGGTGGTGACAAAGACGGAGGGGTGTGGAGAGATGGAGGGTGGAGGGATGGATGGAGGGATAAAAAGGAGGACAGCTCCAGTGGGCTGTTGGAGAGGCTCTGTTCTCCTGTGTCCTTCGGGGGGGCAAGCATAAAAGCACTCCACATCAACACCATTATAAAAAAAAGACGAGAAGAAAGAGAAGAGAAAACACATGAAGAGATGGAAAATGACGTGTGGGCCCTTTTATTTCTCCAATAGCCGTGCTACCGTCTCTAACCCATCTCTCTTTGTTTTCTGGATGTAAGCTGTCTTCTGTTCTCTCTCTTCCTCCATCAGTCCATCCAGCTCTGTTTATGCAGTCTCATCACGCTGCCGTCTGAACCTGCTCAAGAGTGAGCGAACCAGAGAGAAGAGAAAGAACAGCAGAAAGACCAAAACACACATGTCACAGTGGATCTTGACATCCTCGCATGCACGATGCTGGCTAAAACGAACACATTAGCCATTATAATGGACTGTATATCTGCGCTGTAATTTCTCTCATCACTCTGCAATATTTCAGTTACATAAAGAAAAGTCCATCTTCTCTTCCAGGATTCCAGGTCAGTGTCCTCATCTGTTAATGATCAGTGTCAAGTGACAACTCCGTCTCCTACAATATCGTGTTCCCATACTAAACAGCATTCTCAATTATGTTTCAAGGGAAATGTATTTTCTCCTGGAAAATAAGCATTTAGTTAACATTGTGAATTGAAACAAAACAAAACCAACTATGTATTTTTTGCACTATAAGGCGCACCGGATTATAAGGCGCACTATCAATGTACCTGTCTATTTTCATACATAAGGCGTTCTCGTCATTATCCGAGTCAGTCTCGTTGCTGTTACTCAGCTGTTCAGTGATGATTCCATGCTGAAAACTCGGACGAGACTTGACGCCGATACCTTGGCCCAGGCATCCACGATCCATTGGCAGATAGTGGAGTAACCCGCCCGGCGTTGCCTCCCTGTCTTGGTGAATGTGTGTTCGTCTTATCATCCAACGCTCCCACGCAGCTCGCAATTTAACTTTGAACGACCTGTTGACACCAATATCTAGCGGTTGGAGTTCTTTAGTTAATCCACCCGCAATGATGGCAAGCTCTGAATTAGTTTTCTTCACTTTCGTGAGTGTCGGTGAGTGCCGTAATGGTCCGACAATCCAACCCGCGGTGCGGCTTCGCTTACCAAAACAAAAACCCAAACCGTAACAAAACATTTTGACAGATTTTTGAGTGCCCTGTACCACATAAAATTGGTTCCAGGTCAGTAAGCACAACCAGAATTGATACATAAGGTGCGCCAGATTATAAGGCGCACTGTCGATTTTTGAGAAAATTAAAGGATTTTAAGTGCACCTTATAGTGCGAAAAACATGGTACTTCCTTAGGTTTAGGCAACAAAACTAATTGGTTAGGTTTAGAAAAAAAACTCATGTTTTGGCTTAAAATGGCTATGTTTAATGTATTATTATGCTACAGATGGGAATATTAACAGGATAAATGTCTCTATTAAAGTGGGTATGGGAATGGAGCAAATATGATTAAAAAAAGTTATTTTTGCAAAACAGTCACTATATCCTTGCGCACAGGCTTGGATTCAGGCACAGCCTGGGAGGCGGTGCGTAACACACAAATCCATCAGCCTCAAAATGGCGCCCTTTAAGGGGAGATGAGTCCAAACTTTGGAGTAGCCTCCGTCTACACAGCCACACACAGAGGGATGATGAGAGGAGATGCCATCAAGGTGTGTGTACATCATGATCTCCTGATCATGGCGGTAACACCAATGACTGGAGGAGCGCTGGGTGAGTCTCACTTCATTATATACCTGCCACCTGAATTTAGTGTTTTCTTAACAGAAGTAACATCATTGTTCTAGTGCCGATACTGTATGTAACTGAGGAGGAGGAGCGCTGCTGCATCCCTATGTGCAACAGAGTATACTCGTGTCGTGAACCGGTCTATGCAGATGCATCATACTATCTGAATAATGAGCCTGTTAAATAGCAGGAGAATACTGTGCCAGACTTTAGACCACGTTTTTTTCTGCTGCCTCAAGATAGAAATGTGCCAACAATACGCTTGACGACACCTCCTTTTAAGACCAACACACCTATGGGTGCACAGCTGGGCACCAGTACTTTTCCTACTAACACAGCGTGGATGCTGAGTATGAAAATGACAACTGTCTTGGCCAGAAACTAGCAATAACAGTTGCAGTGCACTATACTTTTTATATATATAAATCTCCTTTCTCCTACTAGTATGTGCTGTACATAATAACTAAATGTTCATGTTTTATCTCGCTGACCTTTGTTGTCTTTGTCTTTAGCTGCATTTATATTTCTGTCAATGTACATTAAGAGCAAATACAACTGGAGTCAAATTCCTGGGATGTGTATTCATGCCTTGCCAATTAAACTGATTTGGATATGTTAGTCTTGTAGGACTGTATAGGGTAAATGAACAAAGCAGAATTGTGACTGGATGGATGCACATACAGGACTGACTGAACTGTGGCGGTATGGATGAATAGTTATGGCATTTCTTGTTGTTGCTTGCTTGTTATTCGACATAAGTTCTTGGCTTTAGTGCCGAAGCTTTACTTAATGTGACTGAATAAATGTGTGTGAAATGGCCTAGATTAAGCCTGCAACTCCCCACTTACAGGACAGGCTCTCTCCGGTTACCTCACAAATGCTGCAGAAATACTTGCATCTTCTCCGCCCTGTAATGACAGTGAGTTTTCTCACTTCAGTTTCAAGTTGTTCTTTCCTCTTTGGTCACAGTATCCTGAGGGAAAGGCCCACTTGCAGAAATATGCTAATGACAATATTATTGTGCCACATTTGTGTTATTCCATATTCATCCTTTTTATTTTTATTCTTTTAATGTGCAAATGAATGCAACACAACACAAAACTGTCTCACCTACAGTACATCCATCAGCAGTAGTGAGGGTGCTGCAGATGCTGCCTGTCACAGGGTGCAACAACATTTCTCATCCCAAAGCCCAGGCAAATGGTCAAGTGTACAGTTTGCTGATGACTGGTGTTTAAACATTTTATAGCAACTAATTTACATACTAATTTAGTGTTGATTATAAAAGTTTTGTCATATGTCAGATTGCGTCATGTCTACCCCTAATGCACAGATCGGACCGAAGTAGGTCACAAACAATGTTGGGCCATAACACGTAGTTTCAAAGTGTGCCAGTTCCAGTACACCGATGCCCGCTTTTTAGACCCACTTGGCTTCTTATTGTGCCAGCCTGTTACCCGTCTGCTCTGACACGCCTGTCACCCAGCTGCATTATCTTAACCATATTACCACCGATTCCCTCCACAAAAGGCAGATACACAACAGTCTCCTACACATTTATCAACACATTAAGCATGTGCCATTGGAGGCCTTTTGTCCCATGTGCAGACAGGCTTTTGGACAACTTGGCCTTTTGTTTGCAGCCCCGGCTGCAGAGCCACGTAATCAGACAATGGGGCCATTGAAAGTGAATTTGCCCTGACACACTTGGCTGTGTTGGGGGTTGGGGTTCGGGGTGTGTGGGGTGGACTGGCACAAGCCACACAAGGGAAGTACTACTTAAGGACGTCAAGGCTGGAGAGTATATGTATTTGTGGAATAGGTCTTGTGATGTGTAAAAGTATGATCAGTAAATCATCAGAGATCAAGACCAGCAATTAATTGATTCTACCAACAAGTATTGAGTGTATCCAGAGACATATCTTAGTCCACTGTGCCATATAACCTAACATTATTATATACTGGGATTTCCACCATATGCGATGGTTTGAAGGAATGAAAGAGAATACAGGCAAGGATTGTCTTTATCTCGATATATATAATTATATGAAAATAAGTTGAATGCTATAGACTGGGAGCGAAGTCAATGGATATGATTAAAGTGACTGAACTCTAAACAGTGGAGTTTCATTGTAAGCAAAGAGCATTTCTGTTTACATGCAGTGTTTCTCGGTGCTCATTGTGTTTGTTCTTAAGGTCTAACAAATATGCACTTCCTTCATCATAAAACATGCAAAACCAAGTTATTTTAAAACCTGTATTACTACCAGCATGTTTACTTGCTAACAATATTCTTCTTCCCAGCCTTTGTTGCTACGTTTCCATGTGTGTTACTGACACCTGTAGATCAGTGACAGTGTGAATTCACTGGTGAGAGTGCATTGTGCTGCATGTGTATGTGTGCCTTTTCGCAAGCTGTGTTGGGTTAGGGTTTGCTTTTCTTTGTTTTGAGAATACGACCTTAAGAAAAAGAACATCTACAACAATTTAGCTTGAAAACCCCCAATTCACACATTCATGATGCACAAAAAACAAAAATACATTCCAACTAGGACACACACACCCGTGACTAGCTGAGTGTTAAATGTTGCCACAGATGGGTTTACATTGTAGTTAATGGGAGACACGGTGCGTCTCATTTCGTTACTAAAGGGTGCCTTGTGCAGCGGTATCACCAGTGGGCTGAGACCTGAACCCAATGCAGAAGTGCCTTAAACCTGCATTCTCTAACAGCCAGCAGGGGGCAACTCCTCTGGTTGCAAAAAGAAATCTGAAGTCTGTAAGAAAATGAGCCTACTTCTTACTTGAGTTATTACCTCTGTAAACATTGTAAACATGAGTTTATGGTCTCAACTGTTTGTTCAATGGGTGATGTCACGGTGACTACATCTGCTCCTTTTATACAGTCTGTGGGTATCACATGCCAGGTGGGTGCAGTGGTCACAGTCAGGGTCAGGGTCGCAGGTCTGAATCCGGCTTGGGGTCCTTCACTGTGGAGATGGTATGTTCTCCCTGTGTTAATGTGGGTTTTTCTCAGGGTTCTCCGGCTTCCTCCCATAGTTTAGGCTAATTGATGACCCTAAATGTCCCGTAGGTGTGAATATGAGCGTGAATGGTTGTCTGTCTCTATGTGCCCTGCGATAGACTGGCGACCTGTCCAGGGTGAACCCCTCCTTCGCCTTATGTCAGCTGGGATTGGCTCCAGCCCCCCCACGACCCCTAACGGGATAAGCACTTGAAGATGGATGGATGGATATCAAATGCCAACGGTTGTGACAAAGCCTTGCTGTTTGATGCCCTGGCAATGAGATAATAACTGATGTAATCATGAGATAATAAATGATGTAATCATCATCATATCATCATCATATCCCTGCCTTCTAATTGTAAATGTGATCAAAATGTGTCATTAAAAAATAATTCAGGTTATCTCTACCCCATAACCAAACAGCACTTCATTCGTCAACTCCTCACTGAATGTACTTAAAGTAAATGACTGATGTGCTCAGTCAAACTCATACTGTATATCCATCAGCCTGTTCTCAGTAACAACGCATAAAATGAAGCGGGTGTGATGTTCAAATCACTCGTTCAACCTGGATATAGGGGCAAAAGGCTAACTGGACATTATAATGCAACTCATCCGCAACAACAGTACACACACAGGGAAAGTGCAGTGGTGATGTAGGTCAGAGGCCTAAAGAGACACATAGGGTCGGCGGGAGGGGAGACAGATTGTCCAACAGCACAGCTTTCATCCAGGAGACCATTGTTCCACTTTCACATTATAATTAGTTGTTCATTCGATGTCATTTTTAGCCCAACCATGTTGTTTTTCCTAAATCAAACTAAGTGGGTTTGTTACCTAAACCCAAGCAAGTGTTTAATTCACAACATTAACCACGTTGATGGTAAGATCCATCTTAGATAGTGTCTTTTGGTTGCAAGGTGTTTCTGAGTAGCATCTTAACTTAAGATGCTCTTACACATGATCACAGAGAAAGACAACCTCAGCAGTCTTGGAACACTGAGTGTTGTTGTCAAGCCACACCTTGTTTAACTTATGTGCTTATTTATGCTCACACTTTATGTATGATCTCAGTGCTGCTTGCTCTCATGTTCCTAATGTTGTCATAATGGTTGGGGGATTTAGATTTTTATCATTTTTATTCTGTAAATCTTTTAGCCTGGAAAGAACTTTCTTCTTGAGTTTGACAAACGTTAAATAAATTATTATTATTACTATTACTACTATGCTAGTTGCCTAGGTTACTTATCTCTACTTCTGTAAAATGAAAACCTAAGCAGTAAAACGATGGCTTATAAGATTTGTTAAAAACAATCACTGCAGCCTCAGGGTGGGAATACATCTTGTGTGTGTAATGTGCCACTAGAAGCCTGCCTGTAAACTGCTGCCCACACAGCAGTCCGTTGCCCACACTGCGATTCAGAGCAGCATGTCGGGCTGCCACATCTCCATAGCTCCGCTGTGGGTCCAGCCCAGACAACTGATGGTGAGGCCGAGCAGCGAGCAGCGAGCCCTGAGCGTAGCTTTCTTCGGCGGGGTCCTGCCACTGCTGTAAATCCCAGGCCGCCCCGATCCTTGCTCAGCCTTGGATCATCCTGCACAGCAGGACTATGGTGGAGTGCAGCGGTCCGACACGCTGCACTCCCAGACTGGATCCTGGTATGGGTGACAGAGTGCTGTGCTGGGTCCTTCAGATATGCCACAACAAGCTAACACTAGTAGCTAGCTACAGCTGAATATAAAGCCCTAAACATGTTATAATTAATTTCCTTGTGTGCTGCTGTCTGCTGCTTACTGCCAGTTCATCACATGCAACACAGTAGAGACTGAAGATGACATTTGGACATCACCACTGGACCAACCTGTTGTCGATCTTATATTCTGCTGGTTATTATTTGCTAATTTTATTTGTTTTGTTTTTTTTATTGTGGGGCGGAGCAGCTCAGTCCGTAAGGACTTGGGTTAGGATGTGGAGGACCTGGGTTCAATCCCCCATGGACCAAGACCAACTGGTTGCTGGAGAGGTGCCAGTTTACCTCTTGGGCACTGCCGAGGTGCCCTGAGCAAGGCACCAAACCCCCAACTGCTCTGGGCGCTTGTCAGGAGCAGCCCCTCACTCTGACATCTCTCCATTGACATGTATATGTACTGTGTGAACAACAGAGTGTAAAACTGAATTTCCCCACTGTGGGACTAATAAAGGAATATCTTCTTCTATCTTCTTCTTCTTCTAAGAAGCCAAGGGACGTTATCCTCCCTTGGAGCATCATATGACATGTTTTGGCCAATCACAAATAAGCATGAAAAAACTGAAATCCATTGAAGTGATGGGTTGTCCCGCCCGTAGAGAGGACAGGACCTGCTGTCCTCCTTTACCTCCAGCAATGTCCACAACCACTTCACACACTAGCTGCCCCTTCCCCTCCGCCCTGCAGGTGTCGCTGCTGAAGCATTTTAATTAGACCTCATTAAATAATGGATTTGTCTTCCAAAGAAGAGAGAAAACTAATTTAATAAATAATGAGATGAGATTTGGTTTGATTATTATCAACCAATTATTATTCTTTTATATCTTGATCTTCCTCTTGCTTCTCAAAAAAAAAAAAAAAAAAAATAGAGGAGCAACCTCGTGTGTCTCTATGGACCAGCCTCCACTGGTCTACAGACAAAAGATAGCTGATTGCGTAGCATTTCCCAGCCTAGACTTACAAGCAATCGTTAAAAGGAAAAATTGCCACCTTTTATACAGATGTCCAATCAGTGATGATGGTAAATGTAGTCAATTGAAGTAATAAATTCCTCAGTGCATGATATATTGACCCAGAAAACTGAGTTTGCAGCTGTAAAAACCTGTTGTTCATCCTGGATCCAACACCATCATTTGACATTACAGTGACGTAGCTGGATGCACAGAAGAACTACAGGCTACTTGGTACATTTCCAACTCTGAAAAATTACTCTATGAGTGTAAAAGATGTTATGGATGAGGATACACTTAACAGTGTTTTGGCTAGCTTGAATCTGCAGCCATTTTTATTTGAGCCAGAGTACACAGCCGAGAGAGGCCGCGGCTTTGGCTGTATTAGTCATGTAATAGGATATGGCCGACAGAGACTCTCCAGAAGCTTGCATCTTGGTCCATGTAGGCGCTACTGGCACGGCTCCACTAGCAGGAGAACTTTCTGGGTCAATATGTCATGAGGAATTTATTGCTTCATTTACCATCAAGACTGATTTGACATCCACATACACGTGGCACATTTTCCCTTTAAGATTTATGGTGTATGCATCATCCAGTACCAATGTTTGACAGTTGGAATCTCCAATATTGAAGGATACATCAATATTTTACACTCATCCTTGCACACTATAAGTTCGCTAGATCAGACAATATGGAAAGCTGTCATCAGGATCATTTTAGAGGTAGTCAGACATTTAGCTTTAAGTTTGTCATTATTACAGGTGAATTAGCAGTCATAGGTACACTTTATATCAATTTTAAATGTAAAGATGATTATTAAATAATGTTAAGTATCCCAGTGGCAATTATCTCTGGGTGTACAGATTTCACAAGGTTGTTTATCGGTTCCCTTAGATAAAATGGTGATCCCCTAGAAAAGCCCATTTCACTTCCTCTAATATGATCCTGGCTCAAAAGATTTTCTTTGCTTTTCTTTCTGAGTGGGTTTGGTAAAATGAGATGTTCCGACATGGAGGAGGGGGTGAATGAGTTATACATTTATATTTATATATAATTTATATAAGTTTGTTTTGGTGCTGAGAAAACAGAAAATGGGGGACAGGACAAAAGACGGGTGTCTTCAGCTGTTGATGCAGCCGGAGTGGTAGCATCTGCAGAGGAGACACAAAAGGAAATATTTTATTCCCTGACGAAAGGTTCAGCACCTCGGCGGTGTTCATGGAGAGCAGTCATATATTGTGCATTTCATGCTCACCTTGTCTCTCGTTCTTGTCTTTCCCATCGCTTCATCCTCCTCTCTGTCTTATCAGTCTGTCCTCATCAGCACCAACACCTGACTGATGTGTCCTCATAGGCAGCACCTCTCTTCCTCAGAGATCATATAATTAGAATAATCTAAAGTTATTATTTTTCTGTGCCTAAAGGCAATTTTTCCCACTCTGGGCGTACATTAGCATTAAACCCACTAACACATGCCTGTGGCATTATATAAGAAGAGGCTCTGTACAGGAGCTATAAATAATGTAGTCTCACAGGCGACTGAGCACATATATTAGTTTCTGCTGAGTTTTTCATTATTGCTTAGCTTTTGAGGAATTTAGACAACAGACTGCACCACAGAGTACCATGAGGTGAATCAGCTATTACTGAACAGAGGATGGGTGTCAAAGGCTAAATTCATTTATTTTCATTTCAGCCACTTAAAGGGATAGTTTGGATGTTTTCAGGTGGAATTGTATGAGGTACTTATCCACAGTCAGTGTATTAACTACAGTAAATGACGGTCGGCACGCTCCGAGGTTAGAGAAACTGACAGGAGTACCAGCATGGGAGAAAAGCGATGTACTGCTGTGGACGGGGGCAGCAGCAAAACCTGGATACCTACAAATCTGTATCAGTTTAAGTGTAGATTATATTTAGAATATTTTCACCACTGTACCTTGCCATCAGATAACCTATTCTGAGCTAACCCTTGGAGAACCTCATAAGACCCTCCTTTTTTAAAAAACCCTAATGCCATCAGTCAAAACATTGTTGATCATAATTTTTTTAATAACACAAAAACTAATTGACCGAGAGCAGTAAGCCAGCAACTCCTGTGTTCTGCAATGTAAAATTACTGTTCGTCAAAGAAGTCTGGTGGCTTTGAAGGGAACATAGAGGAATATAACGACTTCCACATCAGATAGGGCTGTCTGATGGTGAGGTAGAGCGATCAAAATATAGTGTTTGTTTAAACCGTTATTGATTTTTTTAGGTGACTAATAAGCATTTTGCTACTGCCCCCTCTTTCTTCAAACTGGGGGTGGGCCAATCCACTGCCTCACTGAGGCAAGAAGAGGGCCTACAGAAGCACAAGAAGCCAATCTGAAAGACTGAACACCCTTTATACCGGTGAACAGCACCAGAAGGACTGCCACTTCTGCATGGGACTTTACAGTCTCAAGAGGCACAGCTCCAGCACCACAGTGGACAACCAGGAGCACTGATCCAATGGTCCCACAGGACCTCAGCATGCCTGTGACTATTCAGGTAGAAACATTAACTTGTTAGTGCCACCTAAATCAGCGACTGAACACCCAGTCAAATGACAGATGCTCAGCTCCATACACATAGCTTATAATGGCTGAAGAGGGGAAATAAACCACCCATCACTATATTAGCCAGTTTAAAACACAGTTCGCCTCCATGAGAGATCATCATTGGCTAATGAGGTTCAGGGCCTGTATTTACCAAACTACTTAGAGCGAAATTTTGGGCTTAACAGAAAGCATCATTTGGCAAAACTTCCATAATAACCTTTCAGCATGTTGTAATTCAGTTGTTCAGAGAGAAAACTAGCCTTGTGTTTTCAGGCTTTAAAAAAATCTCGCCTGTGAAGGGGCACTTTGGCCAATCACAGGTCATTTCATAGAGAGAGCCTTTTCATTGGCTGTGCTCTAGCTGGTGGGCGGTGCTTGGTATTTCTTCAGCTGTTC
Source organism: Pterois miles (assembly GCA_947000775.1). Classification (NCBI taxonomy): domain Eukaryota; kingdom Metazoa; phylum Chordata; class Actinopteri; order Perciformes; family Scorpaenidae; genus Pterois; species Pterois miles. The sequence continues at coordinate 17,058,145 of CAMQGK010000308.1, forward strand.
TCAACATGGCTGCCGGGTCACTGTCATTTTACGGCTAAACAGCTGAAAGCATTTGAGGAGAGAAACAGGCATTAGAGTAACAGACATTGGATTCATATTTGATCAGCGCTGCCTAGTTTGACGGTTCGAATGGAATTCGCAAGTGACTCGTGGCTCTGAAAGATGGCAGCTGGGCGGCAGACTCCAGATCGGCTCTGATTGGTTGTTTTGTCTGTGAAATCGTGGAGAAGCCATTAGAAGCACCAGAGGACACAGAGACACATGATTTTTTTTTTTTTTTTTTTCAGATTACCTGTCTCATGTCAGGATATGGTGAACATTTATAAAAAAAAAACAAAAAAAAAAACATCATATTTGCTCCATTTCTACCTACTGCCCACTATTCCAACTCACAAACTTAAAGGGGTTAAATTTAGAATTGAGGTCATTAATATAGCAGCAAACAACTATTTGCAATATACAGATAATGTGTAGTGGAGCAGTGTTTAGCTGAGCAGAGAGTGAAGTCACTCTCACTCTGTTTGTGTGCTGTAATCTGAGCGTCTGTGTGCAGTGTGGATGCCCCCACTGCACTCATACGACCAATGGCGTTGGAAGCATACAGTATAGCACCCGGCCCCCAGTCCCACAAAATAACACTGGCCGTGATGAATAATACCTTGGCTAAAGCAAGATATTAATTTTACCCTAAAAGGTCATTTGATTTGAACATCCAGCAGAATGTTAGACCTCTGTTTCTTATCATCGGGTGACGCTGCATTGATTTTGATTATCTGCATGTGTCATTACTATATGTCGTCTACTACGATCAGATTTTTTTTTTCTTGCTCCAGTTTGGTTTTCTAACCATCCAAGCCTACAACATATAGTGGTAAAAGTACATCACAGAACAGCACCCTAAGTAAAGGTTAAGGCATGGAGTGTGTTTCCTTTTCAGGCTTATCGATTATTTTTATTATTTATTTTTTTTTTTTTTGACTGAAACAATTGACCAGAGCCAGTGAGGCCGAAGAGTGATGGCGAAGCTCTGGACCCACTGGTGCTCACTGAGCAACATGCAGCACCTTGACTGTTTCCTGTGTTCTGTGCTCTGAGATGTTTTATTACCCATTATATTTTTACTGTGACCGAAAAAAAAAATCTTCATCTCCCTGCCTGCCTTGTTTTATTCCACACAGCTAAAACTGGAGGGAAGAGACAGAGTTAGTGTTAGAGAAATGGCTCTGGAGAAAAAAGGCGAACAAACACAAGATAACAATGAGACAGAGAGCGACAGTGAGACGCTTCTGGGGGAGAAAAAAAAAGAGGAAAAACAAGAGGAGGAGGAGGAAGAGGAGGAGGGAGAAGAGGCGAAAGAATAGAAGAAAGAGAAAGAGAAAGGGAGTTAAGCCAGATTGAGAGTGTCTGCCTCGGGTGGTACTAGTCACCCTGAATTATAAATGGTCTCTCACTTTCCAAGCCAAAACACACAACCACAATATAATACCCATGATGCATTTTCACTGGCAGGCCACTCCGCTGTCCCCTGGGATAGCCCTCGCCACTAATCTCTGTCCTCTGCTTCCCTTCTCTTCCATCTCTCTCTCTGTCTTTTCAGTCCCCGGAGTGAAGGATTTTGCAAACTTTGCCCTCCTTCGCTCTCTCCATCTTCCTCGCTCTGGTCAGTGAGTGTGTCACAGTGAGCTGCAATCTCTACAGAAATAGCCCCTTCCCTTCTTTTCACCCCCTCCTTCCATCGCTTTCTCTCGCTTGGTGAAAAGAAAAGAAAATATTGCATCCACCATCCCTGAACTCTCTCCATGCTCAGCTGTCCCAGTTTCTTTTGCAGTTAGCTTTTCACATTTTGTTCTCTTTCACATTATGCTGCTGCAGCTTTCATCCTTGTTATCTATGTTTTCCAGTGTGCTTGCTCTTTCCTGACTATGAGATCTACTGACCTCACGTACTGGCCCAGTTGATCAGCCTTCATTTCTTCCTGCAGTATCAGAAACACAAGACTGATATCCCAAGCACTCCTAAACAGTAAATATTGAGCTCTGTGATCCAGAGAAACGTATGTACCTTCCAGGCAAATCATAGAACTGTCATGATGTTTTTCTTCACTATGACCATTAATTATGATTACGGTTGAGTTCCGATAGAAATCCCTTTTGCACCTCATGTTTGGAAATACACAGATTCTCCAAGCACATTTCTGATGTGAATGGTGATGTGTTATGAAACGTGAAATGTGTTATCAAAACCTTTGCTTCTTCTGGCTCCTTTGGACACCGAGTAAAGAAGGAAATATTCAGGTAGCAGCTTGTCATCACTTGGAGTTTGTTAATTCTGTAGCCTAATGGTAAAGAAAACCTTTTGGCTAGCGCCTGTCAACAGAAATATTTTCTCCGCAAGCTGGACTCAACCAAAGGATGTCTTTGATAGCGTTTCGACAGACCAACAAAGTGGCGACACTTCGTTGGAGAGTTAAGAAAGCTGACTGCAACACATCAGTTTCACATTTCTGCATGTTGAGTGGTTCACAGCAAAGATAGACAGTGAAAATATTTTTTTTTTTTGATTGTGTATTGATACCAGGAATATTTCTGCAGTTTTGATGTTTGGAGAATATGCAACAGACATAAAAAAAATGTCTGTCTGTCTAAAATACAGACAGTGTATGGCAAACTCAATGTAGAAAGAAAGGCCGGGCAGCAGAAACAGTCTGGCCCGGGCATCAGATTTATATCTGCAGTACACTTTGAGCCACATGAAGGAGCCTGAATGTTTATAGTGTGATCGGATAACTGTAGCCTATGTCTAACATTGAATCTAATACGAAAGGCTGACATACATTTTATTTGTTTTACCGATGAGAGGAAAAAAAAAAAACAAGAGCCTGTGATCTGTACTTAAATGCATTTATTTGGTCACATTTATAAAGTATTTAACGTGTATATATGTTTTCAATAGCATGTGCATAAAACAAAGTTGTGATTTATCAAATGAATGCCTCCCTTGGTTTACTTATTCAAGATAATATCAAGTGGTACGGGAATGGTCAAGAACATTTACATTTACATGCAAATTTGCTCTTCTTGCAATTTATAGACAAGGCCTATTATGAATTGGGTTACAAGGGTTTGTCATTTTTTAAAAGCAGTTCCACAGAGCAAACATTCGGGAAACACTGATGTACAGTGGATGAATCAATATTCTGTTACTGTCATGCCTGAGAACAAGTGTCTCATGTCTCAAATCTAATGCTATATTGTTTTGTGGCAACATGTTTGTAACCTACTTTCAGACAAATGTAGGAAATACAAAGTAAACCTTTAAAGAGAACCAATATATACTGGGGACCCTTCATCACAATCATTTTGAAAGGCCCAAAAAGCAAAAATTATGAGGTTTCCTGAAATTAAAAAGCATGAATTTTAGAAAACTACGGGCATGTCCACTGTCAGGAGGTGTTTCCATCAAGTTCACCAATCTGAATCTACTTCTTAGTGTACATTCCACATGTCCCCCTGTATTTGTCCCTGCAGTAGTCTCAGTAGTCTATAAAAACCTGTCGTGCAGTTACTGCATTAATGGAAATATTGCAAGAAATGGCCCTTATTCCTCCTGCCTGCTCTTCTTTCTGCAACTTGGTCTTTACCAACATTATAAAATCTGGTCAAAATCATAGGGAACGAAAAAGGAGAAAAATGTGAATACTCATCAACATCTCCCCAAAACACAGACATGGATGCCACACACACACACCCACACACATACACTTCCCCTCTCCTCTCATCTCGTTCATCATGTTGCGAGAGGAAAATCGAATCATGTGCGTCCTGCGATTGACTGCCAGTGAGCTCCCCTTCCAAATATTCACTTCTGACAAGACCTCATCTGTTTCCCATTTCAGACTGTGGAAACGCTTCTACAGTATCCATGCAGTTTATATACTAATGTGTTTCCATCACTGCTCCGGGCTCGCAGTGCAGCCACACACACATACACACTTGGCTTAATTCAATAGAAAGTCATCTGGTATAAGCCAAGTTTCTGGCTGCTTTATCGGCCGGTTCCACTGTAAACTAATGTGCATCAGTGCAAGAATGAGGAGAAATGTGTTTTAAGCCACTCCGTGATTTAGCTGTGTGAAGTGCTCAATGCGGCAAATACATTAGGAAAAGCACACCTCCTGTGTCATGAAATAATATTTGCATAATTATGTAAAATGGAGCCATCCTGTGTGTTGCAATAATGAGGAGGATTTTTCAGGGGTGAAATGGGCCTCACTGCCTCGTAGATGTGTACACACACTCTGGTTTGTTAGGACTGCTTTGGTATATACACACACACACACACACACACACGTTTGTGTATACGAGTGTGTGCTTTTTCGTGTATTCTGCTTTACATTTGCACTCCAGGCTTTTAAAGGAAAGCAGTCTTGGAGTGGCCCGGCACACCTCCAGGCTCACCACAACAAGGCAGCACTTCCTGCTTTATCTCTGTGTCTGAGCTCAGTTTATCATAACATCTCCTCCCGCTTCCTGCAGGCTGAACTGACTCCATAACACACTTAATGATGAGTAGAATTGTGAAGAACTATAAGCTACAACAACTACCTCTGCTGCTATCAGTGGGTCCATGTTTTCAGTGTCACAGCAACCGTGTTAACAATGTTTCCGCTGGTGGTTCTCTTCAAATTAAAGGAAAAGCTCAACCTGCTGGGAAAGCAAACCATAAAGACTGGACGCAGGGAGAATCAGTCCAAAACAACAAAACAAAAATCAATTTGTGAATTCAGGAGGTATGTTGCTGTACTTACATTAATTATTTATTTGTTCAGTATGGTTTCCTTTTTATGGTATGCAACAGACAGATGATCAAAACTGGTCAAACTGGAAGCAGCATATGCCCAGATATCCTGACTTTTAGTCCCGTGTATTGTTCAAGCTCCAAAAGCAATGGATCCTACATTTCCTTTAATACAACCAGTAGCATCTTTTCATTAGAGCCCCCCTACTTGGTGACTCTCCACTTCCACAGTTTCCATACATATATACTGTATATATACAGTATAGGCCTGTCAAACAATTAAAATATTTAATTGTAATTAATTGCATGATTGCCCATAGTTTACAAAATTTACATTAAAGGTTTTTTTTTAATATTTATTACTCTTATCAACATGGCAGTGGGTAAATATGATTGCCTTATGCAAAGGTATCCGTACATTTATTGTTGGAAATCAGTTAACAACACAAAACATTGACAGATATTGTCCAGAAACTCTCACAAGTTCTGCACTTAGCAGAAAAAAAATCTACTCAAATCACAACATGGTAAACTGCAGCCCAACAGGCAACAACAGCTGTCAGTGTGTCAGTGTGCTGACTTGACTATGACTTGATCCAAACTGACTGTGATTATCATAAAGTGGGCATGTCTGTAAAGGGGAGACTGGTGGGTACCCATAGGACCCATTTACATTCACACATGGGTATAACACACACACACACACACACACACACACACACACACACACACTAATAGTCAACTTTAGTTTCTTTGAATCATTATCAGTATTTACTTAATTTATTTTACTTTTACTTTAATTAATACCAAATTAATTTTGGTATACACATACAGGAACTTTGCATTTGTTCTCAAAAGGTCACACAGTATTAGGACCAAAGTAGATATATATATATAGTATATTGTTATTGCTCTCAATATGCACCACATATGATTAATATTAGAATGTGATGTACGTCTAACTGTGCAGATGCAGCATACAGACCTCAAGTGTCGATGGTGTGGCTCAGGGGAGGTAAATGTCTGAATGAGTCTGGATCTGTGCTGCGCAGCAGAGCCTATGGTCTGTTCAAATGTCAGAAGCAACATTAAACCTCAGGGGTGTTAAGGAGACCAAACACACACATGGACATCGGCGGAGAGAGAAAGAGAGAGTCATCAGCGAGCCTCTAAATGTGTTGGTTTCATTGTGCAAAGGATGCTGGGAGCCAGGTCTCATTAGCATCCTTTCATTGCCTTGTTGACAACAGCCCAAAGGTGGCTGGGTGCGCCACGGCGCTTATGTGCTTGTTAAGTTTATGTGTGTGTGATTGTGTGTGTTATGTGTCTGAGTGTGTTTGTTTCTTATGCAGTGGGTGCTTAGCTCCTCGTGGTCTGAGGGCCATATTCTGTTGTCCTCTATCATTATCATGAACAACATTTCCCATCCTGCCTCCTTGGCTCTCTGCTGGCTCTTCCATTAGTTTAACCATTAAGGAGCATCTTTTGTGTGCCTGCCTTGTATAAGCAGCTCATGGTCTTATATACAATTATATCTGTTGTCTGAGTAGCAGTTTTGTCTGATTGGTCAAGGTAAAAGGCACACTAAATATAAAGGTGTAAAACCTACAAAAATCACTTTTTTAAAGATTTCTTTTTCCATTTTCTCTTTTATTATTTGATAGAATATAATCAAAGTGGAAACAGAGAGGGGGATTGTGATATACAACGAAGCTCCCAAGGCTGGAATCTAACCCAGAGCATTGTGGAAATGTGACTCCTCACATTTTACCAGGGTTTTCTAGAAATGTGGATTGTGATGGAACCTTGGGGTTTTCTATAGCCTTGTTTTGTTTGTGTCTTTTAGTGAACTGATGTTTTTTATACAACCTGTAGATTGCAGATTGAGTACTCTGGGTTTTCTAAAACTCATCGATTGTAGATAGAACTGTAGTTTTTTCTTTCTTTTTCTTTTCTTCTTCTTTTTATTAATTTTTTTAGAAATGTGGACTGAGATGAAATCTTGAGGTTTTCTAGAACCACAGATTACAGATGATCTACAGCTGGTAGCAGATAAAAAATTGAGCTTGTCTAGAACTATGGCTTGTTATACAACCTGGCGGTTTTCTAAAACTATGCATTATAGATTGAACCTTGATTTATTTTTTATAACTATGCTTTAAATTCATAACATTGGGTTTTTCTAGAACCAGAGGATTGCAGATAGAACTTTGTGGTTTTCTACATGTGTGGTTTACAGTTAAAACCTTTTCACAACCGGATCACAGATAGACTCTTAGGGGTTTCTAAAACTGGGAGATGCAGATTTAACCTCAGGACTTTAACTATGGACTGGAGATAAAATGTCATGGTTTTGTAGAATTGATATATATATATATATAGATAGAAACTTAATGTTTTCTAGAAGTAAAGATTGTGATAGTCCTTTGTGGTTTTCTAGCATAGATAGATGTGAGATAGAATCTGGTTTTTCTAGAACTAGTGGATTTAGACACAACCATGGACTTCTTCAGAACTGAGGATTGCAGATAGAACTCTGTTACGTCCACCTGATCCGAGGTCATGTTTGTTATGTCTTTTCATTTTTCATTATTGTCACTTCCTGCTTTATTTTGAAATCACTAGCCTTCCCTCTAGTTTCAGATTCTCTGCACTTCCTGCCCTCGTGTGTCGCCACGCCCCCTGACCTACTTTCCATCAACTCACCTGTGTCTGATTGTCGGCCCCGCCCCTGACTGTGTCCACCTGTGTCTCGTTATTCACTCCCTCACCAGTATATAATGTGTCCTCCTCCTTCATGTTGCCATTTTGTTGTTGATCCTTCCTGGTGACCTTCATCCCAGTAGTTTTCTTAGTGCCTGTGAATGAATCTCTGCCTGTCTTTTGACCCTGCCTTTGTATGCTGTTTTTTGTATTTGATTACCTGCCTGATTGCTCATCTGTGCACCAACCTTTGCCTGAGTAAAGACAAAATCCTCTTTAAATTGCCTGAGCGTTTGAGTCATGCATCTGAGTCAAGTTTACTTCAGATCCCTGGTGTTGCACTCTGGGTGTGTTCTTAAAATGGACGACTGCAGATAGTTGATGAGGTTTTCTTGAATTGCATTGATTATGAGACAGCCATGCAATAGAACCTTGATATTTGCCATTAAATCCTCACCTATTATTAATTTCTTCATTTTCGCTTGTGTACTCCAGGTTCCTTCAGTAAAAATTGTCCAGGTTTCAAGGTTTTGTGAACAATAGGGTCTCTAAGACAAAAGACATTCAGGCTGTTTTAGATTCTGAGATTTTGCAGCAGGCATTGAAGGCATTTGTTACCAATACAGGAGGAATTCGTTCTGCCGTGATCCTCCGGGAATTCACCATGCAGAATGTTTCTACCTCGCTCACAGGCACACAGATGCAAACAAAAGCAGTCATACGCAATCTGTTCACATACACATGTAACAAAATACTGTACAGTAGGTGGTCACACGCATAGACACAGTACAGACATAGATGTTCACCAGATATGAATCTAAATGTTTTCTCTCCCTGCAAATGGGGAATAGATGTTGATACAACAAACAAGAACAACAACACAGTAAAAGGTGCTGACGTCCACAGTCATCTGTAGCTGCTACAGTCGTAGGTTTTGAAAAATCAGGGGCTTAGCATTGCTAAACATGGTCATTTCAAGTGAGGGTTGACTTTTAGCAAGGCAAGTTCACCAAGTCAGCAGGGTCACGGTCTGCTAAGAGGCTTGCTGAAGCAGACAGGAGGCTAGAATAGAGTAGATGCTGGAAGCTCAGGAAGCCAAGTGGAGATTGGTTGGAGACACGCTGAGACTGATTGCTAGCAGGTTGAGAAGCACACTAGAGTCTAGCAGATTGGGGTGTGGACTGAAGTTTTGCAAGCTTTTGTGTTTGCATGAACCGGTTGAGCCTTTCACGGACAACGTCCAGGTGGGTCCAAAGTGGCTCATCCACGGATTCTCCTTGAAGTAGTGCTGCTGAACAGAAGGAGCATCTGCTCATGTGAATGAGCGAAACTATTTTTCCGCTGCTCTGCTGGGCCCATACTTTGTCAGTTCCTTCTGTCACGGTGCAGGGAGCAGAATAGACAGGAAGGATCCAAACGCACAGTTCGCCAGATTTAATGAGAATGTTAAATAAATAAAAAAGGCTTATGAACTGGGAGTTCAAGTTGCAGGCAGGTCACAGTCAAACAGCTAACTGGCAAACAAAAGTTTGACGAAAGATGGACCGACAGAGAACAAAGGAACTGAAGTGGTATAAATAGTAACTGACTAACTGGGAAAGTGAGAACAGGTGTTGAGGGAAGAGCAGAACTTTAGGGACAGGTGAAACTGATCAGAGCAGGGTAGACAATGAAAAAGGCAAACAAAGGCAATAAGTAAAACCACACAAAGACACAAGAGGGGAGCTCTTTCAAACTAAAAACAGGAAACAAACTAACGAAAACCGAGGACCATGACACATTCACCTATGAGGAAATGTAACTCTGCGTGTGTGTGTGTATATGCAGTTCTGCGGTTCGGATGGCGTTATCAGCTGTAAATGCCATATGAGAGCAGTGCAGAGTTGCAGCTATGTCAACAAAGCATGGAGAAGCTCTGTTTACAATACACAGAGGGAGAGTGACTTCATTCTCTCCTAAGGTATTATTATTATTATTGCTATATATTTGAGCTGGTGTGGTAGCGACAGTGGTAGGAATGTGTAAACAGTGGGACTGACAGAATAGATCTGAATTGGAGATGGAGGCAGTTAACCAGTCTATGTGTGGATTGTGAGATTTAAGCCATGGGAGGCCTAACAGTAATGGTAAGGCTGGTGAATGAATGACAAACAGGGAAAAGTTCTCGGGATGGTTACCTGACAAGAGCAGAAACAGGAGTGGTACAACGAGAAGCTTTCCATCAAGTGCAAACACATCCTTGGGTTCAGGAAGGCTGGACCACGACACAAAATCAAAGTCAATAAAATTGTCATGGGTACCAGAATCTACTAAAATTTGAACAGGTAGGGAGACTTGTGAGCAAGACACAGTACCTTTGAGTTGAATGCGGATGCGAAGGCAGATTTATGGCTCATCAGCTCCTCTCCTGATGAGCCCACTCTTTTGGCAGGGAAAGTGTGCAATGATGTGGCTTGAACATGGTAAATGCAGAGGCCGATGGTGGAGCTATACTGGAGGAAGGTGGTAGAAGTTTGGACTGAGGGAGGGGGACACTGCCTGCCTACTCTTTCCCTGTGCCTCTCATAGAAGTGATTATCTAAGCTGATGGATAAAGAAATTAACACTTCTAAGGAGGAAGTCTCGTCTTGTGCAGCTAATTCATCCTTTAATTCATCACTTAACCCGCAGAGAAAAACTCCCTGTAATGCCGTCTCGTCCCACCTGCTCTAAGCTGCAAGAATGCAGAAATCAATTGAATATGTAGAAACTGAATCAGTGCCTTAACATAACGTTATGGACCTCCTTCCCCTGTAGCGGGTGATCAAAAGCTTTAAGCATTTCAGCTGTGAAAGATGAAAAAGTTGATCAAGAGTACACTGGTGTAAGAACTGACTACCAGGCCCTAAAATTCCTGAATACCTCAAGGGAGTGGGAATGAAGGGTTCCCTGGGATGATAGAGCTGGATGGTGGAAGACCCGGATCTGTAGAAGGACCTGGAGGAGCTGGAACATGGACCAGGGCCACCGACATGGAGGGATGGGTGGAGACCTGATCCATGCGGTCATCGAATTGAGTCTCACTGGTGTTGAGGTTGTTCAGAGTAGCCATGATTTCCTGATGGACCTTCTCATGTATCCCAACATGTGTTCCTCGAGAGGACAAAGCCTATTGGATCTTTTCAATCTCTGAAGGGTCCATTCTTGAGGCCAAATAGTTCTGTTTAGGTTTTGTAGTCTGGGCCCCAAAACGAGAGACTGGCTCGAGTAAGCAAAAATGAACAGAGTTTATTTCTAACACAAAAAAATTGGCAGTGGAGGCAGGGAATTGGCTGGCTGGAAGTCAAATGCACCGACGAGGGAACAGAATCTCTGAGATGACACGAGGACTGAGCACATGGGAAAAACGTTCAGGCACTGAAGGCACCGCGGGCGGCAAAACGGCAAAGCACTGGTATAACCTGAGCATGAAAGAGACACAGGTAAGTAGAGAGCACATGAGTAACACTGGAAATCTCAAAAAGGTACAAAACACACTGAGAGAGGAGACCCAGCACTACCGAACTAGACAGAATTATCTGGCAGTGCTGTGGAGAGGGAGTCAGGCTTTTACGGAGAGGTTGATGAGCTGATGAGAACCTAGTGTTCATAGCTGCCATCCCTCACCACACACCTGCCCTGCCAGGTGAAAAAGACAAAAAAGGAACACAAAAAAGGGGAAGAGAGAGCAGAGCAGAACTACAAAGCAACAACAAACCAAACCAAAACTGAACAGAATCACAACCTTCATCTTCTTTATATCGTCTTCAGTCACTGTAAACTGTGAGGGCTATGGTATGTGGAGCTGCAGCTTTTCATTCCAGCTCAACTCTACAGCAGCGGAACAACTCGGAAAGATGGAGAAATCTGCAAGACGCCACTGTGGTGCGTATATCAGTGGTGCATGATTTCGAAACACTACTCTCCATCACTGCTTTCTAGTGTATCCCATCATTTCTTCCACATTAGCAGCTTCGCTCCATAAATGTGTCTGTAATGCTCAGGATATGACAAATATATGCAGACGAGGTTATACCCGTGTTAGACACTACTGTAACTCAATAAAAGCCAATCTGTGTCCTTATATAAGAACTTTAACATCCTCAGATTTCATCATGTTGTCACGATGCCTGTGTAGTAATAGAGAGCTGATGCAACGCAGTAAAACAAGGGAAAGTAAGGAGCCGCTGAACTCTTCTGCTCTCTTTCAGCTGCAGCCTGCTGTCGTCGAGCAAGTTGTGGAAAGAGGGGAGGAAAACACTCAAAAGCACAAGTGTGTGTCAGAGAAGTGTGCTCGGTGACACACACACACACACACACACACAGCAAGACTCTGTTTAATTATCTAGGAATGAAATGAACTGCAAGAGCTGGCTGTGAGGAGTGAGTGTGTGTGTGTGTGTGTGTGTGTGTGTGTATGCGTGCGTGGATGTGGGTGCTTTGCATGTGGTGTATGTGTGTCTAAGATGTTATTAGAGAGCATGAGGGAGTGGTCGGTTATGGGGAAACAGAAGGAGAGCCGAGCGGTAATTCCTCTCCTCATGAAACATTCATGAGCATTTGTGTGTGTATGTTTGAACATCTATGAATGTGTGTGCATGTGGAGGGGGAGGGTGTTCATGACCATCTAGCACGGGAGCAGGTCTGGTTGTAGCTCCTATAAAACTAGAACAAAGCTAACTTTGGTCAACGGCCCTCACTATCACCTTCTAGTCACCATGGGTCACTGCTCTGGCCTTAAATCACACCATCCATCTATTATCTTCCCAAAGCAGTTCACATTGTGAATCAACAAGGGCAAAATTGGTATCTTCATGTAATGTTGGAGTCATGATTCTATGATCACACGACAAATATTCAATCTAATATTTACATTAAAAAATTACTGTTTGCTAATTTTACCAACTACAGCTTTTTGCATAATAATGTCATTTAGAACCACTTTTATGAACCAAAACTTGGTTTTCCATTTTCAGGCAGAACTTGTCCACAGTTTGTGTATTTAGCTGCAGTGGGTAGAAAATGAGCAAATACGATTTAAAAAAAAGTATTTTTTATGAAACTGTCACTATATCCTGATATGAGTATGAGACAGGTAATCTACGCTGAAAGGTTGATATGAATATTTTCTTGCCCAAAGACGCCGAAAAAATGTTGCCTAATGAATCTTTAAAGCTGCACTAATGAATATTTTTATATCAACAATGGTTCAAATGACTGTGTAATGTGAAAGGAGTTGCTCAACACAGATAAATATCACCATCTCTGCAGTTCCACTCAAGTCTACTACGACTACTGTTTTAGCTTATTAAAGCTAATTCTTTTGGTTCTCCGGCAAACAACTTTCCCGTTTTGGTTCAGTCTCACAGCTGTCATCAACCTTGTTTCCAGCAGCAGCTGTACAGTAGCACTAAACAGACAGACACACTAGCTGGTGGAGCACTGAGCAGCTGAAGAGCCAGATATGTTTTCAGGAGTTGGTGGAGACCAAAACGGAGCTAAAAGAGAGACTATTGAACTTATACTCATATGTGGGCACATATATCAAATGTATGCTAATGATGCTCTGTGTTTGCTGGACCTAACATGTTTGCCTTAACAACTTTATAAGTTTATAATATGTCAATATTGTGTTTACAGCTTGCTCCTGCATCCAAGTGACCAACATAACTGATGAATGCACCTTGAAACTAAGTACTTCTGCTGCTGGTTACAAGCTTGGAAAGTGACTGAAAGGTTGAAGAGTAATGACATGACACTACCATGCAACTATTCAAATAGATTGAATGAAGCAATAATCTGCAAAACAAAGATTGCTAGAGCCAGAGTGTGACTTCTCCTTTGACTGTAGCATTAAGTGTCAGAATGAGCAGCCTGTTGTGTCATACAGCTGTTAGAAAGATCCTATGTATGTTCAAAGACTCAGCTAGTCACGCTCACAACATGATTTGAAGATTATTTTTATAGCATTTTCATACAAGCTTTCATTGCCAACAGGCTGTTGCTCTACATCTAAATATACCATCTCTATCATCTTTCACTGCCAGGGGAGATTCGACTGGAGGTAGTGGTGGCAGCAAGATGTGAATTTTATTTTCAATTAACCTACTTTGATCAGCCTCTTTAGTATTTTTTAGTTTTGGGTGGGAGGAGATGTGGAGTTGTTCTTTGCACTAACACTGCATATCGTTTTCCAATTTAGTGTCCTCTTATCATGCGGGTTCATCAAACACTCACGACTCCTCTCTGTGTTGGGATTAAGGCAGCAGATTCCTTGCCACCGTCAGCCTACACGGTAGATTAAGACCAAAGCAAACCCCAGGTTGTTGCTCTTAATTTTCCTCTCAATTCCCTTCGCTCTCATTCGAAAGCAGCCTTCTTCTCTCCGAAATGAGCCTCTTCAAGAGGATGAGCCCAGCTTATAGCTGAAAATCTTCATTTTGGTGATTAAGGCCACTTGATGGATATCACACCACAGTCATGAGCTCGTGCTGTATAGAGCTTCTGACCCTGAAATGCCAATTTGAATTGCATTTTTTTCTTTAGTCTGGATTTTAAGCATCATCCTGAACTTGTGACTCAGACAGAGGTGATCGATTCCCTCACATGCCAAAGGTGCAAGAGAGTGGCTCATTTGTCATGCGCTGTCGGCGTGATACTTCATAATCACATATCAGTGTACATGATCAGCGCACGTGGGTGTTACTGTGTCAAACATGATTTGCCAGCACTTGGTTAACAGTCCGATACAAGGCTTGATTTACAGAGGCCCTATGTACTTACTGCAAGTGGAATCAATACTAAGCACATCAGCGCTTCATGCTGAGGAAGGAGGCAGCCAGAGTCTGCGTCTTGACCATCAGCCTTTCTTACAGTAAGGCCATGATAGACAATTACCTAGCTACCGACCTTAATCAACTTTAGAGCCATTAAGACCGACTGAACATGAGACAGAACAAATGAAGGGTCATAAAGCAAATCTGAAATGCGTGCAGTCAGGTGTAATGGAGGAGTGAATCAGTGCTGTCTGCTGATGAGACGAGATGATGTTTGTGCTGGTCGATAGCTTAACTTTATATGGGAGCCCATTTCTGCCAGGTAAAAAAAAAAAAAAAAAATACATGAACAATAAAATGATGTGATAAAGTCAAAATTATGAGGTAGTCAAACTTTTGACTTTATTGGAAAGAAATATGAGGTACTATGAAATTAAAAGTGAATTAGTATCGCATAATTTCAAAGTTTTGTATGTGTTTTATGATATTGCCTTAGTAAATCATATTTCACTACATCATTATTTTGAGTTTTGGCCGTTTCACACAAAACTCTTTTGGTTCACCAATTACAGGAAGTACTGGCAGGCTATCATGTTATAATGGCAGAGTAGCTCCGTTAAGGATTAGCTTAGTGCGAAGGGAGCGTGTGGTCGAGCGAGGGGGAGAGAGAGAGAAAGAGACAGTGGATTCACAGAGAAGAAATTAACCAACATTCTCTGATCCCAAACTGTCACATACAGTCTGCTGCTTTGTCTCGCCCCCTTGGTCACTTTAAGTTTAGGCAACAAAACCACTTAGTTAGGTTAAGGAAAGAACATGGTTGGGCTTGAAGTTACTACAGTGTGTTATACAGTAAAAATGAAACTGAATGCTGTGAACACGGGACATGAACGAACAGCTGCACTGTAACATGAAAGTGAAACATACGGGACCCAAGCAGCGGCCTCCTGGATGTTTGAATATGTTTTCACGGTATAATAGGAAATATAACAAAGATATGATATCTTTGTAACTATTTCTAACGTGAGCTCTAAGCAGCTTAAAATATATAATTCCAACTACTAATTCCAAGATTTTTTTAAAATCAAAACAAATATATAACATAAATACACAATATATAGAAATTATATTCCCAAATCATTTGAATTGTGGGTTTTTATGACCCATGATGACAATAACAAGGTAAAAAGACAGCGGTTTTTTTTTTTTGTTTTTTTTTGACAGTTGAGATGGAGCGCAACATGGAGGTGAAAGCGGTACTCTGTATATTTAACTGTGACATTGCAATAAAAAAATCAAAAATCTATGAATAGTCGTGATAACTACTCATGATCTTAGTATTCATCAGAATAATTGTGATTATCCATAATTGTTCAGCTCTATCTCACAGTTTTAACTCAGTATCTCAAAAATGTGGATCGTCTGCCTGCAAATAGTTTGAGTATTTATCATATTTCAAAAATAAATTAGTCAAGATTCAACAATTCAGCTGTTTTTCGCTTTTGCCTGTAGATGTTTAACAGAGTATCGGTGAAACAGTTGAACTGTTGAAATGTTTCCACGTTTCCAGAAAATGCATTACCCAAACTTTAGTACCCCACAATGTTATCTAATTTATTTGCCTTTATATCTCACAATGTAATATCTCAAAATTTGATTTCATACTTTGACTGTAATTCAAAAAACTTTGCCTACATATTTCAATATTTTGACTTACTTATATCAAATTTAGTATATAATATATAGTTTTGACTTATCTCAGAATTCTCATATCTCATCATTTTGAGTTTGCAAATTAAAATAATATTTCTAAATTGTTTACTTTTCGTATGCCTAACATGTTAATTCTTTTTTTTTTTTTTTCTTTTATTGTCATAAATAAGCTCCCGTAGTTTAGGATACACAGCAGTGGAATGTTTGGCGTCTCACTATTATCTGTTGACTTATGAACGGAAAGGCTTTTAGTAAAGTGCAACTTCCTCCGAACATCGTAAAGCCTTCAAGACTAATACAGTCACCAGTGCTAATGTTGTGAAGCAGCCTCCGCAGCTGTTCTCACTTCAAACGAGCTCTAAAACCATGTTATATGTATGATGCACAGCGGGTATGCTCAAAGGCTTTCAGATTTATTATTAAGTGAATGAAGAGGTACCTGTGTGAATCAAAGCTTATTCAAATGTGCACTGGTGTCAGCTGGCATCTGTGTCTGAGCCCACAGTACATGAATCCAAGTTTGACCTGGTGGGATTTTAGATATTATAATAAAAATCAAAGCAAACACCCACTTTGCATGTCCTTTTAAAGGAAGCACAAAACAAAAAAACAAAACTAGCATAACCGCCTTGCAGTTGTACGCCTCCACCAACCAGTCAAGTTGCAGTTTACATCTATGTCTGCAAATGTCATCGCTGTCTTTTATCCTTATCAAGACATTTGTGTAAAATTTTCATAATTATATGAAGAAATTCGCTCAAGGCGTTCCTGAGATGTTGCTTTCATAAGAATTGTGCTTGTACCAGCGTCATTGGGTTAGCTCACTGAACGAGTGGAATAAACTTTAAATTAGCCCTTGTAGATTTTTGTGTTCTGAAAACACTGCTCTAGTGAAATAATTTGGAGTTTTGTTATGTAGTTTCCTTTTAAAATCGGGATTTGAATCATAGGATTGTGGATGTTTTAGGAGCATGCATCCTTGAAAATCTAGTATCACTATTCCACATGCCAGAGGTGCGACATTTAACCATGACTAGCTGTAATCCACAAAATCAGACTGAACATGAAGAAACTCTGAAGTGATTGCATGAGAGTCTGTGGAGCAGAGCCATATAGCTGTGGGACCCTGGTGAAGCTGACCGATGCTACACCATGATTTGCCAGTCTGCATTCGAGGGGCGGGACTGGACAAAGGGCCCATTCCCAACATACTGTAGCTCCCGTCACATTTGACCTAAGAGGCCTAGACAAGTTGTGTTCTTCAGGACTGTTCCCATCGCTTACATATCCAGTCCCAGCTCCAGCACTCTGGCCATCAGTTTGTGGTCCCTGGGTGGAGGACACGGTTGGAGTGCAGGCACTTTAAATTATTTATCTAGATACCTCTTGCTGTTGACTGTGTTTTCGTCTTAGAAGTTTCACAGTTTGTCTTTTGGTTGCTTAAAAGTGTCTCATTCAGTGCTCAATTGTAGCTCCACCCTCTCATGTCACTGCTGGTTCCAAAAAAACAAGATGACAACAGCCAGAATGTAAAACTTGAGCCTTCAAAACCGTCACAGTGACTATGTCCACTTCTTGCAGTCTGTGCTTCCACCATTGCATGTAAATATATCAACATCTTGGAACATTGTCATCACAAGTAAGTAAAAGACCAGTGACCACTTGTCAGTGCCAGCTTTTGGTACTCCATGTTTTTGGGACGTGATGCTTTGATACAAGAGAAGTACTGAGGTTTGACACAGCCCTTCTTTTCAGTTTTTCAAAAGCACTTACACTCACCTTAAATGAAACCAATGTTTCATTTAAGGTGAGAATTTGGTGATCCAAATCTAATTATCACATTCTTCAACTGCAGAATGTGGAATCTCTGATGCCAAACTGTTCTCAGTGCAGCTTGATTCAGCCGGGACTCCTCTGAACTAACTCCAATATAAATGTGCATGCTTGCTGTATCGGGTTTTTGCCTGTCAACACAGTTAAATTGAATGTCACTTGTGATCAGCGCGGCTCAGTAAACACGCCTTACGCACTGTCTTCACCACCTCTCTGTATACCTTTGGGCTTTTCTACCCTACCTACATGCTTTCTTCTTCTCCACCTCGTCTTCCTCAGCACTCACCACCTATCATGAAAACTCAGTGTCAGCCAATTAGGAGAGGCGGTGGCACCGTACCCCCGCCTCCGGCAGAAGAAACGAGGGCTCCTTGTTTCTTTGAAAGGCAAGTCACAAAAGGCTCACTCTCAAACATACTGCAGCACAAAAGGATCATACTTCCGTAATTGGCTGTCTCAGCTGACGTTCAAAAGGCGGCTTATTCTCCTCAGATTGGAAGCAATAAACAATACAGCATGTATAAAACATTAATCACAATTATTCATGTCAGGGATATAAACAAATGATTGCCTTTTGTAAATATTTCATCTGTGGTGTCTTCTTGCCACGTTGCCTTGCGTGGCCCTTGGAGGGGTTGAAAGGGATCACAGGAGGGGGAGATGATCTTTCCGTGCTTGGGCGTTTTGTTAAACATTAATGGGGCCAATGCAGTACGGAAGTGGCTTTAATCTTTATGCCGGCGGAGCCACTATCTCCTTCACCCGCAATCCCTCTCCTCTCATCTTCCGTCTCCATCCTCTACGCTCACCTCTACAGCCTCCCCTCTCATCTTGATCCCCTCTCCCTCCTCCTTTCATCTCTTTGCCCCGTTCCCTCCTCTTTAACCCCCCCTCTCGATTGACGGATTGGGCTATCACCTCTCTGTGCTCTGCAGTGCATCATCTTAGATCTGGGTTATTCAAATTAGCTTTAAATCTAATTTTTTTTTCCTCCCGCTGGAAGCTGCTTCCAGTTCAGACCCATTTGTCATTTTTCCTCTCTGGCCCTTTCCTCAACAAGAAGCCAGAATCAAAAAAAGTTGGGGGAAAGAAATGGCAGCATTGGTGGATATGTGGACTGATGGAAGCACCTGGGAGCTTCCATGGGAGCTGTCATTTTTTTTGTATGCTAAAAAAAATATTTATATTCAACTTTTAATGACAGGTACTGTAGTGGATGATGAAAACGGAGAGCAAATCCCAGAAACACTCTTCCTTTTTTTATCAGTCCAATGAAAGAAATGTTCAATGAGAGATCACGCTGTTACAGAAGTGGGGGCCAGCCGGACATAATGTCATGACTTTTGGGTTCATATGATATCTTCCTCATTTTTTGTGCAGCAACATGTGTCTTGCTGCATTTGGGTTAAAAGAAATATGGAAGATGTTAAACAAATAAATCAACATTGACTTCTGGTTTCAAACGGGACGCAAACAGCGGCCTCCTGGATGAAAGTCCAGCGTTTTTGGTGCCACCTATCCACTTCCTATGTGGAGTTTGTCATTCTTTATTCTTCCTGGTTTACGATTACCTCAATTACATGTGAACTGATTATGTGGGATTTACTGTATACCAATTTCAGTGCTATTTTTTGGTATAGCTACAAGCAGTGTATGACAACAGCCTGAGCCTCTTTATGTCAAGTGTAAAGGACAGACAGCTGGTTAACAGAGTTGTTTGAAGCTCCCAGTTAAACTTTTCACATTGTTTTAGGTCTAACCTTAAAAACTCTATTGAGGTTTTCAGGACTTGGGGCTGTGAAGTCTGTCAACGGTATCATTAGGCTTAAAGGAAGCTTGGCAAGTCTACTCAGAAGCTGACGAACTGACAGTTTAAAGGTACAGTGTGTAGGATTCGGTGACATTTAAGGGTTTGGTTGCAGATTGCAGCTATCTAAGTATGCTCCATCATTCCTCCCTTTCCAAGACCGTGGTAATGCTGTTCGCTTCGCTCAGAGGCCATCCTTATAGTATGTGTTGGAGAACTACGGTAGCTTTCAGGTAATATAAGCACACAGGTTTGGTTTTGTTTGCCTGTTCTGGACTAGTGTAGAGACACAGCGGGACAACATGGCAGACTCTGTGATGAGGACCCTCTCCCCAGATAGATGTGAAGGGCTCATTCTAAGCTAACAAAAACATGATTTGTAGTTTCAGGTGATTATGCTAATGAAAACAGTTATGAATGTGAACTGTATTTCATTTCTGCTAATAGATCCCCCTTAATCCTACACACCGGACCTCACCAGCTCTAACACCTGAGATTGGCTGCTCTTCATTCTATTCAACCTTTTCTCCCATTTCATCAGCAACATGTTCTAATTTCCTGTTTCCTCCGTGCACTGGATATGAGGGCCATGTTAACGGATTAGTCTACTCCCCTCCTGGCAGCCCCCTAAAGCACAGTTTCCTTTTCCATCTCCACTCTTCTTCGTCTTCCCCTCTCTCTTAAAGCGTCTGAAAATTGTGTTGCATATTTATTCCTGCAGAATTAGCATCACAAACACTCTTCCCAGGCTCTTTGTTATGCTTCAGGGGGAGGGAGAGTGAGGGAAAGTAGATTACGCTTTTCGTTTCTCTGAGGCGCACTCAAAGCAGGCTTTCTAGGCTTCCTCGTGCTTTTGAGCAGTGCTCGGGGCTTATGGAGACGCACTCCATCTACTTGAAGTAAAGACGACTACGACTTAAAATAATGTTTCCCTGGCATTCCTGTTAACCACATCGTCTCCTCTGTCTCTAGCCCCCACTTCCCCTCTCCTTAAGTCTTATTATTCATCTCCTGCCTCAAAGAAACATTGACCACATTTGACTTGAGTAAAGCTCCAGATTTTACTTTACAGTTTATAGATTTTGTGTGAAATGTGGCTCAACTTGTTGGCTGGGACTAATGTATGTCGCAAATCACTGTTGCAGAAGTTAAGATGTTGTCACAGACTCTCTCCGGATTTCTTATGGAGCAAAAGATGTGTTTTGCATCCTGCCTCATTAAGTTTATGAATGAACAGCATACTGTATTTTGCATTCAGCTGTCGTGTTTGCTCATGAGCAAATGTGTTTTTTGTCCTATAACTTCAGGTGCACTCATGTCCCATGGGAAACTAAAAGTTATTTAAAACTTTTCAAACCCTCTGGTCATCTACCGCTGCTGTCTAAAAGACAACCAGATCACTGTCCTTTTTCCTTAGACCTACCAACAACATTAAACATATTGTATTTCTTTCCAAACAAACTGCAAACCGGAGATGGTCATGACATATTTTCTGTCAGCTGATTAACAAGAAGACCGATCTACTTGTTCATATATTTTTTTAGCAGCATGACCGCTGTCCAGGATCGTAAGAATCCTAATTTGACCTAGAAATCCAGATCATCAAATACTGATGCTTTGTCGTGGCTGTGGTGATGTAGGCTGGCGGGAGGGGAGGGTGGATGGGTCCAACAATACAAGGCTTTCATCCATCCATTTGTTTCACTTTACAATCAGCTGTTTGTTCATGTCTTGTGTTCACAATGTCTAATGACATTTTCTCTGTCAAACTTTAGTCATTTTAAGTTCATCCATTTTGTTTTTTTTTTCCTAACCCGAACTAATTGATAATGTTGACTAATCCTAATCAAATGTTTTAGTTTAATTCACATTAACCACATGTTTACTGTGACTGAAAAGTGACGCAGAGAGTCTGTATGAGATGAGTTGGCGTATGAATGTGTTACACAGCCAGGGTTTCATACATCACATACCTGTGAATGAACTAATCCCATTCATTTGCAAGGTGGGGTTTTTGAAAGGATACCACTAACGCTGTGTCAGCCAATGCTAGTTACAAGCTAACAAACAATATGAACAAATAAAAGATGCTAACTACACTTTACATTCTGATACGTGTTGGATTTGGATGACAGACTCCTCATCTGACTCAAACATGTATGGCTGAAACGGCGGGTGGGGTGAAGCCAGATCCAGAATTTCTCAATGATGGAGACAGAGTAGGTCTAGATATGCTTCAGCATATCAAAGTATTTTTACATACTTTAAAACATGTCAATAACCTGTGTGGTACAACCTGGATTTTGTTACAGTTCTGCCAGCATTCCAACAGGGCAGCACACCATGACTGGTCAAACTTTTTTTTTTTTTTGTTGTTTTTTTTGGGGGCAATTTATGCTGTTGTTAGATAGCTGACAGTGGAGATAGTGGCACACATGAGGAAATGATACACAATGAAGAGACAAAGAGACTGGAAATGACATGCAACAAATGTCCCCCGCTGGACACGAAGGCCATGCCTGAACCTCTCGGCCATCTGGACGCCCCAAACACTGGCTGTAAGCAATTATCTAAACAACTTATTTGTAAGCAGATCCAAAACAGAATGCATGATAAATGGCTGGTGTAAATGTGCATTGTATTGTGATATGTGTACACAACAAAGGTAACCAGAAATGGACCTGTACAATGGACACTTGAGGAACTTGAACCATTTGTCATTACTTCAAAATATGTGAATCGGGCAGTATGTTTAAACTATGGACTTTTACATGCTGACCATGTAATTGCACCATCTCCTCCACTCTAAAGCTGTGTGTAGTTGACCCACTACTAATTCCAGCAAATCATTTGATAAGTGAAGTGTTCTCATTACGGTTTGACAAATCAAGAGTCTCTCTGTAGGAAATCTGTTGGCGGCAGAGTGTCAGCAGGTGTTCTGCTGCTAGTGTACTGTATGCGCTGTCAGTTCTGTCCGACAGAAGCCTGTCCCTGTGAATCTGATGAAAACCACAGGGGGGATCTTGCAGCCAATACAGGCTAAATGCTCCTGACAGTAAAGAGACCCCCGGGGTCGAAGAGGTCTGTCCCAAGACACCCCCCACCCCTGTTTAATCAGAGTGCCCTGGGCAAGCTCTCAAGCTCAGCTCCTTCCATACCTTCATCCTTCCTCATCATTCAATTCACCTCGTGCTACTAAACAGTGTGCAAAAGTGACAGTTAGGACACACTCCCTTCGTCTTTCTGCTCCATTTAATTCTCTTTAGGTGGACAGTGAGGATGACAGGGAGGGGGGTTAATCATCATTATTAATCTTTTTTTCTTAATCAAATAATACTGAATGCATTTGTACATTACATTACTTCCCTCCATTTCCAGAGACAAGTTTCTTGCCTTTCAGGCAA
This sequence comes from Pterois miles, assembly GCA_947000775.1. Lineage (NCBI taxonomy): Eukaryota > Metazoa > Chordata > Actinopteri > Perciformes > Scorpaenidae > Pterois > Pterois miles. The sequence goes on from CAMQGK010000308.1 coordinate 17,081,196, forward strand.
ACATTGATTTTTGGTCTTCTTGGTTACCTCCTTGGTTGTGAAAAATCTAAATTGCCAGAAATATTTCATATATTTTTAAAAATATTTCATGGCTTTAATGTTCTGTTGTATTATTTCTTTATTTCTTTGTTTTTGTCAACATTACATTATTATCATTGTGTAATTCAATGACAACACAGCTGTCTGTGGGGACTGTCTTGCAAAATGGTATGTTGATCTGTGAATAATGAAACATTATTATTATTAACATTACATTACGCTTCACATTTTCACACTTTTCTTTGTAAAATAGTTTTCTTTCTAAGAGATGAGAAGATCGATCTCAATCATGTATGTGTGAATTATGTACGGAGCTGGAGTCAGGATGTGGTCAGCCTAGTTTAGCATAATGACTGGATTTTTATAGTTTAAAAAGAACCAGGTTGGTTGTTCCCTCCTGCTTCCAGTCTTTATGCTAAGCTAAGGTAACCACCTCCCGACCGCAGCTCTACACTTAACAAACACAGAGTTGATATCCATCCTCTGATCTTACCCACATAAAGAAAGAGAATAAGCATATTTCCCGAAATGTCCTGTAATCATGCTTGATGCACTGTTTGTAAGTGTCAATCTACAGTATGTTGCTAAGGGGCTGCACGGTGGTGCAGTGGTTAGCACTGTCACCTCATGGCAAGAAGGTCATGGGTGCGAATCCAGCTTGAGGTCCTTCTGTAAGATAAGATAACATAAGATAAGATGAACCTTTATTAATCCCCGGAGGGAAATTCGGGGTGTGGAGTTTGCATGTTCTCCCCGTGTTAGCATGGGTTTTCTCCAGCTTCTTCCCCCCTACAGTCCAAAGAAATACAGGTTCATTGATGACTCTGAATGTCCCGTAGGTGTGAATGTGAGTGTGAATGGTTGTCTCTATGTGCCCTGTGATAGACTGGTATCAGCTCCTACTTTCTACTACTTTCTCTCTACTCTTGTCTATCTCCTGGTAATAATGTTTGTTTTTCGGGAAGAGAGTTTCTTTCACTCTACATTGTCGATATTTGCCTATGTATTTGCCTGGACAAAACCTATCCATTATTGTTAGCAGCTCATGCAAAAGTTATGTAAAGTAGCTGCCAATGTGGCCCCAAGCTCAAATGATTTAGTTTAGTGTCTCAAGGATCAAAATGGAAGAATCATTTGACTGTCTACCTTGCAACAGAAAAGTGAAATGATATGACAGGACATCAACCTAAAAGGATGGATGCAAAGATAAGAGATGTTCTTCAGATCTTAAAATGTGAAACGAACAATGAAAGTATCTGAAGAAGCCTTTGTTTAAGATGTAATTAAGAATGTTGCAGCAGGCTGTCATACTGTCCATCTAGGAAATGCATCTGTACATCCAATACACAGCTCCAATATGATTTGTTAATTTGGTTGGTTCAGTCACATGGGAGAGTGTCTGTTTTCTTACATTTACACAAACAATAAGGTATATAATATGTTGTTATTGCACAACTTTCCATTAAACATAGTCACATTAAAAATAAACAAAGACATGCTTTTAATGTGCTTTTTAACCTCTGCTACCTGGTGACATTATTCAGTTGTTTCATTTGTATTGCCACGAGCACACTGTGAGCTCTCTAAACAAACTACCATTCATACAGGCCCGTCTATGCAAACACAGCGAGGCAGGGAATCTTAATGTAGCATAAAGCCTCACAGCTCAACATCAGTGGGGTCACCAAACAGCAGAAAAAGCTATTTCCTCAGTGTGTTCACCATCTCATATTTAAATAACCCATTCAGAAATAATATGCAAATAAACGCAATAAACAGCATGTATGTCCTGGGTGTCTAGTGGATGGTAAGCAGGTTTTAAATACATTTTCTGTCAACAACATTTTGGTGCGTTAATAAACAAGTCAATAATCCATAATGTCATATACAGTAATATAATATAATATATAAACTCTTCGCAAAATACTGCCCAATACAAAAAGACAAACAAAAAAGAATAGACTAGAGTAAAAATGATACAACTGAAAAAGCCAGCTCAGTGCTGCCAACTCTTTCCCAATGAAAGTAGCTTGCAAAAGTTGCTAAATCCACCAAAAAAGTCAACAAGTTGGCAGCACTGACACGGCATCGCTTCAGGCCTCCCTCCAAAGCCACTTCTCCCAAATTATCATTATGAACTAGGGCTGTCAAAGTTGATCCAAATGTATTTTAACGCCATTAATTTCTGTAACACAACTTGTGATTAATTTTAAAGCTAGTGATAATACTGGCATCATATGAAAACCTCAGGAATCCACAGGTACCAGCCATGTCTTACTAGTTTGTCGTGAAGAAGGTTAAATAACGCTTAAAACTCACGCTAAATGTTGGCGAGGAAAGACTGTCATGTCCATGTTCAAAGGGGTCCCTTGACCTCTGACGTCCAGGTGTGTGAATGTAAATGGGTTCTGTTGGTACCCAACAGTCTCCCCTTTACAGATATGCCCACTTTATGATAATCACAGTCAGTTTGGATCAAGTCATAGTCAAGTCAGCACACTGACACACTGGCAGCTGTTGTTGCCTGTTGGGCTGCAGTTTGCCATGTTATGATTAGAGCAGATTTTTGAGGCTAAAATCAGAACCAGTGAGGGTTTCTGGACAATATCTCTCATTGATTTCCAATAATAAATATATACATACATTTGCATAATGAAATCATATTTGCCCATGTAGATAAGTATAAAAGTATAAAAGTATAAAATACTTGACAAATCTCCCTTTAAGGTTCACTTTGAACAGATCGTGTCCACACATGTTAAATATTGTTTAAACAACAACATTTCTGTGCTGAACACTATCCTCACCATTGTTGTTGAATTCTGCTCGATCATCTATTTTGCATTCTAACTCCAACAGGGGAATTCAGTCGGCGTTCCATTGTTTGTGGTTCTGTACCACATTTGCAGGACACATCTTCACTGTCCAGGTTTCCCCATTTCTTCAAAGTGACTTTACAATGACCAATACCAGTTCATTTCCATTCCACCCAACCTGAGTCAGCACCAGGTGGAGGCTCTTCTTCAGCTGTTAAGGACATGGTTGTTGTTGCTGGAAGGTTAATGAGTCTCTCTTCCCATAATGCAACTCTGGTACCTTCTGTTCCACTAGGTTCAACATTGCTGAGGAATCTTTTGCTGGATTTAAGCCGTCTCTTTGCTGGTACATGATTGAATGGGGGATGTTGCACATCTGTGGTCTGGCGCTGGATTCTCTACTATTTGCTGCACTGTGTCTAATCTCTGGTGGCGCTATGCCTGATAAGATGTATAGGCTGTCTGTCAGTGTTGGTCTGAGACATCCAGTGAATAGACGGCTGGTAGCATTGATGGCTGGGTCAATTTTCTTAGTGTGGGCTGATCTCTCCAAAACTGGGCATGTATACTCAGCAGCTAAGGCAGCTTACCGTGGTGTCACTGGGCCGGTACTTCAACTTATTCCAGTAAGTTTGTTAAGAATGTTGTTTCTTTCACAGACTTTGTGTGATTGATTTACGATTACCGTAATCGTTATTAACGATGGATAATCATGCAATTGACCATGATTACTGGACTGGGAGGAAAGGACGTCTCATTTCACTATATAACAATAACGTATTATTGTTAATAAGAAGAAGATGAAGAAGAAGAAGATCTACCTTTAATAGTCCCAAAATGGGGAAAATAAATTTACACTTTTTAACTCATACATGGTACATGCAGACCTGAAACACACATATCATTAATGGAGAGATGTCAGAGTGAGGGGGCTGCTCCTGACAAGCGCCCCGAGCAGTTGGGGGTTTGGTGCTTTGCTGGGGGCACCTCGGCAGTGCCAGAAGGTAAACTGCCCCCTCTCCCACTACAAATTCACACTTAGTTTTTTTTCGTGTGGGGACTGGAAGGGGTTCCCCTCCGTTCCCAAACCCAACCCTCCAAGACAGATCCACCCCCCCCCAAAAAAGAGGGGAGGGGGGGGAGTCATTCCCCACTAAAAAAAAATAATTATAAAAATTCCACATTTGGGGGAAATGGAAAGGTAAACAAAAGGGAGGAAGGAGGATGTCGCCCTGGGTGAACCAACTTCTTATCTGTATCCCGTTAATAACGTGTTGCTTTCACAGGGTGGCCTTATACATTTAGAGATAGTGTAAAAAGATCACTGGGCCAGTTAAGGATGCTTCCTTGTCCAGTGACTGAGACAATGAGATCACAGATACAGTCAGACTTTTATTAACTCTTAATCCACCAATAAAGTCCAAATGAGGGCTCAGGCAAAGAGCTGAGAGTAGAAGTGCTCATCCTTCAAGTCAACAGGAGACAGTTGTTTGGAGTGTCTGATCAGAATGCCTACCTGATACCTTTAGAGGTTTTCCAGACATACGGGCAGACCCATTACAGATCTCATCTGGACTGGGAACATCTTGGAATCAACCCAGGAGGAGCTGGTGACGTGGTTGGAGAGAGGGTTGTCTGGGCTATCACACATGTTTAAATATCAGTTTTTCCGAGTAAAATTTCTTGCATTAGGGTAACGATGAGAGCTCCCGTCATGTTTAGACTGTTTTTTTAAAGCCTGAAATTAAAGCCATGAGGAGGTCTATTTTTCTCTCAAAAATACTTGAATTATATACAGTATATTGTAATATATAATATGCTGAAAGGTTATTATGGAGTTTTTGCCCATGATGCCAAAAACTTGTTGCCTACAGAAGCGTTAATATGAGGCTTTTACTGCATTTCCTCCTTTGAAAAGACAAGAAGTTGTAAAAAAAAAAAAGACTCAAAATCTCAAGTGGATTCTGTAATGTTTTCAGTGCCCAGAGCTCTGAAAAAATGTTTGTTTGAAGTCAACATTATTTGTTTCTCTTATGTGAAACATGAACTACCACTAAATACAAAATCACAACCCAAGGCAAACATTTGGCACATGTTGAGCAAGCTCAAGGCCTGTAGTTATGTTCAGGAATGTGTCCTGAAGCTCAAAACAATGTAGATATTAAATATACAGACCTTGATATTTTGCCATCTCTATCTAGATAAAGAATAGGCTTCAAACAGCCACAGAGAAGAACAAAGCAGTCAGTCATGCTCGGAGAAACACATACGTTAATGGATCGAAGCATACTTTGAAACAGCGCTGCCGCTAACAGAGAGATAACAGATCAGTGTTGAAATTAAAGGCAACAGAATATCTTTGAAGGTTGTCTTCACAAACTGTTTCTTCTCTCTTCGTATTCAATCCACCATCTCCACACCAGCTTCAGGGTGCAGTTTACTGAATATACTGTATATTTATATTTCACTCTACATAACCTTCAGCACTATGGTGATGATACTTTTTTTCCCAGAATTTATGGGTTCTGTTGCAAAAGTAGTAAACCCCAATTTAACATCCTATTGACATTTGTAACAATACTAATAACGAACGATCCCCCCTTGGATCTTGGGTAGGTCAGGTAGTTTTGGTAGGGGGTCCGGGAAAATCCTCCCTGGAGATTTTTTTTTTTTTTGATAAACAAACTCTATTTTGATGGGTTTTTTTGCACTCTGGCATCTTCAAAGTAAACGTCAGACAAATTATGATATATACTGCATTATTATGGATTATACTACCCAGCAGTATATGTAGTAATTCAAGTGAACAGTCAAACAAGGCAACGCTGAATCAATATTCTCTGACAGAAATATCTATTTCTCTCCTCAGATATTTTTAGAAACATCTTAAAGTTACTCTATATCTGTAAAAGGAGAAAGTTTGTGACCCAGCAGCCATGTTGAGATCAGTTGAGGAAATACTAAGCACCGCCCACCAGCCAGAGCACAGCCAATAGGAACACGCTCTCTCTGAAATTTCAGAGCCATGAAGGGATGCAGAAGTCTAGTTTTCTATCAGAACACTTCAATTACAATATGATGACAGATTATTATGGATTTTTTGCCAAATGATGAGTTATTTTAACCCAAACCACTAGCTTTTGCTACATCAATTACTTTGTTTCCTAAGCCTAATCAAGTCAATCTATTCCTAAACCGAACTGAGTAGTTTTATTTTGAAAAGCCTGGAGATGAAATTAATCCATGCACCATATGTTGCTGGACATTTGTAGGAAAGTGCACAGAAAATACATTGTTAAAAGTCATGCTAAGCTTCACGTAAAAACAAAAAGAGAGAAATGTGTGTCTAGGATACATACTGTATCAATATATTCAGTTTAGTTACTTTTTTTACAAACTGCCATGAGCCTGTGTTGGGACATATAGGCTAAAACTAGTAAGTACTGTAGTGATTATGTCAAAAGTGCAAACCCCCATTCAATACAACTGCCCCACCCCCACCTGTCATTAGCTCAAAGTCAGCAGCATGCAGTGCCTTGTGCCTCTGATGAGTCTGAGGTTGACGTGTCCGTTTTCTGGGATTATTACAGCGTCATGCTCTCCTCAGTGAATACCTGAACATCTCCGAGTCCTCTGCAGCACCAGAAGCAGGTGCTCGGTGAGAAGGCCAAGAGTCCCCCGGTCTCCTGAAAAACTTCCAACTGTTTCATCAAGTGTTAGAGGACTCTCAACATCTGTTTGATTTCATCAGCAGGGGCTTGTGTGGGCTTTGAGGTTCCCAGTGCTGAGCGCTCTGCGTGTCGCTCAGGCAGCTGCACAGACGGACAGCAATGGCCGTCCTCGCTGCTCCTCTGCTCGTTGTCTGCTCGAATTGAGTAAAAAGGCTTCCTCTAATAAGAATATCTGAGCGTGTTTACATACAGGATCAAAAGTAAACTGTGTCCAAAAAGTTCCATATCATAGGGAATCCGACAAGGAAACAGCTCCCAGCACTGCTTGTGGGATTTGAACACACAGTTGCAGCAGGAGATCAGAAGCCCTAGAGCCTCACACCACTCAGCGATTTTGACAGAGTGTGTGGGGGGAACATGGTGAACATATGGTCCCACTTATCTATCCGATTCCACACACTTCTGACACCATTTAAAATCATAAATATGTGTACTTGTAACACAGAAATTAAGATGAAATCAAAGCGAGATTGGCAACATAGTAAGAGTTGATGATCCAAGATGACTCTTCTAATGTTGCACCATGTAGATTTAAACTCAGATTAACGCCTCTAAAGTACTTCTTGACCAAGGTTAGTGTACGCTGATAAATATAAAATAATCAGTGCTCGAAGTGGTAAAAATAACTGCTAGTACTCCCCTTATTCAAATGTTGGTGGCTGGCATCAGCAATCATGATATTCTGAATTTCTACAGTGAATAACATTTGGAGGTTTGGAGGTCACATCACACATCACATCGTTTCGGACCATTATAATTACTTTATTATTTAATTCTTTACAATTACCACAGCTTTCATCTGAACATTTAATTGCTCTAGAAATATCTTCCCTGTAAAATTATATTCTGTAAATCAAAAGAGCAGATTAAGGAAACATTTAGATAATTTCATTAATTATATTTGTTTACATATAAAACCAACATTTCACTAATTATTGTGTAAAAAGTATGTTGTACCGTAGCATTATTTTGCTTTGTTTTTTTGTTTTAACCATGGTTTCAGCTGGGTCCTCTGTTCTCCAATCACAGCCGAGGAAAACTCTGTTTCTCTGGCTCCATGCTGGTGTCTGGGATGAGATACATTCCACAGTGCCAGGCAGGCTTTCACAATAAAAAAACAATACTATCAATCAATTTATGTAAATTCATTTATATAAATGTGTTTTTTACCTGTTACATAACTTATTTGCAGAATTCGGGTACCCGACCAGGTGCAGGACAGTGAGATATACTGTATAACTCAAACAACTAAGGCCAGCCGAACTACATCCTACAGTATACAGTCACACTACTGTTTCCAAGGCCAACAGTGAACTTCCTCTCTAGAGTGAAAGTTGTGGTTCATTATCCACTATACTTTTTTTTTTCTTTTTTAATTTTTGCATTGCATCTTGCACAGCTGAATAAACATTTTATTTTACATTGAAATGATTGATAGAGCTATTGCCAACATTTATCAGTAGTACACAATCCAGATGCAGCTACAACATGAAGCTGTCTCTCCAAAAAAAACCAGTCAGTAGTGCTGAGTGACGAATCTAGCGACTACATTTGGCAAAACTTAAAGCTTTAGTAGGCAACAAGTTATTGGCATCACTGGGCAAAAACCACCTTTCAGCATATTGTAATTCAAGTGTTCTAGACTTCTGTACCTCCTCATGGCTCTGTGTTCAGGCTTTAGAAAATCTAGCCCGTGATAGGAGACTTTGACCAATCACGGGTCATTTCAGAGGGGGAGCATTCCTTCTGAGTGGTCCTATTGGCCGTGCTCTGGCTGGGTGGCGGTGCTTGGTATTTCCTTGACAGTTCCCAACATGGCTGCCGGGTCATAAACTTTCTCATTTTATAGCTAAACAGTCACAAGATGTTACTGAGAACATCTGAGGAGAGAAATACTCATTACAGTAACAGAATATTGATCCATATCTCTATCTGTAAAGGGGAGACTTGTGGGTACCCACAGAACCCATTTACATTCACACATCTTCAGGTCAGAGGTTAAGGGACCGCTTTGAAAAATTTTCCTCAGCCCAGCTTTGGAGCCTAATTTAGTCTCATTGTCTTCACTCTAAGCTCCAAAACAGCAACAGCTAGAGTTTCTGAAAGACAGTAAAATTGGTCGTGATTGTGGGTCTCAAAGAGTTAAAAATACAGTTGACAAGAGAGAGTTCATTTCAGGGTCCTCTCTTTCATGATGCCTCAGTTCAGCTCAGTTCCACAGTCATGGCTCACACACTTGAAAGTGCCGGTGTCTTGTTTAACACAAACAGTAAAACAGCTCACCCTGCATGTATAGTTCATCCACAGAAGCAGATAGGCTATGTCCTCCATCCTGTGACCTCAGAGTGTTGAGGCTGAATGAAAACAACAGTAAACCAGCAACTTTCCCTTTCCCTCTGTTAACAGTCATCTGTGAAGGTCATATTGCTGCTTTAATCCTATTGGCTCCATCCAGTGGTGCTCAGTTGGCCCCAGTCTCTCTGTATTTGTCCATCCCTGCGGCAGGCTTTCTGCTGTGTCCTTGGACGCTGTGCTCACACTTCACAGCCAGTGCGACCGCCACATACATACACACATATAGTAACACACGTGCATATTGCTTACGCACACATCCACACACAGATCCGTCATGGCCCTGGGAAGTGAGAGGTGCGAGCCAGAGGCATTTCTATCTAATACAGCTCTAACAGCTACTGCATTTATTCCTGGATCAGTTTAACACCCTCCACCCATCCCTCACCCACTGGGAGTGATAAGGCAGAAAGGTGGTAGTGGTGGTGTGAAAACACTGAGCGTGCTCTATGACACATATGCTTACTTGTGTCACCCCATGTGTGTATGTGTGTGTATGCTGCTCCCAGGGGATCAGAGTTGGGGTTTGATTTCCTCTCACCAAACCCCTCCACGATTATTGGGTGCTATTCTTATCTCAGCAGTCGGGATAAAGGGAGATTGCTCGCCTTTTGTCCCAACAAACCCCCCCTCCCCATCACTGCTGCAGGCGTGACTGAGCATCTATAGCCTCAAACCTTTTCTCTGGATCCAAGTGATATGGGCCTCAGCATGGCAGTGTGCAAACACTTCAGTGTGGAGATGCAGCCAATATGACTGGATTTCTATGACTAATATCCCAGAAAATAACAAGCATTCAGTTATTTATTTATTCATACGAACACATGAAACCAGAAGTGTCCCAAGCCTTAAAGGGAAACTTTGCAGATTTTCATCCATCTTTGTATCTTTACAACATGGGTAGTATATGCAAATGAACAATGTTAAACTTCCCTCCATGTTTCCACCAACCAAAGGCCCCCACTCATTAGTCCACGGGATGACGGCTCTCGTCACTTTGTTCAGGCTACAGGTTGTACTTTCACGTTATCGCTCCATGACACCACACCACTTCAGAATCAAAACAAACCTCTGGCAGTTTTCCTGTAGAAATGGAGGAAATCAGTCATTCAGGCTATATGAGCCAGAATACAGTGAAGATGAACGATGGCATATAGTGGTGCAAGAGGCCAGCCACAACTAAACCGAGAGTCTCGCACTACCTTAACTGCCCCATGCAAGGGACCAGAGTTGCCAGGCATCATAAACAACTTTGGGCTTGTTCTCCTGAAATATAATAATAATTACATAATAATAATTACAAATATTGATGGTCATAGGCTGTATTTTTTGGGTCTAGTTGCTATAAAGTACAGTTCCTTTTTCAGGATCCATGCACAACCCCCCCGACACACACACACGCACGCACACACACACACACACACACACACACACACACACACACACACACACACACACAAACACTCACACACACACATACACAGATGACAGACAGCGGCTCACCGGCACCGCCATCGCTGTCACTCACAGTGTTGTCAGCAGGGTTGATGGAGTTTAGCTAACAATGCCAGATATTAAGTGGACAAAATATGGCAAAAAGTACAGTGAGGGCGTTGAAAAAGAAAGCAGGGTTAAAGACTGAATTTGCCCTGAAGTGGGGGGGCAATGTGAAGGCAGCTTGCTGTTTTTGTAAGAGCAATAATACAAGCACATCATGCCAAAGTGGTTAGACAGGAAAGAACAAGAAACATATTAAGCTACAAGCTAAAAATGAAATATAAAACTGACATGAAACATTCAACTTCTTTCAGTTTAGTGAGAAAAATGTAAAGTAACAAAAATGAATATAATCATCAAACTGTATTTTTCACACTATAAGGCACACTGGATTATAAGGCGCACTATGCGAAACTAAACGGTCAGGGAAGTTAAACTTTATTCAGTTCATTTAATAACTTCAATAACTCAACATTTTTCAGTTGTAACACATGAAATACAAAACAATACACTCAGTTTTCAGTTCATTCCTCTTCCACAAATCCATCAAATCCGTCTTCATCAGTGTCTGAGATAAACAGTTGGGCGATTTTAAGTGGGCCTTATAATGGGAAAAATACGATAATTTCTTAATTAAATCATTTCTTTTGGATGAGGCTGCTGAATGCGACATTTCAGAGCAAGGGGCACAAGTAACGTTACGGCCAAGCTTTGAGGCCACATATGGACAGGGGAGTGCTGGAGCCATATTTCAGCTTTCCAACAAAACTGAAAAAATAAAATAAAATCCAGTGAGGCAAAATGGACATCAGAGCATAGAGCAAGTGCAATAGTGACGTCAACAGTTACAGTGTGAAATCATACAATACATGTTTTTGCATCATTACTTAGGTCATAATTTGTTATAATAGCCAGAGTGCAGTTATACTAGAGTACTGAATTAAACTGAGAAATTCCACTGTTTTACTGTACACGAGGTTGATAACAAACCCGAGAGATGCTGAGTTACTGATCTCCACACCAACCCAAGATATTAAATGTTTGTTTTATGCCAGTATGATTATTGCACCAATTAAAAAACAAAATAAATTGGTAGTAAATCTAATGCTTCCCAAAAGTACTTCATGTTGTAAGCTCTGTTATCTAGTCATCTATTGCAATAACACTGATAGAAGCTGACAGTTTAAAACCTGTTGCTCTGCCTTGGTGCCTCTGGTCAGGTCTATCCAATAGGAGCGTCCCGGAGTAGCATCCTGGGAGTGGTACTGGGTGTTGTAGGTTTTCTACATTTTGACTGAAAGAGAATATCACAGCCCTTTTTTTCTGTTTTCTCTGGTCATGTAGCGGGACTTTAAAGAATATATGTGCATTTGTACTACATAGACAGCCTTGTTTTATGACAAAATCAGCGGTGAAATACTTCCTTAAGGCACTCCTATTTATTTTTTGCTGAACAGCAGCCTCTGTGACCACAAGTGAGAATTACAGGACAATAGTAAATACTAAAATGAAGGGTAACAGTAGGACAAGCAGAAACAGTTAACAAGCTGTCTCAGTAATGTCAATCGAAACAACAGTAGGGAAATCAGCAGGTAATTAAACTATCTCCTCAAGCCAGAAATGGTGCATTCACTTGTTTCTAGACAATCTACAAATATCGACAGATAAAGCAGAATTTTTTGATTTACGCTTTACTTTTTCCAAGCATTTTACACAATGCTCCTGCATCTAATAACAAAGCACTGGAACCAGATAGCTTCCCTGCTGAATTCCTCAAACACTTCTGGCAGAAACCAAACCCACTTTTTTTAAACATGGTAAGCGAAATTAAAGACAAAGGTCAGTCACCCCTAAACCACAATGCTGCATCCTCTCCATCTTTGAACCCACTACAACAGCACATGGAAAGGACATTTCCATGGGATTGTTACCGGTTTTGTGACATGCAAATACCAACAATATACCTGTGTATTTGACACCTGTGTGCAGCAGCCCAGAAACAGTTCCTGCTGCTGCTCTTTTAATGCACATAAATACGTTTAATAACTAACCCACAGTAGTTCTAGAACGTAAAAGGTCACCTGATACTCACTGTGAATGATTAAAAGATTGATGTTTGTCTGTGTGTATTAAGCTAATTAAGACTTCTCATAGAGACTAACAATCTATGATATGGTGCAGCATATGTTGTTTTATTTCAAAGTTTAAAATTTCCTTTCTTAATTGCGGACCCCACGCTATTTTCTCTTTCTAGACCGTTAAGTGTAATTTAAAGGACAGGTCCATTATCCAAACATCCATTATCAGTAACAGCTTATCCTTTTCAAGGTTGCGGGGGCACAGAAGCTAAGCAGTGTACTGCTGTGTGAACGTCACATTAGTTAGAATCCAAAAAAATCACATGATGCCACACGCAAACTCAACCATCTATTTAGCAGCAGACCGGCAGCTCATGTGATTCTGCGAGTTCAAATAAAAATAAAATAAAATGACTGTTTGAGTGAAATCTGTAACTGATGGTGAGGTAAAGTGGTACATTTAACTGGTATTGACTTTTTTATGTGGGCCTTTCTTTAAGTGGTGAAAATCTTGATGCTGCTCCCACTCCGTCCACAGTTGCTTTACTTTGCCGCCAGACAGCCCTTTCTGATGGGGAACTGAAGATGTCGTATTGCTCTCTTCAAAGCCACCAGGCTACAGTCACAAAACAGTAATTTCACCTCACAGAACGTGGGAGTATGCATACAATCCCTCTTCAAAAGATCCAAATTAACCCTTATTAACCCCCCACACATGACAAATGAGAACAGTCACAATAACACCGAGCACAGGATAAAACAAACATACTCTGACTGTATTTAAGTGTATTAACATGCCTGTTATAAATGTTAAAATATGACTGTTCTCTGTGAATAAACACACACACACACACACACACACACACACTGCACATTCCTTCCTCTGCAGCTTTAGCAAATCCAGATGTGCATGTGGCTGAAAGACAAAGACAGCCTATGAATGGCAGAGGAGGTGTGTGTGTGTGTGTGTGTGTGTGTGTGTGTGTGTGTGTGTGTGTGTGTGTGAATAACTGAATAATTCTTACTATTAGATAGTTATAGCAAACGATGGCTTTGACCTTGAAACTGTTGGCAGTAGTTACTCAAAAAAGTATTTGAGAAACACTCCATTGCATATGTGTGTGTGTGCGTGTGTGTGTGTGTGTGTGAGAGAGAGAGAGAGAGAGAGAGAGAGATTGTGCTCAGGTCTGTCAGGACCCTTTTAATGACTTTTCTGGTGGTGGTGGCGACGCTACAAAGCCAGGTGGAGGTCGAAGCTTCACTCTGCAAAGTTGTAAGCTCAGAGCTGCAGAACTGGAGGCAGCTCAGGATGCGAAGGGAATGATTGAAAGAAAGGAAAAAATAGGTCACAGCTGTTCTCTATCTTTCCCCAGCACACCCCCACTCCAAGCACTCCAGCCAACCCCAACCCCATCCCACCTCCACAGCAATCCCACCCCAACACACAGAGCCCCAGACCTCACGTTTCATGTGTTTATTTTCTGGGTGCAGGGGGGAAGAGGAAAAAAAAAAAGAAACTCCACATTCCAGAGGACACATGATCTGCTGGTCAGAAGAGGAGGAGGAGAGACTACATTAGATGTTTATCAGAGCAGCACTCTTTGCATTGTTGAAAAGTCGGCTAGTAATATCATGTGGAATAGTTTAACTACATTTTACACTAGCTTCGACTACAGCTGAGGCAAACAGGTTTACTTTGCACATACGAGAACAAGGTGTTGATTTTATAACCTTTAATATGTTCAAGCCAGATGCTCAAAAGCACATCTGCAGCATATTATTTGATCTCGATATGTCCAGTCGAGAAATGGAAGTGATTCAGGGGTAATGGCTAGCCATGCTCCATTAAAGGAACACTTCGGTATTTTGGGTGATATTAACTTTCTTTCCAAGAGCGAGATGAGATTGATAGTGGCGTGTCTGTATGTTCAGTATGGAGCTTGGGTCAGGATGTGGTTAGCCTAACTTAAAGGGTCACTTCAGTGTTTTTTGACCTGGAGCCTATTTTCACGTTTTGTGTCTAACTGACTAATAGGGTCAAAATTTTTTTTGAAATTGGTCCATTATTGAGTGAGAGCGCTGCAGACGGCAGCCATTAAGTGGGCTGCAAGGTGATTGCGTGGTGCGATTCTTCACCATCAATGTACTTATTGTGAGTGTCTGGCAGCATAACGGGAAGGACCCTATAGACCAAGAGAAGCAAAATGTTTTCTTTACCTTTTGATGATCTGGTCTGTTTGTTTTTATGTCTAAGTCCTGCTCAAGGAGAAGGCTCGTTCTGAAATCTGACATCCACATTGAAATCATCTAAATATTCAGCCAGGGCATTGAACATATTTTAGATAACACTAAGCTACACTTTCTGTGCTTCAACACAGCAAACTCTGGCCACACCAGCACTCCTCTGCCCAACAGTCCTATCACAGTGATTATCAACTTGGAAAGTCGTTCACATGAGAGGGGCGGTGTTTACAGCATGTGACATAGTCTACTGTCAGCAGAGCGGCACATTTTACGAAGCATGATATTAGACAAAAACAAAGTTTAACACACAATCCAGACTTAAAGAAACACAATTGAAGCTGCTAAATTCAGGCAAAAGAAAAATGTGTGAATGCATGAATTAAGAGACCTATTAATTTAAAGGAATACTCAAGTGTCAGATATAGTCATCTAGATGAGGCAGTGATAATGTAAATAGCTTTCAGAATAAAATGGATGAATAGATTACACTTTGTTACACCCTTTAGTAACTACAGTATGTCATCTGCATCCCCAACTCCGGTAGTGTGTTACGATCTTGAGAGCATGTAAAAAAAAAAAAAAATCAATATAAAAACAAATTCAAAGTGTCTTAAGTGTTAAACTTCTTCGTATTTGTGTAATATTATTATACGATCTGCACACTGAAGTCTGATTGGTTCATAGGCAGTGCTGTTATACGAGCTGATCTCCTATCTGGAACATAATCTGCTCCAGAGCAGGTTAGTTGTTCAGCATCAGTTACTGTCATCAAGTGAAAGGTAAATAAAAAGTTTTTATTTCTCTGTAGGGTGCTTTCCATAATAACATAATAACAAGCTGAGCTGATCAGTGGCAGAAGAGAGTTGACCTGAGCGATTACATTGCAGTCGAAAGGGCCTGAAATTAGCAGCCGCCAAATGCAGGTAAATTGTTGGCAGTGGTGGGTAAAATCACCATCACTTTGGGAGAAGGGGAAAATGCTAGAGATGGGAACAGACAATCAGTTCCCACTGAAAACCAGTTCCTAGTTGCCCGATTTCTTGGCAACTGTTGCCTCTGAGACTATTGATTCCTCTGTGTGGATGCTTTCCAACAGTTACACATGCACAATGACGCAACAGCATCGGAGCCGTGGTGGGAAGAAAACGCTAAAAGCTAAAAGTTACTACTAAACCTAAGGGGTGCACCCTATTTTTTTTCCCCTGATATGTGATACTGTGAACAGCAAATCTTGGAAATCTTTGAGTTGAAATCGGCTGGAGGAGTAACATTATCTGTTAGAAGCTGGTGGGCAGCTCAGTCCTGCTCAGCTAAATAACGGCACCACAAACGTTAAAAGAGGTCCCACATTATGGTGCATTCAAGTAAAAATGACTACTGGCAAATCATAAATGTCAAATCACAATGTATCATGATGTGTTCAAATGTAATCTGGTAAAATTAATATTATAGAGGGAGTTATGATCTGTTAAGCTTCCTAACACTAGCCCAATGCAGCTTATAATGCATCATTAAAAATAATGATGTCAAAATTATTTTTAATCAATGCAATTTCAATAGAAATATAATCATTTATTTCCTAATCACTTGAATTGTGTCTTTATGCAAATATAACCACTATAGACGACAATACTCAAGTACAGTATAGCACTCAGGCGACTGTGACAAAATAGAAAAGATTGACCAGATTTGGGCTAATATCACTCTGCCCACCTCTGTTGCCCTTCCTTGGTTGTGCTGTACTGCTTTAAACCAATATCACTGCAGGGTCTAAGGACAATTGTGTCCCTCTTCAAGTCCCCTTGATATTATCCTCATAAAACTGTTGAAAGAATCAATAGAGTCAATCAGCTCTGCACTATTGACCATTAATAGCTATCTGACCTCTGGAGTTGGACCAGATCATTTCAAAACTGCCTGTGTTCAAGTGCTGCTGAAGGGACCTGGTTTAGATCTCACAGATTAACAGTGTCCAAACTGTCTTACTTAAAAAAAAATCCCAGGAAAGGTAGTGCTGGACCAATTACTACAGGTACTTAACGACAACTATGTCTTTGAGAACTTTCAATCTGGATACCACGAGTTACACAGCACATAAACAGCGTTCCTTCGAGTCACTAATGACTTACTGATGGCTGCAGACTGCAGACTGTGCATGGTCTGTGTTAATGGTACTTGACCTCAGAACAGCATTTAACATCATCGACCGTTCCATCCTAATAATTTAGATGGACTACATCAGTGGGCAGGTATCACTGGTGCTGCATTGACTGGTTTTCCTCATATTTATCCAACAGGATTTTTTTTTTTTTTTTTCGTGTTTCTGTTGGGGAGTTTAACTCTAGACCTGCACAGACTAATCATGGTGTTCCACAAGGATCAATCCCGGGACCTGTTCTGTTGATCCTTTACATGTTGCCACTAGAACACATAATCAATATTCACAACATCTCCTTCCAAAGCTATGGAAATATTACAGACACCAGTAAATTAGTATCATTGCATAGCTGCCTACATGACATAAAAGGTTGGATGAACTTCTCAAAACTTAACTCTGACAAAACAGAAGTACCCTGACCATGTCTCAAATCAAATACAGCCTTTCCTCGGTCCCCTTAATCCCTACATAAAGTCAGCCATGAAAAATCTGGGTGTTATCCTGGATAGTAACTTGAGCCTGGAGCAACATGTAAAGAACGTAGTCCAGTCAAGCTTTTATCAACTGAGGAGCACCTCTAAAATTAGATCATCTCTATCTTCAGTAAACACTGAGAAAATTATACATGCTTTGACATCATCCTATGTCGATTACTGTAATTCCTTGTATACATGTCTAAACAATCAAGCTGCTTTTAATCACATGTAAAGATCAGAATGACAATGGAGTATATAACTGAGCTCCTCACACCATACTGTCCGAACAGGCCCCTCAGGTCTGCTGGTCTGGGTCTTTAACTATCCCAAACTCCAGGTTAAAAACAGGGTGATCGAACCTTTGCTGTACTGGCTTCTCGGTTCAGGGACAGTCTTCCACTGAGCATCAGATCAGCTGACTCAAGACTTTGCTTGTCCCAGTCCTGCCCTGACAAGGTATAGTCATTACAGTAACAGAATATTGATTCATATTTGATCAGCGCTGCCTAGTTTGGTCATTTGGTCGGACTTCACGAGCGATTGACTCGTGGCTCTCATAGATGGCAGCTGGACGGCAGACTCCAGATCAGCTCTGATTGGTTGTTTTCCTCCTGTCTGTGAAATCTTGTAGATTTAGCTTTAAAGGGAGATTTGTCAAGTATTTAATACTCTTATCAATTTGAGAGTAGGCAAATATGCTGCTTTATGCAAATGTGTGTATATATTAATTATTGGAAATCAATAAACAACACAAAACAATGACAGATATTGCCCAAAAACCCTCACAGGTACTGAATTTAGCATAAAAAAATACTGTGCACAATCATAACATGGCAAACTGCAGCCAGCAAGAGCTGTCAGTGTGTCAGTGTGCTGACTTGACTATGACTTGATCCAAACTCACTGTGATTATCATAAAGTGGGCATGTCTGTAAAGGGGAGACTGGTGGGGACCCACAGAACCCATTTACATGCAAACATCTGGAGGTCAGAGGTCAAGGGACCCCTTTGAAAATGGACATGACAGTTTTTCGTCACCAAATTGTATCGTAATTTTGGAGCGTTATTTAACCTCCATCACTACCAGCTAGTCTCACCTGCCGACACCGATGGATTCATTAGGTTTTCTAGTTCATATGATACCATTTTCTTCACTTTAGTTTTACAACTGAAAACAACTCAAATTCAACTAAAATTACAACCTAAAAATCAGAAATTGTGTTAATGCATTAAAGAAATTAGTGCAGTTAGAACAAATGTGTGTTAACACATTATTATCGCAATTACTTTGACAGCCCTATTATTTTTATTATGTATTAATCTGCTGATTGGTTCATAAAATTGTTGTTTTTTCTAACCAATGTGACAAACCTCAAATAAGATAATTCAAACAATGAATTGCAATAACAGCAAATCTTCACTTTGGAGAAGCTAGAACCATGAAATGAAAAACAAAACGATTTTCTGTGTCGATTAATCATTCACATATCTGCCAGTGGATTCTTTAGGTTTTCTGGATTTATCTGATGCCAGCATCTTCACTCTAGTCTTAAAATTGAACCCTCTACAACCTAAAAATAGCACCCTTGTCCTTAGCTGCTTGTACATACCAAACAAGGCATTTGGCCCAAAAATGCAAAAAGTGCTTGGAAGTTCAAACAAGTGTAAAAGAAAAAAGGTCCAAGGCACTGCTCTGGCAAAAGTTTAAACAAGCCTTTAATCAGATGGCTATTTCATCATGAAATACTAAAAACATAGACAATGCTGGTACTTGTTAAGATGGGTTACAACCCATGCGTATCGGTACAAACAGCCTCCAGGCCACTCTCCCATAAACCATGGTATGGTCAAACGACATTTGTAGCAGGAAATGGACATATTCGGTAAAACCAGAAAGGATAAATAGATGTAGGAAGTGCACTGATGGTGGAGGGTAGTTTAGAGTGGCTCCTTATGGCTATTTCCACCCCTCTCAAACAATCACCACCCCCACACTCTCTCCCTTCAACCAACATATGGGTCCTCTGCCCCTCAACTGGGGACACTGGCCAGCTGTTTACCAGGGATTTGATAGGAGTGCAGTTTATCTTTCCATCTGTCCCTGTGCATACATGTATTATGGTGTATGGAGTATATGTATATACACTATGACTATATGTTTGTACAGATGTATTACAGCTATTGCAGTCTTCACACTAGAATGGTCTCATGAGTCAGGTAAATCGTCCTTGAACCCTAAACACCCCAGATTCCTGCCAGCTCAAGGGCTGCTGTGCTGTTGCTGACCCTGACCTTTGACCTTTCTGTCGAGGGGAAAAAGAAAAATATTCATTCCCATGTGTGGATCACTGGTGGAAGACAAATTTTCTGATATTTTACTTGGGTAGAATTAGCAATACAACATTTAAAAATACAAGTTACGAGTCATATAATGAAAATCTAACTTAGGTGAAAGAAATCAGCAAAATACCTGAAGCATCAAAAGTAAAAGGACTCATTGTACAGTCAGAATGGCCTCTCTCAGTGTAACGTAAATTAATTATTATTACTGATTCATAAATATGTAAAAAGCAGCATGGCAACTCGTCATATTTTTTCGCCCGGTCAGAAGACTTGGATGCAGCGTTCTGCGTAGTATTTGGTGCTGAAGGTTCATGCGTGGCTAAAGTTGTAACATGTGGATAACGTTATGAAACGGTGGTGGTTAGGTTTGGGTAACAACCACTCTCTGTCTGTCTGTCTGTATTTTTTCTTTCTCTCTATTTTTTGCTTTTCTTTATCATTGGTTTAGTTGCTCAGACAGTAGACATGCAAACGTATTTAATAACATTAATCAGTCTAATGCATAGCTGAACTTCATACATCCATATATATACACACACACGTTTGCATATTTTTACATCAGCTGTTGTGCTGGGATTTTCAAAGAAGCACACACACAGATCCACACAAAGCTGCAATGTTTATCTGGAGTCTTGTGCAAGTTTGTGTTGCGCAGAGACGAGAAAACAGGAAATTGGTAGTGTCTCGTTCCCTTCTGACAAGCTTCAACTGCTAATTGAGCATATGCTTTCCCCCCATAGTACCTCATTAGAGAGGGAGAGACGGGGGAGGGAGGGGGACAGAGGCAGAGGAGAGAGATGGAGGAAGAAGTGATTGAGAGACAGAGTGAAAGGAAGAGAAAATAAATGACGGCAGGAGAAAGAAATGAGAGAGAGAGGATGTGAAATTGCCTTCAGGTGGTAAACTCTGCTGCGACTGTGAAGCCCTGTGGCGTTGGGGAGGGCTCCCTTCCTTTTGTCAAGCTGACTGCCATTCCTCACACACCCACACACACACACACACACACACACACACACACACACACACACACACGGTTTCCATTTTTAATGTGGACCAAGTTTCTGAGCCGGTATTTCAAACTGGTTTCACAGGATTATGTTGGTTGGATTGGAATAAATTCTCATCTGATCTGAAAATATGGCATTTCAGAGCAGATTTAAAGATTCTGATCCTGAATCAGAGAGAAGCCCTATTTTAACAATCTATAGTGCATAGCGCAAGTGCATTGTTACTTAGGCGCTGCATAATCTGGGCGCAAATTAAGGTGCAAGGGGCAGAAGGGTTGCATTGAGTCTTAATTAATCATGGGTGTGTTTTGGGCAGGAATTAAACCAATCAGGGTGTCATCTTCCATTTTCCTTCCTTTACTTGCACAACGTGGGCGCTGGGCGTGAAAATGACAACTGTGTGGGTCTGAAACGAGCAATGACATCTGCGCTGTGCTCAAGATGATGCAATTTCAAAATTTAAGATGGAAATCTAGATTCATTTGATGCCAGAATTCAGGACCATTCGGATCCCACCTCAGAGGTGGATTGACATACTGTACACTAACAAATAGCCGAGGCTTCACTTCTCCCAAAGACTGCTCCACAAGAGTGTTCATTACATTTACAATATTTAATCAGCGGAATGTGCCTTTCAAATATCAACATGTTTTATTGCTGACAATAAAATAATGAAATAAATCTAAATGTAACTACTCACATATTTTACTACTGACAGTTCCCACTTTTTGACCGGTCAAAGTTAAAGTGATCCGAAGCTTCATAGGCAGTCATGAATTCATTATGCTCAGACTGCAAAATTTCACCCGGCACCATCATTCCTTTCAAAGTTTTAAGTCTCAGATGCTTTTTTGTTGTTTTTCCTTTTTGATAAAAGCGAATACTGTTTAAAATGAGAAGTCAGTGTACTGCTTCGATTAACAAATCAGATAAGCATCTTTACAAAAACACTAAGACTTGTAATTTACTCAGTTGGATTACGTAGTAACCATTCCCTGATTCACTTTTTCAATGATTTTATGTGTTTTATATAAATATGTATGTATGTCTTTCAATTTCATTTTTTATGTATGTTTAAAAGGTTCGTGATAACTTTGAAACTGCGTATGCTGAAGCTGATGAAGAGCATTCAGTTTGCAGAGGAAGACTTTAAAACTGCTTTACCATGGAGGGATAAATGTGAGCTACATAAATATTTCCTCCTCTCTCTCTCTCTCTCTCTCTCTCTCTCTCTCTATCTCTCAGTCATACACAAGTGCACCTGCATGAATGTGGGTCATGTACTGTAGGTCACTTGGACAGTGTGTGGACCAGATACTACTCTACTCATGAGCAACACAGAAACCAGACCAGCCAGTAGACAGCTGAGCTGGTAGCACTGATGAATTACTACATGTTAAGTATTTTTAAAATATATGTTTTACTAAAAATCATTCAGCATTAAACATTAAAATCCACTATGAAAATCAGCTTCTATAATCCTGACAGCTTGTCCACACCAGCAACGTCAGGGGCGTGTGGCGGATGTGTTACCTGTTTCCATCCATCCATCCATCGTCAACCGCTTATCACGTTAGGGGTCGCGGGGGGGCTGGAGCCGATCCCAGCTGGCATAGGGCGAAGGCAGGGTTCACCCTGGACAGGTCGCCAGTCCATCGCAGGGCGTGTTACCTGTTTTTTTTTTTTTTTAAATTTTATTTTGGCGTCAGTGTTAACAGGTCTGAGGAGCCACACAGCCGCCGTGAGATGCTCGGCTGCATGTCAGCTGCATCTCCTCTAGAGATTCGAGGTCTCGCCTATTTTCAACACAAGTCATGCACAGTTCACAGGAACAGACAGTGACAAGGATCTATTGACAGTATATTGACATCACACCGGCAACATGGTTACAGTTTCAATGTTGAGACATCTGTAGAATGTTTTTAACTCAACACTTCCGACTTTCATTTCAAAATAAAAGCCCTCAAGCCCTTTTTTCTTTCATTTGTTAACACAACGCTTTTAGTCTGAAATATGTGCAGCACATATGAGGTATGTACGATATATAATAAAAACTACAAATGACAATAAATATTCTTAATCAAAGGAATATTCAAATAAAAAATAAACAGGTCATAATGCCTTCTCTAATACCTATTTTATGTAGCTGTGAAAACATCTCCTTCAAATAACTGTTTATCCAAGTTTGTTTCGAAAAACTGTATTTTTCAAGATTACATCTGAACGCATCATGATTGCATCAGAATTTACTTTCACACAATACTCATTTTTATTGAGCAGCGCTTGAGCGTACCATAACGGAAGTAGGTGGAACCTCCATTAACGGCACCGAGTAGCACCGCGCTGTCCCCACACGAGTCGGTCACTGAGATTACTCTGAGCAACACGCATGGGGATGAACTACAACATGATAAGTGTCTGATTGAGTTAGGTGTTCCAAATATTTGAAGGTTGTTCCTCTGTGGGTTATTACTGCAGTTATTGCGAGCTGTATGTCTTCACTCACACTAAAGAACTTACCCATGTCACGCCCCAAGATGGTTAAGTTACATTTTTGTCCTTGTGGTTGTGAATGTTGTCCATTTCCTGTTTTATTTTGAAATCTAACCCTCCCTCTCATTTCAGAGCACGTCACTTCCTGCCCTCTTGTTCTTCCGCGTTTTGAATGAATGAATTCCCTGACCTACTTTCCAACTACCCTCACCTGCGTCTGATTGTCTCCCTGCTCTGATTGTGTTCACCTGTTCATAGTTAGTCACTCCCCTCTTTAGTATTTAAGCTGTGTTCCCCTTCCCTTCTGTGCCAGTTCGTCTTAGTATCTCCCTGAGTGCAAAGCGTCCTCGCGTTATTTTCCCAGTGATCTAGTCTCCTTGTGTTTTTCATTCTCTGCTTGTTTTCTGACCCTGTCTCTGCCTAGCGGTTTGGATTTGTTAGCCTGTTGGACTGATCTCCTGTGTACCGACCTTTTTCTGTTGTATTAAAGATTCTTGTTTACTTTGACCTGCTCTCCTTGTCGTGTGTTTGAGTCCAGCCTGTTATCCAGTACCTCACAACCCACCGACAACATGCTGTGTGTGTGGCTTTAACGTTAGTCTGCCAGCTATCTTGAGGCGGTGGCACATGTATGTAAATGTTAGCAGCATCAGAAATATGACACTGATGCTTTGTTTGGCCACTGCCCTACACCTTTAGGAGCACAGATTATGACCGATCTGTACGCAACTGTAAAGAATGAAGAAGTGAGTTTGTGACATGGACGTTGGGGACTGATATGATCCATCAAAATTGCAGAAAAGTTTGTGGTGGCTGAACAAAATTGCAAAGTCCCACAAAATTCAAGGGGATTGGCTACATTTGCGGGAATTGTTGCCGTCACAACATCGCGAATTCCTGGAGGGACTGGATTCTGAAGCAAGTTGTCTTGCGGAGGTTCTGGTGCTCAAAACAATTTATCCACCATTTTACAGTTGCGACCAAGTAGGCTGCAGCAGAGCCTATGACAAAAGTACAAGTTTAACTTGGCTGTTGTTGGCCAGTTAGCCCCGTCCCAGAACATACATGCAGCATGCTGGCATGTGCACCTCACATTTTTAGATAGTGTTTGGGGAGGGGTTATGCTAAGGATGGCTCCACTTTAGGCAAGCCCAAAAAAATCCTTAACACAAAAGTGGAGGAAAACAGTACTACACAGTTTGCAGTCTTTTCACATTTTCAGAAATTATTTTCTAATATACAGTGTGTTTACACACAAATCTCTGAAACACTACATGTTAGTGCATGTATGAGCATCCGTTGATCTGCATGTATCAGTAAAACAAGTTATTACTACAATACGTTCTAATTCATTTTCAATTAAGAGCCAAACAGATCAAAAATGTATGTCACATAACATAAACAGTCACAATGAATTTCCGATGGTAAATTGGCAAACACTAAAATAAAAGGAGCCACCTCATCAACCGTCTCTCACTGTTCTCATTTAGACAAACAGAGCTCTGCAGGATTTAAAATATCTGCTCTAACAAGATGTCAGAACTCCCCTAAACAACCCTTCATACAATATGCCAACCCATCCTTAATCACCTGTCTCCATGTCCTCCACTCGGCCTGTCTCTCCTGTTGTTGTTGTGTTTTCCTTCTTCGTTCTTCTCTCTGTGATGTTCTGCCTGCCTTGTGTGATTTAACCAAATCTGATGCAAAGTGGAACTTCTCTAGAAGCCTCTCTATCTCCCTCCTGCTATCTCTCCTCAACCCTGTTTGAAAGGCGTACCAAAGCTGATCTGAAGGCTCTGAAAATTGATACTTAAATCTCCCCAAATCATAGAAGGCTGAGGACGAGGAATTTTTAATCTCCACCCACCCGCAGGCCAGAGCTCACTCTGCCATAACAAACATACAGTATATCCCTCCCTCTCTCATTGCATGTCTGTGACTCTCTATCCCTCAGCTTATCTTTTGTCTGCTGCTGTGGATTTTCTTTGTCATAATCTAACCTCCACTGTTCTCAGCGAGCGCATTTTTAGGATGACAGTGTGCGGGAGCGAGCCAAGATCAACATCAGTTAACATAAGAAAAAAGTTATCAGTTAGTGATCTGATGGCAAAGAACAAGGGTCATTTTGATGGTTAACAATAGGACGGGTATCCTCGTGTCAGTGCTGACGATAATGAAACATGGACGTTAGTGCTCACCAAAAGCACTTATTCACTCATATTAAGTTACACGTGTAAGGACAGCAGCTGGCATCTAGTCTACTGTATATCAGTCATATGACATGCACTGATCTCTAATACAGTTACAAAGTTGAGTTGAATTTGTTTTTGGTGATCAGGGTTCTACAACAAAAAGTAACTTGCATATGCGAATAAGTTGAGTTTCGGTTTTACACAAGACACAAACAGAGAGAAATGGGAAGAATGGGCATCTACAAATGGTATTTTTTATAATCCAATTTTAAGCTATCGCTGCTGCAATCCTTTATAGGGGTGCAAGTTTAGATATTGCCATAAAAACAAGAAATAATTACATGAAAGATGTATTAGAGATTTGTTGCAAATCATGTAACTGCTTGAACGTTTCACTTCTGTCTTAGTCTCATCCTTCCCTGTGCCAAATGACATTTAGTCCCACGGCATGTCTGCATGTGCCTGCATTCTAATTAGTCTGTAGCATCTGTTTTCACACGCTCACAAATACACACTCAAGCTTACAAACAAACAGAAACACAAGTTTAATGCTGCGCCTGTCTGACAAACAGGGAAGATACAAAAGGTCTGCCAGCGTGCCACTTTTGTGATGTAATGTGTACAATTTTGTGGGTGTGTCTATGTGCACTGCTGGACTAAGGGAGCAGCCCCCATGTTCGAACGCACTGCAGCAAAAGAGCCGTCTTGGAGGTTCCTATATAAAACATGATAATGATGTCCTTGGGATGCAGTGCCCCCCAGGGTTTTCTTCCAGTGGAGAAAATATGTTGTACTTCCCATTCCAGGGTGCCTTTCCGGTGGAGAAAATGAGAAGCAGCGCCCTCTAAGGTGGCCTTAAAATTGTGAAAACATTATGCAGTGCCATAAGGCAGCGCTACATACTAGAAAACTTTCTGCACACTGGTGCCCTGCCACATGCAGCTGGTGCTTTCCCCCCACCCCTCAGATAGCCTGAGTCCACCACTGGGTGTGCATGTGCTAAGTGTACATCATTAAAACATAAAAGCCAGGTGTTTATGATAGAAACACAAAACTAGTAATAAACTGTAATGAGGTTTTAAAAGGGAAGGAGTAATCATCGAGGAGCATTTCATAGGTTTGTGTTCTGCAAGATGTGCACATGTTGATATTTTAAAGCTCATACTGGTGGAACAGCTTTAATGACACACAGTGACCTAATACTCCAGGGGGGAATGTATGCATAGCTTAGTGCCACGTTTCGTTTTGCACATGGATATTAAAAGCGTATTTGGTGGTGCTCGTTTTTACATCGGGTATAAAAAAAGACGCTTTCCCGGGGCTGCTGGCGGGTTTACTCGCTCGGAAAGGATCAAGCATGAGAAAGAGATGAGGAGTTTGCATCATTCCTTTAATCTGAGTTTTAGGAGGGGGCTGGAGAGAAAGCAAGAGGGGGTGAGAAGAGAATGAGCCGACAACAAAGGGAGAAAATGACAGGGAAGAAAAGACGAAGGGAGACAAAACAAGAGAATAACAAAGGGGGAAAAATACTTAGCAGTTGTAAATTGAGAGTGGAGAAACACTCAAATATAAGAGTATTCATTCTCAGACAGGACACACAGCGCAAATACACTAATAATACACACCACACAGGCCTGCAGAGTGCAATTGTTT
Source organism: Pterois miles (assembly GCA_947000775.1). NCBI lineage: Eukaryota > Metazoa > Chordata > Actinopteri > Perciformes > Scorpaenidae > Pterois > Pterois miles. The sequence continues at coordinate 17,108,275 of CAMQGK010000308.1, forward strand.
TTTTTTTTGTTTTTTTTCTTCTATTAAGTAGATGAAACTACTGCATCTTTGACTGTGATAATATTGGGACAAGACAGTTTTGTCTTTGTGCACCACAGTGTTGATAAAATACCAATACAAAACCAACACACCACACCCTTCTTCCTCCTCTCTCCCACCCTGCCGTCACCCTGAGCAGCAGCATATTGATTCTACTTGTGAACTCCCAAGTTAAGAAAGCAGATTGGTCTCAAAGAGGACACTGACAGGCATCAGCAGCGATGGCGATCAAAGCGACAGAATGACAGGGGCAACATTGGTGGTTGGAGGGCAGACAAACATGATGCCATTCTCGATCTGGCACTTTTTACTCTGCCTGTCTGTGCTGTCGCTAACAGGAAACAGCAGGCACAGTGACACAGTTTCCATTGTCCGTTTGTTTAACTGTACATAACATTTGCTTGTTTTTCTAAATTCAAGTACTTTTTATTTTATTATTATTTTCCGCACTATAAGGCGCACCGGATTATAAGGCGCACTATCAATGCATATATCTATTTTCATACATAAGGCGCACTCGTCACTATCCGCAGCAGTCTGGTTGCTGTTACTTAGCTGTACAGTGATGAGTCCGGCCTTTGTAAAAGCCTGGGCCGATAGTGGAGTAACTCGCCCGGTGTGGCCTCCCTGTCGCAGTGAATGTGTGTTCACCTTCTGTCATCCAATGCTCCCACGCAGCTCACAGTTTAACTTTGAACGACCCGTTGACCACCATTCATCACTATATTGACAATAAGGGGGTTTCTGAGCAGTTTCCAGAACAGAAGAATTCACCATCCAATCGCTGTACAATACAGTTCCTACAGAAATCTCCAAATGTCAAAAGTTTTTGATACCAAATCATAGCATGTCTTTTTCTGTGGTGTTCCTCAAAGTCTTGGTGTCTTAATGTGGTATTTTGAAGGGATTATTGATCATTTTTATCAATTGTGGAATGGAGAAAAATAATGTTTGATTTAGTCTTGCAAGAAATGACATCAACCCAAAAATTGCTGCAACAATTCATGGGACATAATAGAGCATGGAAATGGTCATCACATACTTTTATCATCATGTTTTATGCTCTTATAATGTACTTATTATACAAATATTATTTATTTATAAAATTTATAAATTTATAAATACATTTATCTTCCTTATCAATGTTACCAACTTGACACACAGTGCTGAGCTGCATCTCAAATTAATCTTCAGGTTCCCAGCTTTCAGATGATGTACACCACTTCTATGTGTTGAACATTGATCTATCTATCTAGAAAGAAAGATATTCCTTTATTAGTCCCACAGTGGGGAAATTCAGTTTTACACTCTGTTTTTCGCACACAGTACATATACATGCGTCAATGGAGAGATGTCAGAGTGATGGGGCTGCTCCTGACAAGCACCCAGAGCAGTTGGGGGTTTGGTGCCTTGCTCAGGGGCACCTCGGCAGTGCCCAAGAGGTAAACTGGCACCTCTCCAGCAACCAGTTGGTCTTGGTCCAGGGGGGTCTTGAACCCGTGACCTCCGCGTCCTAACCCAAGTCCTTACAGACTGAGCTAGTGCCGCCCCCTATCTATCTATCTATCTATCTATCTATCTTATCCCTGTCCTCCACCCCTGCCCCTCTAAAAAAGAGAGGGCAGAATGGTAAGGGGTTAAAGAGACAGGCGCTCAAACAGAGCACTTCAGACAGAGGGGGAGTCCATTTTGAAAGTACATGATACTAAAGTGGCATTTCTCAACAGGTTATAAAATCAATGGACTGTTCTAGCAGCAGATTTGGGTCAAGTGAGCTGAGGGATATTTCATTTTATCTTATTTAAAGATGAAGATATTCCAATCAACACAGCTGTACAGAATTAGATACACACTGTGTTCTGATTCTCTTGTGATTTGTCCAGTCGATCAATCAGTCGATCAGCCTGTTTGACCGTCAGAGGTCCAGTCGGTGGGGGCGACTCAGAGAGGCACAGCAGATAAGTCCGTGTCCCTGCGGACGAGCAGAAAAACACCGCTGTCACTGCAATCATTCCAATGGTGTGAACTTGGCTTCAGCAACCGCAGCCCGGCCACGGGGGCGCCCACGAGAGAGCAGGCTGGTTGAGAGGGGGAGTCTGAGAGGAAGTGTCTTGTGCCTTAGGAGATGCCATTCTGGGAGCAGCTGGTGCCCTGGCAGGATTAGATACAGAGGAGAAGCCACGTTGACAGAGAAAGATGGAGGGCATCAAACACCCACACGGTCATCCCTCCCTCCACCTCGTCTCTCCCTCGCTCAGGGTAAACAATTCAATAAAAACTGTGCCAGAGATAGCAGTGATGCCCGCTACGATGCCAAGGCTGGCACCCCCCAGCCATCTGATATTGACAAAATACCCGGCTCACACCGAGGAGCAGATTTCATGGAGATGCTCGGCGGGTTGGCTCAGTGAAAAATGCACGCCAATGGGGGGGCGTTGCACTGCTTTGAGACACACAAATGCTCTATTTTTGTACGTCTTGTTTTAGTAAACTGTTGAAAACTGTGTCAGTTGTAACTGTTAAAGGGAGACACCCAAGGCGGAGAGAATAAAAAAGTAATATCATCATGAAACTTAGCCAGCTGATTACTTCAATCAACCCCCTAAAACCCACCTGACCATTGGTGGATTAGTGGTACAATGATCAACAACATTTGGAATGATGGGTTTAGGGTTACGTTTTGTTTTTGTTTTTTTCTTTTTAAACGGTTATAAGTTTAAAACAGTTAGTCAGTTTTCTTAAAATGTTATGTTTACATATACAAATGAGGCATTATCTTCTTAGATGTGTGCTAATTTTCATGCATTTCCAGAACAGGCTGCAGTCACACCAGATCAAGCGGTGAGGCAAAAACTCAAGTCTTCCCATTAATTTATATATTTATTATATTGATAGAAATTGATATATTGAAGAAATGCAGCCTGACATCACGCTGACAGTATGTTGACATCATATCAGCAACATTACTACAGTTTCAATGTCTGTAGAATATGTCACAGACAGTGAAAAAAGTTTTTTTTTTAAATATCTTTCACTCAAAACTTTCCATTTCAAATTAAAAGTCACCCATTTTGTTTGCTTTTACTCTGAAATATTTGCAGGACAGTGTTGAGGAAAAAGGCAGTGACTCCATAAATGAAAGTGTTGGCTTTTAATCGTGGATTATTTACAAATGAGAACATGCTTCTTATGCTTTTCCTGTCTAAATGCTTTGTCTGTGTGAAATGAAATGGTCATTACGAAAGTCAAACTCCACACTAGAGCTGCAGCGGTTCAGCCTCCACACGGTGCTCAAGCAGCCTTGTGATGTTCGAGTCAAAGGTTTTTACAGAGGAAATTAGAAAATGTCAGCCATGATTTTTTAAGGAATAAAATGTTTATAAATCAGGTTATGAATGTTATTTGAACAAACTCCTCCATAAAAACCTTTAGCACATCTAGGAATGAAACTGGAACGTTTGCTAAGTGCTTCTGATTCCTGGCTCTGAGATATTGGTCTTTATTATATAATTGCATACATTTTGCAAGACACTACTAGTGAACAAGGTAAAAAGAAATTTCCAATTAGTTTTGTAATTCAGGAGAAATCTACAGACGCAAATAGACAAAGTAAAATATCTAAATGCGTACTTTGAATGTTTTCTTTCTGCTACTGGAAGCAAAATACCCCAAAATCTCAACATTGACCAGTGCCAGGGAAAAACTGCTTTTGCTTGTAGTGTCTGTTACAAATTTTAACATTAATTACAGATAGAAAGGTAAGCTAACAGTTGAGATGAAGCAGCTAAAAGTAACTGGATATAAGAATGACATGTAGTAGAAAATGACCCTAACCCGACCCTCTTGTTATGAGAAATCTGGAGATGCCAATGCATCAGGATACTGCTCTGTGCTACTTCCATTACAGTACATTTGCACCTAAACTCAGCACATCCTGACTACATAAATCTGTGGCCCAATATAAACATAATAAGTGGTGTGGCATTTGAGTGTATTGATCAGGCTGATTATACAATTATATGCACATTCTCCCTATCGATAGCACATGCACATCATGCTGAACTTTCACTAATCTGGAAACAAACCAGGTGAAATCATTGACACTAAATATATTCAGCAGGTCGGTGGAAGCACAGCCCACCTGCTGCAGCCTAGAAAATGGGGATATCTTTATGGGGTGCTGCAAAGATATAGATGCCATTTTGGACCAGCAGAGTGATACAAATAAACATAACATAAACTTTATCTGGACCGCTTTAGCGGGTCACGATTCTTTTTTATGCTTTTTTTATGCACTCTGGCACCTAATTTACATTCAAAGTAAGCTACGGCTTAATAGGCTAATTTTAAAAATATATGCCTCAAAAACTGTACATTCCAGATTAATTATGAATTCTGGTATAAAAATAATAAATATATAAATAAATATATAAATATAAATAAATAAAAAGGCTCTACCATTTCTCCTGTAACTTGTGTCAGTCAGCGCTGACCACCAGTCAGTCATCCCATTCCACACCACTTCCTGATGAAATGAAATTTCCAGGAAACAAATAAAACCCAGTTTGTAGCTCAAGCAGCTCATTTAGTCATCAGTCTTTTAATGTAAGTCAATGAAAATGTGTCAGTGGTAAACATGTTTAATGGGAAATTGTCAAAGCTGGAAACAAGTAAAATGAGAGACTGAGTGATTCCCGCACATACTCACCTGTTCATCAGACGAACAACTGTTTTCCTGAGCAGTGCTGCACGGGCTGAAATCCATCTAGATGCTGTCCTTTCTGTTGATTACCACAATTTCACAGTTCATGTGAAAGTCATCTAAAAACCAATTAAACAGGTTCACGCTACATTCCTCCCCATTTCCACAGATCACAGGGAACTGCCAGCAGAATTAAAAGGTAAGATCTGGTAATTACCTCCAAAAAATTTCAGATCTATTATGTGATTTCTCCACTGGGCTTATCACGGCCTTATCAGACTGCAGACTGATTACCGAGCGAAACTCTGTGATGAAAAATTAGCAAGAAATAGCTAAATGGGGTGTAAAATAACATAAAACAGCATACACTCACAGAGACATACCAGCTCCCCTCAGGTGATGAGGTGATTGTGGATTCTGGATAAAAACTCCCCAGCCCCCTCCCCCCTTCTCCTGGCAGCAACAGACGGATAGAAAGATGAAAGGACAGGTGGATGTGTGACAAAATGAAAGGGGGAAAGACTAGATGAAAGAGAGGTCAAGTGTGAGAGATGGAGCGACAGGTTTTCATCATATCTTTTTTTTTATGATTAATGGCCTGTCACCTCACAGCCGTGATTAGCCTGGTTCACTCCACGCATTTACAATTGGTGATAGCACTTCACGGGTGAGTTGGTTCACATCTGGCGGCCATGAGAAGATAAAGGCACGGAGGAAAATGCAGACTAAGATGAAGGCATGGAGTCAGCTGCCCATTGAGAAAAATGAAAGGAAGTGTGTCAACTTCAAATAATTTGCCTTGGCTTTGTGGGAAACTTGATGTGTGGAGGTGAAGTTGGGAGGACAGGTTGCCGGTGAGTGATACGCTGCATGTAGTGACAGTAAATCAGTTCACTCACATGTACAACATTTCAGAACAAACTGAGCAGCCCAGTCTCACCAAATGGTGTACGAATGACATGGTAACTTGCAGGTAATTTTGCATGCAATAACAACACCTTTGTTGCTTTTGGTGTGTCACATGTACGCCGTGTAGTCTGTACTGACTGCAACACAAACGTATCAGCATGAATGTGCTACACTCAAAGCTAGTGATGTAGAATAAATGGTGCCATGCCATTGTTCCAATGGCCTATTGTTGTAAGTATCCCAATAGTCCGAAAAACGTCCCGACAGCCTGTTATCCCAAACAGAAGCACTTGGATAATTATTATGCAAAATGATGTCATCAGACCTTCCTAGTCACAATATTGTTTTTAACTACCGTGGCGAAGGTATGACCCGCCCTACTTCTGGCTGGCTTATCCTGATATCCATCCATCCATCCATCCATCCATCGTCAACCGCTTGTCCCGTTAGGGGTCGCGGGGGGGCTGGAGCCGATCCCAGCTGGCATAGAGCGAAGGCGGGGTTCACCCTGGACAGGTCGCCAGTCCATCGCAGGGCACATAGAGACAGACAACATAGAGACAGACAACCATTCACGCTCACATTCACACCTACGGGCAATTTAGAGTCATCAATTAACCTAAACAGCATGTCTTTGGACTGTGGGAGGAAGCCGGAGTACCCGGAGAGAACCCACGCTTACACGGGGAGAACATGCAAACTCCACACAGAAGAGTCCCAAGCCGGAATCGAAACCTGCGACCCTCTTGCTGTGAGGCGAGAGTGCTAACCACTGCACCACCGTGCAGCCCTATCCTGATATCCTTGAAGCTTAAAGCTTCAGTAAGGAGACTTCTTTGGCAAAATTCCATGACAATTTCAGCATATTGTAATACAAGTGTTCGGAGAGAAAACCAGACTTCTGCTCCTGCTCATGGCTCTGTTTTCAGGCTTTAAAACATCTAACCTGTGACAGGAGACTTTGACCAATCACAGCTCATTTAAGAGAGAGTTTTCCTGTTGAGTGTTCCTATTGGTTGTGCTCCGGCTGGTGGATCAGATCTCAACATGGCTGCCAGGTCACAAACATTCCCATTTCACAGCTAAACAGTGAACAAGATGTTTCTGAAAACATTTGAGGACTCTGCAAACATTTGCTAATTATTGGGGAAAAACTACACCTTCATGCTTTTAAATATTTATATTAATACCACATACATATGCTAAGTGAAGACAAGTCTGCTGACATGGAATTATTTGCACATTAATGCATTATTTTTGCTTAATTAATGACCTCATTACCATAAGTGTTTAATATATCACGGTGACTATGGCATGACATTAGGCAGTGCCTCTTTTTTTATATTTCACTTCTATAGCCTGCATATTTAAAGTTGGACTCATTAATAAATTACTGGCTCTTTGCCAGTAATAGACAAAGATTGAGTTAATTTCCAGGACCTCCTGGGAGTCAACAATGCTGGTGAAACCAACACTGGGGGATTTGTTTCACTAGAAGACACCAACAGTTGTGACACACTGAGAAATGATGGGAGCTGTAGTTTCTGCGACACCATCAATATCAATAATATATAATGGTTTTTAAAATACTCAAAATCACAAAGGGTTTGAAATCGAATAGGCTCTGTGGTAGACACTCATTTATGTTAGAACATGGTTAGTAGATCACTGTTTCACAGGGTCGCTGTTTCAGACAGAGCGGTAAAAGAAACTTTCAATGAGAGATTGCATTTACTAACACAAGCTAGCAGAAGAAAAGTTAGCATGAAGGCAACATCAGGACTTTACCTCCAGTTTCCAGACCGGCAAGTCCCTGATGACATTACTTTATAACATCGATTGAGTCAGTTTACACCTTTGCTTTTATTTGCCGGTATGCATCCCTCAACCTCAAACAGAAAAACTCATTAACAAGGGTGATCAAAGTCAGCAGCAGCAACCACTTCCAGAAAACAGTGGCTGAACAGCTACAGCTGGCTGGGCTTTGTTAATTTGATGTTAGTGTGCCCACACTCCCAGCATCCCTGAAATACCCAGCACATGGTCTAATTCTCCAAAATAGAAGTAACAACAAGGAGGTTATTAGTAGGGTAGTATCTGGAACATGGAAGGGGGCAATTTAACCTCTGAAAAACTCCAATACTGATGCAGAGGTGGCAGATGTGTTGGACAGGTTAGCCTGTACCTGGGATGCAGCCAAAGCGACATTAGCTAGTGAGTCGGAGTGGAAGTTGAAGTGAGGCAAACAAACACCAGCTTGCATCACTAACATGTCTTGTCACCTGTGGAGGTGGGGTGGAGCTGCTGGGGATGGGGTGTTAAAAATTGCAAAAATGCATCACATGCAATAGCCTCAGAAAGGCTAAATAACAAAAGCTATTGTTGCAAAATCACCAATGTCTCTCTCTACAACAATGTCTCTCTCTACAACCACTAAAAGCAAGCATGCTAAGAAACCAAACTGTGATGTGTTCTGTCGATCGATCTTCTGTTTTTGCACCACACCTACAGCTGCTCCTCCGTCCTTGATGAACTATGATGTGATAGGGGGCAGCAGTAGCTCAGTCTGTAGGGAGTTGGCTTGGGAACTGGAGGGTCACCGGTTCAAGTCCCACCATGGACCAAGAACTGAGTGTGAACTGGTAGCTGGAGAGGTGCCAGTTTACCTCTTGGGCACTGCCGAGGTGCCCCTGAGCAAGGCACCAAACCCCAAACTGCTCGGGGCGCTTGTCAGGAGCAGCCCCCTCACTCTGACACCTCTCCATTGATGCATGTGCATGTGTGTGTTTCAGGTCTGCATGTACCGTTTTTAAGTCAACAAACAGAGTGTAAATTGAATTTCCCCTCGTGGGACTAATAAAGGTTGTTGTTGTTCTTCTTCTTCTTCTAAATGCCACATTGCATCACAGCAGTCAGTGGGAGTGATGGTGACCAATATCATTTGAAGTGCAAGTTTTAAGAAAAAACACAGATACAATTCAGGCTTTTATTCAGAAAAGTGTTATACTGGACTCCAAAAGTTACCTTGGCTGCATCCCCCCTGGCGCCAACCCCACTCCCACGGACTAATGGCTATAGAACTTTTTCACAGCACACATACTGACCTGTCTCAACAGGAAAAGCGGAGCACATTAATGACCCCTTCAATATCTGTTGTGAGTTATACTGTAGGTCTTTAGTGGCTCAAGCTGCTTTGCCTTCTTTAGCTGGGGGCCCCTCTGGACCAAGGATGATTAGTACTGGCATTATATTTAGGGCACGAGCACCGACGTCGGGCAGGGAAGGCCTTTTTGAAACTGAGGGAATTACTGTAATATTATTACACAGTTATACTTGAATGGTTGTCATTGTTGCTGCTGTTATTGGTGGTGAATAGTTTGGAACAGAAACTGGAGAGGAAGAAGTGAAAACACAGCCCACACTGTTGCTGTGTGTTGATAGCTGTTTAAAGGTACAATGTGAAAGATCTGGAGGGATTAGACTCGGCGCTGAGGTTTGGGGGGGCTGAATGAGTTCCTACTGTTCTGCTAAGTGAAGGTCTTCCTCCTAGAGATGCTGGTGGAGTACTCCACGGCCGGCAGCATCGGTTCCTCCTCTGGCCAGGAGCAGCACTCCGTCTCGGTGCTCAGAGCCAACACCGACACCATGCTGCTGGAAGCCCGAGCCATATTGCTGGGCGCTCTGTAGCGAAGGGAGGCATGGCAGAACCAGAACAAGGACTGCCAAGACTGTCAGACCCTGCTGCAGTGAAATGAAAGGTTTTATAAAGTGAATCTGGTGCTCACAAACACTAGCCCAGTGCTTTTGTCCACAGGGCTGCCAAAATCAACTCAAAAAGAAAGCTCTTTACAGTAGCTTTATTAAGACATTCACTTAATAAGTCAAATCCCCATAGTCATATTGCTTAGAAATATGTGTAGAAAGTAGTTTACATGTTTTTTAATACACACTGAACACAGTGAACTATTTGTCAATGATAATACAAAGCTGGTGCTGCAAAAGATGAAGCTCTTAAGTCACATACACCAGCAGCACCTTTAATGGAGTATAAAAAGGATGGTCCAATGGACTCCAAAAACTTGTGAAAGTCAGAGCAGACATTGAAAAGGATGCTTATGGGAAGAAATGAGGTTCCAATTTGTTGAAGAATGGCTTGTCTGATAAGAAAAACAGAGTCACAACAATGAGGGAGAGAGAAAAAGTGGAGATTAAGCAGTGAGAAAGACGGAGGCAGAGGGAGAGATTCAGAGACAGAATATTCAGAACATCTGTTGTCGGAGCTGATGATAATGCCTCATTATTGTAGTCATTAGGGAAGCAGAAAATGACAGGAAATGACAGAGTGACAGAAAAAGGAGGAGTAATAAGTCTACAAAGAGAGACAGATCCACAGCGCAGGCCGAGGGATGGAATGGACGGTTCACCTACTTTTTTTATTTGGAGAATAGAGTTTACCATTTCTAAAGATAAAGTAAAACTTAATTGATCACTGTGGGGAAATTGGCTTTCTACAGCAGGTTATAGGGTTCAGCAGGGAAATAGATAGCTATATGAGCCCTGAGCAAAACATAAAGTGGCAATAAAACCAAACAATAAAAGAAGAGCAAACAAGACATTAGAAGCAAAGGAAAAGATTAATTCTAAACAACGAGAAAGGATTGCAGGGTTATGTAAGCATATGCTGCCAAATATACAGAAAGGGGAAGAAGCATAAGGGTCAGTAGCCACGCTAAAGAACCTAATTGTAAAATGGTTGAATGTTGAGGCCTGCTAGAAAGTGTACATCATTGTAATTCATTTAGTTAATTCACAGCATCTGAGCTGCTGTGTTTACGAGCCGGCGATGTGATATTTGTTTTCAGTTTTGTTGTGGTTGATATTAAGCAATCCGTCAACTCCCAGCACTTCAAATACCGCAGCTTGGTCAGTCCCTGTGTCAAACACCGATGCATGGAAGTACTCTTTAGTGCATGCATGTGATGCACTCACCCAGGTCATTACAGTCAGAGCAACTGGTGTAGTAAAAAGTATGAGATAATCCACACAGGGTGGGTGGGAGGTGTGGTGGATGGGTCAAACACAGGACTTCCACTCCAGAGACCGCTGTTCGCATCCCATGTGAAATTAAAACTCAACGTTGACGTTGTTTCATCAGTTGCTTGTCAGTGACTAGTCTAGTCTAGTCTGGGGGCGGCAGTAGCTCAGTCTGTAGGGAGTTGGCTTGGGAACCGGAGGGTCACCGGTTCATGTCCCGCCATGGACCAAGAACTGAGTGTGAACTGGTAGCTGGAGAGGTGCCAGTTTACCTCTTGGGCACTGCCGAGGTGGCCCTGAGCAAGACACCAAACCCCCAACTGCTCGGGGCGCTTGTCAGGAGCAGCCCCATCACTCTGACATCTCTCCATTGTTGCATGTTTGTGCATGTGTGTGTTCGGGTCTGCATGTACCGTGTATAAGTTAACAACAGAGTGAAAAAATTGAATTTCCCCTCATGGGACTAATAAAGGACTATCTTCTCCTTCTTCTTCTTCTTCTGAAATTTAACAAAAAAGTCAAATGTCTCCTGGTGAAATAATGGAATAATGGTGAGGCATTAAATGCACTCGCTAGTCATACGAGTCATTAGTCAATCAAGTTAATGTCAACCGATGTTTAAACCTAAACTTCCTGTGAGGACAGAAGTTGATTTTGAAAAGACACTATGCATTAAACAAGTGTATATTGATATGCTGATGCTAGAGGGGTACCCATAGTGTCATAGTGACCAAGCTGTGGTATCTGGAGCATTTTCATCATTCAGCTATACTACTCTCAAATGTGACTGTGCTGATATTTATATTTGCAAACCAGATATTAGTGTGATTAGTTGGTGTCTCTGCCAGTAATCTCTCCAGATTATAAACCTTGTGGGGGAGCAGCATGGTAGCAGTAAATTAGTTGTTGATACATTTGATGAGTAATTACAGTCCTCATTTATATATGAGTGGTCTGTTTTTATTATACTCCCATTATTATTAATTTGTATCATTTCTAGAGATCACAACCTAAAATAAATCAACATGACAAAGGTTATGATTATGTAACTCTAGTTCTAAAAGCACTTCATTGGACTTTACGGGTAACTGCTCTCTTCCAATCACATATATACTTTCACCGACTGAGGATTGCATGAATGTAGCCAGCCAATCAGGATGCGCCTTCCAAATATCTGCAGCCTCACAGTATATATGGCAGCAACCAGCGCTGGATGTGTGTGGCAGGAGGGAAGGTGGAGGGTTCCACAAACACAAGGCTTTCATCCAGGACATGGTAGTTTCTGTCGTTTCACTTTCACGTTTCAATCACCTGTTCATATTCACAACATTTTGTTTGGTTTCTATCTTGTGCACGGATATGACGACATAGGCATTATATTACACATTCCTGCAGACTTTGTTATGCTATTTCACCAACAGACATTTGGCTGCAGTAGTGGAAACATGGAAGGAAGGATGTTGATGTGCAGCACAGGGAGCATTTGTATGTGCCAGATGATGGAACTGATGGACATCGAGTGTAGACTGGAGACAGAAGTAAATGAAGGGGCAAACTGGGATAATGTTGAAAATCCAGCAGATGGGGAATTCACCATGTGCATTGTGAAAACCATAATCTCTGCACCAGTCTGCACAAGTAAGTAACAAACAGTATCATTTTAAGATCAAAAACAGCATCTGATCCCTGATTGTCAGTTCCGTGATTGTCTCTTTTCATTGCTCCTATAAGCTGCAGACCTGAGTGGAGTTTGTCAGGGAGGTGGATTGCAGTGAGCTGTGGAGTGAAAAACAGCCTTCCAGAGTGATGAGATGACCTGTGCCAGCTCGACTCCACAGCCACACAACCTGATGGAGAGGGGAGGAAAAAAAAAGTTCAAAATCACTATGTCAGCTTTCTGGCCCTCACCATAATGGCTTCCAGAGGGGGATAAGGAGCGTAGACTTTCCTAATAAGAGGAGGTGTGGAAAAAAAAGGATGTGTGTGTTTTTTGTTTTTTATTTATTTTTATTTTTTGGGGGGGAGGAGGGGCATTGGAGTTGGAGGTATGAGGCATTAAGATAGGTGAGGAGACGGGAGTTTGGATGCAGGGGAGCATCAAGATTCGCTCCAGGTAAATTATTGAAATACTACAACGATAACTGGGAATTCAAAGTGTTTTACTGTTTATTCAGTAAAGACCAATATGTAATTTGTGCAAATAACGTCTTCGAGATTTTATGTTTGTACACATCATTTCCCTTGTGGTGTAGATGCCTGATCCCCACATCAGTCATTTATGCACAACATGCTCCCTTGTTTTGTTGTTCAGCATCACTGCTGCAAACCTCCTCATTAATATGGGTGGCTTGATTGAAGGTCCCCCACTGGCCACAACCAGAAAGTGCTGAGGCATAAAAATACAGCAGGTCAACACAACCAAACTCTGAGTTACCACACAAATTAATGCCGTCTAAACGCCAAATCTCAAAGACCGTATTTGTGCAAAAGGCGTTCCATACTGAGTGAATGAATGATCAGGTTGTAGTTGTGACAGGCAGTAGTGATGTATTTCTATGTGTTTTGTTGGTGAGGAACTATAGAAAATAATCACTTGAATCTGCAGCTCCCCTCGACTTCACGGAGCTATATAATGAGTTTCAGCTCGTTGTTTAGCTGTCCAGGTACAGGTGTACTGTTTTGGTTCCCTCTCACTGCTCTCATTGTGTCATGTTCTGATAAAAACAGCAGACAGACACAGTTAGACACTAGCTGGTGAACATAGTGGAGTAGTTAGCAGCTAAAGAAACAGATGTTTTTCTCAGAGCTAAAGGAGAGTGACTACCACACTCCAAATGAATAATTGCTTTGTAACTGCCTGTAGTGTAATACTGTAATAATAGTGTATGGCATTGTTGTAATCACAACTTGTTTCTGCTTCCCCAAAGTGGCTAAAAAAACCTACAGTATGTTTGCTTTATTTCATCCATTACTGACTGTTAGCTCACCACACTAATGCAACTCATTGGCTACACTCTCATGATTGCGTTCACTGTCTATTGTGTTTCTACATGTTTTGACACACAAGGAAGCAGACAGTTATTATAGCTAGAGGGAAAAAGATAGCACTTGCTCTAAGTGAACTACATAAACCTGGACCTCACCAAAACCAGACGCTTTAGTTAGCACAATGGTTCACATGTAACCCTGAATCCAACATTTTGTTCAGATGACAGGAAAAGGTTAAGAAAATAGGCTGCACCAGATATTACATATTTCAGCAGGTTCGATAGTGATCGTGCTGTGGGTGAAAGTGCAGTGAGAGTACAGGTCCACGCCTTAGCAAAGCAAACTGTCATCTGTTCAAACTGTGTAAGAGTCTTGACCGAGCGGCAATGTGCATCAAGCACCCCAGTCTGACATCATGTGCAGTTCTGAGATATTTCTCTGACACTTTAACACTGAAAACAATCTCCCATCAGGTGTTGTACACAGTGGCAAACCGACAGCGATGCAGAAATGCTTGGCAGCCACTGAGAATGCTTTAGGCAATGTGTTCTGCTTGATCAAGGTAGAAAAGATGCCGTCGCTGTCACCTTCTGTATCTTTCTCAGTCATGGAGAACAGAGATTTAGCAGGCGGACATAGTGGCTTGAGAGTGGCTATATTAGGGTGACATGTTGCACATATATTGGACAGAACCTGTCAAAGTGGCCACAAGGCCTGCAGATTAGGCTTGTATCTACCACAGCAGGACCTCTGATGGTCCTGTAGGGAAAACTTCAGAGTCTCCAAGACGAAATTTTTATGACTGCACAGCTGCATCAGATAGAAATATAGATGCGCTGTACACCATTTTGTATGTATTCCCATGTAATTCAGCCTGACAAGCAGTATTTGGTTCTTTGGAAAGTTAATATGAAGCTCTGTCAGTTTGAACAAATTGCACCCACACAACACAAGTTTATAACCATGTATCTGCCAAACCATCTGCTGTGCTCAAAAAGTTAACACACATTTTACAGTCAGGTTTTTCTATAGACATTTCATATAGATGCACTTAATCGTTATATTATTTCAATGTAAATCCATCTAATCCATGCAATTAATTTCAAGAGCAAATCCCCCAGGGGAGAGAATCACTTTTCTTTCCAGTAAAGGATTTTTCTGCCATTGCAGCAATGGTTTTATCAGTGTGGGCGTCATATTTTCCAAAAGTGTATTCAGTATCTCACTTTTTAAAAACAGGCCTTTAAATAACTGCATAATGCAAGATGGATTACCTGTGATAATCCAATATACTCAGCAATTGACAGCTGTGACGAAGCTCGGAGGCAGTAATGTGATCAGTGTGCTGTAATTGGTGTAATCATGAAAACAAATCTCTGCATCCGTGTTTGCTCATCGGAGAAAACCTTGTCTGTATGTCTGTGTAAAAGCTTTTATTATCAGAGGAAGCCTAAAGGGAGACAGTTGTTGGTTTTCCTAAAAGTAAAGATAAGTTAAGATGTTCATCAATGTCTTAGCATCATTTATTCAAATTTTAATTACTGATGAATGTGTTAATGAGTTCAGTAACAGTAACTATGTCAAGTGAAGTGAAGGACATAAAGTACAGACTACTAGAGCGTGAATGTGATAGACATGACAATACCTGAGCGGGCATCTAATCTAACGGGGGGGTCTGAGGGTTCAACACAGAAAACGTTTAAGCAATGACAGTGGATAGACGACGCACTGATTTTTGACATGGTAAAAGTGTGTTGGATGTCATGATTTAAATGAAAAGTGAGAGGGATTTGTCCTGTCCCCATATCATAGCTGTGACACTCATGGCTGTCACGACACAACAATCCAATCAAGGCATGGAAAAGTAACCGAAAGCTCTTTGTCTACCTGTCTGACGGAGTCTTTATCAAGTTTTAATTTTTCTACATTTTATGTCATGTTATTATATTTCATTTCAATTTTCATTTATCATTGTTGCAGCCCAAAAGTGATTCTCTAGCTGTAAAAATATGTAGCCCATACACCAAGGTCAGTGTGTGTCATAGCTGACGTATATTTACGATCTGGTGTCTATCGTTCAATGCTACCGAATCCACAGCAGCTCGACAGGCTAGCTACGTATGCATTTCAGATCCCAAAAAAGAAAAGTCTTAGAGTGAGAAAGATAATTTAATAGTGCATGGACAGATTTGAAAACCAACAAAAACAAGCAACTGAAAGACATTTCCAGAGCAAGCACACTGCGTTTGCTGGAAAGCCGCTAGGAGCTTCCCGCCAAATCTGCTGAGACGTTTCTTCAGTGGCCTACTTCTTATTTGCACTTGGCCTGCATAATACTTTTTAGGCTGTGGTACCTTCATTAAATGTCTCTTTTGAGTAAGGGTTGCTGACCCCTGATTTTCAGCTGTGACCTGCAGCTAATAATTTTGTTTCTTCAAGAGTTACATGTGGGCATTCCCTGTCTTCATATAGCAACACACAGCCTAATAAGCTGAGCTGCATTTAACTTAAAACGTTTTTGGTTTGCTTTTTTTTTTTTTCAGCCAGAACAATCAGTCAGAACGTATAAGAGGCTGAAGGAAAGAAGAATGAAAATAGGGTTTCTACAAGTATGTCGTCCTCTGGTTAATTAGCCTCAGGTCAGAAGTAAATTAATGCTGGTGAGTGAGTGAGCCCTTGAGCCATTTGGAGGCAATCTGAGACTCTGAATTACTGAGTCTCGGTAAGACATAAATGTTGTGTTTTTATGTCACCTTATTGAAATAGGTTGTTAGTAGTTGTTCTTTGTCATTGATGCTATTGAGCAGAGGATATGGCTGCCACAGAATGCAGTACATTATAGCAGTGTTAGTGGCATTTTTTTGTCAGCTGTATAAAAATATCTTGTCTGAATTCATTCAAATGTGACCCACGTAGCCTACACTGCTACACTGTTCTGGTTCCCGTCATTTACGGTGAACATTAAGACAGTTGTATTTCTAAAAGGCAACAAACAACTTTACCTTTATCCTTGATTTCCTACTTATGGTGTCGGTATATGATGAGGTGGGAGTTGCACACAGGTTGCATTCATATATGCATATGTCTGAATGAAAATGACGATTGGCAGTTAATATGTGATTTTTACTGAAAGACAACAGACTTACCTCCTTGGGGGCGGCAGTAGCTCAGTCTGTAGGGAGTTGGCTTGGGAACCGGAGGGTCACCGGTTCAAGTCCCACCATGGACCAAGAACTGAGTGTGAACTGGTAGCTGGAGAGGTGCCAGTTTACCTCTTGGGCACTGCCGAGGTGCCCCTGAGCAAGGCACCAAACCCCCAATTGCTCGGGGCGCTTGTCAGGAGCAGCCCCATCACTCTGACACCTCTCCATTGTTGCATGTTTGTGCATGTGTGTGTTCGGGTCTGCATGTACCGTGTATAAGTTAACAACAGAGTGAAAAAATTTAATTTCCCCTCGTGGGACTAGTAAAGGACTATCTTCTTCTTCTTCTTCTTCTTCTTTACATGAATATACTACCATGATACAAGTTAAAAGGGGAAGTAACAGATCATGAAGAGAAAATGATTGAAGACAGTCTTTTGAAGCAGAAAACAAATACAGTCTAAAACTTGGGAGTAGTACTCTTGAGTTGGTTCTGCTGGTAATCTGCCCACTTTGGTATAAAATTGCAGGCATGTTAATGTGGTTTCAGATCAGTCCGATGAGCTGCAGCGTCCAATCGCTAACAGAGAAAAATGACTTCTGTGAAGGCTGAACTTGTGTATCTTCACTCCACGTACCTCAGACTGGAAGTAAGAGGACTGGAACGGCCTACAGACTGAAACAATTTCCAGGTCAAGCCAGGATCAAATAAGAGAATTGGCATGTACCCATACAACTTATCAGAGGTTGCCAGTGCCATTTACCACTTTGTCGGTACTTAGGATGTTCCTGGAGGTAAATATTTTAACCTTATGAGCTGTTGCAGACTGCCTGAACATATACTACAAGAACCAAGGACTCAACAATTGAGACACACATTGTGTTATCTAGATTCCTTGTCATTTAGGATAGAGGTCCTGAAAATATTTAACCTCAAATATATCTTCTTTTCTGAGATACTGTCATGACCACATTGCAAAATGTTGTGAGGACACTAAGGCTTAAAATTGTGCTTCCTTATGGCGGGTAGACGGAGTGGTTCAAGCTTACTTTTCTGCTGCGTTCACTGTAAGTCAGTCAACAGAATAACGTCAGCTGAATGTCTACAATGTAAAATGTAAATGTAGCCTCAAATCACATATTCTTTTACACTGTGTCACTGTGCTCCTCTTCATGTTCTTTATCATCATCCAACATGTCAGGCCCCCCCTTATCATTTCCTTTCCACCCTCCCCTCCTCATCTCTTCCTTTCCTCCCTCCCTCA
This sequence comes from Pterois miles, assembly GCA_947000775.1. Lineage (NCBI taxonomy): Eukaryota > Metazoa > Chordata > Actinopteri > Perciformes > Scorpaenidae > Pterois > Pterois miles. The sequence goes on from CAMQGK010000308.1 coordinate 17,126,355, forward strand.
TTCTGGTAGAACAACAGAAACCAAGTCGATGGCAGTGACAGGTGACGCTTTGGATGAAAGTCCCTGACTCCAGCGGCTGTCACAGTGCTCAGTAGAGAAATGAAAGAACCAAAGGCAGAAAGGGTTTAGTTGGAGGGGAATGGAGGGAGGTGAGGAAGGAGCGGAGGTGTAGAACTGAAGTCAGGGAGTGTCGCCCCGGGGGCTATGAGCCTCTAATTGACTGCAGTGGGTTGACGGAGGCTCTTTGTGACTGTCACTTCCAAAACACACAGAGACGCAAGCAATTTTTTATTTCTATAGTTGTGAGGGCCTTCTGTTCCTTTCACCCCCTCCTAAACATCTACTCTCGCATGCCCAGGCTTAACCCTAACCAAACCTTATCTTAAATCTAATTTTAGATGTCCATACCAGCATTTCTGACAGTTGAATATCAGACAGACTTCTGTTAATTTGAATGGAACGGACACAACCACTGTATGAGTTTGGAGAGTCAAAACAAATCAAGTTTAACATTGATGTTTGACACACAAAGAACAAACTCACTGCTAACCAACTGTAAATGCTTTTTACTGTGATGACTTCTGCAGGTCACACTTAAATTGGTTAAATAAGCTAGTTTTTTGGCCACTTCTATGCACCACATCAAGCTGTCAACACAACTTTGACATAATTATGATCACCTTATTAAGTTGATATGGCTTACATGTTAGCAGCTGCCTATATATACACATACAGCAGACACAATGCAATTAGCATTTAATTGAAGTGTCTGTGTTCATCTGATGAATATTAAGTCCAATCTTCACTCTCCTTTTAGCTCTGGTTTTGGTCTCCACCAGCTCCTGAGAATGAATCACTATGTTCACCAGGTCATGCAGCTAAATGTGTCTGTCTGCTGGTGCTGAGCAGGCTGTGTTGGCTACAGTGGGTTTACCTTTTCCACCGCTGCTGGAAACCAGGCTGATGAGAGCAAAACAAAACAGTGACGTTGTGGGTTCTAAAAACCCAAACAGAGGTTCCACAGGGCTGAGGACAACTGCTGAGTTGATCATAATTAGCATAATTATGATTACAGTAGCTTCAAGACCGTCTTTCTAATCAACATGTCACACCTAAATGAAAAAAATAGGTATTTTGTTAGTGTCTTCCAGACAGAAGGATCTCATCCCTACTTGTCCTATTTGTGATTTGGGCAAAAGGACATCACTGTAAAGACACAGAGTACTTTTGTGTGGTATCTTGACGCTGAAGGTTCACATATGGTTATATAACATTGTAATATAGTCAGGGTTAACATTGTAACACATGGTTACTGATGTTAAATGGTGGTGGTTAAGTTTAGGAAGCGTGAAAATATATCATGGTTTGGCTTAACTGTAATGTAAACGTAACACTTTTTTTAGGATTAGGCAACAAAATGGTTTAGTAACGGCCAGGCCAAACTGGGTACGTCAGAGTGCACGCCTCACTGAACTACTGCATCTCTCACATGTATGGTGTCCACACCAGCAGCGTTTCTGCTGCTACTGCCAGCCATTTCTTTCTACATAGATTTGGCCTTTCATGCCATTATAAACATCATTTATGTATTTATGTATTTTAGACAGAAGAAGGTTAGGAAGGGTGTGTTCATTTGTACATAATAGTAATAATCCATGTCAATACATGATCAAAAGATCATTTTCACTGCTTATGTTTGTAGTGAATCACACGTGGCACACAGAAAAAATAGGCAAATTTCTAGAAGACAGGCAGCGGACATGATGCAGATGTAGGTGGTGTGTCTGCTCTAACCTGTTACCGTGGATGCTCAAATAAAAAAGAAATGATTCTGTAATGCACACATGCTGCTTATGTGGGCAGATGTGACAGAACATCACAACATAACGCTGTTAGTAAAAATCACAAAACCTTTGTTTTCACATGGGACAGAAACTCATGTCCCATAAGTAAAACTCCTGTGTTTGTTTAACCCATCCACCATCCCTCCTACCCGCCCTTAGAGGACTTTTCGCTGTTATTACTACATTGGTTGCTATGAGTGCCTTGGACTTAGTTGAAAGCCTGGTGTGTCTCATGCCCAAGCGTTGGTATTTGACGCCCTGGGAGTGACACCAGACTGTTCAGAACAATCCAGCGACTCGTAAATGAGTTTGCTCCTCCCGAGTTGACATCTGTTCAAGTTTAGTTCATTAAAACTACTTGAGAATGTGGAAAAATCATCTTCACTGTTAAAAGAAACCAACATCAACTGTCCCACACTGTGTATGACCAACCATTCACCCCCACCTCATCTCTACATCCTTCCACAGCATTAAAACACACTACTTCTGCTGATAGCTGTATTTTGGATGTATTCCGACAAATTAGACTCTCTTTCCCCCAACCTATTTTTCCTTTTTACCACTCTCCTGACGCACTCCACACACACACACACACACACACACACACACAGAAAGCCACTGCAACTCTAGAAAACTGGTGACAGATGTACCCATGGAGGTTTTCGAAGCCTTTTATCATGCCAAAGTTCCAGTGGGACTCATTCAGATGGACTGCTCTGACAAAAACATGTTGGTAATGGCCACGCCACATATAGCTGAAGCTGGGTACCAGAGGGAACAGGGGGCTATTCGGATGACTGGATGGGTGGATTAATAGATAGATGGCTTGATGGAAAAATGTACGAGTGGTGTGTGAGTGGTGAGAGAAAACAGAGGGGGGCGCTGCTGAGATCCCAAGAGGTCAAGAGCAGATGGCGTTTGTCTTTGGATGTGTGATCTTGTTGTGGCAGCAGGGAAGCACACATACACAAAGTTTTGGTAGGAAAAACAAAAAGTAACACAACTATGGTCAAGACAGCTTGAGGAAGGAATGTTGGAGATGTCCTTCCTCACTTATTGTGGTAAAAGTGTAGAGATACTGAATGTCTTCACATTTACATCTCATGTAAAACCTTATGGATCTTTTTTGAAAATTCAGTTTTTTGTTGCCTTTATGGATGGGAAAAAAAATGAGCGTGACCATGATTACCCCAATGAAGCTGAGCAGGGATGTCTAAAGAAAACTGGACTGACGGAAGAGCTAGCGTCAGACTTGGTGAAGGTTGGAGGTTGGTGGACGTTGTGTTTTCAAGACACTGTAAGGTCTTAACAAAGGGTATATACAAAATGCATACTGTATATGGAAATAGAAATGTATATTAGCTTATCTTCACCAGTGGTAAAACCTGTTTACCTGTGTCCCTCATAAATCAAAAAGAAAATACCACTCTTACTTTTTCACCAAGCCTCTTTTACATATCATCACCACTAAAACCAGAGTTGGAGCTTCTCCTGAAATTAATTCTCAGATCTTGCCTAGAGCTGGCACTGTCCCCACCTTTCACCTAACTAATGACATTACAGCACAGGCTCATGCGCCTGCACAGTTTCCTTTATACTGAAATATCAGCAACAGTAATGTGTGTTGCTTTTTGCTGTACAATCATCAATAGTCTGTATGGGTTGTGGCCATCCCAATGGGATTAACATAAAAATGCTTCAAGGTTGTAGCAGTCTGATTTTCTGCTTCCTCCAAATTATTGTATTCTGATTCTTGCTGTCCATTTCCCTTGTAGCTGTGAACGAAACATCTCTGCATGAAACCATGTTGTCTATTCTGACCTGAGGGAATAGGAAAAAGAAATATCCTGCAAACTGCAAAACAGGCCCCAAAATGTGAGGTACTTTACTTACTGTGTTTCCTCGCTGCTCCTCTGCGCTGCCTCACACACTTTCATGTAATATTCCTGATAAATAAATCAGACACAACCACATGGTCATAGCACACACACACACACACACACACAGAAACATACAAGGCACACTGTCAACATCCTGATTCCATTGCCCTCTGGACTGATTTCACTCTTATGCATAATGCATTAGCTAAATGCTTAAGATGAATTATTAGGATGTTTTATTCAGGAAAGGGCCAGGGCTGCCTCCTCTCTCTCTGTTAAGGACGGCTGGTTTGGGGGGATGAGGCGCCGAAGTGCACGGGCGCTGTGGAACATGATTTGGATTAATTAGTAATGGTGAGTGTAAGGTTCTGGAGATGTACCATTAATGCAGACAGGCTGAGGGCTACGGTGCTTACAGCTACATTCCTCTTATCTGCGAGAGTGGAAAGGATGCCAGGGTCCAGAGTTTAATCCTCAGATCAGTGGACCAACGTACAGCAGCTCTACATTGTGTCCCTTCAGCGCAAACTGAACAGTAATGACCTTTAATCAAAGTGGACATTACATTTCATGCAGTACTTTTTTTGAATGATGATCCTTATCACCTGTCCTTGGTGTTGTCACACCGGGGTACGAAACAGGTTTGGACTCACAAGCAGACTCACAAAATCAGGGCAGTTGCGTCTTTAATACAAAAATGGGTTGGTACACGAGATAGCAAAACAACAGCAGACAAATCCAAATCGCTAGGCTAGGGGCAACGTCGTGAAAACAGGCAGAGATTTAACTGGCACGGAATATCAAAAAACACGGGGAGATCGCTGGTACGCACTTGCAATAAGAGACGAACTGGCACAGGAGGAAAAGGGAGCACACATTAAATACTAGTGAAGGGAGTGATTAACGATTCACAGGTGGACACAATCAGGGCGGGGAGACGACAATCAGAACCAGGTGAATGGTGTTAGACTGGATCAGAGGGAGTGCTCGAAGGTGCGGGCGGAGGAGCATGCAAACCGGAAGTGAAGTGTCCTAAAATGAGAAAGGAAGTATAATACAAAATAAAACAGGAAGTGCAAACACAGAACATGCAAACACAGAAACAAAAGCTAAGTCCTAACATTCATGACAGGTGTCAGGGGAGCTTGAACATCCTACGGGCTTACTGCTTCATATGATTTCCAGCCTGCCAAGAAATATTAGAATTATGAATGCGGTAATGTTGATGGGTTGGTTGTTTGGCCAGACCTCTACTTTGGAGTGAAATGACTCGTTAGCAATATCTTGAACTAGCACGTAACCTCCAGAGGCCTGTACTACAAAGCAGTTCAACATACCCAAGGTATCTTCTCGTTATCCAGCTTAACCAACCCTGACAGCCACGATCATGCTAAGCAGTCCTACAACAGTGGTTATCAACACGGAAAGTCAATCCAGGGCTTCTACATCTGGCTATGAGCGTGTTCACATAACAGGGGCGGGGTTGGCAGCATCTGACCAGTCACAAACATGGACAAGTCTCCTGTGATCAGACTAGATGTCCTTTCTGCACTTCTCAGTTTAAACTGTTTTAGCCTGGTTTGTGACTATAACTTCTTCGTATTTATGTAATATTATCATACGATCCACACACAAGCCTCAGAAGGCAGTGTTTTCATACGAGTTGATCTGGAGCAGGTTATGTGTTATGTGTTGAGCACGAGTTACCATGGCGATCTACCCCGTTAAGCAGTGAACTACCATCGTAGGACTGAAACACCAGGGTTAACACTGAAGTTACCTCACTAACCCCAATCCTCCTTCGTAGTACAGGCCTCTGGTGGAAAGTATGTTATCATTTAACAAAGCAGCATGCTACGGACTTGAATGCAAGGAGCAAAATCCAGCTTTCAAAGATTGTCTTGAAGGGAAGGGGAACTGACAAGTCACAGAAACAACTTTGCAATCCACAGTCTATGACATGACACAAAACATAACACACATCCACTGCATACACGGGTAAATTCACAAAAGGACAAAAGACAAAAAGAAAGACTGTGATTCTCAAATCATCTGCAATGAACTGCACCCCTAAGTGCACTGCCCAGTATGCCTTTGTTTAAATTTCGTAACATGCATACATTTAGCACAAAATTAGTTTCTTTCTATGCAAATGAGTGTCATTGCAAAAACAGTCCAATTTACAAAGATCAGCACCAATAGTCACACGCAGTTAACTTTTAGCATCTTCAGAGAGTCGGTGGAAACTGAAGCACATTTCTAAGGTTGTGTCCGCTCAAACTTAATTCATTTTGGATGCAGCCATTGCATTTCAGTGACAGGATGAAATGACAGTTGTTTCATTGCATCCTGTTGACAGGCTCCACTCCTCACAATCAACCCACTGGCCTGAAGCACGTTTATACTCTGCCACATGGATAACTGCACTCAGCTGCAAAACTTTATGGCTGTGTTTGCACTATAATATAATTAGCGCAATCTATTTAGCGAATCAGAACTTGAGACGATGCAGATAGTGGTTGCAAATGATGTGCAATTCATGGTGCTATCGGCGGCCGCAATTCATTCTTTATGATTTTGCCCCTCAGGTTTTGATTTGCTCCCATCTGGCTGTCGATTTAGGGTCCCAAGGGCCATCAAATATGTATACAGAATGACTGCATTAGGGAATACTTGTTATTTTATAAGATGTGCTCTCTTTTAATATTCATATAACTTATCTGCTACTTTCCCATTTGCACTAGTGTATATAACAGACAGTATGTTTGTCTGTTTTAATGTGTGTTTCATGTGTCTTGTGTACCTCTGCTGTACTTGGGATTATCCAAAGACAAATTTCTACTGAGTTGGACAATAAAGTCAACCTAATCTAATGTAAACCAATCCAAGGTCCCCAGAGAACGAATCCTAAAGACTTTGGTGATCCCTTGACTTTTTTATCTGGTGCCTATTTACAATCTACATCCATTACATTTGCTATTAGAAGTTGAAGTCATGTTTCAACAAATTTTAGCTGTAATCTCTGACGTTTAAGAACTGTGCTGTTATTACAATCATGTCTGAACTAACCGTAACTCCCCGACTCATTGAGCCCTGACATTTGGCCCACAGTGGTCTAGGGTTGATGGGAAATGTTGTTTGTTAAAGGCTGCGGAAAGAGCAGAAATACTGACTGATATTTCATTACTTTATCTAAATATATGAAGCGAGCCACATGACATGCTACTGAGAAAGGCTTTGTTTCAAAAGCTTTATTTTTTATTTGTCTTTCTCTGTATTTGTATTCACTTGTATCATCAATTTATAAAAATAAAAAAATAAAAATAAAATAAAAAGGCCACCTGCCAGTCTGCCGAACAGGCAAAACGCACAACAAAACGACATGTTGAGTGTGGTTAGCTGATAGATAGATGATGGATAGAGCTACACATTTCAAGGTTACTTGCAACGACTATTCACTGTAAACACAATACTGCTGGCTGTAGATCCTTCGTTTTTTTATACACTCCCACTCGTTATTTTATCAACTTCACTACCTACCTGATGTATCAGTTGTCTGAGTTGTGAGCTGGTGTCAGTGTGTGGTGTGTTCATAGTGGGAGAGAGAGATGGTGGATGTGCTCAGAGCAGACACCTGTTGGCTATCAGAGCAGAGAACAAATCAACAGTAAAGTTGTGAAGTGGTTGGAAATACATAGTGTAGTTTCAGTTTGTCAATGAATAAATGCTGCAGCTCCTCAAGACCTCAGTAAAGCTCCTGTGTATTGCTATTATATATCTGCACGCATCCATGTATGCACTTGAGCTAGAATGTGGATACCGTTATGTGTACAGTACCCTCCCAACCCCTGAAAAATGTTCGCTCCCACGAAAGCCACAGTGTAATTTGAACACTAGAATGTATCATGCATGTCATGTCTAAATATAATGAGCACTGAATGACAAATGTTATGTTAATTTATGTCTAAATGATCTAAATATTATTCCTTCATTTAGTAAATAGATTTCAAATTGGTTTAATTTCAGACCACAAAGAGACAGATTAAGAAATGAATGGTCACTCCACAGCAGCAGAGGACGATATGTCCTGACTGTTAGTCCCTAACATGGGTCAAGTACCAAAACATTGGGTCTGACATTTCCCATAATGCAACTGGATCTGTCAGACAGATTCCAATCAAGATTTCAATGACAAGTTAGGATTAGTGTATGTTTTCGAAGGTAGCACAAGGGCATCAACGAGTAAGATGATGACTTTCCTCACTGAGTATCAACTAAAACAATAGAAGAATAATACAAGATTATGATGTCTCGTGACATCTCCAACACCGGACTTGTATTTCTGCATTAGTAAACTCCTGAAGAGGTATACTCTTCATTATAGGCAGTGTATGACAATACACTTTTAAGAGTCAGTTATGTCATTACCTCACTGCCAATGCAGCTAATGGCTTGTAAGGTGTTTATATTCATATCCATAATTATTTCTGTAGAGGCCCCAATGGACATACTACTTAGCAGATAATGATCATTAACGATCATTATTATTTTCATTATTATCACCAAACATAATCATGCTTTGGTGTGATGGTCCACTTTAGTGTGTGTGTGTGTGTGTGTGTGTGTGTGTGTGTGTGTGTGTGTGTGTGTGTGTGTGTGTGTGTGTGTGTGCTATGTCCGGGGTCCGCCATATTAAGCGCCAGCTGCCCTTACTGACCACCGGTACAAATATTTACTCATAAACTGCTCAAACTTAAAAAGACATTTCATCTGTTCTGCCTCATTCTCATGCAGAAGTTAACAAGTTAAAGTTTATACACTGTATTTAGGATGAAATATATCCTTGTCTACTGTCGAGCGGTTGACATGCTCATTTGATTGTAAATCTTGAAAAGTATCAGGTGTCAGGCAACAGCAAGAACAGAAGGAACAAAATCTCCAGCACTCATAGATAAAGTGTGTTTTTTTATTACATTGACCAAACAAGTGAACTTGTTTCAGCAATAAGCCTTCGTCAGCGTGATTGATGGACACGTAGAGTTTTAAATACTAGACACCAATCAGGGAAGAGACTGGAAGAGACTATAGAAATGTTGTGTGTTGGGGCCTTTTCTCAATAGAGACTATAGGAAATGTCTATTAATAAATTTTATATCAATATTATAAAATCTATTACTGGTGGGGTTTGCTGTGTTACCACCTTATATTTTTTTGGTCTTGGGCTTTCTAAGTTGATGTTTTTGATGGTATTGCTGGTTATTTCCAACTGTTTTTGTCATGCCTCCTTTGTTGTTAGAGATGTCGGACATGACATTCACAGATGAATGTGATTGTGGAATCTTCCAGTCTCTTCCCTGATTGGTGTCTGTGACTCTGAGTATTTAAAAAGAAGAAGAAGAAGAAGAAGATCTACCTTTATTAGTCCCACAATGGGGAAATTCAATTTACACTCTGTTAAACTCTTACATGGTACATGCAGACCTGAAACACACATACATGCATTAATGGAGAGATGTCAGAGTGAGGGGGCTGCTCCTGACAAGCGCCCCGAGCAGTTGGGGGTTTGGTGCCTTGCTCAGGGGCACCTCGGCAGTGCCCAAGAGGTAAACTGGCACCTCTCCAGCTACCAGTTCACACTCAGTTTTTGGTCCATGTCGGGACTTGAACCGGTGACCCTCCGGTTCCCAAGCCAACTCCCTACAGACTGAGCTACTGCCGCCCCCACAGACCCCACAAAAATGGCTCTACGTCTCCATCAATCACGCTGACGAAGGCTTATTGCTGAAACGCATATTTTTTTTGTAGTAGTAGTATAATAAAAAAGACATTATCCATGAGAGATTTTGTTCCTTTATACATACATAAAACATACAGTATATATCATTGCATATATCATATACCACCATTTATTAATACTTCAGCTGTGCAATAAAAACAACAACAACAACAACCAATAATACTGGTTTACTGGCATGAACACTGCATTCATGTATACAGTATATTTAAACTAACTTTTGGATTTATTTATACTAGTCTTGCATTTTTACACACTTACTGATCGATCCTATTTTTCATCATTATTATTTGCAGTGTTGTTACGCATATTTCTTATTTATATTTTCTTTTGAATTTTCTATGTTTAATATATAAGCATTAGTGCTGTCAGGCGATTAAGAAAATTAATTTAATTAATGGATTTGTAATTAATGAATCTAATTAATCGCATTTTAATGTCATACCTGCTAAAGGCCCCCAAATAAAGAATTTGAATTCTAGGACATTACAAAATTGTAGTGCATGACTAATCAATAGAATACACCAAGAAGAGAAGATTTGAAATCCACATTTTTATTGGTTAAGTGTGCTTTATAAATGAAATTCAAAAGAAAAAAGGTCAACATCAGCAAACCAATTAGGCCAGGTGCATTTCTCAAAAATGCAATACAAATACAGTTAAATAAAATAAATAAAATTCAGAAATAAAATAAGGCTGAGTCTCAAATAGGCACATAAGCAGACTCTCAATCAAAATGAATACTAAAGCTGACTCAATACAGCAATTCAAAATGAATAGTATAACATGCCTCTAAATAAGGCAACATCAATAGCAAGATGCCAACAGGCATTTCCTTTAAAAGGTAAGCTAACGTTACAGGAACTGACAACAGTTGCTCAGTCAAACAAGCTTGTCTACATTGTGTGAGTGTGAGGCTGCCCTCTTCTTTTGAATGATGTTACCTGCGAGTGAAAAGAGTCTCTCACCTGGCCCAGACGTGGCAGCGGTAGCCAGGTAGGAGGAGAGGACAGCTGTTCATAAGCTCCTGCGTGAGCTGCCACCACTCCAGTGGACACTCATGCATTCCAATGCACGGCTCAGCTTTGTAGCGGGCTAGAGGCCCCTGCTCCTCCTTGTCCGAGTCAGAGTCCGAGTGAAAGGTCCGAGTGGGCTTGCCTCGCTCTCTTGTGTCGCGTCCATCTCTGTTGTCAGTCAGCTTTTGACTAGTGGCGCAGGTACGAAGTGACGCCACTGCAGCCTTCGGGTCACTCAATGGGCCAAATTTAAAATGCTTGCGCATTGACTTGCCACTCATGATTAATTGCGTTAATTTTTATAGCGCGTTAATTTGCAGCGTAATTAATTAATCTAATTAACGCGTTAAACTGACAGCCCTAATAAATATATTTCAATTTTAGATTGGGAGCAAAATGTAACTCAATTTTCCCCCAGGGATCAATATAGTATTTCTAATTGTGATATTTCTTTATAGTTTCCTTGCCAGAGAGGGTGAAGTTCGTCCCGAAGCTTGCCACTGTATTCATACCCTCCACCTTAAAGAAGGGTGCTTCATCCAGCAGCTCCAACCAGGAGCAGGAGGGTGTAGGGACCGGATTGGAGTTGGTCCTATATGTCACTCACTGACTGAAACCCCTTAGTGGTCAGCATGTTAGGCTGTACTCCCATTGCACAATATGTTAATATTTACAAATTAACATGGGGTCTGACCACACCTGCACACACACACACACAATATGTTGCACCTATGATGACCTGGAAATGCTCCCTCTCTGTGTGTGTTGCAGTCGTAGGTCCAACAGATGGTCTGATCAGTGTTGCATATGTTCTGTCTGCACCCACACGACAAGTAAAACATGACTCCACTTACAACTTCATTTCCACCCCAGTTACTCTGCTTATGTGGGGGGGCATCCCATTTCCTCTTTAACTTATGCAGCAGACGCCTAGTTTGAGCATTTTCTAATCATACCAATAATAATCTCTTCCATAGGGTATTGTTGTGAGACATTGCATATTAAAGTCATATTACACAGAAACTGAGGGAACAGTTGTATTCATTCAGACTCATTCAGTTGCTCAGACAGTCTGGCCTGTGTGACTGTGAGCCACAGCTCCACTGGTGGGTCCAGGAAAGAAACACCACAAGACAACACAACCTAAAGTAATAATAAATATAATGGATGCAGTATAATATTAATGTTACTATAAATATAAAACATTTATTCAACACTTACACAATACATCTTAATCAAGATTAAGCTATCCCTACAAAAGGTAATGCGCTGTTATTCCTGTATCTCCCACAGAATCAGTTAATGTGTGATTCACGAAATCGTGAACCAGGAAATATAAAGAGCGCTGAATGCAGCGTAGGGAGGAGGATGGGGTGGATATATACTGTAAGAAATATCAGACTTCCAGCCAGGAGACCAGCATTCATGTCCTTTACAGCTTATCATCTGTCTGATGTGGAGAAAGCACCGATGGGATCATTGGTAATTATGAATAATTAATAAAGCTAATGCTGATGTGCCACCTGCATAAAAATGCTCTGTGTAGATTTATTAAGTCTGAAGAAGCTACGGGGTGCGGACCTTATGTGTTTTTCATTGCTGTCTTCTGCTGATCCAGCACTGACCAATCACGGTACGCCCGGAGCAAGAATTATTAATCTGATGACAACTCTGGGCTTCATAAATGTAGGAACATAAAACACTGAAGCCAAGAAAAACTGAATCTACATCCTGCCCTTTTCTGAAGTTTTGCCAGATTTTTCCACTGTGATACAGATCGTTAAAAGCAGCGGGTGACAGATGAAACAGAAACATTACTGCATATTCAACATGCCTCTGATCTCTGTGTGGAGTTGATTAACTTATGTATGTTCCCTCTGTGTGTGTATGTGTGTGTCCTTTGAATGTGCACTTGTATATGAATCATTTATTTTAATTTCACTTTACGCTTACAGATGTGATAAATTCTATAAAGAGCAGACGCCTTTGTCCACCTAAGCGACGCACATCTGAGAGTTCGTACAACATAAACAAGGGTCTAGATAAGAGCGAACAACGTGAGGAAGTGCCGACAAAAACTTCAAGTCTGACCAGACAGTGCACAGACGCTGTAGCGACTACTATCAATTAAAAAGCTAAGAGGCTGAAGTAGGCTCTTCACTGTGTGACTCGCTCCAAAGGTCCAGTCGTTTTCCTGTTTATTAACTGAAAGGAATTACAAATAATAAGGTTAGAATAACTAAATGTGCAGTGTCGTGATGAGACGTGACCCTATCTCACCCTGTCTAACTTCCATAGTTCAAGGAAGGTGGAAGGTGAACAGGAAACATAGGTGAAACCACACTTCTGTCCCAATTACTGGAAGTGATGTTAACCACAAATAATACTAATAATAAACAACAGGGGCTGCAGCAGTGGTTAGCACTCTCGCCTCACAGCAAGAGGGTCGCAGGTTCGATTCCGGCTTGGGACTCTTCTGTGTGGAGTTTGCATGTTCTCCCCGTGTCAGTGTGGGTTTTCTCCGGGTACTCCGGCTTCCTCCCACCGTCCAAAGACGTGCTGTTTAGGTTAATTGATGACTCTAAATTGCCCGTAGGTGTGGATGTGAGCGTGAATGTGGTTGTCTGTCTCTATGTGCCCTGCGATGGACTGGCGACCTGTCCAGGGTGTATCCTGCCTTCGCCCTATGCCAGCTGGGATCGGCTCCAGCTCCCCCGCGACCCCTAACGGGACAAGCGGTTGACGATGGATGGATGGATAAACAGGCTAAATACACACTTTGGCTCCTACACAGTCAATGCACAAGGTGGATCATCATCATCATCATTAGCCACAACATCATCATCATGAATATCCAAACCAACATCTTCACTCGTCATCATCACAGTACGGAAGGTTCTTCTGATAATGATCATCATCAACATCATCAACATCAAAGTCAGTATCACTGTCATTAACATAATCAGTAGCATCAGTGTCATTCGGTGACACTGACTCAGAGGTGACTTGGAGGTGTTCATGAGACAGCTGGGTCTTTAGCTCTTTCTTAAGGTGGAACGGGACTCTGCTGATCAAATGGAGTTCGTAACTCATTCCTCCACCGGGGGACGACAGAGGAGAAGAGTCTAGCTAGCGACTTAGGGCCTGTTTTGAGTACCAGGCGCCTTTCAATGGCAGAGCGTAGTGGACAGGAAGGAGTGTAGACCTGGATGAAGAAGTTCAAGCTGTTTTTGCTGCTGCTTTGTAAGCAAGCAACAGGGTTTTGAATTTGATGCAAGCTGCAACTAGGAGCCAGTGGAGGGATATGAACAGCTGAGTGAAATGTGCTGTTTTGGGTCAGTTGAAGACCAGTCACACTGCTGTGTTCTGGATCATCTGCAGAGGTTTGAATGTGCATGCAGGGAGGCAAAGAGTTGCAGTCGTCAAGGCGTGATATTACAAGAGCCTGTACCAGGAGATGTGTTGCATGCTCTGACAGGAGGGGCTCATCTTCCTGATGTTGTACAGGGCTAATCAACACGACTGAGCAATAGAGGACAAGGAAATTTTAAAGGTTAGCTGGTTGTCAATCATCACACCCAGATTCGGGGCAGACTTTGTGGGTCTGAGTTTGGTTGGTCTAAGCTGGATACTGATCTATGGTACAGAGGGACTGGCTGGGTTGACAAGGAGCTGAAGGTGGTGTTCTCTCATCCATTTAGAGTTCTGAATTACTCGTATTATACTTAATTTAGCCTTAACGTCAGCCTTTGTCTTTCTTTTCTGCACAATTCCCGGAGTTCTGAACCCAGCAGTCACCGTCCCATCTGCCTATATCAGCCCTTCAACAGGTCTGCTGCTGGTTTGCTGTGTACCTCTGTCTGGAACAGAATCCTCAGGGTGATGGGCGGACAGCTGTCTGGGTGGCTTGGTTGCTGTTTCAGCCACTTTGGGATGATTCCTGCTCTGTCCTAGTTTCTAAATCACTTCAAAAACATGTTGATTGAAAAAAGTTTTCTGTTTTTCACCATGTTTTTTTTTTTCTCACAGTCCCTTAACTCCCCTATTCTCTCCTTCCTCTCTCAGCCCCTCACTATCTCCCTCCCTCGTGACCCTCGATAAACAGCATCTCTTTCAAGTGGTGTAAAATGGCGGGCCATACCAGGGTTTGACAGATTCTAGTCGTCACCGCCACTGTGATTCTAGCCTGGGCTTTTTTGAAGTCACTCAGAGATAAACACATTTTTGGCTGCAGGAGGGAGAGAAGGAGGGGGAGGTAAAGGGAGAGAAAAAAGGCAAGAGGAAACAGAGAGAGCGTAGGAGGGAGAAAAGGACTGGGGGAAGGAATGATAGAGGAAATGTGAGTTGAGCTGTGAAGTTTGTGCGGAGGGCTCTTCTGATCTGCTGCCTTTACTGATTGGAAGGACAGACGCTTCCTGTCAACTGTCCCACGCACAGCTGGACTGAGGAGAAAAGCACCCTTTGTCTGTCAGGTGCATGTTCGGTGCAAGAGGCAGCTGCTGTTAAGAATTACGGGATTAACGGGATGTTTGTTGTTTCTGTGATGCACTTTACACACAATTGTATCATCCAGCAGGATTTGAATATTATGATATCTTAAGTACGGGAGTTACTTGTCAGATGGATCAACTTTGACTTGTTGGATCACACTGAACATGAACAGCAGTCTCCTGGGCAAAAGTCCTGTTTTTTTTCTCCTTAGTTCGCTGCTCTTTAAACTTCCCAGTTCACAATTACATGGATTACAAACAAATTGATCTTGTGCTGGCCATCACAAAATAAAAAAAGTGAAATTCATTTTTATGTACACAAATCAATATATGAAAATTTGTGACTATATCACAAACTCCTTCTTTCTTTAAAGCGGAGTCCAGCACAGGGATTCAGCCTGTCTGGCTTGAGGTCCAGTAAAAAAAAGATTTTCCAGCAACAGACACACATGCACACAAATGCTAAAGATGTGCTGCACTTTAACATAAGTTATGTAGCTCCACCACAAATAAAACTGTAGACATGAGGAAGCAATAGTAGAAAAACCAAAACAATAAAAAATAGAAACATATCTTTGAGTTTGTCGACCACTCCTACATTAGCCTCCTCAGCTTGACAGTATACTCAACCACTGACATGATGTAATAGCTAGTTACTTGTGCCATCTGATCAGCCAATCAGAGGGCAGCATGTATGAAGAAGAAGAAGAAGAAGATCTACCTTTATTAGTCCCACAATGGGGAAATTCAATTTACACTCTGTTAAACTCATACATGGTACATGCAGACCTGAAACACACATACATGCATTAATGGAGAGATGTCAGAGTGATGGGGCTGCTCCTGACAAGCGCCCCGAGCAGTTGGGGGTTTGGTGCCTTGCTCAGGGGCACCTCGGCAGTGCCCAAGAGGTAAACTGGCACCTCTCCAGCTACCAGTTCACACTCAGTTTTTGGTCCATGTCGGGACTTGAACCGGTGACCCTCCGGTTCCCAAGCCAACTCCCTACAGCTACTGCCGCCCCCCATGTATGTTTACTAAAGTGAAAGCTGAGTGTTGGGGAGTGGGGAAGGGGGGCAATCGTACTCGGGCACAGTACGAATCAATCTCACCTAATATGAAAACGCCCTGAGATGGGGACACTTCCTGGACCAGACTACATTTCAGTACTCTACTCACACCATGGCAACAGCATCACTGCTATTAAAAAACAACAAAAAGTAAAATGCAGCAGGGACATAATGAGTGTCACTAAACTGGAGCTACAGCAGTGTAAAGAGCGACCATCAGCATTTGTTAGGAGCAAGATATGAGTAATCCTGCTCAGTGTAATCAGTTCCTTCCCGCGCCGCTTGCTGACTGTTGGCCAGTTGGAACCACAATGTGCTTGAAGTTCAAGCCTGTGGGAGACGTAGGCGGCTGTTGTTTGGTCTTGGTGTTGTTGATGGTCGAGAGACGGAGGAGAAAGGGAACAGAGACCCCAGGAGAGAGAGCAAATAAGAAAAGGCTGGAAGATGAAAAACATCATGTGGAAACAGAGAGAGAGAGGGAGGTAATGGAGACCTTTGAACAGCAGCACTCTGGGCCCTTGAAAGGATTCTGGTGTCTCCAGAGCACTCCGTGACACTCGGCTCATGCACACACACACTGTCATACACCAGCAAATAGACACATGCACACACAATAATACACAAGTCTGACTACTAGCAGAAATAATGGGGGGGCAATCAGTAGATGGCAGAACTCAGGCCTCAGAGCGCAATGATTTAAAGTGAAATACCATTTTAAATATCTCTCTTGCTTTTCAAAGCTCAGGGTGACATTTCCCCTCAGTGAAAAGCACATTTTGTTCCCTTGATTCTTTAGTTGATGGTCACATACTATCTTGACTTTACCTGTTTGATATTGTCTGTAAAGGCCAAGTAGGTGACAGAACAAAAAGGTTATAAACAGAGTGTGTGTGGGTGTAAAGCACAAAGGCCTCTCAATATAGTACAATCAACCTCCAAAAATAACTGAGCATTTTCAGCCGTTCAGATGGCTCTGGTGTTGTCCTCGTAGTAAGTAGTCTTCCCCACACTGAATTCCCATTTTAAAGTTTTCTTGTCTCCCTGATAATGTAGTAGTCGCATATGTTGTGATGCTTTTTGGTAACAATGACAATCTGAACGTAAGCAAATTTACAACACTTCATCAGTTCACTTATTAACAAAACACAATTCCACAGTCATCCAAAATTGAGCCAGAATCTGAAAGTGAATTCATTTAATCTGCAGTCTGTTATCAGTTTTCTCGAAACTTTTATCTTTAGCGCCACCTAGTAATCTGCTAATATACGCAAAATTCTGTGATTCAGTTAACTTGCTGCTGCTGTCTGATTTTGTCCTAACTCCTTTCACAATAAAGTCATTTGATCTGCTGTTCAAATAATAATATTAATCGCTGCAGCTTTAAAAAATCTGAAAACAAAAACAAGCTGATCAGATTCTGTTGGCACTGTTTAACTTTGATATGTGATTTATATTAAGGTGATCAGCAATCAAAAAACTAAGATGAACATCAATGTAATTACAATATTGTCCACTTAAAATTCACACTCAAACAATAATTACAGTGCTAATATTTTCAGTGTCTAATTCAAAAAACTCCTATCTGTTGTATTGTACAGAAGGTGTGTGAGAACATGGAGGGATGCTGTTGTGCTTTCTGGCTGTATTGTATCAGTGCAGATGTGTTTTCAGCATCTCTCTCCCTCTCTCCCTCTTTCTCTCTCCCCCTTCTCTCTCTCTTTCCCTCTCTTTCTCCCAGTCTTCCCACAGGGCTCTCTGGGCTCTCCTGGTATTTCTCTCTGATTTCCATCTTTGCATCATCTGACATTGCAAGCCCTTCTCCGACACTGGGATCAGCCCAGTTCTCCACTTCACAGGCAGTACTGTCGGTGTGTGTGTGTGTGTTTGTGTGTGTGTGTGTGTGAGAACTACCAGCACACAAAGATACAAACACACGCACAAACATATACTGAGCCACCCCCGGGGCCTCACTGCAACTTCCTACACTGTGAACAACAACCAAACTGCAAAGTTAGCAACCCCTGTGATAGCACACATACATTATGTTTGACACCTAAACCACCCTGAGGACAGGGCAGATGGGGTGGTTACACTGGCCTTTGCATGTGGGTGCAGTAATGACTGTTTGTATGAGTGTATGACCAGTAACAGACAACGAGCTGTCAAACAAATAGTGGGTAGGCCTTCGGTTAGCGGAGCTCTAACAACTCACATTCAGCCAGCACAAACCCCAGCACCGCAGGGTCTCAGCAAACTTTGTGTTGCTGTGGTTCCACAGGTTAGACCCAGCGCTCCACCAGCCTCCTGTGACTCCTTCTGGGGTGCTGGCTTAATTTGGGTTGCTACAGCCGCTAACTGAAGGTCCTGCCTTCTCCCCTCCCAACGAAGTAGTATTCTGGTGGCAGCAAGGGCGAACGGAAAATAAAAGTCGTTTAATCTTTTGTACCTCCTTGGATTTAAAGCTGCAGTGGGTAGAAATGGAGCACCACCAGCCGGAGCACAGCCAATAGGAACGCTCTTTCTCTGAAATGACCTGTGATTAGCCAAAGTCTTCCGTCATGGACTCGATTTTTTTAAAGCCTGAAAACAGCCATGAAGAGGTGCAGAAGTCCAGTTTTCTCTTAGAAAACTTGTATTACTATATGCTGAAAGGTTATTTTGGAATTTTGGCCTAATGATGCCAAAAATGTGTTGCCTTCTGAAGCTTCAATCCAAAAAACAAACTATAAAATGTGCACAGACCGGGTACCATCAATGTGATTGACAAGCCCACGGCTCTACTTCTTCATGCTGTCATGTTGGACTGAGGGCAGATTTGACAGTGACTAGAGGTGAAAGTGGTATTTCAAGACAGGCTGGGCCAGGGCTGGAGCTGGTTAGCATTCTCACTTCAGAAGATATCTCTGCAACACAGTGCATAGACATCTTTGACAGAACTTCAACACTGTAACCTCACTCTGAGGAAAAGTTCATCTTTTAAATGTTTTAAACTAAAATTCGGCCCAGATCTTAAGAGGTAGACACCTTTAGGAGCAAGAGGAGAGTGTGGAAAAGGAAAACTCATATATTCACTCAGCAGAAATGTCTGTCATACCTGTTTGTATCGGTGTGTGTGGGTGTGCAGTCTCCTCTCTTTAGCCACAGTCCTTGAGAATGAAAACAGAAAAGGTGATCCAGGTGCTGCTGTATCTCAGGAGCTGTAGTGTTTTCTTCAAGTGCTTGTTGAAGTGCCATGTCTAAAATGCTTGTGGTCGTAAGCTTTACAACTTGTAACGCTCTTCTTTTTATTGCATATGCTTTGAAAGATGGATTTCTGTTTTCCACTTCACCAGTGAGACTTCTCGTGGTTGTCTCGCAGGTAAAATATTCAGGTGAAGTAGATCATGAATTAGGATTGTTAAAAATTCATTCCTCAAATTAAAAAAAAAAAAAAAAATGCTGATGAAACTTAGGGCAAGGTAAGTGCAGCAGTGTTGTGGACATACTTTGAAAGCATGCACCCCATGGTGATTTAATCGTGGGTATACCCCAGTATCAGCTGCTCTGCTCTGCATGGCCTCATGGGGCAACCAGCCTGCAAACAGCAGTTCAAAAAGAGGTTCAGTGGTTACATAGCCCAAAAGTTCCCCGAAAGCCTGAGAAACCTGGATTATCCAAGCATCAAAACTGGAGAAGAGAAATATTTGATAAACGCTCCACAACTGATGCAGCACATGGTGCTGGGCTTTAAACACAAGTCCCACTAGAGGACGTCAGGCCCTCTTGCCTCCCTCGTGGAGTCTGTTTCTGACAGTTTGGTCAGAAACATGTACACCAGTAGCCTGCTGGAGGTCATTTTGCAGGGCTCCGGTAGCACTCCCCCTGCCCCTCCTCATAGCTGTTTGCAGCTGTAGCTCAGCGGGTAGAGCAGGTTGTCTTTTAACCACAAGGTTGAAGGTTTGATCCCTGGCTCCTCCTGTCTGCATGTCGAAGTGTCTTTGAGCGAGACACTGAAACCCCAAGTTGCTCCCGGGGCGCTAACAATAGCCCATTGCTCCTAAAATACTTCAGATGGGTTAAATGCAGAGGTCAGATTTCATGTATGTACCCGTATGTATGGGACAAATAAAGGTTTGTTATTCACAAAGGAGCAGATACCAATCCAGCTGCTGGGCTGATGCCCTTCTACGGCCCTGTCCAGCCCTCCTGGTATAACAGCCAGTCTCCTGGTATCTCCATGCTCATGAGACTGTGCTGGGAGACACAGTTCAGTTACACTGTACATGTGTTATATCCAGTGGTCTTAATGTTATGGCTGATCAGAATCCTTTAAAAAAAATCTTGAATTGCTGTTTTGGCCAAATCATTGCTCTCTACACACTACAGGAACAAACTGTTAAATTTAACATAACTTGTTGTTATGTGTGGGGTCGCTCACATTTTGAAAATCTGTTAAGATCTGAAAAATCTTTTAGTGTGGACCAGCCTTAGGTTGTACCTTCTTATCTTATATACTTGAACCAATTCCAGCTGACATTGAGTAAAAGGTGTTGTACACCCTGGACAGGTGGAGACAGACAACCACTCACATTCACACCTACAAGCAATATGTTGTCAACAGTTAACCTAATTAACCTAACTTGCATATCTTTGGACTGTGGGAGGAAGTCGGGGTACCCAGAGGAAACCCATACAGGCACAGTGAGAGCATGCAAACTCAAACCCAGGATCTTCTTGCTGTGAGGTGACACTGCTCCAACCACAAAACAATGCACAGTGATTTCTAATACTATGATAAATGATTTTGTAACTCAGGAACGTTATCATGATGACAGTAATTTCATCTTTGGCTGTGATAATCACAGTAGAAATACAGCGTTTAGCCAAGTTCATCAAAGTTTTTGCTAAAAGACATAGCATTTTTTGGTGATAGCCTCATTGTTTATCTGGTGAGGAAATCTGTTGTATCTGAAGAAGCATTGTCCGAGCTGGTTCAAGTTCAGCATGAGTGTATTTACCCCTGTGGCATACAGGTGCGACATTGCTGCTGGTTTATTTTACTGTATTTCCTTACCTGACTTTTCATTTGCCATTCTCTGCTTCAATGAGCACATGGCCCACCAAACAGGATGAGATCTGTAGTCGTCCCAGAGAGAGAGAGAGAGAGATGCTCCCCCGAATCCTAACTGTCCTCCAGGCTACAGTGTCAATCCCTCTAATAAGGGCGTGTGTGTGTGTGTGTGTGTGTGTGTGTGTGTGTGTGTGTAGGAAAGGTCATGTCTCCCACAAGACCTGTACAATAATCAGGCTGTTTCCAACACAGGATAAAACAACAGTGTGGAACTAAAAAAATGCACATTGTCCACCTGGAGGGACATTTACAGGATGGACTGGGACATTCGGGCTTCATCCCTGACTGGCAGAATCCCCAGAAATGGTCCTCAGTCAATAGCAGAGTACTTCCTGCTGTGCTCTGTGTGTGTGTGTGTGTGTGTTAGATCAATCAGTGACACCCAAAGATTACTATACTTTCAAGTACTACCCCCACAACCAGGGCCGTTTTGGGGGATGAAATGCCAGAACTCAATTTAGGCCCTGGTTCCTGTGGTTGAAACACAATGAGTTCCTCAAAAGGTTCCTAGTTCCAGTGAAAAGTTCCTTTGGTCAAAAAGTAACTTCTCGTCTTTATTTACTGAGGCCTGGATCAGTATAGGCTGATGTTTTAAGGATGGTTAAAACAAGCTTCCTGTTTGTCGACACCATTCACAACTGCATTCAGATGGGACAACAATAGCTGAATATCAGCCACCTCAACGTTAAGATATGAAATACGAGAAATACTAAAATGTCACAGGCCAGCTCAGAGTGGTGTGTATCCAGTCTCTTGTAGTATAAGTATGAGGATAGCTTCGCTGGCACTATTTTACAAAACAAACAAAACAAGCAGTTTTCATGATGCTATATGGAAAGACAAGTATTGGTTTAGTACGTTTGCTTTGTGGTTGAATGTAATGTTGTAAAATGGTACTTCACTGATTTAGTATTGCATTTCCATAAAGTTGGAGGACTTACAAGAGACATTTTAAATAAATAATGTTCTAAATCCAATCAGCAAAGGCTGATGTCCTGACTTTTAGTCCCCACTGGCTAAGCTCCAAACACACTGAATCCTACACTTCCCACAGTGTAACAGGCTGTTCTCATTCACTGTTTGTACCAAAAAGTAACACACTGTAATTCATATATAACCCATGTTATCGTGAGCCAGGGCGTGCCGGGCTGCCTCTAAAGCCCTGGGACAGCGGGAACATCAGCAGCGCGTGGCGGCTGAAGAACCTGTTGTTTTGTATTCCAGTGTCCATGTGTCACGCCTGTTAAGCTCTAGGTCCTGTATTTTCTTGTATATTCATTATCTGTGCACTTCCTGTTTTATTTTGTATTCTAACTCTCCCTCTGGTTTCAGAGAACTTCACTTCCTGCCCTTGTGTTTCCCGCTCCCTGAGTGATTGACATCCCCTGACCTACTTTTCATCAGTGTTCACCTGTGTCTGATCGTCTAACCCCGCCCTGATTGTGTCCACCTGTCTCTTGTTAGTCGCTCCCCTCCACCAGTATATAATGTGTGTCCTCCCTTCCTTCTGTTTGTCTTTGTTTCCTCTGTGTGCAAGCGTCCCAGCCTTATTTCCTTGTGTTAGACTCCTCATGCTTTTTCAACCTCTGCCTTTTGACCCTGCTCTGCCTTTTGATTTGGATTTTTTTCCCTGTCTGATTTTCTCTGCCCGTGCACCAAACCTTTTTGAACCAGTCAAGACTTTGCCTTCTTTTAAATCTGTCTGAACCTGTGTCGTGCATTTGAGTCCTGACCTGAATCATTCGCCACAGCCATGTAAACAGGGTAGAGCAGCCACACAGCCTGCATGAAGTCTCACTTATTTTTTTACCATAAGCTGCACAGTTCACAGCAGCAACAAACAGTGAATATGACCTTTTGACAGTATAGTGTCATCATACCAGCAACATTACTGCAGTTTCAACGTCTAGATATCTGTAGAATACATGGACATGAAAAAAGTAAAGATATATTTTTAAATCAACACTTTCTGCTTAATTTTCAAAATTAAAACCCCAGAGTGATCATTCCCATTCTGGCCTGACTGTAGGGAAGTAAAGTGAATAAAGAGCAACAACGTCTGTGTAGAGAGGAGGTTGGGGTGGATGGATGGGTCAAACAAACACAACTTTCAACCCAGAGACCACTGTTTGTGTCCCCTGTGAACAAAAACTCAATGTTGGCTTATTATTTTTTTAAATTATTATGATTCAAACCCTGGGTCGCTGTGGTAAGGACTGAACCTCAGTATGGGGCTCCACCAGTTGAGCTACCAGGGTGCCCCATGTTGACATATTTTAACTTAATATTCTCATGTAACAAATTTAACCCAAATCACTATCTTTTCCTAAACCTAAGCAAGTTATTTTGTTGCTTAAACAGGTTCTGCTCTGCAGGGGTTTGTGCAGGCCACAGATCGCTCATGTTGCTGGACATTCGTAGGAGAAAATAATAATAAGATGTAATACAGACCACTGTATGAAGATATATTGAACTCAAGTCAAGGGATTTAACAGATAATTTATTCTGAACCAAATAGAAAAGTATATGAATATTTTTTTCTTCCCTTTACCAGAATTAATGTCTCAAACTCACACAACTTTACAGTCATCAGTGAGTCAAATCAGAACATCAGACACCATACACTCAACTATAACCAGCAGAACTCATCAAATAAGACATCCATAATTCTGATATGAAATCAAATAAAGATGATGGCTCTTATAACTTCAGATCTTGTCTCATAATCATCAGATTCTGATGTTTTATTCAGCAGCGAAAGCAATCCAGTGATTATCTGAAAAGAGGAACTGTTAGTCGCATGTGCAGGTGTAGCTAGTTTGATACTCAGTGAGGTTTATGCTTGATAACATTTGAGTAAGAAATCCTCAGTTTTAATCAGATTTGTTGTTCGGTGCAGGATAAACCTTGGGTAATATTCATTTCCACAAAGACCACAGACAGATAACAACACTTTTTTTCATTAGAGGCAGTTTTTTTTTTGGGGGGGGGGGGGGTTGGGATCGAGTGCAGGCAATTTATCTGGGTTACTTTCTGTGACGTGAAGCTCCTCCAGTGCCACAGGAGAAATTATACTAGTGTTCTCACAGGCTGAGAAGTACTCTCAAGAGCTCCTTTCACACATGCACTGCAACCCTGAACTTATCTTGACTTTACCTGGAGGAGCTGTATGTGACAACGCAAATTTCCAAATCAGTTGGACCGGACAGACTTTATCCTCCCAGCCTCCTAGTATAAAGTCCATATAATGTTCGATTGAGACCACATGGGAATACAGCTGCTCAGTGTCCACAGCTGGTGTGAACCAGAAGAAACAGCCATCCAAGGGTTAAAAAGAAGTGTCATTTACACAATGATTCTAACAAAAGGATAGACAATGAAATTCAGGATGTTGACGGTTAGGCCAGACTGCTAGAGTGCTTTTATTTTGAAATGGAAGCAGGAAGTATTTTTTTTATATAAATATTTACTTTTTTTTACATATTCTACAGATATAGACATTGAAGCTATGGTAATGTTGCTGGTATGATGTCACTATACTGTCAAATGATCATTTTCGCTGTCTGTTGATGCTGTGAACACAGGAAGTGTAGCTGCTCTATCCTGTTAACGTGGACGCCAAAATAAAAACAACAGATTCTGCCTTGTGCTGCTGTTGTTCCCTGTGTGGCCTGGGCTTAAGGGCCGCTGTGGAAATTGTCACACAAATTCAGTGAACAGCAAAAGACTCGACTGTTGATGACCAAATTACAAACTGGCTGTGTGGCCATGATGTAATCTGCATCATGTCCTGCTTCCTGTACGCTCTGCCCAGATGCCACCCCTCACCTGTAGTAGACAGTAGTAGTAATAGTAGTAGACAATGTCTGGAGTTCACCTGAGAAAGTTTGCAGAATGAAAAAATGGGTGAGGACCAAACAAAGTCAACAGAAGAATGCAACTGAAGGTCTTGATTGCTAATGTACTCCCCAGCCATTGCTTCAAGTCTTGGATTCATCCTGACTGATGTTCCTGAGAGAAGCGGCTGCAACATCATTTCACTGTGCTGAGGGAGCAGCAGACTGAGGACACTGCAGGTTCACAACCTTGACATGGGATGGAAAGTGGACAGCAAAGAAGACAAACAATTCTCCAAAATGATTTTGACCTGATTCTGATGAGATCTAAAACCTTGCTGCCCCTTTCTCACTTTGCCAAAAACCTTTTTGTAGTCATGACAACCAGCAGCCTGTCCCCAGTTTTCACTCTACACTATTTGGTGGTTTTACTTTCTATTTCTCCTCTGTGTTGCTGCTGGCTAAATCTATATATTCAGCTGCATTTTACCTGTTGAGTGTTGCAATAAATTCATCACACAGATCTGGAGGCATCAATCTGGTGCACCTATTATGGGCTGAGCATCAGTTGGTTCAGGTGTGTTACAGCAAAGAGATGTGGAAAATAGGCAGGTTGGAGGTGGTTATAGGTGATTATTATACTGTCAAGTTAACATGATAATATGTTAACACACGTTTTAATGGCTCTAATTTCTTTAACACATAAACACAAATTGCGATTTGCAGGTCGTAGCAGACTAAATTTTAAAGCTTCAGCAAAGATACTGACATCATATGAAACTAGAAAACCGAAACTAGGGATCCATTGATACCAACCAGGTCATACTAGCTTGTCGCAAAGGTGGTTAAATAATGCTCCAAACTTACATTATCTTTTGGTGAGGAAAAACTGTCATGTCCATTTTCAAAGGGGTCCCTTGACCTCTGACCTCCAGATGTGTGAATGTAAATGGGTTCTCTGGGTACCCACCAGTCTCCCCTTTACAGACATGTCCACTTTATGATGATCACAGTCAGTTTGGATCAAGTCATAGTCAAGTCAGCACTATGACACACTGACAGCTGTCGTTGCCTGTTGGGCTGCAGTTTGCCATGTTATGATTGGAGCAGATTTTTGAAGAACCTGTGAGGGTTAACTTTTGCGTTTTATGTGTGAACAAATATAATTAATGAAACATTGTTTAAAGTTTTCTGAATCTCCTGTTTTGATTTGCAAAATATGATTTGAACCAACATTGCCAGAAGAATTAAATGTTCAGTTGAAGGCTGTGATATGTGTAGATATAATGTAATGTAATTAATCAACTATAGCAAGTTTAGTCTATAGGATCTTTATTCTAGGGACGGTAGTGTTTTTCAAAAACAGTTTAGATTTGTTGAAGTTGTCATTACATCACAACAGAAATCAATAAAGCCAGTGCCCTAAAACCTAAATGTCTGTGGCTGTCGCAGGACTTTAATAAGCGTGTCCAATCATTTTATTCGGCCCGAAATGCCTGCCTGAGCACACCCGGAGTCTTCCACAAGCTAGCATGACAACTGTAAGTACTAACAATAGCCATGTCCATTATGTACATTCATAATGGTAATTTTCAAAGAGTGTACTGAAGGGTCGAGCTGTCAGTGTTGCCGACTTAGCAGCTTTCTCCGTAGATTTAGGGACTTCTGGAGCTGGTGCTGCTAGCTACCTTCATTGGAAAAGAATTGGCAACACCGGGTTGGGTTTTTCTGTTTGTTTCATTTTTTAAACTTTTAAAGTTTATTCTTGCTAGTTTCTCGACATTACCAACCCTAACTTTAAAGGGGAACTACGTCCATTTTCAAAATCCATATCATTATTATTACTATTCCTATAGTCTAAGGCAGTTCAACAAATATTATTAAACATGAACAACTCTGCCAGACAGAGAAGACGGCAGTAGAGGAAATTTCGTTTTGTAAAAACAAGAAAAGATCTTGGTCCTGTGTGTTATCAAAATGAACACCTTGTAAATAGATGGTTGGTATTTTGTGTGTGTGTGTGTGTGTGTGTGTGTGTAGGTGTGTGATTGTGATGCTCTCAGATCTTGCCAGTGTCAGCAGCAGAAGAGGGTAGAAGTTCACTATGTGACAGGCTGTCAGAAACAAGTCATATCTAAGCTCATCAGGTCACATATCTGAAGGTGTGATGAACTGTAGATTTGTGTCAAACTACTTCCACCCCAAAACTTTCACCCACATGAAGAAAAAAACACATTTAACATATAGTATTACCACCCAATAAAATATCTTCAATGCACTGAGCACATAATTTTAATCAGAACCAAAACAAGGTGATATATATTGAGAGTTATGAAGTTACATATAATTCCCATGTTGCATTTCTGTCCCACACAACAAATAACACTGAAAGGTCAAACTTGAAGCAAACAAATCAAACTCCAGTCTCTGGAGGAGATGCAGACATTCTCATCTCACTTATGGCTTATCCAGACTGCCTGCACAGTGGCTGCGTTACCTGTTGGGATCGCAGGCAGAAGTGTTACGGGGCACTTCAGCAGCTGTATATCCGAGTTGTGTTTGTCTCACTGACTGACTGCCTGACCGATGTGAAGGGATCCAAGGGAAGGACTTTCAAAATGTCCAAAGCCAGAGGACCTAAAATAATATTAAGGATATTATACTATAGCATATTATTGAATATAGCCCTCACTAATATCACTGCTGCATGGAACGCTACATAATGCCAACCAAGAGGGATTGTTAGATTACCGTATTTTTCGCTCTGTAAGGCGCAAAAAATTAAAATCCTTTAATTTTCTCAAAAATCGACAGTGTGCCTTATAATCCAGCGCGCCTTACGTATCAATTCTGGTTGTGCTTACTGACCTCGAACCAATTTTATGTGGTACAGGGCACTCAAAAATCTGTCAAAATGTTTTATTACGACTTTGGTAAGCTACGAAGCCGCACCGCTGGATGGATTGTCGGATTATGACGAGAGGGATTCGGACATGCTTTGATGCTGAAATCGCCCAACTGTTTAACTCAGACACTGATTTGATGGATTTGTGGAAGAGGAATGAACTGAGTGAGTATTGTTTTGTATTTCATGTGTTACAACTGAAAAATGTTGAGTTATTGAAGTTATTGAGTTATTAAATGAATTGAATAAAGTTTGACTGATCTGACCGTTTTGTTTCGCTTAATGCGCCTTATAATCTGGTGCACTTTATGTATTGAAAATAGACATGTTCATTTATAATGCGCCTTATAGTGCGAAAAATACGGTAAATATCTTACCAAGGTCCGACGACATCATTCCGCATAATGAGTAGCCACGGTAACAGACCCAGAATTTAAGTTACCTTTTTCTAGTACTGAAAATCCAGACTTTCCCTCATCTCAGGGTTAACTAACTCTCTTTGGAGCTTGATGTATCTGTTGCCTTTTTTTCTATTATGAAGAACTTTATGACGTTTTGCTCCAGAAAGGTGCTACAGGTACGAAAATGAATTAACTTACATACTCTGACAATACTGTCATGACTCGTGCCAATTCAGACCTTTGTTTTTCATCTGTTCTGCTTTCACTAACTCATGCCATTTCAGGTCCGGCCACTCCCACCTGCCCTGCAATCACCTCACTCCTACATCTCCCCACCTGCACCTCATTCCCTCAGCATCCTGCCAGATTGTCTAGTGTGCATTGCCGAGATTTCCATCCTTCTGTTTGCCTGTCTGTTTTGGACCTTATTGCCCGACCCTTGGATTTCAGCTTCCCTTGCCAGCCCCCATCTGATCTGTTTGCCTGTGCTGCTTGATCTCTTGGTTATGGTGCCTGCCTGCCTTTCAACTAAACATTGGTGTTTATGTGTATTTATTTGCACACACATTAACCTTAAGGAAAATAAATAATTAATACATTATACTGGCTCATACAGTGGACCTTCGCTCAATGTAAGGGAAAAAAAGGAAAGAAAATTACATTAACACAATTTAAAAATCTGTTTCCCAATGTGTTTATATTATTTTTTATGACTTTGAAATAGTTTTTAATGTCAGACTCAATATATTTGCTTCATTTGAGTCTATGCGGAGGTAAAAGGAAGCTACTGTTTTTATTGTTGCGGTTGTGATGTCATATCCGTTCCGTATCCTTCGACTAAAATAAACCACAGACAGCTACCGCGAGCTGAATCGAGAGAGCAGAAAACGGCTGAGGGTCTGCATAACTCTGCAATGACCTCACATTTTAAATCCAAAGTGGTAAACATAACACTGCTGTGACACCACCATCCAACATGGTGGAAAAGACAATGAAACTACACTTCCCAGGACCCTCCTTCAACCCAGTTAAATGATCTTTGAATCTGAGCTCCACCCATGGGCTCAGTGACCACTGGTTACTGTAGCCTGTGACTCATTCACATGCATGTGTGAAATTGGATTCAGTAAAGATAAAGGACTTCCTCTGTCACCCCAGTTCTCGGCCCTACCTCGTCTGGGTCAACCCCCTGCTAAAGGAGGTCGGTCTGGCCTCCTTCTTCTCACCTCTGGAGAGGTGCTATGTCTCCCACTCCAAAATCCTTCGACTTTACCTTTTATTGATATGGTTTTTGTTTAGAATTATTAATTTAATTAGAAATAAAAGTTCCAAATTGATAGTTTAGTAGATTTAATGAGACTTATTGTGAGACTGCACCCCGAGGCTGATTTAACATACATTAAATCATATTATATTATGTATTGTGTATATCTACTGTATATTAATATGACTTTGCAAACACCAGCTAGTTGCTCCGTTTTCTCGATGGGATCATTATGTGTTCGTGGACTGAGTAGCATCGCCTCATCTCTCATGACATATGCATACTTGCTGACCTTAAGACCTTAAAAGAGGATTTCAAAACCAACGGCTGCTTTCCTGCATTCTGGTGACTTTAAAAGAGTGAAAATAACAAAATAAGAAATTCACTGCAACAGCATTTAATATTACATTTTTAATTTGACCTTTAACTCCCAGGTAATAAAAAAAAACGAAATAATTTGCCCCTCTGGTGTGAACGTGGCATGTGAATCTCTGGCATAAACTAATAATCATCACTTTTTAATTATTTTTGCTCCTGCTTGACTATCTCTCTCTCTCTCTTAGTCCTTTCCATCTCTCTCTCCTTATTATATTGTTAGTTTTAATAATGATTTTTATAATGATACATTTTATTTGGTGGTTGCCTTTCAGAACAGCCAAGGACACCTTACAAAGATAAAATTATCCTGAAACAGATAAAAACATCCAGACATGATGAAAACGGCAGCAGAGTGAAGATAACACAGACGTTTAGGCAGAGATGGGAGGGAATAACAGTAACAGTGTTGAGGAAAGGACTCAGAGTGATGGACACTACAGTGAATAGGACAGGTTGAACAGGTGAGTCCTGAGGTGGGATTTAGATAATGAGTGGATGAATGACATCTATTCCCAGATCTCAGAAAACAGCTGTGAGTACAGTGTGATTGTTACCGATAACAACGATGGTCAAAACAATGAAAATAAGACCCAGGTTGTGATAAATCATAATTATTTGTAAAGATTTAGGATGAACAAACATGTAGAAAACTACTCTATTCAAACAAACTGGATTGTATGAATATTATTCATTACATTCTATTGAAGTATTTTCTGTCAGAGAAACTTGGGAGACTGTGAAGGTTTGATAAAGAAGAAAATAATCTATATTTAGTGATATGAAGTATTTCCCTGTGTCATCACTTCTCCTTCAACTAAAAACCCACCAACGCCGCATCTGAATTTCTTCCATTCAGACTGACAGAAGTTTGCAATGCGTGTCCTGAGCAGCCCTCCTGCAGGCTATCAACCTCCTACATCACACACCATGCAAAACTGCAGCGTTCATCATCTGTACTGTAGATATTCTTCAACAAGAGATGAAGAAGGAAAACAGAGACAGGCTGAAATGGACTGAGGCAACAGCGCGACTGGGAAGGCTCTGATCTCGATGCCGAGTCCAAATCAGAAAGCGCAAAAGATTTTCCACATCACCTTTGAAATACTTTAGAGCAAAACTGAGCTCAAACTTTATGAAGCCACACAGAGGTGCATCGGCTTCTCCAGGCAAGCATTTCACTGCTGTCAGGTGAAAACCCCATATCTCCAAAACCTTGTTTTAGCTGGAGGCCACTGCTTTTCTGATAATATCTGATTCCTTTTGAAAGGGTTTCATGATCAGCCTTACAGAATGGAAAATGCTCTCAACCCCCGGAGGAACATTTAATCCGGTGAGTTACTTTGAGAGCATGAAATATACAAGGCTTTTACCTGACAGTGATGATTTTGACCTCCTTTCCAGTACCATTTTTTTGGATCTGCTAGTAAAAGGCTTGAGTATTCAAGCTTTATTCTAATGAACAAACTCCTGCAGACCCACAGTGCTGTATTATTTACACTGTGACACTGAGCTAATGTAGCCGACAAATAACTTAATCTGCCTGCTAATAAAAGATACACTAGGCAGTGCAAGGTGAAAAAGATGTGTGTATGTGCCCTTCTCCAACTAAGCTGATGTTTGGCTATTGATTTACGACTGGAGCATCTATCCTGCCTGGACACAGGGCCAATAGAAACAGCCTCCAAATGATTAAGTATTGGCTCCATTGTTCTCCATTTTGTGTGTGTGTGTGTGTGTGTGTGTGTGTGTGTGTGCGTGTGCGCGCGCTGGGCATGCATACAGTACGCCCAAGTTAGATCTGTTTGGCTAGGCGGCTCATGCCTGTGTGTGTGTGTTTCTTCTATCACTATTTCCTTCCCCTCCACTGCTCCCATGATGCAGCTGATAATAAAGATGGAGGTTACCAGGGTTAGTGCCCCCCCAGTGATCTATTGGGCCCACTGTGTCAAATGAGATAGTACTATCCCCATGCCCTGCATGTGTGCGTGTGTGTGTGTGTGTGTAAACAGTCAGAGGTTATCCCTCGCTGCACATGGCAGTGATTTGTTTGCATGTATTCCATGTCAGGTTTGATGTATGTTATTATAGCAGGACCCCTGCAGCCGACAACACCGTTCTGAAATGGAAACACACACACACACTTTATATATATATATATATATATATATATATATATATATATATATATATATATATATATATATATATATATATATATATATATATATATATATATATATATGATAAGCAACATTCACAGTGGTGCGCACACACTTCATCCCTCCTGGCAATTCAAAAGTGGACAGAGCTGACAACTAATATAAATAAATATAAACTAATGTATTTGCAGTTCCTGTGAGATTTCCTCCTCTCTCTCTCTCTCTCTCTCTCTCTCTCTCTGTCTCTTTTTTTATTGACCTCCACTACTCTTTGTATGCCTGGAGTGTCTGAGGTAAGGGAGTGGTATCTCTTTGTGTTTTCTTGTTCGTCCTCCACCTTTGCCTTCAAATCTGCATTCGTTGAGTTTTTTGGTCCCTTGGATTGAATGTTAGCAAACAGTTATACTGTTATTTACACATCCAGCAGCCACACACATTCTTATTCAAGTTAAGGTAACAGGATGGTCAAAGAAGTGGCCATTTTTATGAGCACCATTGCCACTGCAACTGTTATAGTGGGCTAACGCCATACGAACTAACTGACTTATGGCAAGTCACTGACTCACTGAGGAGAGGTTTTGCAGTAACAACTAAAACGAGCACTGGAGTAGTAATGTTGTGTTGCACAGAGAGCCAGAGTAAAAGAGTAAATCTGAACAACGTAAAGTTTCACCTAAACACTCTTGTCACAGCGTAGGAAAGCACGTTGCTATTGGTAGATGAGTGATACTTTGTTCAGCTCATTTTCTGTGAGCAGTGAAGCTTTAAAACAAGCTAGCGAGCTGATTTGATGTGTTTGCCGGGGTGAAGGTGTCCTGGGGTGGCAGAAAGGTCATTCCTGCTCTAGCTGCAATGCTCACCAACAACCACCAAGTTTCTGGAGCAAACCGTCTTAGAATGAGAATACCAGAATGAACAAGGAGTCAAAGATGAAATCAAAATTAAATAAAATTGAATTTTAATCGTTTGTTTTGTTTTAGGATAAAATATTTTCAGATAAAACACTGACATGATCAACTACTATGATCTATGAACTTTGAAATGAATGTTGTCTCATCCACTGCAATCTGTCTAGTCAATTATAGGCCAAGTGAAGGTGACACTAACTACTAGTCCACTAACTACAACCAGAGTATTGGCACACCACGCTACTGGAAGTATACAACTTAAAGTATAAGTGTAATAAATACATAGTATTTTTAAAAATATGGTTTCTGCCACTTTGGGTATCAGGATTTATTAATCAATTATATATATATATACACACACATACAACATATACACATATACTCAACATGTGTACTATCGTTCAACATACTTTTGTGTGAATAAACAGTAGTATGTATCTTTTCAGATGCACTGAGCAGTAATTTATGTCTATGTTACTTATGTAGTTGTTTTCTGTGTTTGCACTAAACCAAGCTAACAGGCTGCTAACAGTAGCTTCATATATGAGAGTGGTAGCCTATTGATCTCCTCATTTTTCCAAATTGTCAAACTATTTCTTGAATGAATAAGATGCTGATTAGTCTAGCTTTTAAAAAAAGACCACAGTGTGTTCATTCAGTTAGAACAGTAGGCGTACAGTAAATGTAGTTTCTTACTTTTCTTGTTCCAATTTCCTCTTATGGTTCATCTGTATTTGTAACAGACTTGCAAACTTTTAAACCCATGTATCATCATAAAGTGTGGAGTCAGTTGCCCTCAAGCTGACAGGCTCTTGAGATTTCCCCACTCAACATCCATCTTTTGATTGCACTTCAATGACAAAAAAGTGAATGTCAGAAAAGAAAAATTGTAAAGTAATGTGGGGTGATGATTCTGAAATGTCATCCAGAGCCCTCTTGAGTTTCATGCTTTTTCTTATGTAAATGAGACATTCTGGTGATTTTCTTGTCCTCTAATGTTAGCAGGACATCTTCTCTTTAGCCTCGGGTAAGCAAAGACACAATGATGTATTGTCTTTTCCTGGTTCAGCCTCATCAACTCTCCCAGTGCCTTGTGGGAATTGGTGTCCAAACAACACTTATCACTGTCATGTGCGACTTATACTGTATGGATGACTGATGGGCTGGAGACCGACTTATTTGTGTGCGGTCTTTACTATAAGGCATGACTTCAGCGTGTTGGAAGTCATTACTTAGAATAACAGATGGAGGTAATGTACAGTGAGAGTATTATGGAGGCCGTCATTATTCACAAAAAGCAGATTAATGCCACTGTGTTGGTAGGCCTAATGAACAGTGGGTGGAGAGGCATTCAAATCCTGAAACAATGAGATTTGGCCTCAGGAGCTAGAATGAATTAACAAAGGAGAGAGGGAGAGAAAGATGCAAAAGAACTTGATCACCCGCCCTCTCCGATTTCCCTGAAACACATCATCGAAGGTACGAGGGCCCCTCCAATACCTCAGCCAACAAGTCAGAAACAATTACAGACCCAGGATCAGGGGCAGAGCGTTCCTCGAAGCTTTTTTTTTTTTTTTTTTTCACTTTCAACTTGTCCCATTCATCCCATTTTTGAACCAATTAAATTGGACAAGAGCGAGCTTTACGGAGCACCGTACAGGGGAGAGAAACGACAGTAGTCATTGGGCAAATATTGAAATCGCAGATCACATCAAAACTTGATCAAACTTGTCTGATGTCTTGGCGGCAATGCATTAGTCACCGGGGGAATCCAATCAGGCAAACAAAATGAGCCTGGTGTGTGTGTTTTAGATTGCCTCAGAGCAGCACACTTGTTCTACAAGCAGCAGCCCACACAGTGAAACTGATCCAGACTGAGAAAACATCTGCACATTGTTCATCATAACACAGCAAATTCCCCACGCAATATGTTGAAAGCAAAGCAGGCCTTATTCCCTCCTGCTCGCTCAAATAATTGTCTCCCATTTCCGCCTGCAGTTGCCATGGTGATACAAATGTGCTTTTATGAGAAGAGAAATATCAAATGATTTGATGAGTTTCACCTCAAAAGCTTTTATCTATTTATTCTTTTTCCCCCCTCATCTAATTTTATTTACACACAAGAAAAAAATATTACAAACAAAATACAATCCAGCTGATAAGATGATACAGTAAAGGTTATGTTACATGGTGTATTTCCATGAAGTTCATCATCGTTTTTAGGAAGGGCAGCTGCTCTCTCTAGGTTTAACAGGTTAAGGTAGCCCTCCAACCACTTACTTATCTCAAAGCTAGATGGTTTGCACATTTTCCAGTCCAAGATTTTTCTTCTTGGTAAGAGACATGAAAGGGTGGTTCATAGGAAATGTGCAAATGTCTGGTCCAATAAACACAGTACAGGACACACCGGGAAATTAGTTTAGGATTTCATTCCTAACTGAACTTGGATCAAAAATTTGCACCTCTGGCCAAAATAGATGTAAGAAACCATGCCAACATTGGTCAGGATAATTGTCATGAAGCTAATGCGTAAGTTCATTAGGAAGACCTTCTACTCTCGCTCATTCATCCTTCCGAGTCCCTTCTCATAGGCCCTCACTCCATCAGCTGATTATAGTGTTCCACTCTGCTCTGCCAATAATAACCTACCACCACCTCCTCTCTAAACCAATCACACAGTGTGCCAAGGTTTTTAAACTGCTCTCCTCTGCGCTGCTTTCAGCTGTCATTTCAGCACGACCGATGCAGCGATATAAAGAAGAAAATTATTGCTTACCTTCCGCGAAGTCCGTCGCAATTTCACATGTCCGACTCAGACTTAGATCCCTGGCTGGAAGAGCCAGATCCTGGTCCAGACGCCCCATTCGTGATCGCGTCCTCTCCACCAGGCGGAAAACGGAGAAGCAGCCGCTTAGTTCAGCGCGCCAGCTCCCTTCCCGACGAATCAGGAGCCCTGACCAAGATTTTACTCGACAACGGCATCGCTCCAGCTCCAGGCCTGCCGGTCTCTCAGCTTCGCGAGCTTGTAGCGCAGGTAGCAAGAGACTCCACCCTGCAGTCTCTGGCTAGTTCCATCCGCAGCATTGATTCTCGCCTCCAGTCTCTCGAGACCGCTTAGCTCCCTCACCTCAACCAGCAGCCTTCACAGCCATTCAAGCCTCCATGCGGCAGCCCGTATTGCCACTATGCCAGCCCTCTCTTCGGCAACTGCGGAGGCCGTTCAACACCCTTGGCCTCTGCCGTCCCAGCTCCGCCGCTAGGTAGGCAGTACATTCCTCTTGCAGCAAACATCTCCCCTCGCCTCAGGTCTAAAATCCTACAAGGTAAGGACATCAATCTCATCTCCATTTGCTGCCGTCTTCGGAGTGCGATAAATCCGTAGCCGCCGGACCCGACATAACGGCCGTCTTTAAATCTTCAGACCCACGACTTAACAGAGACTTGTCCATCGGGCAGTTTCTCGTCGCATTTAGCGTTTACCGTGACGTTTCTGCTCGGTCTACCCCGAGAGGAGACCCGAACTGGACACGTACATGATCATCATCGGCGACCTCCACCTCAAATACGGAAAAAATATTTTCTATCAGTATCATAAAGCCTTCGCCACAAAGCCGCTCTGTATATCACCCAGTACAACCTCGCCTGGACTGGTCCGTGATTGACACTGAGTTCTGCTCCTGATAGCCGGCGGTGCACAAGCACTATCATGCTCCACATGCGGGAATTAGGCCACACCGCCTCCCTATGCCCATCCGTGCCTTTCCAAATCTCGAAACCCGGGACTTTTACGCACGCGCGCAGCAGTCCCATCCTCAAGGTGAACGTATTCTTTTCGGCGGCCGGGCGAAAGCAATTGCAGGGATGCACATCCCCGCTCGGTCTGCCCACGGCGCATCCGGTCCAAACTGCCTCCTCAGCAGAGGAACCAACATGGCTCAAAAAAAAAAAAAAAAAAAAAAAAAAAAAAAAAAAAAAAAAAAAAAAAAAAAAAAAAAAAATTTGGGCCCTCAACTAAAACTTAGCTATGGATTGGTGTGTTTCCTGATTAGTGTTTGTTGCCTTAGGGATTGTCCCAAGGTTTTGGGTGGGGTCCCTCTTCCTTGACAACTTACGTAGAAAAAATCTCCTTGCCTTAACGCAAAAAGTTTGCTTGGAGAAGGAGTTAAATAATAAATAATTGGTTTGTTCCATTTAAGTGTTCGAGTGTCCTAGGGCTACAGAGGAAAAAAGAGCTAATCGTTTTGCCGGTTGGTCTTTTGAAGCGTAAAGCCTCCTCGCCGTTTTTCTATTAGGGTTGAAGCATAAGTTATTAAAGTGGGGGCAGGCGCGGCTATCAAGCCGATATAGCGATTAAAAATTTGCTGCGCGTATCCTCAAGGGCGCTCCTCTTAGGTTTGGATGGCGCAAGTGCCCACCGCACGCGTGGAGAAGGGGGTGGATTTAAATTTGGTTTTTGACGTGGACGGTGTCCCTCTTTTCGATGGCTTTCCCTCCCGACGCTTTAAATTTTTTAGGGGCATAGTGGGTTTTGGGGGTTCTATGAAGGGAGTGGTTGAAGCCGCTGGCCGCCGGTTTCCTCACCTCTCTCCTTCCTCTGCGTGTAGTGCCGTTGTGAGGTGGGGTAGTGGAGCAAGCGGGTGGAAGGGGAGATATTAAAGAGGGCGCGCCGCACTAAAGTACTGCAGAGGGGTAGTCGCACAACCTGTGCCGTGCCCGGGTAGCCGCTCGCGTTTAAATTAGCCTTCGGGTGCCCAATGCAGCCAGCACCAGACTGTTCCCCTTCAAACATAGGTTGGTAGGTCCGTTTAGTCCTAGCAGCCGCATTAAGAGAAACGGTAGCCGCGTCACTCTAAGTAGGGATGGGTTTTTGCCATTTTGATGTTGTTGGGGTCTAACTGTGTTAATTAATAAGTGTGTGCTTTATTTGTTTGACCTGTTTTAAAATTTTGGGGTTGGGGGTTCATTGAGTGTATGTCCTTTCGTTTTTTTTGGAGGCGTGGTGCCGGGAAGCATCCCCTCAAGCGAACAGGCCGGCTGTTTCTATGCGCCTGTTGCCTTTTTTGCTTTTGTTCTAGTGGGGAATAAGGAAGGCTGCGTTTGTTTTTTCGCCTCGCGTAGCCTCTAATGGGGGGTGGTGAGTAAAGTAGCTGCTGGCCCATTGTAGTAGTATCTTGCTTAGCCCTCCTTTCCTTCTTCTCTTTTTCCCTGTTTTCTTCTTTTGGTTTGTTGGGTCGCTCATAAAATTTGTTTAGGGTCTTTTAGGATAGGGGGCAACATGCGCCGCAGCTCAAGGCTCCCATTGCTCAAAAAATGGGGCGTTGGTCTTTGCGTTTCTTACGTGGAGACGTAGAACAAGAAAGGGACCGGTGTGGTGGGTGTTATTATGCATATCTGTTCGTTTGTTTTTGTTTTTTCTAGGGTGGTAAAGGTCGCAAGGCCCTTTGGCTCTTCACTTTTGGTGTGTTGCTTCTGGTTCACTTTTGGTTGCTCTTTTCCCTTTTTTGGTTGGTCTAATGGGTCGCACCCCCTCTCTCTAGGTCGTGAGGCCTCTCAGCACGGTCGCCGAGCCTCTATCCTCACGGGTCGCCGAGACCCTCTTCAGGCAGGTCGCGCCGACCTCGCCCCTCTAAGGTCGCCGAGCCTCTATCCTACGGGTCGCGCTGACCCTCCTGCCAGGTCGCCGAGCCTCTATCCACACGGGTCGCGCTGCCCTCACTGCAAGGTCGCCGAGCCTCTTCCTCACGGGTCGCGCTGACCCTCACGGCAGGTCGCCGAGACCTCCATCCTCACGGGTCACGCTGACCCTCACGGCAGGTCGCCGAGACCTCCGTCCTCACGGGTCGCGCTGACCCTCACTGCACAGGTCGCCGAGACCTCTTCCTCCGGGTCGCGCTGACCCTCACTGCACAGGTCGCCGAGGCCTCTATCCTCACGGGTCGCGCTGACCCTCCTGCACAGGTCGCCGAGACCTTTCTTCATGAGGGTCGCGCCGCTCTCCTGCGCAGGTCGCCGGACCTCTATTCCATGGGTCGCTCTGCCCCTCTGCTCAGGTAGCCGAGCCGCTCTCCATACAGGTCGCGCTGACCTTCCACCAAAGGTCGTGCTTACTTCTCTCCCTCTTTCGGTCTGTATATTATAATTATTTTGCTATATTACCTTCCCTTTCTCCACATAGTGGAGGAGAGAAGGTACGTGTTCTTTGTTTTCTGTCTGAATTTTTTCTTTTTTTCTGTACTTTGGGGGAATTAAAGCATTCTGCTATGCCATGTCTTCCCCACTAAGCCACGGCGGGTCTAATGCGCCAAAGCGTTTCTTATCATAATGCTGTCTTGTTCTTTAATAAAAGTCATCCACTAATGGTCTCTCTGATTGAAAGAGCTAATGCGTGTTTTAGGAAGCCTCTCTCGCTCATTCTCCTTCCGAGTCCCTTCTCATAGGCCCTCACTCCATAGCTGATTATAGTGTTCCACTCTGCTTGCCAATAATAACCTCCCCACCTCCTCTCTAAACCAATCACACAGTGTGCCAAGGTTTTTAAACTGCTCTCCTCTGCGCTGCTTTCAGCTGTCATTTCAGCACGACCGATGCAGCCCTCCTCCACCCCATCGCCTCCAACATTCATCACCTTCAATTACCCCAGCCGGCCGTCGCCTCCACCACCAGCCCCCATCGCTTCAGCCTCCAGTTACTCCAGCCCAAGCATCCATCGCCTCCAGCCCCATCGCCTCCAGCATCAGCACCCTCCATGCCTCCGGCAGTCATCGCCCCAGTTAGGATCTCTCCAGCCTCAATTCGTTGATGTGCGTGTTTTAAACACGGGACATCTATCGCACGTCCGCGCATCCTGAAGACGGACTCCTCTTTAGTTGCTCTTCCCGAGGTTTCTCCTCCTTCTTTTTCCTGATCAAGGTTTTGCGGGGAGTTTTTTCCTCATTCATCGCAAGAGTCGCAACGCAAGGACAGAGGGACGTCATCCACGTCCACACCGTAAAGCTTATAGAGATTACTTCCTGATGTTCAAACTGATTCGATTCACCTGACCTCACCAAACCACTTCAATACCACCATCACCAGCGTCTAGACCCGCAGGGGGGAATTAAAGAACATTCTGCTATGCCATGATCATTCCCCACTAAGCCACGGCGGGTCTAATGCGCCAAAAGACGTTTCTTATCATAATGCTGTCTTGTTCTTTAATAAACAGTCATCCACTCAATGAGTCTCTCCTGATTGAACTCAATTTTGTAATGTCTTGGAGTAATATAAGCTCTGCACAAGTTTTTTTTATTGAGTTACTTTATATCTTATTCATCTGGAGGACAACTGCCTGGTCCATTGGGCCTGGTTTTTGCCCTTGGTAGTTGAATTCTGCTGGAAAGGTTGGCTTTACCTGTTTCTTTGACATTGTTGATTCTAGTGAATCTTTCATCAGCTGAAACAGCTAAGTCAAGTGTTGTGTCAGATTACTATGTTGTGCAAATCTTTTACTACAGATCGAGTAATTAAATGGTTTCCTCCCTCGACAGTCTAGTGTTGTGTCGAAGTTCCCCGTTGTGCGAAGCTGAACAATGAAATGGTGAATAATGAAATGGTTTGTTCTCTGCATGGGTAGGTGTCGAAGCTGGGTGATTTTTCCCTCACCAAGTGCCAGAGGGGGCACCACAATATAATCAACATCATAATCAGGATTAACACCTGCCAAGCACCAAATACAGGTAGATTTTCTGTTTAGCAACTAACTCTCCGAAGGTACCAAATTCTGGACCATGTTTTGGTGTGATTTAACATCACGGGCGCCATGAAAAACCATCAGAGATGTTGAGTTTGTTTACTTTTTCAGAGATCCTTTACTGATTTGTTTGAGAAGAGGATTCACTTGTATAGAAATAACTGAACAAACAAACCGATCCTTTATGGATTTGTTTGTACTTATATTATATATATATATGATGAACAGTAATTCATCAAATTGCCTCATATCACTATTTTTCAAGCTACTGTTTCCGCCACTTTGGTTTCGGGATTTAATCAATAAGCAAACAATGAAAACGTATCAGCACTCGTCTGTTCTTCCTTGACTACCGGACATGTCTCAGTTCACTGAAATTGAACTACAAGATGTGAACTTGAAATGTGAGAACTGAATGTGGAAGTACAGACAGTTGAATTTTCAGCGATGATC
Source organism: Pterois miles (assembly GCA_947000775.1). Classification (NCBI taxonomy): domain Eukaryota; kingdom Metazoa; phylum Chordata; class Actinopteri; order Perciformes; family Scorpaenidae; genus Pterois; species Pterois miles. The sequence goes on from CAMQGK010000308.1 coordinate 17,167,592, forward strand.
AAATACAGTTTCATATATATTCAGTACAATGCTGTACATACAGTACAGTGTATATATATGATCAGTTTGTACTATGTCAGTTGTTGCAGCCCTCCACGAACTTGTATTTGTGATGCGTCAAAGACAAATGTAACCCGCAACAAAATACTGTATCTCTCCTTAAAATGTAATTAACAATCCAGTTAAATTGTATGGGAACACTAGAGACAAGACACTTAACCCCAAATTACTCCTGAATGAGTATTAAGATTATAATGTAGTGTAAAGTGCTTTGAGTGGTCAGAAGAGTAGAAAAGTGCTATATAAGTACAAGTCCATTTACAATTTGTTTAATTCATTCAGGGTTCAAAAACAGTGATATTGCAGTGCATTGGGGGAGCCTACAAATTGCTTGTTTTGTCCTGTCAGTGACCCAAACCCAAAGAGATTTTCTTTCTGATGATGAGAAGCCACAAATGTTCTGTCAACTAGCCTTTAAGTGGACAGCCATCTGCTCGACAGGTTGGTTTTGGAGTGTTTAAAACTTCCTGATTCTCCTGCCTGAAATCCCAAAACGTCCTCCCATTTCACTGTTGATGTTTTGAAACTACCTTGCTAAATCTTATGAATAATTGAATGGACACTTATTAACACACCCGTGTGATCACCTTCAGAACCATAGCAAATGTGACAGCCGCATAGTCTGGGTTTTCTGCTGTGCTGGACTGGGCTAAGCGGAAGGAGCCAAGAGGATATTTGGTCTGTTGAGTGGGAGCTTTGGGACTGATCCACAGAGGAAGAACTGGATTGCAGGGATCATCCACCCTCAGGCGAGGTGAAGATCCCTGCTGAGCCACCCAGAGCTCTGCCTCAGCACACACAAACCAACAACCGGATATGGATATTATGTGGATATTATGTGGATAATATGCACAATCATACTCAAATTAAAAACCAAACAAAGTCTCAGAATGAAACAAACAGGTTAAACACCAGGTTGATTAATGTGGCACCTTAAAAGACACCACATTCATGAAAGTACATTGAAGTCAAACTGGTGTTTTCAGTCTCTTGTATGTGTATTTTTAGTGCCAACCCAAACAGATACTGTGATACAAGAACAACAATATAAGGTACTACCATTGTAGACAAATACAATGTTTTTGTTTTTAGTTTTTTTTTGGTAGTTACATATGTAAATAAATTTTATTGTCCAGAGTAACACCCGTGTGTGTGTGTGTGTGTGTGTGTGTGTGTGTGTGTGTGTGTGTGTGTGTGTGTGTGTGTGTGTGTAAGGCACCGTCGTTTGTTTGAGGTGAGGGTGTGTGTGCTTCTTTGTGAGTCAAGCTGATATTCTACTTGATAGTTGTAGTCTATTGAGCGATTAAAATGCATGTCTCTGCCTGCACAGACTTCATAAATCTGTACCACCACCAGCTAAAAAAAAAAAGTCACAAATGAACTTACACACCTATTGCTAAACCATATACAGTCAATGGGTTAACCACTCGTGCATGACAACAACTTTCATTCACTGGCAAGGAGCTACACATGTGGCTGCTCTGGCGTGTGTCACACTACTGACGACGGGGCCACACAGGGAACGTCGGCAGTGTGTGGCGGCTGCAGAACGTTTTTTTTATTTTGGCGTCCATGGTAACAGGTTAAGCAGCCACGCTGCCCATGTGAACAGGACAACATTTCGAGTTTTTGACAGTTTACACTGACTTTGACATGTTAGGCGGCATGGTTCATTAGGATCCTTCCCTCTCCTGACAAGCCTGTTCATTTAACAGACAATCAGGGACAGAAAGCAAAGAAGTGACCAGGTTGACTCCCACTCCAATGCACTTCCCTGGTGGACACCCATCAGGAAATTGATTTTTGCTTCACCCATAGAATAGGACAGAGGGTGTTTGTCAAACAATATTCATATTGCATTAGAAATGGCTGACACAATCCCACATTACCATCATAAAAGATCATACTGTCAGGGTTTCTGTGACTGGACCAAAATGCAGACACTGGACAACAAGTCAGTGAAAAGGAAATTATTTTATTAAAAGAGTTGTTGATTTTGCAGGCTGGTGGTGATGAGGAGAAAAGGGGTTTCTGGGGATGTGAGCTGGCAGGAAGGCAGGAAGACTGGCAGATTGGTTGAGCTGAAGTTTTCCTGGATGATGGAGAGCAGCTCTTAGTTGAGGCAAGCAGGCAGGCAAGCAAGCAAACAGATCAACAGGAAACAACTGGCAAGATCACCAGCAAGAGCTGGAAGCGTGGCACATTGGCAAACCATGAATGGCAACAATCTGGCGGAGACTAGCAATTGTAGCAGAGTTTATGAAGTGAAGAGGAGCTTGCTTGATTAGTGGGCAGATGTGCTGATTGCAGGAAACTGGCAGGAGCGTTGAGTGCAGGTTACGTCCAGGTGAGTAGTGAGGAGAGGGAGAGGAAAATTAAACTAGGAGACAAAACCAAAACACGTAAAGCGCATGTAACTCATTCTAAACGGCAGAAAAACACTAAAAACACACTCACACCAGGCAGGTACGTATCACAGAGGAGGGATCATGGGACCATGACAAATACATAATTTCAGTCTCTTTTCTTCAGTCTCTTTTTGTGTCAGCTGATCTACCTCAAGGAAGTGTGCCAGATTTTGAATATCCTTGCATTCAGCCCTCAGAGTGGTGGCTATCAGCATATGATACACTGCCAGGTAGCAAGAACCTCTGTTTCGGCTATCTAACAACAGAAGACCAGAAACTTTATAGAAAGTCTTTGGCAGGACAATGTCAGAATGGAAAGAACCAGAATCAGGTTCCTAAATGAGGTGAAGATGTTAACTATTTAAAATTGAGTCATATACATCATGCTCACCAATGATGAGTAATATTTACTTTATTGACAATTGTGGTAAGTTTTACTGATTATTATGTTCACAGACATGACACAGCAAGGCCAATACGGGGAGAAAAGGGTCTGTTGAAAGATGTTTACAAGGGTGTATGGCTCTCCTGAAGGAATACATCATGATTTTCCAGGCGAGTGCTTTCTTGTGTTAACTGCAACCATTGACTGTACCTGTTTGTATTACATTCACAGGATAGCCAGTTGCAAACTCCATGACAAGCAGCTTGAATCATTCTGGGTTTCCTGCTTCCTTCCTAAAAGGTGCTGCCTGGGTTAGGAAGCAGACACATTCACAACCAGGAACCCCAATCATGCTCTTAGTACTCAGCAATTTAACATAGCATTTAACATTTGATGCTTGACCTTTTTGCTCATTTAGAAAATGTACTAGATTTCAGCTGCTGAAGCCATTTATTCAAAAGGTGAGAAGAACCTACAACATTACTGCTGGCTACTTGCAGAAGAAGCTTCCCTTCAGTCACTGAGGGCCCTGTATGCTCTGGACTTACTTCTGAGAGGCCACTCACAGGCAATCATCCAGCTGAAGAGGTTGAGCAGAATGCTGGGCCACCTCTTACCCGCTGGCAATGACATCCACCAAGGGATCACGTGGAACAATGTTGATCTGTGCCTGGCCAGCTTCAAGGAGGGAGAGAGCATGGTGGAGTGGTGAGGTCATGTCTTTGACAAGAGAGATAAGTACCCAGCCCTCGGTACAATAGTCGGATGCGCCATCTCCATCTTTCATGAACCCAGCATCAAGTCATCTTTCATCCTGATGCATGAGATCATAAACCCCAGAAGCAGAAACATGCACATCTCAACATTCAAGGCCATCCAGTCAGTCAGATGAACCCTCCTGTGCATGGACAAGATGGCTGTCAAGCTCTTCAAAAGGGAGGATGTCCGTTACAGGGTGGTGGACCGCACAATCTGTAAGAACATCTGGTCAGCAAGAACCACTGACAAAAGCCAACGCCTACAAAGTCTGTTAGAAAAGTGACAGCAGCAGAGCAAGTATGGCTGCCAATCGGCTGCCAGTGCTCAGGGAAGCAAAAGGCAAGTGATTGAGAGTGAAGACGGTGGCGGACCTCAGCCCCGCACTCCCCCCTCATCCTGCACAACTCCCCAGTCAACGCGGTGGAGTTGTTACTCAGGTGGGAGCTTCAGCTCCCTCATCAGTAAGGCCCAGCAGAGGATGTACTTCCTGCGGCAGCTGAAGAAATTCAACCTGCCACCATGATGGTGCACTTCTACACGGCCATCATCGAGTCCATCCTCATCTCCTCCATCAGTCTGGTTCACTGCTGTCATCGCCGGGGACATGGCCAGGCTGCAGTAAGTCATTCGTTTTGCAGAGAAGGTGATCGGCTGTAACCATCACTTCCTCCAGGAGATGTACGTCTCCAGGACCTCGAGGAGGTCAGGGAAGATTGTGTCCAACCCCTCCCATCCTGGACACCATCTCTTTCAGACTCTGCCATCTTGCAAGAGGTTCAGGTCCATCAGGACCAAAACCTCCTGCCACAAAACCTTTTTTTCCCCATTTAGTATCCCATTTAAAAAGAGTAAAAAAATCTCCAAGCAAGCCCCCTGACCTCCCCCGCAAGTCTGTATTTTACTCTGCTCATGCATCCTTCTCACCTTTTTCACCCCTGACCAGTTTGCATGCCTGAGTAAAAGATATCCAGAATTTCACTCTCTTATACAGTATGCTGTAAGTATATCAGTATGCTGTTTCCACAAACTCAATAGCATCTGTATCTGTCATTAGACCCTCCCTGCGAGACCCTGTCTTCTCCACAACCCAACTTGTAAAACCTCTGATTAAAAAAAAAAAAAAAAAAAAAATGAGGTGTCCTATTCAGCTGTAACCTTGATGACCCCTGATCACTGCGGGTTGTTTTTAAATAGGATGAATGGTACTCACCATGATTAAAAACTGAAGTTTTCACACTAATTTTGAGTCTTTTTTCAGCCATTTTTTTTTTTAATTTAGAGTTTTTAACTCTACAAACCAAATGTAGTGATCCACATACAGTTCTTTCTGTTAGTAACAAAAATAGTTTCTCACTTTTTGTGTATTATTTCTAAGTAGATATTTTTTCAAAATTTCTGTTTGTCTGTGCACATGTTTATCAAACGGTAATGATGGCAATCTCTCTGGAGCCGGCTGTGGTCACTTTGAATTAGGGGCTTTGTATCATCAGCCATCCTCACTACCTAACTCCTGCATTGCTCACTAGACCTGAGTCACGCACAATAACACACACTCACAGCGCCGGTTATGTGTGTGTGTGTGTGTGTGTGTGTGTGTGTGTGTGTGTGTGTGTCAGTCAGCCTATCTGACAGCGGCAGCCTCAGGCCAATCAGCCTCCTCTCCTGCACAATTACATGCAGAAACAAACTACTAAGTTCTTTGGAGCCTACATCCATTCATCCATCGCTGCTCAGAAGGTAACAACACACACACACACACACACACACACACACACACACACACACACACACACGTCACATCCATTTGGGCCATGAGTAACCCTGTGGGTAGACCTTTCTTACCTGGGGGGGGTCTGCTGCTTCCCCTTAATGGGGACGACCCTGGAACCTCAAGGTCCACCACAGACACACACACACACACACACACACACACACACACACACACACACACACACACACACATATACATACACACACGCCACATTAGTCGCAGTTTGCCGGAGGAATAACCACCCTTCTCTCACTGAGTTGAGTCACAGCCCGAGTGTAGCAAACTCAACACACACACGCTCATGAAAACCATAATTTGTTTATCCTCACTAACCTTTAACCAACTTCCTTTTAGAGGTGACCTTTGACTCTGCCCTCTGCATTCTTTGTCAGTGAATACCTCACTCTTAGGCCCAATCCTAATGTCCATGCTCATGGAATTACAGACATTGAGGTACATTCCCACAGAGTCTGCGAGGGCTTTGGGCTGTCTCACTGCCAAATCATCAAGTGTTTGAATGAGCTCTCGCACATTTTGAGCTCTTTATGCACAATTTCTGTAAGTCCACATTTCTGCAGACTTTACCTGAGGGGATTACTCACAATTCACAGCATTGTGATCATAAATATGGGGTTACCAGGGGCAGCCTGCAAGCGGTAAAAATAAATCAACTTTTAAAGTTGCAGTGGGTAGAATTGGATCAAATATGATTAAAAGAAAGATAGTTTTATAAAACAATCATTACATCCTGACAGTAGTGCATAAGACAGGTAATCTGAAAGAAATCATGTCTCCCGGTGGTGTCCTCCAGTAGACCTAAATAAGATTTCACAGACTGGAGGAAAAAAAAACACTCAAAGCTGATCTGTAGTCTGCCATCCAGCTGCTGTCAATGAACTTCGATCAGTTAAACTAGGCAGTGCTGATCAAATATGAATCACTATTATCTTACTGTAATGCCTTGAACCTGTGAGCCTCTTGCTGTGAGGTGACAGTGCTAACCACTGCATCACCATGCAGCCCTTCTTAACACTAGATCAGGGGTGTCAAACCCAATTTCATCCTGGGCCACATCAACATAAATATATTGACTCTTGATCATATTACAAAATTGCCTCTGCATTTTATTATTATTAGTTTCAGCACTAATTTATTTAACTAGCTCTGAAGACAAAAAGTTAGTAAAAAAAAAAAAAAACATCCTAAATGCTTATAACTACAAATTAACTTTTTCTGTCAATTCTGTTTGTTTTTAATGCCACAAATCCAACCCTCCTTGTTTATTCGGACTTGGGACCAGCAACAGTGATTCAAAACAGACACTCTGGCAGAGTTACTTTTATTTTTTTTAATTCACGGTTTGATTCCCCAAATTATATATTTTCATCATTCAGTCTCCAATAACACCAGAAAAAGTCACAAGATCTGTCGCTAGTCTCCTTTTTGAAAGACTCGCTAGAAGGGTCTGAAAACTTGCTAAATAAAGCAACTACGTCGCTAAGTTGGCAACACTACGCCACTGCTGGAAACCGCTGATATTGAGACGCTTCAGTGCACGTCACATAATTGAGCTGCATTGTGGGACATGTAGTTTAAGGACTAGAGCATAGAAATACATGATACGCATACTATATTCCTTGCAAGCCCTAACGGGCCACATAAAGTGAGGTGGCGGGCCAGATTTGGCCCGTGGGCCACACATGTGTGCTAGACCATGGGAAAAAAGTTGTTATATTATACTTCTAGAGACTTTTGGTAAATATCTAAATTAATATGGTAAAAATGTTCTGACCTAAAATCAGATGTATCAGTCATTGTCTGGATTGTTGTTTTTTTCACCAATCTAAAATTCAAAGAATTAAATCATTTCCCTCACAAATTAGTGGTATTTTAATTGTATGTTTTATATGTCTGGTGAATATAATCCAATCAATCATACATGGATTTTGTATATTGAGTTTAAAAAAAAAAAATGTAAAAAAGCATGCATATATACAGTTTATACACAGATCCAGCTACAGTTTCTACAGAAGCCCAGAACGGATACACCAACACCAGCTCTGGATAGACCATTTACTTTTTCACGTTTTTGTATTGGCCATTGGACCATTAACTTTTCTCCTACTTCTGAATGGAAATGACAAGTGTACAAGCACTCTGCCTTCCTCAAAATTACTTGTTTTTCAAGCTCCACTGTGAGTATTCTTGTGAACAAAGTTTCTGTTAACATTCATTGTCCCTCACAGAAACCCACTGTGTTTAGCTTTGAGGTCAATCTCATAAAATATTCCTAAACTTTCTATGTTTGCAACTTGGTGTCCTCAGTGGCATCTACGACCGGGGCATGGAAAAGAATTCATCCATGATACTGTCAGAGAGTGAATTAAGATGATTTTAACAAAGCTACTTACAATAAGAATGTATAGAAAGGGGAAACTATCATACAGGGTTAATAATAAATGCATTGGACTTGGAAAAGGTATGTTGAACTCTCTAATCTTAATCATCACAAAGACACCTGACGTGGAACAAGTGTGTCCTGCTAGATATAGGAAGAGACTTAGGATAAACCAGAAAAGAAAGACAAGCACTACATGAATATCTCGTCCAGCCTTTCTCCCTCTCTCAATGTCTCTCAATATTTTCATCCTTGATTTGAAAAGAAGCCATTGTTCGTACATTTACTAACCTTGGTTTGCTAAAAGAATGGGAGCTATTTCTGTCAGTTTAAAATCCTGCACTATTGAATTCATAAAATGTCCTCCAGTTGTCTGATGGACTGAAGCTTCCTGTTTGAAACATATTTCTAAAGTGCTGCAGGTCTCTCTGTGAGTTTGAGCGAAGAAAAATCATTTTTTTCCCTTCTACTGCTGATATGATAACACGTAGGTGAGATTTCAATGAGCAAAAGTCATTTTTTTTTAATGTGAACATTTTCTCATTCCTTCCTCCTCATTGTTAGATTCAAATAAAAGCTTGCCTCCTCTAGATATTTACAGTAACTCAATAATATATCTTCTTGGAGTGTTCGTGTATCATTTTAGGTGTCTGAGTGTGTTTGAGGTGGTGTTTCTCATTCTTCAGTAATGTTCTGTGCTTTTAAAGGCCATTTAAATAGGACATGTCCAGCGGAGTTATGAAGCACTGCAGCACCCCCATGTGTCTGCCCAGGGAACTGCAGCTCAACTTGCAGGGGAATGGAAGAAACTGAGTTGTTGGATATCACAGTGAAAGGTTAGGAGAGGAGATGAGAGGATGGAAGAGTAAGGCTGATTCTTGAATGAATTAATGAAATCAATGCAAATATACTGTACACATACTGTAAGTTTCATGCAGTAGATAATATAAACCACATGCTGCAGTGAGATTGACAGACAGAGAGACTGTTTTTGGAGTTAACTCATGGATAGGAGAGTTAGTAGACAGGGCATCCTTGATCACTATATGCAGATCTTCCATCATCAGCAAATAAATTTGAGCAGTTTGTGGTTTAACTTTTATAATCATATATGTATTATTACAAAATCCTATGGATTTACACCACAAATAATCCATACCAGAGTTCACTTTGAACCTGACCGAGACCATTTCAAGCACTTTCCATCTGGTTGTCGAGTCATTTTACTGACACCAACCTCAGCAAACTCTGACAAACAAGATATGAGAGCATACACACCACACAATTAATATTTAACATTTTGAATTATCTCAGAAAATAGACAAAAAATAAAATGCACGAAATACCAAGATGTTTGTGGCTGTGTTCTCCTACAGAACCTTCCTGAACAAATGATGGCCAGCCAGTAGCTATTAAGCCACCTGCACTATGCATTAAGAGATTTGATTGCAAAACATAGAAAGATATATTTCCTTCAATCACTGATCGTGCAGTAGGGAATGGCTTTAGTTTGGGCTGACAGGCTGGTTCATTCACTACCAAAGAGGCCAGTTAATGGACCAGGCAGCAGAGAGCGGGCTGAGGAGAGGCTTCTACTGTTGTGTAGCCTGGTCAGTTTGGATACTGGGAGCACCTGGCTTACAATCAGAATGCTTGTCGTTCTTTACATGGTGCAGTCCCTTGAAAAAAAAAAAAAAGTATTTAAATGTAATTAAGCAGTGTTTGCATGGGAAAGTTTGAGGGTTTCTTTTATTCAGCGTCCATGTTAACAAGTTAGAGCAGCCACACTGCACGCGTGGGCAATGTGGCTGCTGCGTCTCCTCTGGTGAGTCGAGGTCTCGCCTATTTTTAGCTCAAGCAGAGCGCAGTTCATAGCAACAAAAGACAGTGAAAATGATCGTTTGACAGTATATTGGCATCCTGCCAGCAACATTACTACAGTTTTGATGTCTAGACCTCTACAGAATATATCACAGACAGTGAAAGTGAACTTTTGACTGTATATTGACCTCATACCAGCAACATTACTACAGTTTCAATGTATGTAACTGCAGAATATGTCACAGACAAGAAATCCCAGCGGCAGCAGCAGAAACGCTGCCAGTGTAGACAAACCACGTGAGGGACATACAGCAGTTCAGCCAGGCAGCCACCACGCACTGCTCACGAAGGCAGCACACACACACACACACACACACACACACACACACACACATATGTGTATACATATATGTTTTATATATACACAAAAAGATTAGGAACCACATGGTAATTTGTCAATATTAGTAATAATCCACAACCTGCACTATATTCCTTCAAGGAGTCCTGCAGGTCACTCTATGTTCTACAACACTGTCCTACAAATATTTCAGAATAAAACCCTTGTGGAATTATGGGCACAGAAAAAAAAAGTTTGAGGGCTTTTATTTTGAAATGAAAGCAGGATGCGTTGATTTTAAAATAAGTCTTGACTTTTTTCATGACAAATGTGTGACATTTTCTACCGATACAGACATTGAAAGTATAGTAATGTAGCTGGGATGATGTCAGTAGACAGACAGACAAAGATCTCCTTCACCGTCTGTTGTTGCTGCTCGGTCTGTGCCCATCTGCATCGGAGACCTCGTGTTACTTTTGGATGGACCGGGGACAGCAAGTCAATATGCACACACATTACATGTCATTTCAAAATAAACTCCCGTTTTCACAGGAGGTTAAATCAAAGACCACTAAGGTGGGGTTAGGAAACAGTCATGGTTGATGTTAACGATACAACTCTCGCCACTAATGACTGACATTAAAAACAATCAACGGGACACATGGCACATGAACACTGGTCTCCTGGTTCAAAGCCTTGTGTTTGTTTGACCGATCCACCACTGCTCCCTCCTGTTATGAACAGACTCTCACGCCATTAATACTTCGTCACTTGCTCCGACCATCAAATAACGCCGCGGGTGGGTCTATACTGGAGTTAGCTGAAAGCCGGGTTCATCACATACTGTAGCTAAAGGGTACCTCCATGCTTGGGTTTCTGATGCAGAGGGGCGCTGACCAAACGGCAACATTTAATGAGTCGGGAGTGAGAATGGGATGCACAATTATTATATTATATTATTATTAAAATAAGCTCGAAGTTGTAAGAAAACAGAATTACCCTTTAAACTGTTTTTTGAATTAGTGATCAAATGTTATTTTATCTGCTCTTTGATGCTTTGTGAGTGTCAGCTGGGTGTGTGTGGTGTCTCAGTTAGACACCTCAGTCACACCACAGGCTGCATACTGGCCGACTTCCACTGAATGCAGGCTGGTGTGCTTCCTCGGATCCCTCTTCTGAATGCAATCCAGCTCCTTTCTCTCTCTCTCTCTCTCTCTCTACCTCTACTGGCCTGAGAGAGAGAGAGAGGGAGAGCTTTAGCCTTTGGTACTGTGCCATCTCCTGACATTTTCTCTGAATCAGTGCTAGTGTTTGTGTGCGTGTGTGTGCGTGTGTGTGTGTTTTAACTCTTAGCTTGCACCACACAGTGTGGTAATAGGGCCATTTCATCACACACTTTAATGAGACGATACATGAGTAACACCTTATATAGTCAAGTCCTTGGATTTCTTATCTTGCACCTGGAACCTTTATGTTTTGGTGTGTTAATGATCTCCTTCATAGTGAAACATAATATATATATACTGTTTGTGTCATCTGATCCTGCTGGCATGGAGAGAGCATGAATACAGTATCACTTTCACTTCAGTTCCCCTTCAGTAAGGAGAAGTAAAGGGCTGTTTGATGGCATGATAAAGCTCTGAAAATACTCTAAATATAGATTAAACTTAAATTTTTTTAGGTGAGCCTTTGCTGCTAAAATACCCCGTCACTGTATTGCTGCTGACTGTCATCTACTGTAAGTAATACATCTTCTATGGATAAGTACCTCGTACATCCCCACTTCAAAACACCACAACTATCCCTTTAAAGCTTCAGTAAGCAACAAGACTTTGACCAATCACAGGTCATTTCGGAGAGAGAGCGTTCCTATTGGCTGTGCTCCGGCTGGTGGGTGGTGCTTGGTATTTTCTCAGCAGATCTCAACACGACTGCTGGGTGGCAAACTTTCTCAGCTTTTACAGCTAAACAGCAACTACAACGTCACATAGGCCCCGGCTCCTTTTAGTCCTATTTGTTGGTCTTCCTGGTGGAGTGGACATCTGGAAACAGCTGCACATGTCATCTATGTATTAAACGGCCAGCTGAATTTATTTTAAGATAATATCAGCATTTTAATTGATATATTATTTGGATCTAGGTAAGTAACATACACTGAGTGTGAAGTCTATGTTATGTGTACTTAAGGCTCATGTGAGGTCATTTCATAAATACATGTGAAAGTCACACTCCCACCTGAGCAGTGATAGCCTGTGGACCATCAGCAGTGTGGTAAAATGTTCATATGTCTGCAGTGTGAGCACAGCTAGCTTTACTCTCACAAAAGCTAATGCTAGCTGAGTTTAACCCAGCTTTTCTATGGCTCAGCGCTAAAGTGGAAGCTCCGGGGCATTTTGTCTCTATCCTGCCATCCTCTCATCAGCAGTAAAAGCCCTCCATTTACAGTGCTGAGAGGGAATGCAGTATGCCACAGGGCGGCGGTTACACAGACAGATTACCTGCAAATCCCACCCAGGAGGAACAGAGCAGCCACATCAGCAGACTGCATGCCACACACACACACACGCACACACACACACACAGACACACACTCACACCCCTCGGAGAAAGACTATAACCACACCAGGCCACGGAGGACCAAGCCACTTCATTTGTGATGCAGGAGGCGAGAGGATGGTGCTGCTATGGTCTGGCTAATATGAAATGTAGGTGGACCAACAGGGGAGCAGAGTCCACATAAAGCTGGGATGTGATGGAAAGTCATAATAATGATTGTATGAAATGGCCAAATTTGTAATGTTAGGTCTGCACCATCTGCATGTTACAACCTGGACGTAAGAGGGACACAACAGTCTGAAATAAAACACAGGTTCTTTTTACTGAACTCACATGGAAATCTGAAATATATTTCATACTAATATAATTATTATGTAAAAAAACCTGCATTAATCAGTATATTTCTATTCTAAATGGATGAAATGACTGTATAATGTGAAAGAAATGTTTCTGGTTAGTGACAGACTTTGTGGTCTGTGGGGTGGGGTGTGTGTGTGTGTGTGTGTGCGTGTGTGTGTGTGTGTGTGTGTGTGTGTCTCTGAACAGACACTCGCTTGAGGCCAAGTTAATCAAATGACATATTTCATTTCTGTCCTTCTGACAAGTACTCATTAACGTTAATTAGCCAAAGCTGTAAAGGGGACAGGTCATTTAACTAAAACTCCACCTGCAGACAGCAAAATGTGCGGTGTGGCAGAGGAACTGAGTGATTCAAATAAGGGATAATTGTTAATCATTGTTGTGCGATGCCCCACAGGTGGACCCCGACGCAAATGGGTTTATTTCACAGCAATGACCCACTAGCTGAACATTCTCTCACTAATTAAATGGCTACCTACTTAAGAAATCAATAATTTGACACAGAAACGGACACCCACAAAACCAGTCCGACATCAGAACTGTCAGTTATACACAACAGTCTGCTATGAAGAAATAATAGACCGTAGAATGCGGTGATTGACCAATCGGAAAAATAATAATAATTAAAATTAAATTTCAACAGCTGTGTCATAAATTAATATCATTCAGGATCCTGGAACACATGACGGTGTCCAGAGGCCCTCTGACTTTTGTTAAGACCGAAAGAAAATGTTCCACCTTTTACATGGATGTCCAATCAGTGCTGATAGTAAATGTAGTCCGCTGCTTTCTGCAGCTGCTGAGATGCGTTGGCTGTGCCTACACATACCAGGATGCATTGCGTGCGAGAGGTGAGTTTGCTACATCTGATAAATAATTAAAATAAACTCACATGCCTTGTTAACTCATCACAAAACACATTTACTTGTGGGCTGAAACAAAAGGAAACTCACCTCGCCTTTAGTCCATTAGTCGCTCCACTGCTCCAACAATCACCAACTCCGGTTTGGTTGAAATAAATACATAATTCACACAGTAAAATGTGAAATTATGCCAGCTCACACTGTCTTACCCCCGCTGTTTCTGCCCCGCTGCAGCAGCTCGGCGGCGGGTCAGATTCCATCTTTGGAGGCAGACCATTAAATCTGTAAAACCCAATGATTCAAATTGCACCAAAATCACCCTGCTGGTCTTGGTTGTCTTTTTATCTTCAGGATGCTGATGAAGGTCTCCAGCACACCGCTGTCCCAGTGAGGAGGAAAACATTCATGCATAGTAACGCACGCGGTGCTCATGCTCTCTGGGTTGTCGCTGGCGACAGCATCCAACGAAAACTGCCCACGCTGACATTCATTACAGCAGAATGATTCGGTTTCTGTTTGCGCCCCAGAGAAACACAGAACAATGGCAAGAACTGAAGGCATTTTTCACACTATATCTCTAACTCATATAGATACGAGATAAGGTTGGAAATCAGAAGATTTTGCCTTTAAAGACTATCTAGCATAATGTCCTTTTAAGTTCTGTGATTTGTGTATAAAATTTTGGTTTCTAGGTTTTTGTTAATGTTCTTTGTTTCATTCATCTGTTAAGTCTGTTAAGTGTTTCCTGTTTTATTTTATATACACACCATATGTGTCATGTCTGGTTTTATTTCCAGCCTTTGTGTGTGCGTTTTCCCACCTTTGTGATTGTCGGTCCCATCCTGATTTGTTCCACCTGTGTCTAATCTAGGGGTGGGACGGTTAATAAATTCAGTTTGGTTCAGTACAGCGGTAAACGGTATTTATGGTACAGCAAGGAGGCCAATTTCAATTTGAACAGCTTTTCATTTATTTGCCAAAATAAGTCAACTGTTTGCCTGAACAACAGTAGACAAGTCTAACATAAGGAACAAGTGCCACTGTGTTATTTAAAAATAACTAATAAATAAAAAACAAATTATAGGCTCAGGCCACCAACAAAAACTGCATCAGGGTAACCAGCACTAGACCATTTTAAACAACAGTAACAGATGTCTCTCTATTCCCTGATATTTCAAAAATAATAAAAAACACACAGAGGCTCAGACCATCAACATAAAGTGCAGCATAAACCAAACACACATTGTTTCAGAACAACACTGCTCTGTTCAGTCTGTTTTCATCTTCTTCTACATGAGTTAGTATTTCCCTTAAAGAGAAAACAATGTGGATAACGACCGGACCAAATGAACGTCAGTAGGGTGTGGTGGCTGCCTCTCCTAACCGATGTGCGTCCCACGCTGGGGGTGTCCACACTGGCAACGTTTCTGCTGCTGCTGCTGGGCTGCTGCTGTCAGCCCTTTCTTTCTACATAAAGTCATTTATATTTATTTTAGACAGAAAATGATTAAGAAGCATGTGCTCATTTGTAAATCATAGTAATAAGCCACAATGAAAACCATGTGCTCTATTCATTCATTGAGCCCTACAAATCACTGCATGTGGGCTTTTATTTTGAAATTAAACCAGGAAGTGTTGATCTAAAAATACATCTTTACTTTTTTCATGTCTGTGACATTCTAAACTGTAGTCACGTTGCTGATATGATGTCAGTATACAGTCAAAAGATCACTTTCACCATCTGTTGCTGTGAACCGTGCGGCTCGCAGTGAAAATAGGTGAGACCTCAAATCTCTACAAGTGACGCAGCCGAGTCGCACCTGAGCCGCACCTGAACCGCACCTGAACCGCACCTGTGCTGTTCAGCTGGGTTGTGTATCTGCTCTAAGCTGTTAACATGGATGCTGAAATAAAAACAACAGGTCCCGCAGCCACCTCACGCTGCTGACGTTCCCCGTGAGGACCGGACTTTATCTCTGACAGCACAAGTTTGAAAGTCTGCCTTTTCAAGGAAAACTTTAGGTTTAACACCGTGGTTCCCACCCGCCAGGAGATATTGTTATAAACCAAACCGACTGTAAAAGTAGTCAGATTTAACTTGAAGTGGTTCTCCAGGAAACATGTCTAACTGCTAGCTTTTCAGAGAAGACACTTGTTTTGCTTTCTATGTGCATTATTTGGAGGTGATGTAAGAACAGGCTTTCTGGATCTCAATTCCCAAACATGAAAGCAGCAGCTTAAGTGTGTCTATGAGTGTCAAGTGAATGTTTTGCACATTGCACATAAAAAAAGCATAGACCAATGTTTAGATTTGTTAGTTATGGAGTTGAGCAAATTTTAGCAAATATTGGTATTTTCAACCTGCAACTAGATCCAAATCAGAACCATGATGCTTCTTTCACAATATTTGATATAATGAGAAAATTAGGAAAGCTACATAAATGACAAATTTGAGTTTGTGGTTGCTTAGACTTTACTTAGACCTTTCTACAAACAATCAAATACTAATAATATCACAACAAAAAAAATCTGTATCCTTTAATAAAATACATATAAAACTTTAAACCTTTGTACCCAAAGTGTTTTGGAGAGTACAATACCAGCTTCACGCTCTGACTAACTTCAGCTCAGTATACATGCTTATGTGAGGTGATGTTCTGAGCTGTTATTGCTCAGCAGGGACGACAAACAGGATGATCTGCAACGTTCTGTTGAAGGAATCTGGGGACACAAAGAAAACCATACTATGACGTCATCTCTTATATCTGTTAAATGTAAGCTGAATATTTGACTCATATTTATGTAATGACAATGTGTAGTGGAAAAAAATGTGGTGTTTTGAATTCACAAAGAACATTACAAGGTTATAACAACATGGGAATAAGATACTATTAGTAGAAATGTTATTATCACATTAGCGAGAGCTTATTAGCATTGCTAAATGAACATGCTTTGTTCAGGATCTTGTTGAGTTGTTGAGTTTTTATGTAGGGCAAGTGGAACTGGTGGAACAGGTGTGCCAAACTCAGATTTACTAAGGGCCACTGGGAAATGAGAACCATATCAAGGGCCAGACATACTGTATTTTTCGCACTATGAGGCGCACCTGATTATAAGGCGCACTATCAATGAACGTGTCTATTTTCTCTTGTCTTGTGATAGTGGAGGAACTCGCCCGGCGTTGCCTCCCTGTCTTGGTGAATTTGTGTTCGCCATCTGTCATCCAGCGCTCCCACGCAGCTCCCAATTTACTTTGAACAACCCGTTGACACCAATATTTAGCGGTTGGACTTTTTTAGTTAATCCACCCGGAATGACGGCAAACTCCGAATTAGTTTCCTTCACTTGGGTTTTGACAGTGTCGGTGAGATGAGCGCATGGAGGGACGGAGATTTGTGGAAAAAGACATTCGGTCTCTTAATATAAATCTCCGATAATCCATCCAGCAGTGCAGCTTCGTAGTTTACCAAAGTCGTAATAAAACATTTTGACAGATTTTTGAGCGCCCTGTACCACATAAAGTTGGTTCGAGGTCAGTAAGCACAACCAAAATTGACATAAGGCGCGTCCTATTATAAGGCGCACTGCCGATTTTTGAGAAAATTAAAGGATTTTAAATGTGCCTCATAGTGCGAAAAATATGGTATATTGTTTACTGATATGCTTTTATTTAATAGAAAAAAAAATTATTTAATATCTATATTATTGCAGGGCTGCACAGCAGTACAGTGATTAACACTGTCACCTCACTAAAGAGGGCTGCAGTCTCAAATGGAGACTTGGGGCCCTCCTGTGTGGAGTGTGCATGTTCTCCCTGTGTTAGCGTGGGTTCTCTCCGGGTTCTCCAGTTTCCTCCCACAGTCCAAAGTTAGGTTAACTGATGACTCTGAATTGCCAATAGGTGTGACTGTGAGAATGCATTGTCGTCTGTCTCTATGTGTCAGCCCTGTGATAGTCTGGTGACCAGTCTAGGTTGTAACCCGCCTTTGCCCAATGTCAGCTAGGATCGGTTCCAGCCCCCTCATAACCCTGAATAGGATAAGCGGTTGCGGATAATAATTATTGTTGCATGTCCCAGATCTTCTCGCATCCAACTAAATCCACATAAAGCCCTTAAAAGCTCAACAAAAAAGATGTTGAGCATTGAGTCAAGCAAAAATAATGCATTTTTATTACATTTTTACAAGTTGGCTACCATACAGCTAACTTACAACAACCTGTTTCACAGGCCTGAATATGACAACTCAATGGTTGTGTGGGATATTACATTAAAAAAGGTAAAAATGAACTTTAGGTATGTAGTTTACATGTCCCATACAGCCACAACCCACAGCTGGGCGGGTTCAGGCGAGCTTACTAGGAAATATCACAGATTCGGGGGGCGGATCAAAAAGCGGATCAAAAAGCGGATCAAAGCAGCATTCAGAGTAAGTTATTAATAACTTACAAGCACACTGCATGCAATAGTCCACCTTCTCCCTCTCTGCGTCTTTCTCTCTCAACACACACACACACACACACACACACACACCGTAAGCTGTGGCGCTCCAGTCCACTTGGACTGTATCTGTCCTTATCTCAGACCTCAGTCCTGACTTTACTGTGCTACTATAATGAATAAAGTTGGTGGTTTGCAGGTTGGGTCGGGATCGGGCAGTGGAGGCACACCTGACAATGTAAACTGATTTGTGCCAGATCAATATTTTCGATGGGCCGTATTTAACAAATAGGACATCAAATAGGACAAATTTCAGTTAAATCTGATTAAAAAGTTCCAAAAAGGTTTTCCCAAGTTAGAGTGCTACCTTAGGTTTTTGACTTCTGGGGAACCCTTTTCTGTTAACCAGCATTTGGATATGCAGTTTTAAAGGCCAACATCAGGAACCTGTAATAATTTTTCTTTCTTTTTTATTTTAATGTCACTGCTAATCAAAGGTGTACTGTTTGTGTTGTTCCCGTCTGACCCTCCAGTCATTGGAACATTTGGAAGATAACAAAATAGACATTTTTTAAAGAATTTTGTGACTTATTAAAGAGTTTTTGGTGGAAGCCTCAGGCAAGGTTCAATTTCTACATGTTTTATATATTTGTATAAGCACCTCTAAAGAAGCACTGAACAGAGGATAAAGTTTCACGTGTGTGTGCCTTCCACAACAACACACACAACAATACTCAGGACACAACAAAGTGGACAGCAGAAAGGGGTCAAGTGAGGTCTAAAACTGTGTCTTGAGTGGGGACAAGTGAAGAACCTACAGATGTGGGTAGATATGCCATACACATTCTTTGACAGTAGGCCTACAAAATGTTTAAAAGTCAAATCAAATTTATTTGTCACATACACAGTCATACACAGTACAGTGTGTAGTGAAATTGGAAAAACAGACCAGAATATTTCAAAAAGAAATAATGAAACAACATATAAACATTTGAGTTTCAGAAAAAAAGAAACTTTATAGTTGCATAACCACTGGGGGTACTTGGGGGTAAGATTTGAAACAATGCTAATTCTGAAACCAGTAAGCTGACAATAAGGGCTGAGCAGAAGCCTCTGGAGGTTGCACTACGTACGGGCTGGCAGCCGGGCACTGAATACAAGTATGTTTGCTATTTACACAACATGGGCGTGAAAATGCGGAAGTATGACTTGCGTCATAGCACTTTGCGCCAGGTGTAAGATAAGTCCCTTAATCCCTATTATGAATCAAACTTCAAAAACACTGGATCCTACAACTCCCATAATGCAACTAAATACCGACATGCACTTTCCCTGCCTGTTAAATACCCTCACCATTTGAAGTCTATGCCCCCAGTTTTCTATCTATCAAATATTGGAACTCAAGAAAAGTAGTCATCTAGTCATATGTGCTGTTGGTTGTGAAGTTCTGTTGTATTACCAGCAACTTACCTAAAGCCCTCTGAAGCCACTTTGGTCTGCGGTTGAAGTGAATGAAGATATAGTAGGCGGGGATGCCAGTCAGCGAAATGGCAAATCCAATCCCCGTATTGACCGGGTCCGAATACAGAGACATGAAGACCATGAGGAAACATGTGAGGCAGAACACCACTGGGATGAAGAGCGGGACCTGTGGACCAGTCAGAAAAGGCATCTGTCCTTACCATGCATATACTGTCTGTAAGCAGATATGCCCCTTGTGTAAGGCTGAGTGTGCCACTGAGCACAAGAACTACAAAGATATGCACACATTTTGTGGACTTAGCTAAGTCACATGTTCCTTTTATACATTACTGAAGATTTCCTCAGTAAAGTGACACATAGCTACAAGACCACGATGAGTCAGTGTGGAACAATTCAATACTGTGGCACAGATTCTGGTAGGATTCAGTACAGCTACAGGTGTGGAAACACTCACCTTAAAGGGGCGGGGGAGGTCAGGTTTGGTGTATCGGAGGTAGATTAAACCCAGCACCACCACACCGATGAACAGCCACCGCAGGAAGCTCATGAAGTTCAACAGACTGTAGATGTCTCCTACAAACAGCTGCAGCATGGTCATAGGGTACTGCACACACACACACACACACACACACACACACACACACACACACACACACACACATTTAAGGAGATTAAATAAGATTGGTAGCCAACAATGATAGTTGCTGTGCTTTGTATATAATCTTATTTCTATCACAGCCATAGAAAACTGGCTGGCAGGTGTCCAATAAAATCTTCATATTGCAGTAAACTGACCAGTATGAGGACAGCAGCCATTGGAGTGTGTCTGTGGACGTGGATCATAGACAAAACCTCAGGGAGATGTCCTTCTCGGGATGCCACGTAGAACATTCTGGCGAGCACATGAGCAAAATATACACATCTAGAAATCTGAACAAGAATGACACTTGACATGCACAAATACAAAGAAACTGGCACTGCCAAGAAATATCATCTCAGTGCTCCTCTGCTAGTTGCGCATATTAAAATTAGGTAATATGCAGACATTTCTATGCAAATGACAGCCCAGTTCACAAAGATCAGCACTAATAGTTACATGCAGAGAGTCTGCAGAGTCTCTGCATGTGGCTAATAGAGCGCTCCAGGGATGTTGTGTTGTTGTGAGCCAACCAGGAAGTTAGCATCGCCCTGGGTTCCCATCGCAAAAAGCCAATGGGATTTTCCCATTATCTTTTGGATTGCTGCATAAAATAAACTGTGTGGCAAACACATTTATGAAACTTACAAGTTTTGTTTAGCAAAATAATCTTCACAAATTAACACCAATTTTATGATTTTTGTGAATCCAACCAGCAGGAGTAAAAAGCTAACATTAAAGTTTTTAACAGTCACTAATAAAATGATAAGTTTTCAACACGGTTTGAATAATTCTAATGATATCATACTTGTTTACTTTATATACAGAGGGCCAGCACAGTGAACCCTACTGTCATCTCTAACTAGAGCGATGTTGCATGCTGGCAAGCCACAATTATACACACACCTACACTTACTAAATTACATTTAGTGCAATTTTGAACCACAGAATGCTCTGTGCTTATAAACAGCTTATAACAGCTCCTTCTCCGCATCAACAGGCATTTCGCTGTACTTATAACTCCCTCAGGGACCATCTGTTCGGTCTTTCACCCGGACGGTGTCTCCAACTTGGCCAAAGTGCCGTCTGAGCTCCACATTTCTAATAGCCTGTAGGTTGATGCGTAGCCGTGGCGAGCAACATGATGTGAAAAAGACCATGTTCAACACTTAAGTTGAAAAATTATTTCCCAGACAACAATACGTTTCCTCTGAGGGAAACTCTCTACAGGACACCCAAACTGCCAGTGCGTCCTGAAGGGGATCGGCCTGTGATTAAAGAGGGTGAAATTAGTGAACGTGATCATCATGATTGTTATGGCCTCTACCACACACCCCTATAATAATATCTTCTCTCTGACACCATCCTATGATCAAATGCACCACAGGTGCCCCAAGTTAGCCAACCTGATGAAAATACTTATAGTGCGTGCATATTAGTGTGTGCACATGTGTGTGGATGTGCACGTGCAAGACCGTGCACATGCACAAACCTGCTGTACACTTAAGTGTCCTGGTTTGGGGATTTTAATACATGGTCACCCAAGGCTATAAACAAACTACAATAGGTCGCATGAGTGTGAATATACACAACAAGGCTGTAAAGGCAGACGAGTCAGCGTGATTATGTTTAGTAGACTCATTTAGCCATCTTTTTTAAGACTAATAAAAACTTAAAAATTCACAAGTGGGGTACTTATTAATGCATTTTATGTCGTAGAAGAAAATGTTGACAGAAGAATATTCTGCACACTTGGATCTCTGCAGTATTTCAATAGATTCTTTGATACTAAGCTTTCGGTCCGCCAGACTTTCATCAGAGAATCTAATGAAATACTGCAGAGATCTAAGTGTGCTGAAATCTTTTCTATCATCATTGGGACTCATTGATGTTTCCAGCACCTTAGCTAAGATTTAGACAGGTGGAGTGGTTATTCATCCTGTAGAACACAGTGTTAAAATCTCTTCAGCCTGTGTTAACCCTCTACCTTATTTTAGGCATTTAACTAAAACCCACTCAGAAAAACCCACTGACTTCCAAATGAGGAAACCAGGAGTGCTAAAGTGCTAAGTCATCTGGTTTTAGGACTCATTCTCTACTCACACACATTGCATTCGGCCTGTCCAGTTTTTTCTTTACATTCAATGCAAACTATGGACCAAAAAAAAAAAAAAAAAAAACACGAAAACACTTGCAAACACTTTGGAGATCATGGAGGTTGCTGTGGGAATCAATTAACTTCTGGTTGACTCATGTATATAGAGCTTTGTGGAAATGAAGCATTAACTCGAGGAAACTCAACATACAGACAGATATTTCACAATTACAGCCTTCCTGTGAATTAAATGGCATAATCCCTCCATTTCCTAGTAGGCTTTCAAGATGAAGAATCTGAAGGAAAATTTCATTGACAGTTGCTTAACAGCATTCGTAAAAAAGAGATGTGCATTTCCACAGTACAGTAGATTGTTAAACTGAGGTATTAATGCTGTGGGAATGTACATTTTACCATGTGAGTCAGTAGAGTGTAGATAATTGTCCTCTTCAGTGACTGTTTATTTGTTCCCTTGGGCCACATTATTTGAGACTCTACGATGTACTAACTACCACAGACTGTCAATAATCTTTCTATAGCTCTCTACAGCTGAACAAATCATCAGTACTATATGGCACTTCCCTGAATATTTCTGTAAAATAAATACATGTGTGCTGTCATTGTTAAGTGAATGTACAAAGGTGTGAGACGAGGGCCAGTAAAGAGGAAGCACCTGTACCTTGATAAGGCAAAGACGCTGCCATTCATGGAGCCGTAGCAGGACAAGGCCACGAACACCGGCACTGCTATCGAGAAGTTCCCCAACAGCTTCTCTGCAAACGTCTGACAGCAGAAACAGAGCGGAAGCAGAGTGAACAAGAGTATTTGTTGCTTCAAGGCTGTAATACGTGAACAAGTGACTCATGACAAGGTAGCTTACATTATTAACTTATTTCAGATGAAGATATAACTATTCATAATTCACTAGATCTTTCTTTTGGGTATCAAGACAGCTAGCTCATTGGTTGAGACTTTGTTTTTCTAACGTCTAGGCCTCCATCACAGAGTGACGAAAATACCAGACTAGATTTTATTAAAGGAGGAATTCAACATGTGAGAAATACTTATTTGCTTCCTCTTACAGAGTCAGATAAAAAGTAACTTGTTGCCAGGAGCTAGTTTGTCAAGAAATAGATCCAGCATGAAACGCCCACCAAAACCACAACTTGTCTTTTTTACATTTCTGTTCATGTGCAGATCAACAAACAAGATCTATATTATAGATTATATTTAAAAGGAGCATTTTTGAGCCGTAGACAGAGCCAGGCTTGCTGTTTCTCTCTTTTTCCACAGACACTTTTAGAAAGAAAGCAAACACGTGTCATACCCAAAATGTTAGATACTCCTTTAAAAGAGTAAACAGGGTTGTGCTGTGAATGTACAGTGTCTTCAGCCATCAACTTACTGAGTCCTGTTTTTTTTTTTTCTTCTTATTCTATTAACTGTAGCTGGTGAGAGGAAATTAGAGCAGTTGACAGCGGTGTTGGCAGTAATTGTCATAAATGGGTCATGCAGAAGTGGGAGCAAAAGCTGCTTATTATTCACAAGGCCATTCAGCGCTGATTAATAACAGTCCACTTGTATGGACAAGCACAGGCTAAAAGGAAAAAAAAAATGAATTTGTCTTGTGTATTTGCAGTTCAATAGAAATGGACACTGAAATGATGTTGTCACTTCAGCTCATTTCTAAGCAACCACTCCATAATGATGCAATACTGTATAATTTCATTGACTTCTATTTTAAAAATGATAAATAATCCTAACAGAGCAGTGACACATTGAAAGAAAATGGACATACAATTTGTCATCAGCCCAAGTTTCATGCCTTCCACCTACAGCACTTAAACAGGATTATTTCTGAAAAATATGTTTTACTATGTACAAAGATCACAATGTGTGCCGTTATTATTGGAGCTTTAGACATTAAAATCGGCCTCCACCATGAGACTGAGGAAGCTGTTAGCTTTTGTTTGATTGTCTCCTTTGTTTACAATGTGCAACACAGAAGTGGAACACATGGAAATGATCTGGACATGTGGTGGAAAAGGCTGAAGTGTGTTATTACATTATTATTACACATATTGTAGCCTACAGGTGGTGTTTAATCCCACCTGATACCAACAGAAGTCAGTAGGTGCATAATACATTTAGGGTACCCAAAATTGTGAATTCTAACTGCATCCCTTCCTTTGTTGCCACAAAAGAATAAAGACAAATAGTTTACTTTCACAACTTTTTCAACTCCTTTCTGCTCAGGTTGAGATGATAATAGTACACCTAATGCTATAAATTCAATAATACTCCACCTGTAAGAAAGCCATGCAGAAAGTATGATGTCCTACTGGGTAATTAAAAAGAAAACATTTGGAAAGACACAACACGTATGTCAGGATGCTCTTTCTTTGACTGGCCTTTAATACCATCATACCCAACAAGCTGGTTGACAAACTTGTATTGAACCCAGTATTTTTTTAGTGTGTAAAAAATGCGTGCTGTTGGGGTGCCAAACATCACGTATACCGCTATAAATACCGCTATAACTTACTTTGGGGCAGCATTATAATATAAACTCCCTCTGAGTGGGGAGTGTGTTTTTGCCCCAAGCAAGGGAGTTTAAGTATCATGGGGTGATGTTCATGAGTGAAAATGAAGCGGGTGCTGGATAGGTGGTAGTGCAGCATTGGCAGTTATGCAGGCGCTGTACCGGGCCATTGTGGTGGAAAGGGAGTTGAGCTGGAAGGTGAAGCTCTCGTTGTACCCGTCCATCTACGTTCAAACCCTCATCTATGGTCATAAGCTTTGGGTTGTGACTGAAAGAATGAGATCACAGAAACAAGCAGCTAAGATGAGCTTCCTTTGTAGGGTGGCTGGGCTCAGTCTTAGAGATAGGGTGAGGAGCTCACACAACCAGAGGAAGCTTGGAGTAGAGCCACTGCTCTAGGGCTGAGGTGGGTTGGGCATCTTATGAGGAGGACTCCTGGACACCTCCCTTTGGAGGTTTTCTAGGCATGTCCAACTGGTAAGACTCCCCAGAGTAGACCCAGAACATGCTAGAGAAATTATATATCTCAGCTGGCCTGGGAATGCCCCAGGGTCCCTGAGGAAAACATCGCTGGGGATAGGGACGTCTGGAAGTCCCTGCTTAGCCTACTACCCCTACTACAGTCTAAGCGGAAGATAATAGATGGATGAATGGCTAGATGGATGGATGGATGGATACAAACAAAGGAACAAAATCAAACAAAATCATGAAGGTTGCCAGAAACTCCTTCAGTTCAGATTCAAGCCTCTGGGGGCCTCTGGTAGCGACCAGCCTGCAGACTGAGCCAGATCCAGCTTTGCTGCTGCCTTCGACCTGCAGTTGGACCCCTGGTGAGAGGTGGAGAGCTCCGTGCCTGACAGCAGCCGCTCCTCCTCCAGTCAGGAGCTGAGCTTTGCCTCGCTGCTCCGCTGGGAGCCAACACCACACTGCTGGAGGCCCAGGCCGTAGGCTGGGCTACATTTTTCATTATAATTCATCAAAAACACACAAACTGCGTATTTTGTATTCATCATTCAAAGCCTTTAAAATGCCTCAAACTTAGGTGATGACTCGTGATGATTTGAGATGCACACAAAATGACAATTATCTGTGTGTAATTCTTCAAACTCTTTCCACCTATTACCCTTTCTAGTCTGAAGATACCTCTAATTTGTGCAGCCTAAAATGATTAATTGTACCTTGGGGCCAGCCTCTTCAAGACAATTTCGAGACAAATTAAGTTTAAGATGTTTGAGTGTAATTAAATCATCACATCACAGTAAGTTCGAAGTACAGATAAAAGCTCTTAACACCTTTCTTAAAGCTCTCCTACCACTCATCCTATGGAGTACAATAAAACTAACTGCATTAGAAAAGATCAGAGATCTCTTCCCCAGTTATAGCCTTACAGTAGCACTGATAGCAGTCCTCAGTCTAATAAGCAATGGCGGCTGTTATTATGGGATGTCTGTGATGCGATTAGCATTAACAGGGCTGTGCTGGAACAATCACATTACCAAGTGGTAGGAAGCCAAGCTGTCAGAGGCCCTGTTCAGACCTGGCATTAACGTGTCTTGGGTGATCCAGTCACAAGAGAACAGCTCTTAGTAAGTCACTTCACACCTGTCATTAAAATGCATCTCCACATGTGCCTTGAGTGACCACTAACCGAACCATGCAAACATGTCGTAAAACACATGGCTAATACAGCAGATGTTGTGACGTAAGAATAGAGGAATGTCTATGGTAATATCCTATATATTTGTGAATTTGGCTACATTTTATGAACCTAAAAATCTCTGGTTGTTGTCTAATGGTGCGTCTAACGACACATAATAACATCTACAGCACAAGATTCTTTCTCAGTGGTTCATGTGATGAGAAATACAGCTGCAGAAGTAGTCGGCTTCAATGTGTCTTCATGTGTTTAGTCTAACAGTCTGCAAATATATAGCCTATAGATAAGATATATTTGAATATGTTGCTATGCTATAGCCTATAACGAAAACAGAGTTGTACCTACAAGGATACAGTGGTGCACATAAGCTATATGTTTTACTACATATAGAGTGCCTGGCATTTACTTGCAGAGTGCACATGGACCCACAGCTGAGCAATGCTGTTATGGAGTTATCCCCAGAGAACCTTGGAGTACCCGGCCTTCTTGGAGTCACTCTGGGTCACATCCTGGTTACAAAATTACTTTTTTTTTTAACAATTTTTGAAGAAAATGTTCTAACAATTTTTAAGTAATTTTAGTTTTATATATATATATATATATATATATATATATATATATATATATATATATATATATATATATATATATATATATATATATATATAGAAAAGTTGAAGTTTTTCTGGTCAAAACTCTAAATTTACAGCATCATTTCTTTTAGATATATATTAAATGGTATATTTCTTCTAATTACATCATAGACTTTAATGATTAAATCATGCATTTAACTGTAATAACTTAGATTTTCCCAGTAAATATGATAGATATAAAAAAATACTAAAATAGATGAAATAGTCAGTAAATAATATTTTTATTTGGGCAACATTTTTCAGGTCTTTCTATTTTGGATAAAAGTTATTAGAATCACTCACCACAGCCACTGCATTGGAGGCCAGGAGCTCCTCTGCTGACATCACAGTGTAGTATGCCACATTGGTCAGCACATAGCAGGAAGTCACAATCGCCATGGAGATACAGATCGCTAATGGCACAGTCCTGATGGCAGGCGGGATAATAACAGAAGCAGTACACTGTCATTCATGTGTGTGTCTCACTCTCCTTCATTTCACCTCTATTATTTCTCTTTTCTTGGACTTTATTCATAGCAACATCAGTGCTGGGGCCTATAAATGTAGCGAGTAAACATATTGCAGCAGCATATACCATAAATTGTCAAATAAAAGCTACTATTGAAATAACAGTTGCCAGCACAAACAAGTACAGGCTGTTGATTACCAGCACTATAATGCTACTACTATAACACCCAGGATGCCTGAGCAGCGTGTGATGGCTACCTAGCTGGATTGCTGTGTCTCTCATGTGTGGTGTTACTGCTACTGCTACACAGAGAGTATGCATTTATTAATCTTTTCATTGTACGTCATTTAAATTTATTTCAGATGGAAAAAGGTTAAGATGTGTGTGCTCATTTGTAAATCATAGTAATGATCCACAATTAAAAGCCAGGTTCTCTATTCATTTTTGCAAAACTGTCACTGTATTTTCCACAACACTCCTGCAAATGTTTCAGAATACACTGTAAGCACTGTGTTAACAAATGAAAGAACTCTGTCTTGAAAAATAATGCTAGATTAAATGTTAATGATTAAATTGATTACATTTTGTCTGTGATATATTCTGCAGATACGGCATAGGCACTGAAACTGTAGAAGTGTTGCTGGTATTTCAATATATTTTCAAAAAAAAATTTTCAAAAAACTTTTAACTTCAGGAAATACAGATCAACTGTACTGATACAACCAACACATGGATTGAACTTACCGCTCAGGGTTATCTATCTCCTCTGTCACAAAGTTCAAATAGAACCTGCAAAAGGAAACAGTTATTGTTTAACCTCCAATGATTAATGAAGTGTAAATAATGTGCAATGCATACAGAACTCGAGACACACAAAATGATATGCAACAAACAGTGAACTAAAGGTAATGATGTTTGGGTACTGGTACAATAAGCATTTTGTGTGTGTGTGTGTGTGTGTGTGTGTGTGTGTGTGTGTGTGTGGACTATACCTACCACCCAGCGTATGCATACATCCCAGAGTAGAAGGCCAGTGGCATACCAGACAGCTTCACATTGTCCAACTCAAAAGCATTCTCAAAGTTCCTGGTCTCTCCTGCAAACACACACACACACACACACACACACACACACACACACACACACACACACACACACACAAACAGGAACACACACTTCATCTTGATGAAGCACTGTAATTGCTCCTAAATGAAGAGGGGTTGTTGCAGCAACTGAACGATCTGTGCAAATAGTTCTTACGCAAGACAAGGAGTGATAGCCATAACAGTAATAATGATAATAGTAATAAAAGTAGTTTTGACAATAAAACAGATGAATGGAGCAGTACCCTGCCTTATTAGCTTGGATTCTTCAGTATAACACAGGTACTTCAGGCAGGTTAAATCACTCTCTGTGTAATCAGCATTCTGTCTTATACAGGAGCTCATAATTGTGGTGAAAACCCGCTCATACAAACACATAAAACCATCTAATAGGACAGTAATGTTGCACTGAAATGTTGAGAGCCATGAGTAGTTTGTAATAGTCACTGTGTGAAGACATGCAGAGGTGAATGCAAATGTTACCAGAGTTGTATTAATCAGATAGAGGGACCCCGGGGCAAAAATTATATAAGGGCCCCCCACTGGCCCTCAATTTGTGGTAAATGCTAATTTATTTAAGAATATGCACCATGTACTTCACAACACGAGTAACAAAGCAAGCCTTTCCTCAGCAGCCTTATCATTTGAGTTTTTTTTTTTTCTTTTTTTTTTATTGCATATTCCCAAATAAATATGCAATCGATCAAATGGTCACAAAACAGTTAACACATAATGAATGCGGGGCCTTCAAGGGAGATTGCGGTCCTGGGTAATACAGCCTCAGATAAAACAATAACATACATACAGTATAATTACTGAAATATACATTATTCTTAAACAGTGTTATGAATGGATTTTTATTCATTTGTGTCAAAAGAGCGGGCTGTTTCCACAGTAAAAGAGGCTGGAGTCTGTCAGGAGTACAGTTTTTGATAACTCAAATTAATAATTCATACACAAGTTAATGCTATGTTATATAGTATACAGTCTACGTATATGGTTCATTTGTGTAGTGGTCTAAACATCTGAATGTAAGAGAGATCCAACTCTGCTATGCCAAGGACCCATGTTCCCAACAAGGGCCTGATCCATGTAGGATCCTTTATGGGCATAAATCAAATTACATGCCACGAAACCTTCAAAAACAGAGGCAGCGTTTATAGATACAGAATTGAAATAAACCATTTGGCATTATTAGCCTTTCTACACTGGATGGTCAGAAGACATAATCATTATCATCATCAAGCTTTGGTTGTGTTATTGGCTTTAACTGGTTTGCAGTTCACAAAATGTGAATGTCAACAAAGCCATTTTGGGTAAAATTATTTAACATTCACCAATATTGCCCAAGCAGTAATGCTTTATGCACATGTAGCCGCATTTAAAAGTGAGGCCCATGACTTAGGGGAAGGCTGTCACCATGGGCTGTGATGCAGGGCGTCTTTTAACAGCTGTGAGGATATTGATGAATGCCTGAGTTGTTGCTTGCTGTGAGCAGCTGTGTATCACGGCCTGCAAGGCTTCAAGGTTATATTTACTTTGCATGTTGTTGTGTGAGGCAGAGGAAGCCGTGTTAATTATTACAGCTGAACATTCTGCATGAAGTCTGAGAAAGTTCCTGAACAGCAGTAACAATGATGAAACTCTGATGCCTCATTTCCGCTGTGTGGTTCGGCTCAGCTCGACTCAAGCTCAATTCACTTTTGGTTTTCCACTGCAGATAGTACTGTACTGTACAGTGCGGACAGGACTGATGGCCATTGCGGCGCAGGGTGAAAAAAGCACCGCTTCTCGAATCCTTTCATCATTAATCTAAAAGAGGAACATCTGTACTTTGCCAGTTGTACATACATAGTGTACGTTGTGTACAGCATTTTGAGGGCAGCCATCTTTTTAAAAATCTGGGTCGAATAAATTAAAAAAACTGTGATAGCTATTGACGATATACTAACTATAATGGTGGGTTTGTGCGGGATGTCCCATGTCACACTAGTGAACATTCTCTGTCACCAATCAGTGGTCGGTGAGGTTTTAACTCCACTATCTAGTACTGAGGTGGTACCAAAAAACATACCAGGTACCAGGTACTATCCACAACTTCTGCTAATGGAAAACCAAAAAAGAGCAAATCGAGTTGAGTAGACCTGTGCCTTACCATGCAGTAGAAATGCGGCACATACAGTATGTCCTACAGACTATCGGGGGAATTTGGGCTCTAGTATAGTGCTAATAGAGGCTATTAGACATGATGATGATGATGATGATGATGATGGAGGTGGTGTCTTACCCTTAAAGAGCTGGTACATTCCAGGTACTATGATGATGCTGATGGCCAGCAGCTTGCTGAAGGTGAGGAGGATTTGAATCCTAGCTGTCCACGTCACGCTCATACTGTTCAGGTACATAATAGAAGCTACAGGGACAGAGAAGGACAGACGGGATTTAGGTTGATAATGGACAATTTTACAGTACACAATTTAAACAAACTCTTCCCTGGCTCACAACTCGTGCAGTTCTCCTTCGCGCCCAGCCACCCATTGATTTTTCACTGCCTTTTCCTTTCACCCCACCTGCACATGCCAGGTCCAAGTTTCAAAGTCTGAACTAAGTTGTACATCTGTCATTTACACACCACGTTACAACATAATGTCACACTGATGGATTAATGTAATATAGTCTAGGTATACGTACTTATGCCGATGGCAGTGGCCAGTTTCACAGCCATAGTGGGGATAGCACAGGACATGAACAGAGGTTCCAGGATGTACTGACCAAAGGCCAGAGAGATGACTGCCATCGCTCCAGGCCTGGAGGACAGACACATAGACACATAGGTAGACACAAAAACTACATCAGTACTAGCATACCACAAGTTTAGTGTAAACATATAAAATATCACATTAAATGTAAGGGTAGAGTTCCTGTAATCAATAGTTTTACTTTAACATTAAACATAATGAAAACATGTAAAACAGAATGGCTCACTCACAGTAATGATAGTCAAAGAATCATCAGTCAACATTGCAGCTCTACAGAGCATTTTGGCATCTTTCAGCACATTGTTTTGGTTTCACAGCCCCCAACTTCTGTGAGAAAGCTCTGAAAAAGCCACTGTACTAGTGATGGGTCGGTCGGGAACAAAACGGCTCTTAGAGTCGGCTCTTTGAAGTGAACGACGGGAGCCGGCTCCTCATTGGGAGCCGTGTTTTTTCTCTCTCTCTCTCTCTCTCTCTCTCTCTTTTTTTTTCTCTTCACGTCGCATGTGATTGGTCAATATGTGTTTGAGCCTTGTGTTTGCGCTGAGCAGAGGGGAGGGGCGGGAGTTACACTCGCAGCAGAGAGAGAGAGAGAGAGAGAGAGAGAGAGAGAGAAGAGAGAGAGAGAGAGAGCCGGGGGCAACAAGAAGAGACAACATGGACACATTAGGAAGGTAGAGTAAAGAAAATGAGTGACTCCAGGACCATTTCAATTTTATTGACAATACAAAGGAAGAGTGTAGAGTCTGCAAGAATATCATATAGAGCCACAAACAACCTGCACAGGCAAACAACCTGAGAACAGTCCACCAATCAGAGCAATGGGAAGATAAAACAGTCAGTTGAGTGTGATAATGAAGGTGCCAGTGTGTCTACTGCAACTGTTGCTGCTGTTGCTGTAGTAGTAGTAGTAGTAGTAGTATCTACAGCATCATGCTGTTCACCACCACAACCACCTAAACCAACCCAGAGCTCTATGACACAGTTTGTGCAGAAGTCTGTGACCCCAGCAAGACATAACTCAGTTGATGAAGAACTAGCAAAAATGATTGCACTTGATTTCCATCCATTTTCAGCTGTGGATGATAAAGGATTCAGGAAGTTTATTCATGCTCTGAATCCTATGTCTGCAATTCCAATCATCCCAGGCCTATATGACAGAGAACGTGCATCTCACTGCAAGAGAGGGTTAAAAAATCCACAGCAGCATCCTTCTTGTCAGTTACATGTCACTTTATTGAAAATTATAAAATGGTGGTCTGTCTTCTGGATGGTTTTGAGTTCAGCGACAGACACACTTGAACTTGAACACTTGAAATGAGCAGAAGAGCTGCTCAAAGTGGCCAGATGGCCAGAGTGGGATGCTGCGTTACCGACAATGCAGCTAACATAACAATTACATTAGTAATTCATTCTGTGCATAATTTTATATTGTTGTTGATAATAAATTAATTAAAGCAACAAAATAACCTGAAGAGCCGTTTGGGAGCCGAAAGAGCCGGTTCTCTGAAAAGAGCCGGAATTCCCATCACTACACTGTACACTGCCTGACAGACAGCAGACAACATTAGAGATTAGCTGGTGAACATAGTGAGCATTTTATTAATGATTAATGTATCTTTCATGTGCACAGCATAAATATAAAGTACTGTGTGTAAATACAATCTTTTTTGTACACTTTTCCATGTTTAATTCTACATTTTACTGCTGCATTTATATAATTCAATTTGTACAATATACACACACAGTACATGCATATAGAAAATTAAAGATGTTATACAATACAATACAGAAATCAACAAGCACATTCAAAATAATGCTGAAAAGATTTTGATCTGATTTCTGAATTGTTGATATTGATAAAACACTTTAAAAACATTTGACATGTGACCACTTATTATCATATGACCTAAGAAGGGGAACTTGGTCAACTCAGCTATCTCCAAACTTGGTGAAACGTTTTGTTTTGGATCGGTGTTAGTGTCCACTGCCCATTTTGACACCCTGTTGCTATATAAGAAACAAATTGACAACACACTTTCTGCAGCCTTGGAAGCGAGCAAATGAGCTGGATCATCAGAGATAGTTCAGAGAAGTTCACAACCATTGAAGTATGGAGTCTGTCAGGAATACTAGGTCTTAGGTTCTGTGTTTCTTGTTGCATGCTCTTTGTTTGCACTTCCTGTTTTATTTTGTATTCTAACATTCCCTCTCGTTTCAGACCACTTTACTTCCTGCCTACATGCTTTCCCGCCTGCACGTTTGAGCACCTCCCTCTGACCTAGTTTCCAACACCACTCACCTGAGTCTGATTGTCTTCTCCCCGCCCGGATTGTGTCCACCTGTGCCTCGTCAGCCACTCCCCTCACTAGTATTTAATGTGTGCTTCCCCTTCCCTCTGTGCCAGTTTGTCTTATTTCCTTGTGAAAAGTGTACCAGCGATCTTCCTCATGTTTTGCCTTCTCGTGTCATTGACTCTCTGCTTGTTTTTGCCGTTGCCCATTTTTGCCTGCTGTTTTGGATTTGTCTGCCAGTGTGACTGCTCTACCGTGTACTGACCTGAGACCTGTATTAAAGAGGCTGTTTATTATTATTGTGAACTGTCCTGTGTCTGAGTCTGCTTGAGTCCAAGCCTGCATGTGTAGCCTGCCATGACAGAGTCAGAGTATTAATGAACACACACAGAAGGCTTCACAAATTTCAAATCAATTTGTGAACTTCACTGCATTTCTGCACTTTTTCATTTAATCTCATTTAATGTTATCTCAGCCGAGCCAACGCACACGTAGGCTTGATTTATTTTATCTTATCTTATCTTATCTACCTCTTTAAATGTGCATGTGGCACCTACTCACCTCAATAATAGCCTACACCAATTCAGTTTAATTAAAAGTTCTGCACATTCAAAACATATATCTATCTATATCTGAGAGTGAAGTCAAATTTTAATGATTGTAGATAGCTGTCTTATTGATAGTTGTCAATTTCAAGCAATTTCACGGCATTCATATACAGAGAGATGTGGGTTCATTTGGAAATATTTTCCAAGGGCCAGACTTCAGTGACCTCATAGGTGGCTACTTCCATGACTCACATTCTGAAGGAGCACTGACAGGAGGAATGTATTTCTTTGACTACTGAGTTCAAATATCAGTGATCTTTCTCCAGAACAGCAGACTCCACCTTTAATTACAGTGACTTCTACCTCGCTGTGTGTGGAGGATGTCTGTGTAGCTACAGCGTGAGCGGCGCTGTCCCAGGTACTGAAATGGAGCGCCTCTACTCACAACTTTGTCCCGTTTACAGCACTATCCGTCTGAGAATAACCCATATAATCAAACGTGGAGTCTGCGACAGACAGATAGATAGAAATATTGTTGAAATTTCAACGCAGTACACAAAGAAAAACACCCCTCCCATCATCACATCGTCAGCATGTGCTAGATTTCCACTGTCTGTCTCTTTATACATCCATGGCCTTTCCCCTGTCCTGGCTGGAATAGTGTTGTGTCATAGGGAGTCGGCTGCAACATTCATAATGTTGACATAATAATTTCCAGATAACATTAGAGTGCTGTACATCTTTTGAATTTTGCATGTCTATTTTTTCAGTTTGTAGGCTTCATCCGAAATCGCATCACTACATGTTCAACATCATTCATCATACTCATCATTCAACATACTTTTGTGTGAATAAACAGCAGTAGCTATCTTTTCACACGCACTAAGCAGTAATTTACGTCGTCACTTCCTGAGAGCCTCCTTGCCATTTGGAGACATGTAACCATGGTAACCCGCGCCAACCTCATGTGACCAAAACAACGGTTTGTGAGAATTAAAGTCTGAATTAATTTAAACTATATATCACGCCTAGCAAAGTGAAATCTTATACTTACAGTTAAATTGAAGCATTACCGATGGTACAGAGCTGTCTGTCAACGTCCATTATGAATATTGACATATGAGAATTGTGGATATCTGCATAGGCGCATTGCACACTGTAATATTTCACAGGAAACTGTATACAATTCGTATACTATTGGTTTTATGTTAAGGTTCAGGAAAAGCTAAAATAACTCACATACTGTTTTAGCATACTAAATGGCATGTTAGTATGGAATTTCAGATGCAACCTAGATTACACAAATCAGCGTTTCCCCTATATTCATTCTGCAGCGGCACCACACTCATTAACATTGGGGGCGGCAGTAGCTCAGTCTGTAGGGAGTTGGCTTGGGAATCGGAGGGTCACCGGTTCAAGTCCCGACATGGACCAAGAACTGAGTGTGAACTGGTAGCTGGAGAGGTGCCAGTTTACCTCTTGGGCACTGCCGAGGTGCCCCTGAGCAAGGCACCAAACCCCCAACTGCTCGGGGCGCTTGTCAGGAGCAGCCCCCTCACTCTGACATCTCTCCATTTGATGCATGTATATGGGTCCTGTTTGTGCATGTGTGTGTCCCGGGTCTGCATGTACCGTGTATATGTAAAAAACAACAGAGTGTAAAAATTGAATTTCCCCAAGTGGGACGAATAAAGGACTATCTTCTTCTTCTTCTTCTAACATCCTCTGCTCTCAGAGCTTACAGACTGGTAGGCTACTTTGAACACGGCCGTTCACGGATTGGCTCTCCACACACAGCAGAGGAGAGACAGGTGAAGTGAACATAATGTCAGTACCGGTGACAAACAGGCTGGCAGTGAACAGTTTTGTCTATTTCATTACACATTATCACATTCCAGTGGTAGCTGTGTAGGACTGTTGGTGCCTTCAAAAGGGGTCGTGTTTACCATGTTAATGAGAAGAGTTCATATTTACGTCTTACTCCTGTCGTACTCACACATCGTCAGTAGAAACTTTCTGAAAGGTCCGTGCTCAGGAGTTGTGACGTGTCTGTTGACATTGCCATGGAGGTTAATATTTCACTGCATAATAAGTGAATATACTGTAATTTTAGTCATAAATTTCTTCATAATTGTAATATTGTTAATACTCCCAACAGCCTCATTTTCTCCTCTGTCATTATGCCTTTGTATTTCCTATTTTCCTATATTATGTTACCAACTTGATAGCTAACTAAATTGTTAGCCTCTGTGACCTCTAGACACTGACAGTAACATTAAAATTGTCGTTTCTTAGCAGAGGTGTTCTCATGACTAAACCACTAAACCAAGCATATTTTGTACATGACTTCTGTTTACTGTTGTAAACACAGGCTTCACAATTTTCATTTTAAGGCACCATGTTTCCAACTTGTGTGATCCAAACATGTCAGTAACTCCAGAGTGTTGCAGAGTCCTAAAGTCAAAACATATTGAAACAAGATGTATGTAATCATTTCTAAAATTCACAACAGTGCAGTTGCAGGTTGCACACACAATACGTACGTACACACACACCACAGTGTTGCACATGCACACTGCTTCTGCATGGCTAAGTTGTACTGATGACACACAGACGCACATACACACACACAGGACTTTTAGCGAATAATCACGCTCACATAAGTTTGTGTGTCTTGTCCTTTGTGTCTCTTTACATCCCCCATTGTGTGTGTGCGTAATAGCTGATGGGCAGCTATAGGCTTGGCTTCAATAAGAATCAAATAAGGTTGGCTGGTCCCACAGGCTAATCTTATGGCTCATCAGTTTCCCTCTTCATTTCCCACAGCTGCCACTGAGCTGCTAAAGCCAGGGAAATCTCTCTTTGTCTCCTTCGTTCTTGTTTTCATTCTCTGCCTCTGTCTCTGTTCATTTCCCATGGTTTCCATTGAGTCCCGCTAGCCCGAGGCCAGCATAAAATTGGGCAGCTCAGGATAGTCACTAGACTTTCTATACTATTTGCCTTGGCTGTGTACATACACAGCTGCACATCACTGGTCCGAACTAAATCTCACCTCAAGAGGTCACAGTCAGATAGGGGTTTTATTTCCCTGGTGTGGTGAGCAACTGTCACCCAACGAAGGCTAAAAAATGGTCTGAAACAAAGATCATGTGCTAGGGAAACAAATATCAAACACATTAATTGCACTGTGTGTAATGCTTCGATTTGGCTGAAACTCTCTCTCTCCCTGTAAGCTTGAAAATTGGCTCTCAAAAAGGTTGCAACTTGCTCCTTCATGGAGAACGGCAGCGGTAGTCAACTTGGATTGACAGCATGTGCAATGGGTTTCAATGGAGGCGACGAATATTGGCACGAGAACATGTCAAAATGTGTCGAAATGCCAAACCCCTCCTGCATCATAATCCACATTTTTGTTGTCAAACTGTATGCTCAAAAAAATCACCAATTAATAACTGCATGTGCTATTTATATTGTATATTGTATTGTATATTATATATATTGTTTTATTTAAATATTGGAGCTATGAGTAGGCAAGAGTGACACAGATAGTATGTTGAGCTCCGCTGTAGAGAAACTGTGTTCAGAACATATTTAGAAATGAATTATGCTGTAGACTATGAAAAGTTTCTGAACATTTTGAAACGTATCTACCAATCCAAGCCGTGTACATGTGCCAGCATGTTGCCTATGAATCAGTTCTTTAAACACTGAGAGCCACCCTTCATGCTTACTGCCAGAGAGTGTTTAAGACTTAAATAATAGATTTCTGGTGGAGTATTATTACAACCAGAGTTAGTGCCTGGTCAGATCAGAAAGTCCATCCATCCATGCATCCATCCATCCATCTATCTTCAACCGCTTATCGCGTTAGGGGTTATGGGGGGGCTGGAGCCAATCCCAGCTGGAATTGGACAAAGGCACCCTAAACAGGTCGCCAGTCCATTGCAAGGCACATAGAGATAGACAACCATTCATGCTCACATTCACAACTACGGGCAATTTAGAGTCATCAATTAACCTGCATATCTTTGGATTGTGGGAGGAAGCTGGAGAACCTGGGGTAAACCCACACTAACCTGGGGAGAACATGTAAACTCCACACAGAAGAGCCCCATGCTGGATTTGAACCTACGACCCTCAGATCAGAAAGTGGCACAGTGAAATTAATTTGCACATCCTTGTGATGGTTTTGGAAGCGTGGTGATCTAGAAAGATAACACACTTAAAGGCAGGGTCGATCATCTTAGCAAGAAAGAGTAGGCCCTACACCAGATTTTTAAAAACAATGTCTCTACAATGTCAGCATTCATACACAAACTCATATGCTGATGGGAGAGGCTGCCAACCTGCCTATCAAGATCTAATCTAAAATACCCATTCACACAGCAATTGCACAACCTTGGAGCAATTTGGTGTTGAGTATCTTGCTACAACATGTGACTGGAGGAGCCGCCAACTTTCCGATTGGTGGGCAACCCGCCCTATCTTTAAGCCACATAAATCTACTGAGAAAGTGGGCAAGTCGGCAACATCCCCTCAGGCCTTCCTCCAAAGCCACTCCCCTCCAACTAGCATTACGAATATAAACATATCATTAATGTGAACAGTAAACATGGCTATCGTATCACAGCTGGAAGACTGCTGTGGCTTGCAATGAATGAGTGCTCACGGGAAAATTTCAACTAAAATAAAAACATGGATACATTTTTTTCTTTTTTATTGTTGTTGGGGGGGGGGGGGGTCTTCAGAGGGAGATAGCATATCAACATAGTAAGTTGATACTGTATATGTCACATAGAAATGGTATACGTCATCGTAAATTTAAATAAAATATTTGGTGAAAGTGTATAAGGGCTTCATGATATATTTATGGAACATTAAACATTAGCTTTATGGAACATTAGGATATATTTTGCTGCCCATTCCCATGCTCACTTGTGTCTCATAAGTTTCTATAGCAATTTTGGGCTTAATAACCATTTGTTAAATAGATCTGGTGCTAAATTTAAGAGATCACAACAGGTCATTAGCACTATGTGTTTCACTATGTGAATGGCTACTATGGGGACTCACATTATCACACATGAATAACCCCTGACCTCTTTGAAAATCACCATGCCAATCTTTCCTCGCCAAAATTTAGCCTAATTTTGGAATGTTATTTAGCCTCATTTCCGACAAGCTAGCATGACAAGCTTGATATAAATGCATTCTTTAGGTGTTCAAGTTTCATCTCTCTCTCTCTCTCTGTCTCTCTCTCTCTTTATATATATATCAGTATCTTCACCTGGGTCCGAGAGGCAAGTGGATGTGTATCACTGACTGCACATCATGCCTGTTTTGTGGAGAGAGGTTGTATAAAATTGCATGGCGTGACATAGCTAATAGAATCGCATTGTCCATTTTGGAATCTCAAGGTTTCTGTTTCCTCAAAGGTCAACGCTGTCAAGACGGTTTGCAATTTGGTAAATTCCTGAGATTTATGTGATTTTACCAATGTTGAACTGTTTGAGAAAGCTTTGTACTGATTCACTTCACCATGAGCCATCCACTGTTCATAGAAAAGTTGGTATGGTGAACATGTTAGCATGTCTATTTATGCATCCAGTGTGCATGCATCCAGTTTGGAGTTGTGCCACTGGCTGCCTCACAAATATATAGCCAATATTCACTCTCTTAGCTCTGGTTTGGTCTTCACCAATTCATGAGAAAAATATAATGTTAACATACTCCGCAGAACTGAGGGCAAATGCAGAATTGGGTTATAATGGGGGTGGAGTGCTCAGTCGTAAGGATTGGGTTAGGATGTGGAGGACCCGGGTTCAAATCCCCCATGGACAAGCCACTGGTTGCTGGAGAGGTGCCAGTTTACTTCTTGGGCACTGCCGAGGTGCCCCTGAGCAAGGCACCAAACCCCCAACTGCTCTGGGCGCTTGTCAGGAGCAGCCCCATCACTCTGACATCTCTCCATTGCATGTGTTGTCTGTGTGAACTGTACTGTGTGAACAACAGAGTGTAAACTGAATTTCCCCACTGTGGGACTAATAAAGGACTATCTTTCTTTCTCTTTCTTTAATTCTCTGTGCACGCATCATTACAATAGACTCCTTTTGCATGACACACAATGATTAGACCAACACGTTTTCACTCTCACCTCATCAAATTATGATGCTCCACGTACCCCTCTGTTGTGAAGGCTTTTGCAGACCAAGTCCATATTTTTCATATGCGTTTCTTTAAAATTTGTTACACATATAAACCTTGCACAATGAGTCTGATGTGTTTTATTATTCTATTTGTTGTGAAAATTCACCAATGCATGAATGACATTAGCAAGAAGCTATCATTTAGCTGCCTTGAGCACAATCACTTCTGTCTCATCTTATGCACATCCTTTGTTTTCCAATCAGTAATTAGCATCCCACATTCCAAGCTGTTCTGCAATCACTTGCAACAATCTATCTTTAAATTATTCACATCAGATGTCACTTTGGATGATCATGTTTGCATTTACAGAGACTCTGGTCAAATAAAATCAGAAAATCAAACCTGTTCTGAAAACTTTCATGGTGGATGAAAGTTTCAGAGTTGGTGTATAAACTTGATTGGTCTTAAACATGAACACATTTTGGATGAAAAATATGGATGTGGAGTGCAAAAGCTTTCATTTCAACCCAAGATCTAGTGGCTGTAGTGATTTTGACAGCTAAAAGGAGGAAAGGAAAGACTGCATAAGGAAAAGGTCAAGGTAGATGGATGGGTCAAATAAACGCAGGACTTTCACCCTGGAGACTGGTGCTAGTGTCCCATGTGAAACAGAAAGTCAATATCGACTAATTTTAACTTATGTATACAAGTCAACTGACAAATGTTAAATCATGATCATCTCCTAAACCTAACCAAGTAGTTTTGTTTGAATTCACAACATTAACCACAGGTTGAGGTCTATCAGACTACCCTGCATGTTAAAAAAAATTATACTAAAGTGGTAGTCAGTGCATTAAAAGTGATGTGAAGGGGTACTGATCAATTATGTGATAAGTTGGGAGTGAGAACGGATTGACTGGATCCATTGTTAATATAAAAATATAGATTAATGCAGTTTTAAGGTTACATTCAGTAAACTTGAGGCAAGGAGGTAGACATTACCTTATAGCAATGAGATCAGCCCATAGCCTTATGAAAGCTACCTGAGGTCCAAAGGCTTCCAGTATATATGTGTAGTGTCCACCAGACTTCTTAATACAAGTCCCCAGTTCAGCGTAGCACAGGGCTCCTGCAGTGACAGAGGTGACAGATTAGCTCGGCTCTGAAACAAGACGGCAGGAACAGAACAGTCCCAGAGCTGTTAAAGTGTCTCGGACACATCTATAGAAATGGCCAGTCCTTCCCTGGGCCCCATGATCACCCAGATATATGACTGTGGGAGCCTTTCAGGATCTCAACCCTTAACTTAAGAAAAACAGATTTAGGTGGACAGATTTTATTACAAGTTTAAGGAATACAAATTAAAGGAACCAGGAAAGGGGTTAACGGCGAGTATTCAGGGATAATGTGCTTGGACCTTTCATTACTGCGAAAAAACTGAAGGATTTAAGGATACTGCAACAATATATGCTAGAATACACAAATGTGCAAAGCATTATTTCAGCACTGCCTCCTGCAGCGCTGGTATTTGAACCCTGACTCCTCAAAATTACATATATATTTCTATATTTTTTTCTCAATTGGGCTGTGGTTACAAACCTAATTCCTGCCTGTCTTATGTTTTATTGATTTGATAAAAAAATGTACATTCATGTACCAAGCAGGGAGGAGGTTGGGATGGATGGAAGCTTTAGAATGACACCAGACACCAGGGTTCACATCCACACGTCTGTCTGTGGTTAGCTTAAGGCATAGACTGTATACGAGAAGTGGACATAGGCACCAGGACGTCACCCACTGGTTTGTGGCCTGCTGTTTTGAAGCCTCGAGTTCGCCATATTTGCCGTCGCCATCTTGGTATCTGACCGTCACCATGTTGTATTTTTGCAACCACCCAGGGGGCGTTTTCCCCTGTGTGTATTTCCCCAGTGTAAAACCTGATACTAACTTATAACACAAAAAACAGTACCACCAGTAAATTACATCTAATTCAAACTGATTAAATCCAAGCTCTCCTGCAGTGCTTTGAAGCAAGTGACTGTTACGAGGACTTAGAAATTATGTCTGCGAAGTATTTTCTGACTGCAGGTAACCAAATTGTGTGTTTTCAGGGGCAGATTTATATGTATGAAAAAAAAATGTAATAATTTGGGGACCAAACGCAAAAGTTGTCGAGCTTTGATTTACCTTTCTCTGACTCTAACTGGGAATGTTAGTAGGACTGTTAGGACAGTGGTAGAATAAATAGGCTACTCAAAACTTTTTTTTTTTTTTTTTTTTTTTTACAAAAGTAAAACTAGTAACTATTAACAGTGAGAGTCCTGCATTCAAATGTTTAATTCAAGTGAAGAATGAAGGAGGTATCAGCACAATGCACATATAAATGTAGTTTCAGTTATATGATGATGGCTAGTTTATTGAATAATAATGCATCACATTTTAATTGTTTTATTTTGTGAGTGAAGTCTGAATCTGCAACGTAACCAACAATATTTCTCAGGTAAATGTAGTACCACAATGTTTTCCTCTGAAAACGTGAATTTCTCCACTGTGGGACCAATAAAGGAATATCTTATCTTATCTCTCTAGTAGAAGTACACAGTAAATAATACTGTTGAGATGTGCATTTTTCAAGTGCTTTGGGCTACAATGAGTTTGAATTATTCAACATAATTCAATATTTTCCACATCTCAACATAAAACCAAACTTGACAGCCAAGGAGGAACATAATCTGCACATACAAAGAAAGCTTCAAAATAAAATAACCTTGGTTGATAAAGTAGTAGATTCTGCTGTACATGAAAACATGGCTAACCTCTACTTCGAGTAATAAAAAAACATTTTGTGCATAGGTTATATGTAACAAACAAATGTTTTTCAGTTGGACACAGAAACATCTTTTTCATTTACTGATCCACTTGTGAACCAACTCACCGAAGAGTGACAGCACACCGCAGGCGATCCACACTATCAGGGACATCCCTATACTGCCTGAGTGCTTCAGGATACCCTTTGGAGAGATGAAGATCCCGGCTCCGATGATGGTGCCAATGATCATGGAGATCCCTCTGAGCAGGGTCACCTTCTTCCCCAGTCCCACCTTCCTGTCGTCCTCGTCCTGCAGTTTCCCATCAGGATCTGACTGAGTCCCATTTTGGGAAACTTTGCGTCCAATTGCTGCGACTTCTCCATCTTTTTGAGCAGATGCAGACCTTTTAGTCATTTTTGTAAACTGTCTAACACTCAACAACACACTGTCTCTCTCTTTTTTCAGAATGAAACACTATTTCACCAGGGATCTATCTCACTGGTCTAGCCTGGACCTACTCAGACTGTGTGACTGGTGCAGGCAAAGTTACAAAACTCTCTCTCTCTCTCTCTCTCTCTCTCTCTCTCTCTCTCTCTCTCTCTCTCTCTCTCTCTCTCTCTCTTTTCGTCATTCATGCTCCACTCACTAATCTCCCGCTGTAAAGCCACAGAGGCCCTCTCTTCACCTCTCTGACGTTTTTTTTTACCTTCCTCTTTCTCAGTTACTCCGTCTTTATTGCTGTCTCATCTTGCGTCTGGTTTTCTGTTGTTCCTGTCTCTGTTTCTGTCGAGCCTTATAATTATTTCTAAAACCTCTCCTCTAAAGTCACTGATGACTCACGACAGTTAGGCAATCTTGACACACGGACACAAGTCACCTCACCAACGTCTGGGTATCTGGTGCCTCTCAAGTTTTCCTCATTCAGTTCAATATCCGACTCTCTTCGCTATCCAGTTTTAGTCCCAGTTCAGTTCTGGTGTGTTAATAGCAGCAAAAGCTGTATAACTTCTGTCCTG
Source organism: Pterois miles (assembly GCA_947000775.1). Taxonomy (NCBI): domain Eukaryota; kingdom Metazoa; phylum Chordata; class Actinopteri; order Perciformes; family Scorpaenidae; genus Pterois; species Pterois miles. The sequence continues at coordinate 17,211,936 of CAMQGK010000308.1, forward strand.
GGATAGTGTCATCCATGGAAACCAATAGGAACAAATGGGAATAACACAGCCGCAGCCACTTTAACAGGTTTCTCTACTTTATATTGTGATGGGGTGTGGTACAGAAAGATAAAAGCAACAGAAACCAGGAAGTGTTGGCAAGCCCTCCAAACTGGATTTTTTGGAGCAGATCCACTCCAGCAACAAATACTTCTAACAACCAGTACTCCCTCACATGTTGGCATTTGTATCAGCCTGTATCAGCAAATCAGTATTAAATTAGAGAGAGCATACTGGGGAGAAAAAGTCCCAGTACACCAATCAATAGAAGAGCTGGTACTGCATACTGGTGAGTACCGGCCCACTTTGAATGCTGGTACTTTAGTACGTGTAACTTCAACTTATATGGTTGAAAATGATACTTTCCTTGATTTTTAATGCTGAATCAATGTAGAACAATAAACAATTGGGTAAGCTTAGCTTAAGTCATGCTGCAAAACAGTGGACGAAAACGGGAGACTTGTGACTTAACTGAAAGCTAACTAGTTAACACTAACTAGTTACCTACTGGAACACTGAATAACATGTCCATGATAATGTTAGCTGAACTAGACAGCGAAGCTAACCACATGAAAACTCAAGTCTGGTAAAACATAAACACTGATGTTAAGTGTCTGTAACTCCAAACTCAAAGTACCTTTGCAGTAATTGAAGCCCTAGCCCAAGGTGACAATAACCAAAATTAATCAGGAATAGTTCCTCAACCATGAGGCCTATATGCATATTTAAGGTCTCTTTGGAAAGGTAAGAAGCTGGGGAATATGAATCCATAATAAGTAAACATAATTCCATTACCATTCCAGAGTAAATGGAAGTGCAATAAATGAAAAGATATGCTTTTCTTTCATCATGGTATATAATCTCAAAATGAGTATTACTATTTTATATTATAATATGAATATGTATGATAGTATTTCTATAAAAAGTTTCTATGTTTTGACTACTCTTTATCGCAACTGTAACTGCAAATGTAGAAAAGCAGGTGAGTACGGGCCCACTTTGAGTACCCAGTTTTATTTACATCACAGCATAGAGAAGGGGAAAGGGGATGGAAATGTAAATGAAAAACGTATGATTGCACTAAATACAGGATCCATCAATGAATAGAATACCAATATCTTCATGAAGCAAATATTTGTGTTTTTGACATCAATAAAAAACCCTCACAAATGCAGCATATCGTTTTATTTTAAGACAAAAAAACAAACAAACAGCTGTCGCAAATGTAAATGTAAAAATTAGCAAATGTTACTCTAATAGCAGTAGCTTAAAAGTGACATATTATGCTAAATGTACTTTTCCAACATAAATGTGTCCATTGTGGGAAATGACCAATTTAGATTCAATAATCAATGTACTGATTTGGGGATGCCTATGTGATTCTCTGTGTTTAAACTGTAAGGTAGTCAGATGAGAGTCAGCTGACAGTCAACTGTACCGAGGAAGTCCTAATGACTGATTGAATCAACCCTGTCACAAGGTCAGCAACTGTTGTTTTGCTTATGTGATGACACAGTATGTAAGGCAAAGTGTGGCACACCTTAGGCAAGGTGACCACATTGAATTTATGTTGTTGTTATGTAGGGACAGGTTTGGTAGAAATACAAAACCCTGCCAAGCCTTATGTCACAATTGCGGTGGGTAACAACGCCAAACATGATGTTACTTTACCACGAAAGACAGCACTGGGTACATTACAGCCCATTGAAAGGATTGTGGCTGCAGACCCTAATGACCAGCCAGCATCGAATGTAACCGTCAATGAGATTAACTCTCAGCCCGTTGAGTCAACTTCACCTCTTTGGCACCCACCGGTGGACCTCAACCATTTGGATGAGGACCAACAAGAGGTGGCCAAGAGGATGTTGTATGAGGAATCCAGGGTTTTTGCAAGGGATGGGGATGACATTGGATGTAATCCTAGCCTGCAAATGGTGATAAACCTAAAAGATGACATCCTTGTTCAGAGAACGTACACCTCTATACCAAAACCGCTTTTGCGAGAGGTCGAAGAATATATCCAAGACCTCCTTGTGAAGGGATGGATAGTGAAGTCTAAGTCCTCCTATTCTGCCCCTGTTGTGTGCGTGCGGAAGAACGATGGCACTTTACGTCTCAGAAAACTGTGCCAGACAGACATCCACTGCCAAGGATACGGGATCTGTTGGACACCTTAGGTGGTTACTCTTGGTTCAGCATCCTTGACCAGGGTAAAGCATACCACCAGGGCTTTGTGGCTGAAAGGTTCACGTTATCTTACTGCCTTCATCACGCCCTGGGGGCTTTATGAATGGGTACGAATCCCGTTTGGTCTGTCCATTGCACCGGCAGCATTTCAGAGAAGTATGGAGGAGATATTGAGTTCTCTGAGAGATGAGTACTGCATACCGTATCTTGATGACATTCTTTGTTACTCCCGGTCTTTCGAAGATTACGTGGAGATGGTTCGCAAAGTGCTTCAAGCATTACAGAGTCATGAAGTGAAGCTCCGACCTGAAAAATGTGAAATGTTCAAGGGAGAAGTACGTTATGTGGGGCGCCTGGTCTCCGCTGAGGATTTTCGAGTCGACCCCAAAGACCTGAAGGCAGTACTGGCCCTGAAAGACAAAACACCACAAACAGTAGGAGATCTGAGAAGGATCCTCGGTTTCCTCAGTTACTACCGCTCATACATACAAAACTTCTCGCCGATAGCTAAGCCGTTGTATGAGTTGCTCCAAGTGAAGTCCTCAACGGTGCCGACTTCTTCTCGTCAGGGTAAGACCAAAGACCCACAGCTGTCGTCTAAGACACCTATAGAGTGGACTCTTGAGCATCAACACGTACTAGAGGGGCTGGTTGACGTGTTAACTCATCCCCCTGTTTTGGGATACCCAGACTTTGACCTGCCATTCGTCCTGCATACTGATGCATCGGAGCAGGGCCTTGGGGCTGTTCTTTATCAGCAGCAGAATGGGAAGTTACGAGTTATTTGATACCTGCAGAAAAGAACTACCATTTGCATAGTGGCAAGTTAGAGTTTCTAGCCTTAAAATGGGCAGTGTGTGAGAAGTTTCGGGATTATCTCTTTTATGCTCCACACTTCACTACTATACTGACAATAACCCGCTCACGTATGTCATGAGTACAGCCAAGCTCAATGCGGTTGGTCATCGCTGGGTGGGAGAATTATCAGACTTCTGCTTTAACATTAGATACAGACCTGGGAGAGTTAACATTTATGCAGATACTCTTTCCCGTGTCCCTCGTGACATTGATCGCTACATGTCAACATGTACAGAGGAGTTGTCGCAGGATGTGGTGAATACAGCCTGGGAAGGAAGTCAAGTGGCCCAGAGGAAAGATGTGGCCTGGGTGGCTGCCCTCTCCGCCTCCTCCCATGATGTTATCCCGCAGCCCTGCGCACCCCTCCATGAAATAAGTCATAATGAGTTGGTTCAAGCCCAAAGGGAAGACTCCACAATTGGAGAGATCATAAGGCTTAAAGAAACGACTGATAAACCTTCGGATGATATCCGGAGGTCAGTGAAGGGAACTGCTTGTAAGCTCCTACACGAATGGGGACGATTACACCTTGAGGATGGTATCTTATATCGAAGGACATCTGAGAGAAGACAGTTAGTTCTACCTCTTAAATACCAGCATGTTGTCTTGAAACATCTTCACGATAACATGGGGCATGTGGGTATGGAGAGAGTACTCCACCTCGCCAGAGAAAGATTTTATTGGCCTTATATGAAAAAATGTGTAGAGGACTATGTGAAAAAGAAATGCTCTTGCATAAAACAGAAGAAGCCCACATTTCATGTTCGTGCACCCATGAGTGGCTTGAAGTGTAACTCACCTCTTGAGTTGGTCTGTCTCGATTACTTGCATCTTAAGAAAAGTAAAGGGGGCTATGAGTACATCTTGGTGGTCATCGACCACTTCACGAGATTCGCCCAGGCCTACCCAACAAAGAATAAATCTGGCCGGACGGCAGCAGAGCGGATTTATAATGACTTTGTGCCTCATTTTGGGTTCCCTAACAAACTTCATCATGAACAAGGGCGGGAATTCGAAAACGAACTGTTTCGAACGCTTGGACAGCCCTCTGGGGTAGGCCACTCCCGAACATCTCCATACCATCAGCAACAGTCTGTCATCAAGTGCCAAAGGCAAGTCCTATTATGATCAGAAGGCGAGAGGGGTGGTCCTAAAGCCAGGAGATAGGGTGCTGGTTAGGAATTTGGGTGAGCGTGGCGGACCAGGAAAACTACGTTCCTATTGGGAAAAGAGAATATATGTGGTGAAAGAACAGGTTTCAGACAACCCAAAAACAAGAAAACAAGAACTCTGCACAGAAATCTACTCCTGCTGGTTAATGATCTACCTGTGGAGTTTCCTCCACAACCGACCAAATCAACTTCAGGGTCATTATAGAGACAACGAAAAGTAAAAGTAGGTGATGTAAGGGACCAAATGAGAAGTGTTGAGATATCTGACTCAGATAATGAGTCGGAAGGAGGTCACTGGTTGAGAATACCGATAAGTTGGGAGGGTTCTCAGTTTGGCTCCCCTCAGCTTGGCTCCCCTGCCCCACTGAGAAAGTCCACTAGGGAAAGACGACCATGTCAAATGCTTACGTACGCATCCCTTGGTCATCCAACCTATCAGGCACGCCCCACCGTAAATAGTGTCAATACCTACCTCGTGCCCTATACTCGCCGATGGTACTTGCAGTCATCATTCCCATACACACCCCTCATTTCATGTCCACATCTATCATTTGCTTGTCCTACACATAGTTATTGAAAGGTCACCCAATTTTAGTCAGGGCAATACACTTTTGAGGTATGATGATTTTGGTAGATTGTAAATATTTATGTGTTTATGAGATGATGTTTAAGTATCCTGAATTGGATTTTGTGTTTCATTATAAGTGTCAGGAGCCACTTTTGTTGTTGGGGAGCGTGTGGCGCACCTTAGGCAATGTGACCACATTGATTTTATGTTAATGTTTTCATCTATTTTCGGCATATTAAGGTAGCGATTATGTGATTTTGGAGGAAAGGTAGCAGGGCGGAACGTTTGTCTTCACTCTGGTTGCTCTGGGGGCAGTAAGGGAGCACCAACTTCCTGCTTTCTCAGATGTAAACTGGAGGGAAACGAGACTCAACGTGTCCGCATTGCTCTTGTTTAACCTGCCATTTTCAGGTTGCTAAAGTATAAATATATAATTATTGTAATATAGTCGGGTTGTACTGAGGTGCAGCTCCGCTTAATGTTTATATTGTTTGTATCGACTTTATGCACTTTAACAGCCGAAATAACTTGGGTTCGTCCCGGCAGTTTTCGCGGGCGCCATTTTGTGTCTAGTTGCCGGACAATAGAATGTGAGTCTACTGGTGAGACGAGCGCGCGGTGACGCCATTTTGGGTCCAACAAGACTCAGTAGTAGCATAGAGTTTCTCAGCGCTCCTGTACAATGTTGAGATTTAGTATTATTGTTTGTTAATGAGTTTACTTGTGTTTAGTAATATTAATGTAGGTTGTTGATTACACTAATGTATGTTTGATACTTGTAGCATAGCAATTTCTTGTTTAATATATTTCTGTAGTCTGTAATTGCCACAGAAACATGATGTTAAGTGTGACATGTTTACAAGGAGAAGATATATTATTCCAGGATTGCACTAAATACAGCTAGTATTGTTTAAACCAGTGGAACACTGTGAAAATAATTATTTTATTTACTTTAAATGGATAAGTTATTTGAATGAATGTGTATTTTGTCAGAATTGTAACAGAAAATATTAACAGATGTGCTATGTTCAAGGTTTGTTGTTTTAATAGTGCAATAAAACAACCTCAGATGTAAACTGGAGGGAAACGAGACTCAACGTGTTCGCATTGGTCTTGTTTAACCTGCCATTTTCAGCCAGCCTTTCTGCTACGGCGACACCCACCCCTGGGACCCGTAACAAAAGCACTCTGACAGTCTAGTCAGACAAACAACCATATGATAAGATAAGATAAAATAAGATAAGATAGTACTTTACTGATCCCGGGGGGTAAGTACAGACATCTGATTAATCATGTAGTTTCTACGAGAACTAGCAGCTCTCAATATTAAAGAATAATTGTATCCACGTTTTTGGCAACAAGGATGGGATGGACTCTGATCAATGCCTGGGTCTTAACTGAAGGTATCTGTTAGTAGGGAAAGTTGCTTTTTTTTTTTTTTTTTTTTTTTACAACTTTATTTTTATTAAAGCGAATCAATTTTTACTAATGTATATATTCAAACGTCGGTAACATCACTCACCCAACAAATAGAGCACATCACCACCGAAAATAAATGAATGAAAGAAACCATACTGGACATACAAACACATCTGATGCACGTCAACTTCATCTTCTCAGGCATCCCCGAAACCAAAGACCTCGAAAAATCACCCAACAATCCAGAGCTACTCATAAAAAAACTTCATGCTATCACAACTCAAACTGCCCGGCGACGTTGTCCAACACATCACATTCGATCGAGTTCATCGTCTCAGCAAACTACAGAAGGACAAAGCCAGGCCCATCATTAAAAATTCGAACACTATAAACAAAAACTCAGTCAATCCAATAAAATCCTGTACCCCGTATTGAAATAAAACAGAAGAAACAACATTTGCGCAGTCAACAAACTTTACATAAATGGACAATTATTCAGGAGCCCGACATAACACCTTGGCTTTTCTGATATACACAATAATGCCTTAACCTCTTCTCTCATACCTCTGAAAAAATATCTAGCCCATCGCTTACTGTGCTCACTCTCTCTCTTTTTTTTTTTGCTCTTGCTGCGCTCTTTGTTCACTCTTGTTCAGTTGCCTCTCTCTCTCTCTCTCTCTCTCTCTCTCTCTCTCTCTCTCTCTCTTTCTTTCTCTCTATCTGACAAGGCCTGTGTCTTTCTTTGCATATTGCTTAAGTCTTGTCTCTTTATCCGTCCTTGTCCATATGTGTAAAGTCCCCTCGTTCAGTGTCTGTTAGTTTTGTATGCATGTCTGAGACTAGTCTGACCTCCCAACTCAACCCCAAGCAAAAATGCTGGAATACCTGTTATGCGAGATAATAGGCCTATACATGTCTAGCCAACACTGATGAGCATAAACACATACACTATATTCCCTCAACCAAAACCCTTGATCACCCTCTCTCCTTCCTTACTCTATCGCTTTCTTTATCACTTCATATGTCTCTTCTTAACCCACATATATGAACCCGTCCACAACTCTGATATTCCTGGTATACACACATGCAACCACAGCCTCTGCAACCAATCCAAGAGACTTAAAGTAATTAATCATCCAATAAAATTAAGGGCTGATATTTGCTTCCTACAAGAAACATGTTTAACAGAATTACAGTATCTTAAATTTAGACAGTTTGACAACTGGGGGCGGCAGTAGCTCAGTCTGTAGGGAGTTGGCTTGGGAACGGGGGGGTCACGGGTTAAAATCCCGAAAGGGACAAAAAATGGGGGGGGAATGGGTGGTGGGGGGGGTGTCAGTTTACCTCTGGGGGGCTGCGGAGGGGCCCCGGAGGAAGGAACAAAACCCCCAAAAGCTGGGGGGGGTTGTGAGGGGGAGCCCCCTCATTATAAAATTTCTTTATTGTTTTTTTTTGTTGGTGTTGTGGGTTGTGTGGGGAATGAGTAGAGAAAAAAAAAAAAAAAGAGAGAAAAAAAAATTAATTCTCGCGGGAGGGAAAAAAAAAAATATTTTTTTTTTTTTTTTTAAAATATACTCTACAGCATGTAACAGCAAACAAAGAGGTGTCTCCATTTTAATAAATAAAGATATTCAATTCTCACTGAATCAAACTATCTCGGACCCAGATGGAAGATGCATCATCATTAATGCACCTTTCGACCATACGACACTTACACTGGCAAACAGTTATGGCCCTAACAACGATAGGGAACGTTGTCCCTGATGACAGGTGGTGGACTACAGTGTTATGAATCTTTTTCTTTATAAAAGGTTTAAAACCCAGGTACTGGTGTCTACCACAAAGGACATGTAAGTCCTTTGTGGTATGACAGTCAGATGGTCATGTACAGTAAATCGTGTGGTATGAATATCAAGTTCCCATGTAAATATTTTGTGGTATGGGAACCTGTGGTGAATAAAACAGAAGAAAATAAAAAGAAGAAACCAACAAAAAAACATATAATACAAATATATACACTCTAAATTGCCTATAGGTGTGAATGTGAGTTTGAATGGTTGCTTGTCTTTATAAATAAAAAAACCTTCCTGGATGAGCAGTGATTAAATCAAAAGGTTTACTTATTGGGATTTCTGTTGGATTTCTCACTTCATGTATCCTTTCAGGTCATACGTGTCTTTGTCTTGTTACTGCTGTGGAATGTGTCATCGGCTCTGTGCTGGGTCCAAAGCTCTTTGTACTTTACGTTAATATTTGTAAGGTGTCAAAATTACAGAAGGTACAAATTGATTTTGTTGAAGGGGAAAAAATTAAGCAACTTTTGGAAAGAGCTGAAGGGGAAGTGAAAAAAGTGGTTTGATACTAATAAATTTTCAGTAAGGCCTGTCATAATGACCCAGCTAACTAATTATTTATGATATAAAATTCATCAAATTTACAGAGAGTCCAGTAATGGTGGGCAGGAGGGGTGGTGGATGGGTCAAACAAACACGAGACATTCAACCAGGACACCAGTGTTCTTGTCTAGAGTAACTAGAGTAACACTGACTTAGTTTGTCACGTTAGTCTTTAGACATTAGACTTTCTGGTATCGTCTCTCACTCAAAACACAAGCTTACCTCGCAGGATTATTACGAGGTAAAACACAAGCTTACCTCGCAGGATTATTACGAGGTAAAACACAAGCTTACCTCGCAGGATTATTACGAGGTAAAACACAAGTTACCTCGCAGGACTAATACGAGGTGAAAGACAAACCTACCTCACAGGACTATTAAGAATTAATACACAAATCTACCACACAGGACTATTAAAAGATAAAACACAAGCTTACCTCGCAGGATTATTACGAGGTAAAACACAAGTTACCTCGCAGGACTATTACGAGGTGAAAGACAAACCTACCTCACAGGACTATTAGGAATTAATACACAAATCTACCACACAGGACTATTAAAAGATAAAACACAAGCTTATCTCACAAAAGGTAAAACACAAGCCTGATACACAAGACTAGTACGAGGTAGTGCCCAAGAGGTAAAATACTAAGCTACCTTGTTCTCCAAATGTTGTTGATGATATTCTATATATTCTGACAGTGGTCAATGGTGTACTGTGTTTTTTCACAAACAGCAGATAAAACTGTATATTGCAGTAAATTTAGATATTGTAGATATTTGGTATTTGATATGGGGCGGCAGTAGCTCAGTCCGTAAGGACTTGGGTTAGGACGGACCAAGACCAAGACCAACTGGTTGCTGGAGAGGTGCCAGTTTACCTCTTGGGCACTGCCGAGGTGCCCCTGAGCAAGGCACCGAACCCCCAACTGCTCTGGGCGCTTGTCAGGAGCAGCCCCATCACTCTGACATCTCTCCATTGACGCATGTATATGTACTGTGTGAACAACAGAGTGTAAAACTGAATTTCCCCACTGTGGGACTAATAAAGGAATATCTTCTTCTTCTTCTTCTTCTTCTATTTTAAACTGCATTTTGAGAGAACATAAGTATACCTGTCACTGGATAATTTATAGGTCAAACTCTTATTTTGTCTGAATTAGTTCACTTGGTTTTCAGACCAGTTGTATGATCAGAGGTCCAGTTCAAGTACAAGTTACTTAAAACAGTAATTTGGTAATATTTGAGTTACAACTGATGTCACTATTGAACTGTTTTTATTTTCTATCATTTTTTTAATTTTGTTTTTACAGTAGCAGTATTTATGTTGACTGCCCTTTTAAATTAAAGTTTGGTTGTTGTTATTGGTATTTGATTTATATAATTGTATTGTTATATTTGACATATTTTTCAAAATAATACATGTTTTTAAGCAGTTCTAACGTTAATTGAATTGAAGATTGATAATTTGGATAACATCTTAATTGAGCTGTTGTATTAGCAATTATGCAATTGTGTGTCAATTAAACTAACCGCATTAAATATATTGCATCTCATTTTCACAGTAATACTGTGAAATCATTCAACAGTATGACTACTGTAGAATTGTAGTTTATTGCTGGCATCGCTGCTGTCAAATAAATAAATAAATACTTTTACTATTGGACTGCTTGTAGTTGATTTCTCTCCAGACATCATCTGATATATAGATTGTTTGTGGTCGCTCTACGTTAACAATGGCCATCAGTCGTGATACAGTCATGATTAGTTTCACTTTCACCATATATGGTGAAACTCATTCGTACTCGTTCATCCAAGGTAAACATGGTTTCTCGTAGAAAGTACAAGAACCTGAAAATGAGCGTGATGTATCGCCTTTAAACTTTTCTTTTTTTTTGTGAACAGAAAAAACGTGTTTTTACATTCGGTCTTATTCACCTTTAACTTGAAGTCTCATAAATGTGTTGAACAAGTTACCGTCTTCTTGTTTGCTTTTTCCTTGTTTTTTAAGAGAAAAATAGATCAATAAGAGGGATTATAAAACAGTGACCAAAAGAACAGGAGGAAAGCACAAAACATATATTTCTATTTCTAAATCACAAAATTTCTTTTCTCCACCGCCACTCTGTGCTTAGTTGAAGTTGTGGTTTTGAGATAACGCTCATCATCAGCCCAATACAATAGAAAAGAGAAGTATTTTTGAAATAGTCTACAGGAAGGCATTTGATACAGTTTGACAGTGACGCACTCTAGCACAAACTGCTGACATCATGCATTTATACAGTTAGATTTAATAATGAATATGTACCCAAACACCAGCTCATGCTCCTTAGGTTTGTGAATAAGCACAGTTATTGTCATTACATTACGGTTAAAACAAACTATTAAAGAACTTAAAGAAATTTAGTTTACTGCCATTGTTTTAAGCAGACACTTAAATAAAAGTTTGATTGTTGGTATTGTGTGATTGATATACTTTCTATCTTGTTGATTGGTTATTTTGCATGATATGTATCTTTATAATACATTTCAAATTTTACTGAATTTAAAATTGAAGATTTCTATTTCTAATTTACAGAATTACATTTTCTTTTCTCTTCTATCTGTGTGCAGTTGCAGTTGTGCGTGCTGTGGTTTTGAGATTGTCACCAGCCCAATAATGGAAAAGAGAAGTATTTTTGAAATAGTCTACAGGAAGACATTCGTTACTGTTTGGATTGACGCATTCAAGTAAAAACTGCTGACAACATGCATTCATACAATTTATACAATTAATAGTGATTATGTACACAACTATCAGCTCATGTTTCTTAGATACAGATGTTTTGTAACCGGCATTAGACGGGGTCAAAATGAATAATCACAGTTATTGTCATTCCATTAGGGCTACAACAAACAATTAAAATGGAAACTTTCATTATCAGTTAATCAGCTGTTTAATTCTTGATCTTCTTGTTTGGTCTATAAAATATCAGACAGTAGTGAAAAAGAAACACCACAGTTTCCCACAGCCCAAAGTGAGGTCTTCAAATATCTTGTTTTGCCCAACCAACAGTGTTAAAGCAATAGATTTTTCACAGCTGAGAAGCGGGAAACAGATAATGTGTGGTTAAATAAACAAATTACTTCATCTTCTTTAAACTTTTACACCTGAATGATAATAAAACTGAGGTCATGTTGTTTGGTCCAGGTGATATCTCCAAACTGAATGTAGATCTGGGTCCTTTGAACCGACACCTGACCCAGACAGCAACTAACCCGAGTGTAAGTCTGGACACTGATCTAAAGCTGGATGCACAGGTCAGATCAGTGGTCAAATCCAGTTTCTTCCACCTCAGACAACTGGCCAAAGTTAAATCATTTCTGTCTCAGCATCATTTTGAGGTTTTAATCCACCTTTTTATAACTACTCTTTCAGATTGCTGCGGTGGACTTTATTCTGGGACGAGCCAGGTGTCGCTCTCTCAGCTGCAGCTCCACTTTTAACAGGCTCCAAAACATTTGACCACATTACCTCAATTTTAGCAGCACCTCACTGGCGCCTGATTCATTTAAGAATAGATTTTCAAATTGTTTTAATAGTGTTTAAATGTCTGCATGGCCTTGCCCCCCAGTATCTGTCCGACCTCCTTGAACCCTACACTCCCTCTCAGACCTCAAACCCTCAGGTCGGCAGATCGACTGCTTTTAGCCGCTCCAAGGTCGAAGAGGAAGTTGAGGTGATCCTTCTCTGTTGCTGCCCCAAAGCTGTGGAATCAGTTGCCTCTCCACATCAGGCCGACTCGCTTCCTGTTTTTAAATCTGATCTTAAGAGACATTTCTTCTCTTTGGCTTTTAACTCAGTTTAAGAGGCTGGTTTTTAAGTGTCGTTTACTGTTTTATTTGTTTTATTTTGTCTTAATTCTTTTGTGTTTTTAGTTGTATTTCTAAATCTGTACAGAACTTTAGTCAACAACATTTTAAAGATCTTTATAATTAAAGTTGAATTGTGAAATGGTTATCATCTATCCATCCATCTATCATCCATCCATCTGCTTCTGCTTATCTGAGGCTGGGTCAAGGGGGCAGCAGGCTTAGCAGGGAATTTCAGATGTCCTCTCCCAAGCAACAATTTCCAGCTCTTCCTGGGTGACCCGAGGCGTTTCCTGGCCAGCCAGGATATATAATCTCTCCAGCGGGTCTACCTTGGGGCCTCTTACCAGTTGCATGTGCCCAGAAAACCTCCAAAGGGAGGTGTCCATCCTGATCAGATGCCTGAACCACCTCATCTCCCTCCGGATGTCTGAGCTCCTCGCCCTATCTCTGAGGCTGAGTGCAGCCAGCCGACTATGGAAGATCATTTTGGCAGCTTGTATCTGCAATGTCATTCTTTTGGTCAGGAAAAAAGCTCATGACCATAGGTGAGGGTTGAAATGGAGGTTCAGGAGGCCGGAGGACCGGTAAATAGAGAGCTTTCCCTTCCAGCTCAGCTCCCTCTTCACTACAATGGACCAGTACAGCACCCACATACTGTAACTGCAGACACCACTCTGAACCACCTGTCCATCTCCCATTTCACCCTTAGTACCTGTTTTTGTAGCATGTCATTTTACTTTGATACTGAAGAAAAGCTTAAAACCAGATGATATTTCTATGATTTCCAATGCATGGTTTATTGAAGATGGACATTTGCAATAATGATATTCAGTGTGTGTAAGTTTCACTGAATTATATCAATATGTGTTTTGTATGAGGCTTGGGCCAGACTGGCCATGTGAGCAGTATGTGACAACTGCTGCATGTGGATAGGTTGTCCACACCTGCAGTGTTTGCAGTGCTGCTCTTTCTGCGTAGAGTTTATGGCCATAATGGCCATTTTATTTCATTAGAAATGTCCTATATTATTTAATACAGAAAAAGGTTACGAAGCGTGTGTTTATTTGTAAATAACAGCAACACTCCATAATTAAAACCCTGTTATTTATTCATTCATGGAGCCCTGAAAGTCACTGCATTTCCTTCAACACTGTCCTGCGAATGTTTCAGAATAAAAGCCTTAAAATAAAAGCCTTAATGTTAATGAGGCAAATAAATATTACTGTACAAATATGTAAAGTAACCAATCTGTCAATATTTTAATGGATGGTTTGCTTTAGGCCCTACTTGGTTTGATGTTGTGGGTTTTTTTGGCGCCAGACACCGAGTACTTTGCTTCCATTTGCATGGTGATGTTGACTTGCTTAAAACAACACACTCATAATACAGTAATTTTATCTTTGTTTGAAGTCAAAGATAGTATATAGTGTAGTCTCCAAAGGGTTCTATGTGGGGCTTTATCTTATTTTATTTTACCTTTATTATCTTATTTTAAATGTGTTGAAATTTACAGAATGTGCTATTGTACATTTCCAGATTATTTGGTGGTTTATTGTTGTACATATGTATTTAAGAAGTTTTACTTTCTGTTTTTGTGGTCAGTAATACAATTAAATTACTAGAACCCCGAAGTAATTATATAGTGTGGCATCAAATTCCAGGGACAATATAATATTTGCAACAATAAACTATTAAGCTAACAAATGATGCTACTGCAAATTTGTAAATCAGTATTAATTATCATTTCATTGTTTGTTAATAGTAAAATAGCTATTAACTTGTAATTGACTATAAATGTATCTTTTATTTTCTTATGATAGTTATTATAAAGTGTTACTGATCTTTTATGGATTTGCTTTGAGGCTGACTCCTGTTTGTTTTGCTTGCTGTTTCCACCATTGTCTTCCAGCAAGAAGAAGAAGAAGAAGAAGATCAACCTTTATTAGTCCCACAGTGGGGAAATTCAATTTACACTCTGTTTAACTCATACATGGTACATGCAGACCTGAAACACACACACACATGCAGTAATGGAGAGGTGTCAGAGTGAGGGGGCTGCTCCTGACAAGCGACCCGAGCAGTTGGGGGTTGCTCAGAGGCTCCTCGGCAGTGCCCAAGAGGTAAACTGGCACCTCTCCAGCTACCAGTTCACACTCAGTTTTTGGTCCATGTCGGGACTTGAACCGGTGACCCTCCGGTTCCCAAGCCAACTCCCTACAGTTGGCTACTGCCGCCCCCAAGTCACAAGTCACATGACTCAATGACAAGCAGATAGAGGTTAAAAAAACAAACAGTAAAAACAAACATTGTATTTCTCTGTAGAGTCCTTTACATGCTCTTCTCAGACATTTATAACTACTTTTAGTAGATGTACATTGACAGTGAGTTACATTACAACCCATTTAGCGGCTCCCATCTGCAGCATCATCCCTCAATACTGGACCAATTTCAAATAATTATTGTCCCAATGATTCACTTACACACAAAAACAAGGGAAAATAGTGTATAGGTTGACAAATACCTTACCCTTTAAAATCACAGGCTGATTAAAATGTTAGGTGGTGATAAGGTTAGAGGAATAAAAGAAAAAAGAGAAAAAAGGGAAAAGGAAAAAAAAGGGGTTTTTAAAAAAGGGGGAGGGTTGAAAAAAAAAAAAAAAAAAAGGGGAAAAAAAAAAAAAAAGAAGAAAAGGGTTGGAAAAAAAAGAGGGAGAAAAAAAAGGAGGGAAAATAAAAAAAAAAAAAAAAAAAGGGAAACCAAAAGGGGGAAAAAAAGAAATGGAAAAGGGGGGGGGAAAAAAAAAAAAAAAAAGAGGGGGGGAATAAATAATAAGGGGGAAAAAAAAAGGGGGGGGGGAAAAAAAAAAAGAGAAAGAAGGGGGAGAAAAAAAGAGGGGGAGGGAGATAAAAAGGAGGAAGGAAGGAAGGGGGGGGGGGAGGGGGGAAAAAAGAAAAAGGGGGAAAAAAAAAAAAAAAAAAAAAAAAAAAGAAAAAAAAAAAAAAAAAAAAAAAAAAAAAAAAAAAAAGAAAAAAAAAAAAAAAAAAAAAAAAAAAACCATTAAAATAGTGTTTTAAATGGTTTTGGCTGGAGAGGCCTTTATGTCATGCTAAGTGAAGTGCCCTGAGTGTGGGAAAACAATACACATGCCAAAAGCCTTTGGCAATGAAAGACAAAGGTACAAATCTGGTGCCAAGGCAGGCTGATTACCTGTTTCCCCACTGCAATTTGAATGGCTGTTTTCCAAGTGCAGTTGTCATCATTTGTTTATAGTTGGCGGTTAGTATTTCTCTTAAAGAAAAAGTGATGTGGATTATTCTCTACAGCACACAAATTAACATCTGCCTTTTTGAGATTAATAAATAGTACAGTCTAGACCTGCTCAATATGAAAAGTGCCTCGAGATAACTTCTGTTATGATTTGGCAGCATATAAATAAAAATTTAATTGCACTGAAAATTGAATTAAACACCTCAGTTCCTGCCAGCCATGGGATTGTGTTATAAACCAAACTGCTGGTGAAAATAATCTGATTTAAGTGGTTAAGTGGAGTGGTTTGGCTAGCGCGTCAGAGAAGACAAGTGTGTTATTTGGAGGAAAAAGTACCTGGTCAAGGACAGGCTTTCTGGATCTCAAGCATCTTTCATAGAGGATTACCAAACATGAAAGTGGCAGGACAATGTGGTAAAATTGGGCTTGTTCGGCAGAGCAAACGTAGCTACCCAAACTGAGTAAAACAGCAAGTTGAGGACAATAGCTATGTGCTAAGTGTCTGCTAAACTGTGGGAAATGTAAAAAAAAGAGCATTATGTTAAATTGTAAAATCAGTTCTATAATTTTCTTGTTTTACATCTGCGCAAAGTAATAATAATAATCTTAATTTTTATAGCACTTTTATAAAAAATTACAGAGTGCTTTACTTACAATATCAGTTAAACATATACAACTAATCATCCCATCGAACAGAGTGATTCATATGAAACTGATTTTGCTTGCCTAGTTTCTTCAGAAAGATCGTTCCACAGACACCCTAACAGAGAAAGCACAGTCATCTTTATCTTGTTGTCCCACCATTTTTTACACCTAAAAACACCACTGTACAACTAACATACTGTAATCTGCCACTGCCAACATTTGTTCGGGGAAAGTATTATTCAGCAATATCTAAAAATGAGAAGGATGTTAATGTAACCTGGATGTTTTACATTACAAATAAATTGAACAAGGATAGACTAAGGGTTGGATTTGTTAGCCATGGAGCTTAGCAAATTTTGGTATTTTCAACCTGCAACTGGCTCCAGCTCAGAACAGCTACCAACACCTACCTGCCTCTAGGTATACAGTATGTACTATAGCTACGACTTTTATTCTGCCCAGTTATTGATCACAATGGATATTGTTTGAAGATTAGTTATTTTAAAACACAATACTCATTTAATATTTAATATTTATTTGGGATGCAAGCAGTTGTTATGATACGTACGTGAAATAAAGTGATGTCTGCCGACCGTTTTCACACCACGCTCACTCAGCACTTAGCTCTGTTCCAGATAGTCATGTCATTGGTACTGGAATGATCAGAGGAGATGAAGATGAAAATGATTGATGATGAAATTTTACTTGTTGGCTCGCTTTCCTCACTTACATTTCTTCTCTCATGCACTGATTTGCTTAAGCTGAACAGACAATCAGAGTGATTTCTCTCACAGACGGGCTCTACTAAGTCAACATGCTAAATTGGCTGACAAAAATTCAGTTCAATTCAAACAACTTTATTAATCCCTCTCAGGGCAATTGGCTTGGAGCAAATTAGACATAAAAACAAAAAAATCCCCAAAAAAAAACACAGTGACACTCACTGTGGATAAACGATTTAGAATATTGATTTGTTTTACAAACAGGTAAAACATAATCACTGTTTTACAGTACCTCTCATTAATATAAAAACATACCCCACCTCTGATGGATTTGTTTTTAATGACAGGTGAACGCTCCATGCACACAGGGTAGCCAAAGCCACTAATGTGAAGATCCTGGTCTCGATCCGAGTCTCTGAGCCACGTTTCAGTAAAAGCCAAGAGGCAAGTATCTCTAAAATCTCGTTTGCATCTGGCGTGGGCCTCCAGCTCATCCAGTTTGTTGCGAATAGACTGAACGTTGGACAGCAGAACGGCGGGCAGCGGATGAAGCCGGCATCTGTCACGAAGGCCATACTTCCGTAGCCTGTGCTGAACGCCTCCTCTCCTCCCTCTCTTCCTCCGGGTACTGCTCACTGAAGTATGGAAACTACTATGACGAAGTAATCGGGGGATGTGTGGATGATCATCGCCATATCGCACAAGTGGATGGAGGGAAAGAAGTACCTCCCGGCTGTAGGTGATCCTGTTGACAGCGTCACTGTCCACAACAGAGATACCCTCAGGTAAATCGCCCCAACAGTGTCCAAAGTGCATTAAATATTCCGTGGTGAATCCCCTCATGATAGATGCTGACAACAAAAAACTAAAAAACAGCAATGACAAAAATACACGAAAACAAGCACACAAGCTCACACAAGATGCTCCCGGGGGGCACTGCCGAGGGGGGCCGGGAAGGAAACCCCACAGGAAACCCTACTCTGGGCGCTTGTCAGGAGCAGCCCCTTCACTCTGACATCTCTCCATTGACATGTATATGTACTGTGTGAACTGTACTGTGTGAACAACAGAGTGTAAAACTGAATTTCCCCACTGTGGGACTAATAAAGGGATATCGGTTTCTTTCTATGACCCGAACAGACTAGAGCTGACGGTGCGGGAAACATCGTAAGAATTAGACCATCAGACGTTCACCAATGGCAACAAACTGTCCAACGGCTGACCATCAGCTTGGTGTGTCTGGGCCTTTCATAAATAATCACAGTTCTTGGAAACACAACGACATGTAGGGGCAGCTGTGGATCAGGAAAGTGGGTCGTCCACTAATCGGAAAGTTGTCAGTTTGATCCCCATATGTAGAAGTGTGGGCAAGATACTGAACTCCAAATTGGTCTCTCAGGCTGTGCCATTGGTGTGCGACGAAAATCCGATGAGTAGGTCGGCACTTGCCACTTGTATGGCAGCCTCTGCCGTCAGTGTATGTTGGCATGTAGTGCAAAGCGCTTTGAATGGTAAGACTAGAAAGGCCATTTGTCATGTAGACACAATGTCAATTCTTTCAACATAAATCTAATCATACATTTTCAGCATATATCCTTCAGTTAAACACATTATATGAACTCACATTGTCAGAGACGTTTATAACTTTATAACTCACTTTGTTTTGGAGAGCACAACACCAGTTTGACTCTCTTGGAGTTGGAGTTCAGCTCAGTATGTGTGTGAGGTGGTGTTGTGAGCTATAATTGCTCAGTAGGGACGACAACCAGGGTGATCTGGATGAGCAAGGCTCTGTTGAAGGAATCTGGGGACACAAAAAAAAACAGAGCGATGTCATTTTGTTGTTCTGTTACTAACGTATTTGTATTTCTAAATCTGCTTATAGGTTTTGTGAATTTGTCCTAGGAATTTGTCCTAGTTTGATGATGTCATCTGTAAGAGTCCACAGTCAATATTAGGCGCGATTGAGATGAGCCTGGGCTGAGGTTGAAAAAGGCTTTTTTTTTTAACTTTACTTAAGGAAGGTTTCTAATGGAGTGAAATGATCCAGAAGTATCTCAGTAGCAGCCATGATAAAAGCTGTTTGAATTCTCTAAATGTTAAGGAAAGGTGCTTCAGTGCTTCCTTTATTATCTTCTTCGCATAGGATACACTGGACCGTCCTTTACTAAAGGAAAGGAGATAATGCCGCCCCATAATTCCTTGCAGCCACAACTTTTAAAGTGAAACACCATCTGGCCATTCATGAAAACAAAGATATGCCCATTTTGCAGAATATTCTCATACTGTCATATATTATTTGGGATTCATGTTGATAAATATGAGTGGGCAGTGACAACCATTTTGTTATATATTTCAAACAAGTAACAAATAAGTAATATACAAAATAATAAAGAAAATTAACAGTAAACATGTAGCCAACTGTAAATAAACAACATCTACTCCTTCACCATAACTCAATATTTATCATTTGTGGTAGTCTATGGGTCATTTGTTTTTTTATTTTAATTCCAACCTTGATAGTGAAGTGATAGTTGCCACCAGTTGTCCATGTTAGGTCAGATAATCCTTTATTATCTGTTGATGTAGTGTGTTACAGCAGCAGAAGGACACTGTCTGGCACTTATAGAGCTAATGCCAGTGCATGCTGGTTAGATCTGCGTCCAACTTGCTCAGACAACATGTACATGTAGGCAATGCTAATCTCTCATGTTGCTCTGGCTCTGTGTGTTTGGCATGGAGAGGAGGTTGTGTTGTTCTGGCTGTTTGGCAATGCTGGGAAGCTTATTGACATCCTCCTGGATCCACTTTCTCACACAGTTATGTTCACATTATATGTATTCATTTTTGCCATATGGCCTATGTTGTATTTTCATCATGTTGTTACTCTGCACACATATCTATTGCATATCAGTCCATCCTGGAAGGGGGATCCCTCCTCTGTTGCTATTCCTGAGGTTTCTTCCATTATCTTCCAGTTTTTCCTTATCCAGTGAGAGGGGTTTGTGATTTTGGCTATACAAATATAATTGACTTGACAGCCATTACGTGGTCGTGACACGAAATGTGTTAAAATGATGTGCTGCTGTCATGGCTGGTGATGTGTGTTTGAGAGAGACAGAGGGGAAAAAACAAGGTGGACCAAGTTGTAAGTTTAGTAGAAAGGAGCATTATGGATTGGAGCAGATGAATAATCAATCATAAATGAATATCAAACTATGTATCTATAATTATGAACTTAAAATTATGAATCGTAAACCCATGAACTGTCATAAAAGGTGAACTAGAGTGATGGCACTCAACATACATCCACAGTTACTTTTAATATAATTCAATGCATCAGTAAGACCTCAGCAGAGCCACAGACTGATCTCCTCCATGTCACGCTGCATTGATCCAGTAATTCCTGCTAAAGGAGCCCCGACCAAGTACTGAGTGAATAAATGCACATACTTTTCAGAAAGTACTGAATTGTAAATGCTCTTTTTGATGATTTGAAATATTATAATATTTTGAGATACTGCAGAGCGTTGTTGTAATTATTAAAATGGAAAAATGCTTGAAACATTTTAGTTTACATGTGATGAGTCAATAAAACAATAATAATAATAATAATAATAATGTTTATACAACAAAAACCTACGAAGAATGAACACAGAGACCATTATCAGTATCACTCCAAAGAGTAGTCAATTTGTGCAGGGTTCACAAACAACATTTAAAGGGGCACCATACAATTTAAGTTGATTAAAACATATATCCAAAATATAAGGATTAACTTAGGCATGTGCACCCATATTTCTGTTTAAGGCCACTGCTGATATAATACACATATTGCAATAATATGTAGAGGAGCCAACTGATTAATAAAAAAGGATAGGCCTATTTATTTGTTCTTATACTTATGATTATTAAGTAGCATGAGTATTTATGATTATTTATTTTATATTAAATTTTTATATTAAATTTTTTAGCCACATTCCCAAGTGAGTTGCTAGATTCATGAACTCAGCATGACATTTTACGGGCCCCCGGCAAGGGACCAATTCTTATTGTTGAGCCGGCATTTCTACATTTTACGCTTTGCTGTACCAAAACTTTTTTTTTGTGCACCAGCACTCCTCTCAATCCATCGGTGCTCTTTTCTGCCCTCTCCATTTGAGGGTTTCTCGTTGAATCGGAATTAATTAATAAGCTCCAGCGTTGATGCACGACACGGCCGAGGAGCGAGAACAAGGGTGCTGCATTGTATCGATGCAATGTTCACATTTGTTTTGTAAAACAATCAGTGAACCATCTGCCATGAGATGTTTTTGTGGACATAAAGTATAAAATTAATGAAACATTATTTTTTCTTTTTTTTTTTTACATTATTTTCTTCTGAATTTGCTGTTTTTGTTTACAGAACATGATTTTACAGGGCAAACATTCCCAGACTTAAACGTCTCCTATAAAATTACATTCCTATACAACTAAACTGCATTCTCAACTATGTTTTAGATAAGATAAGATAAGATAAGATATTCCTTTATTAGTCCCACAGTGGGGAAATTTACCAGGGGATTTTGAGGGATAATCTTTTTTTTTTCCTGGATTGCAGCTGAAGTTTGAAACGGTTACACATGTGGTTAACATTGCAAATCCAAACACATATACATACACACATATACAGTACATACATACATACATATATAAAGTATATATACTGTGCTGTATATGGATGCTGTATAAATACATATATTAAGGGCTGTAAAAGTTAAAGCCATAACATATATATATACTGTATATAAATATAGTGTCTAGAACAGAGGTGGGCAAACTACGGCCCGCGGGCCATATCCGGCCCGTTGGTTCTTTTAATCCGGCCCGCCGAAGATTGGTACAGATATGTCCAAATCAAATTATATCATAATTATGACTGGATTCATTTGGCCTTGTCCTGTAATGCCTGGCGTCGCACCAGATGACGCATTACGCGCAGTGTTCCAGTTGTGCCAGGGCTGCCGTAAATGACGTCATCACATTGGCCAGACCGGTCGGCGCTTTCTTTGCTGAGGAATTGGAAATGGACCTGTTCTGAACCCATCTGCAGCAATGAGTGGGCCAAAGAAAAGAAAAGTCGACAGTGAGTGCCGAATGGACAACTAAATATTTTTTCACGGAAGTCGGGTCCAAGGCTGTATGCCTTATTTGCCAAGAAACTGTTGCGGTTTTAAAGAATACAACATCAGCTGTCACTTTTCCACCAAGCATGCTAATTATGCTAACAACCAGTCAACGCAAGAGCGGACGGCTACCGCGCAGAGGTTGGCAGCTAGTTTGCTGGCTCAGCAAAACACTTTTGTGCGACAAACTGCCATCCAAGAGTCAAGCACAAAGGCAAGTTATCTGCTGGCATTCAAATTAGCGAAGACCAGCAAACCTTTCTCCGAAGGAGAGTTTCTCAAAGAGTGTATGGTAGAGACAGCAAGTATCTTGTGTCCTGAGAGCAAGAGCAAATTTGAAAAAATTAGCTTATCACGCAGGACAGTGACTCGCCGTGTTGAGCTAATTGACGAAGACTTAGCTAACGAGCTAAACAAAAAAGCGGAGTCATTTACATTATATTCCTTGGCGCTGGACGAAAGTAATGACATAAAGGACACTGCTCAACTTTTAATTTTTATCAGAGGGATTAATGACAATTTTGAGATAACGGAGGAGTTTTTGGCCATGGAGTCCCTAAAGGGGAAAACACGGGGAGAGGACTTGTATGACAGCGTGTCTGGGGTCATCAACAGACACAAGCTACCGTGGAGTACGCTCGCCAACGTTACCACGGATGGATCGCCAAATCTGACGGGAAAAAACGTCGGTTTGCTCAGAAGAATCCAGGAGAAGACAACCCTGAGCAGGAGGTAATTTTCTTACACTGCATAATCCACCAGGAAGCACTGTGTAAATCCGTACTGCAGCTCGACCACGTAGTGAAGCCTGTTGTAAAACTTGTTAACTTTATTCGAGCGAGGGGTCTTCAGCATCGTCAGTTTATTAGGTTTCTTGAAGAAACTGACGCTGATCACCAGGACTTGCTTTACCACTCTGCTGGTTAAGTTTGGGGAAAGTGTGTCAACGAGTGTGGGAGCTCAGGCAGGAGATCATTTCGTTTTTGGAGCTAATTGAGAAAGCTGACGATTTTCCTGAGCTGAGAGATGCAGACTGGCTTTGTGATTTAGCTTTTGCTGTGGACATACTGACACACATGAATGAGCTGAACGTGAAGCTACGAGGGAAAGACCTGTTTGTGCATGAAATGTACACAAACGTCAGAGCCTTCAAAACCAAGCTAGCTTTATTCTCAAAACAAATGTCAAACAAGTCATTTGCTCATTTCCCCACACTGGCTACGCTAAAAGAGGCCCCTTGACGTGTGAAAAAATACAGGAAATCACTGGACGACCTGCATGCAGAATTCTGTCGTCGGTTCTCGGATTTTGGAAAAATTGACAAGTTTCTTCAACTAACTAACCCTAACCCTGAAACAGCACCAGAGGAGCTGCAGTTGGAGATGATTGACCTCCAATGTGACACTGTCTTAAAGGAGAAGTTCAACTCTTCAAAACTGGATGAGTTTTATGCTTCATTAAGTGCAGCCAAATTTCCAAATATTCAGAAGATGGCACAGAGGATGCTGGTGTTTGGCTCTACATATGTTTGTGAACAGACTTTTAGTGTGATGAACACCAACAAAGCTCCACACAGATCCCAGCTGAGTAATGAACACCTCAGATCTGTTCTGAGAATTGCCACAACAAAACTAACACCGGACTTTGATGCACTGGCAAAAAAGGGTGATCAACAACACTGTTCCCACTAAAAGTGAATGTAAGTATTACTACTGTAATGCTTTTTTTATGTTTATGTTTGATATATATGCATCTGGTGCTGGCCCGGCCCCTCTGTCAAATGTTAAATGTCAATGTGGCCCCAGAGCCAAAAAGTTTGCCCACCCCTGGTCTAGAAGGTAACCCACAAGTTGCAAAAAAATCTCATGTGACTTGCTGCCCAATGAGCTATCCTAACCTTAACCAAGGGGGGGGGGAACTATGCCTTTTTCAGATTTCATACATGTTATTCCTTTAGTCTAAGACAGTCCCAAAAATATTAGTAAACATGAACGACTCTCTCCCAAATCCAAAAACTAGAGTGCCAAACCAAATTTGTGAAGTCATAGGGTATAAAGTCTGGAACTGCTCCATAGACAGTGAATTGAGAAAGATGATATAGATGAAACTGAGAGCACCCAAGGGAATATCATGATTATAGGGGTACATTGTCTGTTTGACAACACTACAATAAAATAAAGCTCATTACGGTATAAAAAAGAAAAGAAACATATCATGAGTCCACAAGATCCATTCATTGTCTATAGAGCAGCTCCAGACTTTCTATCCTATAACTTACTTGTGTTTTTTTTTTTTTTTTTTTTAAGCAGCTCATGTTCATAAATACTTGCAGAATTTTACTTGGCCAAGAAAATAACATATTGGTATTCTTATTTTGGGTGGTATTCCCCTTTAACTATCCGGCGAGAGATTTGCAGCTTGTGAGTTACCTTTTAGGCAACGACCATTCAGACACAGTTCGTGTGGGTTGTTGAGAAGAAAAAGGTGATCAGACAGCATTTAGTTATTTCTTTGGCATGGCATGTATATATAAATTAATCTTTGTCCTTCAGTAAAACACATCATATGAACTCACATTCAGACTTTTCACTAAATAGGTTTTGTGTGTGAGGTGATGTCGTGAGCTGTTATTGCTCAGCAGGGACGACAACAAGGATGATCTGCAAGGTTCTGTTGAAGGAGTCTGGGAACACAAAGAAAACCATATTATGACATTTTCTCTCATGCTATCAATAAATTGATGCGGTAGCACACTAGATATCCTGACTTTTAGTTCCTATTATAAATCAAACTTCAAAAACTCTAATTTCTACTATTCTCATAATACAACTCACTAGTGTTATGCACTGGACTTTTTCAGACATTACAATCACAGATGACACAGTACTCTACAGCAACAGAAGGCAGTACTCTCCATGACAAGTGAAATGATTTCATGTTAAAAATTTGGAGTGCTCCTTTAAATCTAGGTTACATGACATGCATGTTCAGCATGACCGTGGCACCCAAAATTAGCGATCTCTTCTAGTTATATGTGCAACTAAATGTGAAGTTCCACTGTATTAGTAATGACTAACCTAAAGCCCTCTGAAGCCACTTTGGTCTGCGGTTGAAGTGAATGAAGATATAGTAGGCGGGGATGCCAGTCAGGGAAATAGCAAATCCAATCCCTGTATTGACCGGGTCCGAGAACAGTGACAGGAAGACCATGAGGAAACATGCGAGGCAGAACACCACTGGGATGAAGAGCGGGACCTGTGGACCAGTCAGAAGTGACTTCTGTTATTACTATCCATATACTATCGCTGTATCCAATTCGACTGTTATCAGGCTATTAAAGAGGCATCACCAGTTGCTAAAAACACCACGGATGTGGGTCATCAGGGGCCTACTATGCCTACTATGTTGTCATAGTAGAGGCTGGTCCATAGAGGCAAGAGGGAAATCAAATATTAAAAAGCATTGGTTGAAATAAACCACGACCAAATCTCAATATCATTTAGACAAATATATAATAATATGATCTGCATCGGAAAAATTCATCCATTATTGAAATTCTGATTTAAATCAGGGCTGGCAAGAAAGTGGTGGCTGGGTTTTGGTTTGGTTGGTGAGCATGAAAAATATATATATGAGAATATGATGAGCTGATAGAAGAGGTCTCACCTCAAGGGAGGACAACACCAGCTCATCCTCCCTTGCCCACACTACCACTTTCTTGCCTGCCCTGTAGGCAATGCTGTTGAAGCAGTTTAATTATAATTTAAAGAATATATCCTAAAAATATTCCATCAGTGATAGTGAGATTTGCGAACGGTTTATTTCAACAATGACTCTTTTCAATATTTTCATCTCCCTGCTTCTATGGACCAGCCTCCACTGACATGCATGCATGTTTAAGGAGTCATCACTGTCACAACCGTCAGGTCTTAGGTCATGTTAGTTTGTCTTTTCATTTTTCATGTGCACTTCCTGTTTTATTTTGGTATTCTAACATTCCCTCTGGTTTCACAGCACTTCACTTCCTGCCCTTGTGTTTCCCGCTCCCTGGCTGATTGACACTTCACTGACCCACTTTTCATCAGTGTTCACCTGTGTCTGATTGTCTAACCCCGCCCCTGATTGTGTCCACCTGTCTCTCATCAGCCACTCCCCTCACTAGTATATAATGTGTCTCTCCTTCCTTCTTTGCCAGTTTGTCTTTGTCCCTAGTGAGGAGCGTTTCAGCCTTATTTCCTTGTGTTTGAGTCTTCTTGTCTTTTTGAACCTCTGCTTGTTTTTTGACCTCGCTCTGCCTAACATTTTAGATTTGTTTGCTCCCCTGATTCTGACCTCCTGTGTACTGAACCCTGTTTGAAGGTTGAAGACGCTGATTGTTTTGAAGTCATCTGCTCTCTGAGTCATGCAATTGAGTCCAGAACAGTCCAGTATCCCAGTCGTGACAATCACCTTGTTATGTAAATAACTAATTCACACGTTCCTTTTCAATCAGATTTTCTCAGCAAAATGAAAATAGCTATGAGAACAAGATGAGTTAGCGTGGAATACAAGGAAGGTGCGTTATCTGAATTTAGGGACAGATTCAGATAAGATTCAGTACAGCTGCAGGTGTGTACAGTTGTGGAAACACTCACCTTAAAGGGGCGGGGGAGGTCAGGTTTGGTGTATCGGAGGTAGATTAAACCCAGGACCACCAAACCGATGAACAGCCACCGCAGGAAGCTCATGAAGTTCAACAGACTGTAGATGTCTCCTACAAACACCAGGCAGATAGTCACAGGGTACTGCACACACACACATACACACACACACACACACACAAACAGCAGTTTTAGAAAGGGGGTATTTTTGTCCTCTGAAGCAACAAGTGGGGTTTGTTTTCTAATCTTGCTCTAGACAAAAAATGAAAATGCATCAAAATCAAAATTGTTGCTTATCAGCAGGTATCCCAGACTGTGAAACAATGTTCCCCTTAGCATAAAGCATACAAAAAATAATTCAATAATTATCATATAATATAAAATCTAATAATAACAATTAACTTTTTTTTCATAAAATACAACAGTGGCATTATCTAAAAAATGTTGGAGTGGAAAATAATAAAACATCAAACATCAACCAATTACTTAAAAATGTCAGCATACACAGAGTATGCAGGTAACCACAGCAACAACGTTATGCTTCACTTATAGACTTCAGACGATAAACAACATGAACACGTCGGTATTGACGTTGTCATTATAGTTTTTTGCTATTGGTGTCAGTTGTTGTTATTTCTAATGGGGGTATTAGGATATTTAATGTTGTCAGTTTTGTATAATAACAATAAATAACAGTTATATACGGTTGTCTTGATAGCCACTTGTTCAAATTGCAGTTAACTGACCAGTATCATAACAGCCGCCACTGGAGTGTGTCTGTGGACGTGGATCATAGATAAAACCTCAGGGAGATGTCCTTCACAGGATGCAATGTAGAACATTCTAGTGAACACACACACAGTCTGTGTTTACACAGGCAGACATTTGAACAAGATTTTAGCATTGAATTGACTGACTGTATAACTTCTAAATGGTTATTGTCTCACCTAAAAAAATATTAAAACTTAACAGCAGTCACAATACCTCACTTAATTTTTCTATCATTCTTTTTTTACAAGTAAAGGATGATAAAGCTGGCAACGTTTAGCAAAATCACACTTCTGCTCCCAAGCAGCGCCCTAGTTTGGGTAAAGAATAAGGTGAATAATACTCATCATTTTTGCTTAATGCTTAAATTGATTGCTAGCTGACAGACTTGCATCTAATAAATTCCTACGACTACATTCTTATTAACCAACAACAACTGTACATAATTGCTGTGACCAACACCATCAGAAGTGTTCTGCTAACACCTGGTTTAACCCAGAACATGAAGTTAATACCAGCCCACTTTCTTTGTTCCTTGCAAGTTTGTCATGTTTCTTCTTTGCACTTTTTGGAGGGATTTGGGGATTTTTGGCAATCTGCCTACCGTATGGGTGTATGTAGAACAGGATGTAATTTACATTAGTTTTTAATTAATATACATACTACATAAATAGTACAGACCAAAAGTTTGGACATACCTTCTCATTCAAAGAGTTTTCTTTATATTCATGACCATGAAAATTGTAGATTCATACTGAAGGCATCAAAACTATGAATTAACACGTGGAATTATATACTTAACAAAAAACAAAACTGAAAATACGCTTTATATTCTAGTTTCTTCAAAGTAGCCACCTTTTGCTCTGATTACTGCTTCACACAGTCTGCATTCTCTTGATGAGCTTCAAGAGGTAGTCACCTGAAATGGTTTTCACTTCACAGCCCTGTCAGGTTTAATAAGTGGGGTTTCTTGCCTTATAAATGGGGTTGGGACCATCAGTTGTGTTGTGCAGAAGTCAGGTGGATACACAGCTGATAGTCCTACTGAATAGACTGTTAGAATTTGTATTATGGCAGAAAAAAACAGCAAAGTAAAGAAAAACAAGTGGTCATCATTACTTTAAGAAATGGTCAATCAGTCCGAAAAATTGGGAAAACTTTGAAAGTGTCCCCAAGTGCAGTCGCAAAAACCATCAAGCGCTACAAAGAAAGTGGCTCACATGAGGACCGCCCCAGGAAAGGAAGACCAAGAGTCACCTCTGCTGCGGAGGATAAGTTCATCCGAGTCACCGGCCTCAGAAATGGCAGGTTAACAGCAGCTCAGATTAGAGACCAGGTCAATGCCACACAGAGTTCTAGCAGCAGACACATCTCTAGAACAACTGTTAAGAGGAGACTGTGTGAATCAGGCCTTCATGGTAGAATAGCTGCTAGGAAACCACTGCTAAGGACGGGCAACAAGCAGAAGAGACTTGTTTGTGCTAAAGAACACAAGGAATGGACATTAGACCGGTGGAAATCTGGGCTTTGGTCTGATGAGTCCAAATTTGAGATCTTTGGTTCCAACCACCGTGTCTTTGTGCGACGCAGAAAAGGTGAACGGATGGACTCTACATGCCTGGTTCCCACCGTGAAGCATGGAGGAGGAGGTGTGATGGTGTGGGCGTGCTCTGCTGGTGACACTGTTGGGGATTTATTCAAAATTGAAGGCATACTGAACCAGCATGGCTATCGCAGCATCTTGCAGCGGCATGCTATTCCATCCGGTTTGTGTTTAGTTGGACCATCATTTATTTTTCAACAGGACAATGACCTCAAACACACCTCCAGGCTGTGTGAGGGCTATTTGACCAAGAAGGAGAGTGATGGGGTGCTGCACCAGATGACCTGGCCTCCACAGTCACCGGACCTGAACCCAATCCAGATGGTTTGGGGTGAGCTGGACCGCAGAGTGAAGGCAAAAGGGCCAACAAGTGCTAAGCATCTCTGGGAACTCCTTCAAGACTGTTGAAGACCATTTCAGGTGATGACCTCTTGAAGCTCATCAAGAGAATGCAAAGTGTGTGAAGCAGTAATCAGAGCAAAAGGTGGCTTCTTTGACGAAACTACAGTATAAGACATTTTCATTTGTTTCACCCTTTTTTGTTAAGTATATAATTCCACATGTGATAATTCATAGTTTTGATGCCTTCAGTGTGAATCTACAATTTTCATAGTAATGAAAATAAAGAAAACTCTTTGAATGAGAAGGTGTGTCCAAACTTTTGGTCTGTACTGTATATGTCTAGTTTTTAGTAAAAAATCTCTCTGTTTCCCATACCTTATATCCATGTTACTAGTATCCCTTCCAAAATAGACTCTTGCCCCTACTGCCTGCTCTTCTCTCTGACACAAATGGCGTAATCCCTCCATTTCCTGATTATGTCATGAATTATGTGGCGTTATAACTCTGCTGGTGTACTGATGGAATAAGTGCTGTCTGTGTAAATGTACATTTTAGTCAGTTTACCTGTGCGCTACAAGAAGGATCATCATAATCATTACTCTTCCGATAGCTCTATAAATATGTAGTTTATCGTCATTGCTAACGTGTGAGTTGAAGGCCAGCATAGAGGAAGCATCAGTACCTTGATAAGGCAAATAGGCCGCCATTCATGGAGCCGTAACAGGACAAGGCCACAAACACCGGTAACGCTATCGAGAATTTTCCCAACAGCTTCTCTGCACACGTCTGATAGGTAGAAACAGAGACAGAGCAAAGTGAGCATGAGTATCTGTTGCTTCAAGGATAGAATAAGTGTCCAGCACATGTCAACTCACAAACTCATGACAACGTTATTCACTAACTTCACATAAGGATATAATATTCACTCGATCTTTCTTTTGGGTATCAAGATGCCCAAAATACTATTATTTGAGAAACTCTTGATTTCACTGATTTCATCACTTCCAGGCCTCCATCACAGATCACAGACTATTTGTCTTTATTAAGGAGAAATTCAGGAGAAATTCATGTCTATCTAAGGAAAAATTCATGCAATGTCAGCTGCATTTACAGGTGAACTAGCTGTGATGCATTCACAGATGTCATCCCTGCCTCGGCTCTTTCCATGTTTTCTCTCACCAATCTCCACATGGTAGACGGGAGGTATTGAACACAGTGACACCAACCTTCCACTTAGGAGTCTGGCAGCAGTGTGGGCTGTGACAGGATGTCACAGATTTTTAGTTGCCCCACAGCTGGTTGCTTATCCTCTAAAACAGTGTTACATGGAGTGGTAACACATCTGCAGGTAAACAGAAATTGACATTTTTTTTTCCAGTTCGACAGCATCCTCCATTCATGGGCATCAAAAACATGAATCTATCCTCCCAGAAGATGATGGATAACCTCTCAGTGGAGATTCAGGACCTGTCACAGTAACAGGCTGTATCTGTCATGCTCACCCATAACAGAAAGGGGTTAACTTCATGTGCTTCCTAGTTCCCAAGAAGACAGGAGATTTCAAACCCATTTAGGATCTCTGCTTCCTAAACCGGTGCATTGCTTGCAAGATAGTCCTTATAACTATCAAGTAGTTACTGGAACTGGTTGAGCCGGTCCACCATCGACTTAAATGACACATACTTTCAGGTCAAGGTGGTTTTGAAATACAGGAAATTATTTCATTTTGCTTTCGAGTGCATAGCCTGCAAGTACAACAGGCTGCTGTTCAGCTATGTCCTGTCTGCACCTTCAGCAGATGTGTGGACACAAAGCTCCCAATGTTGTGTGAGGGTCTTCTTTCATCTCAAAGACCTCATCGGCAAGGCCAAGTCCAGGCGGTTGTGTTAGGCGCATTGTGAACTCTGGACTGTCTGTACAGGTTTTGCAGACCATCCAGGCGGCAAGAGCTCGATCCACCACTGCCTGCTACAAGGCAGTGTTCAGGGTTCCAAAGCTGGTTTGAGGAAAGGAGGTCAGATCCCCTTTCCAGTGCAGTTAGGTCTATTCCCTCCCTGTCAGTGCACCCTGGTTGCTTGTTGGTGTCTGCTGGTATTGCCACAGCTATCACCACCACCCTCTTCTGCTCTTTGTCCACTGCCACTATGTCCAGTTGGTTAGCCAGGAGCTGTTTGTCAGTCTGGAAGTCAGTCAGTAATCTTTGCACAGTCTACATTTTGGGTCTGATCTACTCTGGTAGATTCTGGCCTCTATGGCTATTGTACTTAAGGCCTGTTCTAATGCTGCCATGATTATTGCCTCTGTGCTGTCTGTCAGTCCAGCATTTTCCAGCCCTTGGTAGGTTTTCTTGATAGCCACTTCTTCAATTTGACGATGGTACATGCCATGTAGGGGGTTGTCCCTCCATGTTCTCTGCTCCTCCTCCTCCTCTGCACGCTCACTACTCTTTGGCCTTCCTCTTTCTGCTTAGTGTACATTCTTGGGTGCTGGACTTAGGGTGAAGCCCTCCGTGCATGGTGAGGAGCTTTCTTGTCTTGATATCTGTGGCTTCTATCTCCTCTTTTGGCCAGCTTATGATCCCAGCAGGGTATCTGATGACTGGTAGTGCATACATGTTGATGGCTCAGACTGTCGTCTTACATTCAGCTCACTTTTCAGGACTTGTCTTACTCTCTGGAGGTATTTTGCTGTGGCTGACTTCTTGTCGTGACCAGCAGTCGTTACCAACGTTTTTTTCTGATGTTTTCCCGACATGATTGTTTTTGGTATTTTGATTGCCTTTTTGCCCTTTGTGATTTGGATTAGTTTGCTGACCCTGATTGCCTGCCTGTGTATCGAACCTCTTTACGATTAAAGGATTTTTGTCTTTTGTCTCTGAATCCACCTCTGGAGTCGTGCTCTTGAGTCCACTCTCCCTGGTTATCCCAGTCATAATACAGTTCAGCTCTTGGTGGGTCTGACCAGTTGTTGTTTCCCTGCCACTGACAATACTCCTTGGCTGGTTCAGTGGAGAACTTGTTTATTCTCTTGGCTTCTACCTCCTTGGTGTATCTCTCCAACCGGGTAGCCAGAGCTGTTCGTCTTTGTTTGGCAGTTTCAAGTGCCTCAGTTGTACTTCCTGGGTGCCCCTTTATTCACCATGTTGTCTTTTTGCAGCTCTGCTAGCTGGCTAACTTCTCTCTGTGTTGCTCTTATCTTGGCCTCTAACCATCTCTTTCATGGCGGGTACTGCTTGTTATGTCTTGAGCCCATCTTTTACCCAAGCATCCCAAGGATCACTGTTGCTCTACTGTGTATCAGCTCATTGGTGTCAGTGATGGTCCCCCGTAGGGATTGTCATTACAGCAGCATTCACATCTTCTGAAGGTACTTGGCAGCTCAGCTTCGGTATTCGCCGTGGGCCCTAGGTTCCTAGTTGGGTCACAATGTTCTATCTAAGGTCAGCAGCTCTTGTATTGAGGCTGTTGGTGTCTATTGGGGCATGGTACTCAATCTGTGATTGTGGGGGTGATGATGGCATCCCCCTGCTGACCTGTCGTCCTGGCTCCCCCTTGCCGTAGCATTGCTGTAGTATTTCATCAGTCTCTAGTTGTGAAAGTAGTTTTTGCTTATGAATGTTGAAACACTGGGCTAACATCTGTTTCTTTGTTAGCCTTGATTGTGGGTTTCGAAGTAACCACTGGTCCCAAATTCGCTGCCTCTCTCTGGGATCGCTTGTATAGTAACATTCCAACAGCTTCGTATTTTCCACCCTTGTCCAGGTATGTCTTGTTCCAGTGGCCCATTTATCATCAGGTTGCCCTGGTTCCCTACCACCTGACGTGGACCTTGTTGACCCGGGTGACATCTGAACCAGTACTCTGATCTACAGAGTAATAAATTGTGCATTCACGGAATCGCGGATTTTTATGATTTAAATCATGCATTAAACTAAGAACTAAGATTTTGTCCATAAAATATAATACATATATAAAATACAATACTACAATAGGTAACACAGAAGTTAGCTGAAGTTAACAGAAGTTGCTTTTTTTATTCTTTACATTTTGGTTTGTTCTCTTTGGTTCAAAAGTATTTGTATTACTCACAACAGCCACTGCGTCTGAGGCCAGGAGCTCCTCTGCTGACATCACAGTGTAGTATGCCACATTGGCCAGCACATTGCAGCAAGTCACAATCGCCATGGAGATACAGATCGCTAATGGCAAAGTCCTGGTGGCAGGCGGGATAATAACAGAAACAGTACACTGTCATTCATGTGTGTGTCTCACTCTCCTTGATTTCACCTCCATTATGACCTCTGTCTGTTTATCCATACTTTATTCATAGAATTAAAACAGTGCTGCTGGGAGTTATTATGAATGGATCACAGATTTCAGAAGAATATCTATAAATATATGGTTGTATTGTTGGAGACACAAGGGCGTACTTTCTCGAATTTGGTGCAATTTGCACACATAACACGTTCGGTATAAATAAACAATGACTAAACAAGCGATCACTGCTCTGTGTAGCAGCAGGGACGGGGCTTCATGTCTCTGCAGACTGAGTACAGTATGTCATCCGCAGCTGGCCTTTAAAGCCCTAATAACAGTCGGCCATCAACCAGCTTGAGGCCGTCAGTGAGAGTCTGCCTGTATCGGGTTATAGGTTTTTCAGCCGATTTAGTATATCATATCGCCGGCGGAGCTCGTGAGTGACAGAAATCATTGTGATTAAATGTTTAGCTTAAACATATCAGTGCATGAGAAGAGAAACGGAAGTGAGGAAAGCAAGCCAACAAGTTAAGTCAATAGGAAGAAGGCTTCATCTTCATCTTATCTGATCATTCCAATACATAGATATTTTCATGACATTTCAGAGTCGGAGTCAGAATCAGCTTTATTTACCAAATACATACAAAATATTTGACTCTGGTTTTATTTTTTATTTATTTATTATTTATTATAATATGCAACCTTTGCTTATGCAGGGGAGATTCACTGACAGCAATGCTTTTTTTTTTTTTTTTTAAGGAATGCCCTCATCACATTCACACATTACACATTCATACCTGGAAGGTGCCCAGTACAACCAGAGTCTGATCTGTTGGCCACTGAACAGCTCCATTGGAGCAGTTGGGTTAAGGGCCTTGATCAAGGGCAGCTCAGTTGTGGTAAATGAGGGAGGCTTAGGCTCAGGAATCCCAAAGGCTGATCCAGATCTGATCCAGATGGCAGATTTTATAGCAATTTATATAAAAAAATGAGGGTACTCTTACATTTTGGCCTAATGTGTATTCAATATTAGAGGTAGAGATTTCTAACAAGCGGCATTGTGTAGCTGAGACAATTGCGCATCTGAAGTATGTCAACGAATTTGATCTAGCTTTAATATTTGAGGAGATAGATCCAAAAGAAACCCCCATTACCGAAAAAGAGATTTTCATTAATAACTTCTGAACTAATAATAATGATATAAACTTAAATCCACTTTGTAAGGGTATGTTTTCATGGTCAAGGAATCTAATAATGCAGACAAAATGACTGTAGGTTTGTTATTTCTTATCCAGAGCTAGATCCAGTAGAAAAATGTTAATGTACATATGTTGTTTTTAGAAATAATGTATTGTGAGTTTTATGCTGTGTCTTGTATATATGCTCTATGTTTGCCACTGATATAAAATTCTTTTTAAAAAATGTAGGATTTTTATTTTGGAGTGAATTACAATATGGGGGGAAACTATGGTGCTTGGCGGAGGTCTGTGCTCTCCAAGTGCTTTTCTAGTTTAAGTTTTAAATTCAGTAAATACAGACCGACTGTACTATTCAGCCAACACAGGACACAACTTACCGCTCAGGGTTATTTACCTCCTCTGTCACAAAGTTCAAATAGAACCTGCAAAAGAAAATATTTATTATATTAACCTCCAATGATTAATAAATGGTAAACCACGTGCAATGCATGTACAGTAGAACTGAAGTAAAGACATATAAAAATATATGCAACAAACTGAGACCACCTAAGATAGCGATGTTTTACAAAAGCAGGTAGAGTATGTACATGCATGTTCCTGTGTGTGCATGTGTGTGGACTATACCTACCACCCAGCATATGCATACATCCCAGAGTAGAAGGCCAGTGGCATACCAGACAGCTTCACATTGTCCAACTCAAAGGCATTCTCAAAGTTCCTGGTCTCTCCTGCAAACACACACACACACACAAAGGTAGGCACAAAAATATCAATACTAGTATACTACAAGTTTAATGCAAACATTTCAAATACTACGTTGAATGTAATGGTAGAATTCCTGTCATCAATAGATTAGACTTTAACATTGAATAGGGTATGAAAAGAATTTGATTATTGATTATTACCTCCGCCAAGGAGGTTATGATTTTGCCGGAGTTTATCTGTCTGTTTGTCTGAGTAAGATTATACATGATGTTTAATAACAATTCCAGTTACGTTTATAACTGAGGTGAGGTTATAAATTCGATAGCACTAATAGAGGCTATTAGACATGATGATGATGATGATGATGGCAGTGTCTTACCCTTAAAGAGCTGGTACAGTCCAGGTATTATGATGCTGCTCAAGGCCAGTAGCTTACTGATGGTGAGGACAATTTGAATCCGAGCTGTCCACGTCACGCTCATACTATTCAGGTATATTATAGAAGCTACAGGGACAGAGAAGGACAGACGGGATTTAGGTTGATATTGGCACAGTGTTTTGGCACAGTGTTTTGGCCAGTGTCCTCATTCAGTGCCAATGCAGCAAGTAGTGTGTCTTTCTTGGAGCAAATCATAAAGTTAGGACATGGAGGTCAGGATGGTGGATGGACATGGGACATGTCTGATAAATGTGTAGACCAGAGTTTGTCTCTCATTACAGTTCAACAGTTAATGTGCATCCCACCGCTATACTTGCAGAGTGGTTTGGGTGATTTTCCCATAACTTTTGATATCCCATTCCTCCAACCCCCCTCAAGCTTACCCCCAGAAAGGTTCAGCCTTTGCCAGAAAGCATCAGAAGAAGAAGACTGTCTGCCACTAAGGTTTGATTTGCCTAAAACAAACCCCACAATCACTAAAAAGAAGCCCACAATCAGCAAGTTGTGACACTGCCAAACAAGAGGTTGGTGGATAGGAGCAAATCTTCAGTGAAGTTAGGTATTTCTGAACTGACCATTTGGCATTAGCATGCTAATAAACCTTGCTTTCAGCATTCACGTTTCATGCTTATTGTGGTCAGCGTGGTCTACAGGACAGGTGGCAGAACTATGATACCTCAGTTTAGTGTCTTAGTGTGTCGGGACACCAACATCCAACATGGTGGAAAAGACAATGAAACTACTCTTCCCAGGACCCTCCTTCAGCTCAGTTAAATGATCTTTGTGTCTGAGCTCCATTCATGGGCTCAGTGACCACTGGTCACTGTAGCCTGTGACTCATTCATATGCATGTGTGAAATTGGATTCAGTAAAAATAAAGGACTTCCTTTGTCACCCCAGTTCTCTGCTCTACCTCTTCTGGGTCAACCCCTTGCTAAAGGAGGTCGGTCTGGCCTCCTTCTTCTCACCTCTAGAGAGGTAGAAGACTGCAGACCTGGAGAGGCCAGCTAAATATGGCCTGTTCAGCAAACACATATATAAAGGAGGAATCTCTGAATACGGCAGAAGACGCGAGTGCCTGCCTTTTACTTACCTCAAGTAACAGAGCAAGGAAGTTAGAATCAAGCTACCAAGCTGCTAGGAACAAAGGACTGATCCAGTTTTCCCTTCAAACGGTACAACTGGATCTCAACACAGCAATGACAGCACCTCGAACCCTGAAACCACAGCCTTCTCCAGCCTGCTTCTCTAACTTCCACAAATGGATTTGCCAGTTTTTCTCTCATGAACTGGGTAGCGTACTGGGGGTTTTAGCTCAGCATTAGCACAGCATTGGGCTAGCAAGACTACTCAACTTTATTTCTGTGAATGTACGGGTATTGATTTGGTTTGATGTCATTCATTGAGTTTTACTGTTGTGATATTGTTGTAGTCTGGATATTTGGGTAGCTGGCTTTGCTGCCTCTGATGAGTTTAGTTATGCTACACAGTCACAGGATCCTGCATGCAAACTAATCATCTTTTTCTAACCCACTGTACGATCCAACACATTAAAATCACATACTTAAACTCTGATTTGTTTTAAACATACACATTCAGAGAATCCCCACCCTGACATCGCCCAGCCCTCTGTCCTCTGAGCACAAAGAGGCCATGTGGAGCGGCCATCTTTGATTCAGCCATCTTGTCTTTGTTTCCCTCTCTCTCTCTCACACACTCAGACACTTTGTTTAGGTTTGTTTAGTTGTTATATAGTTCAGTTAATATTGTGTTTAAAACCTTTATTATCATGTAAATAAATGTTTGTGGAATATACATGCTGGTCTTTTTAATGTTGTACAAGAGTGAATAATGCCAACCTCTGCTATGTCTCCAACTCCAAAATCATTCAACTTTACCTTCTATTGATAAGGTGATTTTTGTTTATAGTTCATAGTAATTTTATTAATATTAATGATTGTCTTTTATATTTTATAATATCAGACCAACTCCTATCTGCGTCTCCAAAAACCCGTTCCTTACCCTATCTGCCACAGTGTCAACCATACTGTAGTTCAATGTGCAGATATTGTAGAAAAAGATAATGTTAAGAAACACTGACGATGACAATCAAAAGTTGTCACTGAACATAATCTTGTATTGATTTCTTGTCTCGAGATAAGGTTGAGCAGTTGAGATCTTTGAACAAATGTCATCACTGAAAACCTGAAGACCTGATCAAACCACAACCAGCACTTAGGTCCACATGTTCTTGTCTTTGTTGTATTAGATCTGACTGCAAGCACAGTGCTGCAGATCTCAGATCATTTAAGTACAATTTTGAGGTACATTTATTTAAATGCTTTAGTTTCTCTGTATATTATTTACAGACAGAGATCAACTTAATATCAATTTAAATATAGAATATGGTATGGTATGACAGAATAAACTTACAAATGGTATATAACATAGTTCAAATTAGTCCCAAGTCAACCAAATACAACAGTAAAGGCTCAGTTAGTATTAATGGTAATTAATCTGTAATAAAATGTACTGTATAATAATTAAATAACTTACATTTTAATTAGTATGGCTGTATTTGTGTGAATGTATTTTCTTGTTGTTATCTTGTGTGTATAGAATTTGTTCTCTGGTGTCTTGCAAAAGACACTGAGATCTCCTGAATGGAGCTTCGCTAACTAACGCTAACCCTCAGGGGGTCACTTTTTTCCATAATAAGTATTTTTCCAGTTTTTAGACAGATTTTTCTTATGATACGACTGCCATTTTAAGATAAAGTCAAACTTTATTTGTCGCAAGGGAAAACAGAAAAATTCAGACCACTTGCTGCTAGCTGCTGCTAATACAGCTCTATACATATACTTAAATACAATTTTATAAATGACTTTTACTTGTGATGGACTATTTTTTTTGCATTGTAGCATTGCTACTTTTAATTAAAGGTCCATTTTGTAGATTGCAACCAAGTGAAACTTTTCCTATGTGCTAAGAGGGAACATGCAAGTGGCCCTATCTGGAGCCAGTGTTTGGTTTGTCTGTTCTGGGCTACTGTAGAAACATGTT
The DNA here is from genome assembly GCA_947000775.1 of Pterois miles. Classification (NCBI taxonomy): domain Eukaryota; kingdom Metazoa; phylum Chordata; class Actinopteri; order Perciformes; family Scorpaenidae; genus Pterois; species Pterois miles. The sequence continues at coordinate 17,251,244 of CAMQGK010000308.1, forward strand.
GGTGCAACATAGCGGACTCTGTGAAGGGGACCCGCTCCTCATGTAGATATACAGTAACAGGCTTATTCTAAGGTAATGAAACACAATGTTTCTCATTTTTAGGTGATTATACACTACAGAAAACATATGTATCATATTCCAACTCTACCAGTAGATCCCCCTAAATGCTACACACTGGTCCTTTAAATAAAGGACGTAGATATTTCCTGCACCACTGCCTTCCTCCTCCTCTGTCTCTAACTGCACAGTCAGAGACATGCGTGTCTCCTGTTGTTTACAGAGCAGGTTACAACAGGTCAAAAAGTTAATATCATCCAGTAGTATTGTCACACTGAAGTATTAATGTAATGGTAGTCTAGGTATACATACTTATGCCAGTGACAGTGATCAATTTGACAGCCATGGGAGGGACAGCACAGGGCATGAACAGAGGTTCCACGATGTACTGACCAAACGTCAGAGCGATGACTGCCATCAGTGTAGGCCTTGAGGAAGCAAACGCCCACACACACACACAAAGGTAGACACACAAACATATCAGTAGTAACATATTACATGTTTCGTGCAAAGATATAAAATATTACATTTTTAATACTAATAAGACCAAAGAAATTCTATTTGACCTCAGGAAGGTGAGAGCACATGACCCCGTCATCACTGGTGATGCAATTGAGCAGGTGCTCCAATAAGTACTTGGTTATACACATGGACAGTGAATTAAACTGGTGTCCATATTGATTATCTGTGTGCTAGGCTGGCTCAGAGACTTCAGTTTCTCACATCAAGACTGTTCGATGTGAGTCTTGAGATCATCTACAGTCAGGTGCTGGAAAGCATCATTAGATATGGTACGGCATCATGGTACCGTCACAGTCCAGTTAATATCGAGACTCAACAACATTGTGAAACTACTGTCAGACATGCACACAGACTTCTGAAGGACACATCATATCTTCTGTACTCTGAATAGGAACTATTACCTTCAGGGAAACAAAGCCAGCTAATGTAAAAGAAACCACTTCAAACTTTCTGTCCTCCCAACTTCGATAACACTATTCTACAAGAGCACAGGTGAATCCTTGATCCTGTAGTTAACAGGAAGGAGGCCCTGTGCAGTTTTGCATGATGTCTAATGGCTTTTATGATGCTCTTTTGTTGTTAATGCCTACACAAATAAAGGCAAGGAATAAAGACAAGTGGTGATAAAATAGGTGCACAAACTATATATATATATATATATATATATATATATATATATATATATATATATATATATATATATATATATATATATATATATATATAGAGAGAGAGAGAGAGAGAGAGAGAGATATATATATATATATATATATATATATATATATATATATATATATATATATAGAAATATATATATATATATAATATATATATATATATATATATATATATATAGAAATATATATATATATTAAAAGGACTGCACGGCGGTGCAGGGTGCAGTGGTTAGTACTGTCACCTCCACAGCAAGATGGTCGCAGGTTTTCTCTGGGTTCTCCGGCTAACTGCCTGTATGTGTGAATGTGAGCGTGAATGGTTGTCTGTCTCTATGTGTCCTGTGATGAACTGGCGACCTGTCCAGAGTGAACCCCGCTTTCGCCCAATGCCAGTTGGGATAGGCTCAACTTTGTCCTGTTTTAAGCTGATTGCAGCTTTGTGAAGCACTATCGCCCATGCGAAAATTTCACCTTAGGACAATAACGTATATCTTATCTTAAAAAAAAAAAAAAAAAAAACACAAAGGGGCCGTCTAGCAGCAATCTAAGAACACCGTAATTTAAATTATATTCACAACCACAATAACACCAAATTTTTAGGGTGATTGAAGTTAATCTACAGTATATGGGTACTGCTGCTGCTCCAAATTAAAAAGTGCCAAATGATTTGGGTCCTTGGATAATAAACAGTATTTTCACAGCTGGGAGGCAGAACTTTGCAGAACTCTGATGCTGTACCACCGTTCTGCTTTACTCACAAAATAATGGCGACATTTCAGCATATTTCTTTTCTGTTGTCTTTACTTGCATATTTGGTAGTGAGATAATTTATAAGTAAATTACTTTTAAATTGTGATACTTGATTACATTTTTAACTGGTACCTTAGGACTACATTTTTAAAGTAACCCTCCCGACCCTGCTTGTGTAATGATCACGCCTTCTTTTGCAACACTGATCGTGTCATTGCAATTGAGTCATACAGGAGACGTTGCTGGTGAAAGCATACTTGTTGGGAACAACCTGTTACAGTACATTCCTTGCTGAGGAAACCTTGATTTGTTCTCAGATGTCTAGCAACAATTTCACAATCGACACTCAACCTTATCTGGGTGACCAACCCAAAGGTGACCTGTTCCTCTTGCCCGGTGCCTCTTTTGTGACTATGCATACCTGCTAGAGCTTGTGGAACCAGTTTGTCATATACTCGTGTTTTTTTTACCCACATTGCACCTTGTTCGTGATTTGTTTAAGTCATGCTTTGAATCACACATATCAGCAATAAGAATTGTACGTCAGCTATCAGCTTCGGGGTATTTGAAGAGAGGCATTATCTTACCTTACCTTATCTGACTACATTTTGCAGTTATGTTTCCGTATCTACACACACCATCCTTCAACCATCACTCCTCAGTGAACTGCCTCTTTAGCAAAGGTCGAAAGCATTTTCTTGTTAAGTATCTAGTTATTATGCATTTCCCATGATTTTTAAGAGTCTATTCACAATGATACCAGCAAATAAAAACCACATTCATTTTGTAAGAAAGTGATGACATGAAAATGATTGCTAATTAGACCTAAATAAATCAATTTTATTTGAAAGTCTAGCCCTCACAGTGTCTGCTTAGTAAAATTGCAAAAAAAAAAAAAAATGTTTTTATGGCGCTATAACAATTTTACTACCTTACCAGTATTTCCAAATGAGTTTTACTATAAGCTCTGTTGCAGAGTAGCACTTACATGTCTGTTCAGTTGCTGCCACCCTATTGTTCATCTTGCCAAGAATACAATGGTAAGTGAATAATATTGGTGAATAGATAGTAAGGATAAGGGTCTTGATGTCATCACAGCCACTGTCTTTGTTTTTGTTGTGAATTTCATATTTGACACGACATATGTAGATTTATGTTTCAGTAATGGGACAAATCCAATTTCTTATAAGAATACAGTTAATTGTAAAGTGAGTTAGTGATGAGAGAATGTGGTACTTTCTCTAACGGCTAGGAACATTACATTTAATGCTTTGAAAAGTCAGAAGATTAATCTGACAATGGCTCTCCGTCTAACTCGTTTCGCTATTAAACAGGAAGCCATTGTAACTCTGCTCTGCATTGTCAAATCTATTTGACTCTAATCAAGTGTGTCAAACACACAGACAGAGACAGACAGAGTCCTGGCCTGAGGACATCCACATGTCAATATTGAGTTATAATAACTATGGCAGCTTCTGGCACAGGATGTACACCTTGTGTGACAAACATCATGCAATCTACCTGAAATTTATGGTGTGTGTCTACGCCTGACATACAGCAGAATAAAGCATGTTTCGTGCATGTTCTCTTGTGCCGCATGGTGGACACAGGAAGTGGCAGACTATTTGCAATACGTCAGTTCCAGCGCTATGCATGCCACACAGGAAATAATCTCTATCTTGTGCGTGCAATGTCAGATTGTCACGGAATTGCATGGTTGCATCAAACCAGCGTCCTACCAGTACCGCTGACATGCCAGAAGGTGTGAGGGCCTATTCATTGCTTAATTTCTATTTTATTTTGCAAATAATTCACTTTTCGTTGCACATAGCATGCATCTGTACTTATAATGCAGTCTATAGACCATTCTAATACTGGCACTGGCTTGATTAAGATGGAAATCCATCATGTGTCTTTTCATTGATCCACAGATCCATAGTGCTGTTTAGCTTGTGTATCACATGTTGCTGGTCTAAATGCCCCTAGGTGTGGCACCGGATACATTAACCGCATGTTGAAGTCTATCGGACTACTGATAATACTTGTACTAGGACTACCTACTATGTTGAAAAATGACTCTAAAGTGGTCTTGATCAAACCCCTCTATGTGATGAGAAAATACAAAAAAATGATTAATGGGGCAACCCCTGCAGTCCATCTGGTAGAGCAGGCACTCCATGAACTAAAGCTGAGTCCTTAGCAGCCTGGGGTTCTGGTCCAACCCATGACCTTTTCTTACATGCCATCCCCTCTCCCCCCTTTCATGACTGTGACTATCAAATGAAGGCAAAAAGCCTAAAAAAAATCTTTATGCAGCTATAAGGTTAGGCTGAGTAAAGTTTAGGCAAGGAGGTAGACATTACCTTATAGCAATGAGTTCAACCCATAGCCTTATGAAAGCCATCTGAGGTCCAAAGGCTTCCAGTATATATGTGTAGTGTCCACCAGACTTCTTAATACAAGTCCCCAGTTCAGCGTAGCACAGGGCTCCTGCAGTGACAGAGGTGACAGATTAGCTCGGCTCTGAAACAAGACGGCAGGAACAGAACAGTCCCAGAGCTGTTAAAGTGTTTCGGACACATCTATAGAAATAGACATTGTCCTTCCCTGGGCCCCATGATGACCTGGGAGTCTTTCAGAATCTCAACCCATAAGAAAAACAGATTTAAGTATTTTTGCACATTAACATTTAACCCAACCTTGGTTTCTAGTCATATGGTCCACAGCATTTTTGGAATTGAGATGGATTTTAAAAAACAAACTCTTCTTTTGTGCACTGGGTGCGCAATTCGTGGTTTCTTTTTACAAAATAGATATTGTTGTGCATCATAAAACCAAGCTTAAATAGGGTTTTTAATGATAAAGAAGTATCATAAGCTGCACATTTGAACCAAGCATAACCTTGAATTATAGTGAAAGAGTATTTTTTACTTGTTCATAAAAATCTTGCTTAACCTTTGCTTCTAGTATTACTTTTATTTTTGCATAGGTTGCACATAAGCTTTGTTTTTATGCATGAGTTGGACACTAATAAGATCAACTTGGTTTTTGTAGTGAAACAGTGTTAAATGCACAGATATGTCTCATAAACTCAGAGTTTAACTTTGTATTTTAGTAATATTTGAGTACTTTTGTTCATAATTAGCATATAAAAGCAAGCTTAACCTGTGTTTTTATTTATAAAACGGAATTTTTCAGTAAATTGTAGTTGCTGGGTAGTTTCCCTTTTTATGATGTTATGCAATAAATGTTTTTTGGAAAGCACCCTCTCCTGCTGTGTCACATCGGTATACTTATGGACTTCGGTTTGTTATTTCCTTCATTTGGACTCAGGAGTTAATTAATCTGACATAATCAGACATTAAACACACTGTATTTTATAACTTCCACCTCCACCAGCACCTCTCCTATTAATCTTTTTCATTTACTGATCCACTTGTGAACCAACTCACCAAAGAGTGACAGCACACCGCAGGCGATCCACACTATCAGGGATATTCCTATACAGCCTGAGTGCTTCAGGACACCCTTTGGAGAGATGAAGATCCCGGATCCAATGATGGTGCCAGCGATGAAGCAGACCCCTCTAACCAGGTTCACCTTCTTCTCCAGTCCCACCTTCTTGTCCTCCTTGTCCTGCAGTTTCCCATCAGGATCAGACTGAGTCCCACTTTGGAAAACTTTGTGTCCACTTGCTGCAACTTCTCCATCTTTTTGGGCATATGCAGACCTTTTAGTCATTTTTTAAACACCATCTAACACTCACAGCCTGGTCTAGCCTGGACCTGTGTGACTGGTGCAGGGAAAGTTACAAGTTACACTCTCTCTCTCTCTCTTCCTTTCTCTCTCTCTCTCTTTCTTTCTCTCTCTCTCTCTGTCTCTCTCTCTCTCTTTTTCATTGTCATTCATGTTCCACTCATGACTCTCTCAGTCTAACGCCCTGGAGTCACGTCTCTGACTTCAGACTTGACTTTTGGTTTTTTTGCTCGTTCTCAGTTACTCTGTTTGCATTGCTGTTTTTAATGGTTTTTCAATGGTTTCCTGTTATCCCTTTGTCCTTCTCCATTTCTGTCAAGCCATGTAATTATTTCTAAAACCTCTCCTCTAAACCCATCAGTGGCTCACTGGGGTAACACTGCATTGAAAAGTGAGATTTTTGTCAGTGTGTGTAGTGTAGTTTGTGCAGTATTCAAGTTCATTGGTTTGTCTCACCAATATCCAGAGGTTACACATTTGTCTAGAAGGGACTAACTCTTTAAGAAAATCTATGGTATAAATTGATCAGGATTAATATAACTATAGACTAAGACTAAGGAGGAAGATAAAGGTAGAAATCAAAATAAATTCATATAACTCTTATATGATGTTTAATAGCTGTGAATGCACATGAATATAATCATCGAATTTTTATATGAATGGAAACGAGTATTGACACAGCACTATATTGAATGTATCCTATTTGGCTCAATAACAAATATTTAATATATGTAGTTGCATAAAAGGAAACTGTTTCCAGTATCCCAGTGAACTGGGGGGAGGCAGTGATGGCCCCAGGGCCTCTGCCAGGGCTGCAACGCTGTGTGTGTCGTAGCTGAAACTTGGTCTCGGAAATGGAGACGCAGGTGACCCGATCTAGTGTGCATAAAATGGAGATTTATTCCAAAAGCAAGTTTTGACAGAACAGCATGCAAACCGAAAAAAGACGAAACCTCTCTCTTATCTAAACCTGCCTTTTGTAGTACTCATGTTACAAAAGACATCACAAAAACAAAAAGTTCCCGTGTTATCCTCTCATCTGATCCAGCCAAGCGTATCCTGTTTCCAACTTGTGCTGGCTAGTTTCCCTGTCAAAGACTGTTTTGTCAGTTTCCCAGGGCGTGTTCATGCACGTCTTACTTTCCTGTAATCTATCCTGTAAATTTGACTGATTTATTAAATCACAAAATTCTCCTACACACCCCCCATTACCTATGCTGGCATACTTACATGTATGATATGTTGCATTCTAACCTAAGCATGCGTTGTGAGCGTGCGTTGTGGCAGCTGCACACCGCTTTCACAGCTGTACAGAGGTGAAAAACCTGTTCTGGGCTTCTGACAGGAAAAGTCCTCTATTGCTCTCTCATCTTAGGCGACTGACCCATTCATGGGCACCCTGTGAAACACAGCCTGCTAAACCAACCACAACCGTTTAGATACTATTACATGGTAGTACTGTCTTGTTATATGATGGCTACTGTGGTCTACTATTAGGTATTATAGGTACCCTTGTAATAAGATGGATAAATGAACATCAAGAAACAAGGCATAACACAAGGACATCACATCCATGATATATGCAGATTATGACGTTAAACTCAACATATGGCTTGTACTGATTATTACACAACAGATAAATGAGTACTGTTCTGATTGTCACTTAACAGATGAAAACATGCTATACTGATTATGATCTGTCAGATACAAATACCATAACAGTAAAACATCACAATTTAAATAGATGACATGATTGTTGTGGATTTTATACCATCACCCTAAACAATGCTTTCCAGCTTCCAGATCCATTCCTACACCCCCCGATGACCCAACCTGCCTCGGACCGCTGTTGTGAGGTTCTTGTCTTTTACAGTTCATGTTCTGCGTTTGCAGTGGAATCATCTGAGTCGTCCAGATATCCTGGTCTTGTAAAAAGATCTGAAACAGTTACCACTCTCTGGAGAGCTGGGTGCAATTTCTCTGCATGTCTGCATGTGAGCGCCCTGTAGCTGTACATGTGAAATCACACTTATTGGAGCAAACCACAGCTGTCAACCACAAGTTCAGAAATTACTGAGTGAGCTTTTTAAATTCTGAGAGAGGCAGACCCCCCCTTCAAACACCAGCAGATATTTACTTTAAAACAAGGATAGGAAAACAGTTTACCCACCTTTTTATTTGACCGGCTCTCCTGAGTGTTCCTCGGCTCATCCTCAGCTCAGAATTATGTTGTGGCTGAAACTTAGTCTCGGATATGGAGACACAGGTGACCCGATCAAGTGCACATAGACTGGAGATTTATTCAAAAAGCAACAGAGCAGTACACAAACCCGAAAAAGAAAAACCCCTCTCTTATCTAAACCTGCCTTTTATAGTACTTGTGTTACAAATAGGCATCACAAAAACAAAATAAGTTCCTGTGTAATCTTCTCATCTGATCTGGCCAAGCATATCCTGTTTCCAACTTCTGCTGGCTAGTTTCCCTGTGAAGGACTATTTTTTCCTATGCCGAGTTGACACGTTTTACTTTCCTTAATTAATGGTTAATGTTACAATTTTTTTTTCTTTTCCCAGAGATTTTGGTAATTGATTGATTAACATCACTGCCTCCTCTTCATGAATCATCGGTTTGTCTCTGTAATCAATAGTGAATATTCAAAGCTTCGGCATCTCAGCACTCCCAGCGCTGTTCTGGTCACCACCAGTCAGTGTCTCCTCTACTCATCCCTCTGTGTGTGCAGGTGTTGTACCTCTAACGGTTTACCCACACAGGGACTGTCAACGGTGCATAACGGATGCATCACTGAATGAATGTGTGTTTCATGCATGTGGTGTCCACACCAGCTGCATTTGTGCCCGCCCTTTCTTTCCACATAGAGTTGGCCTTTCGTAATGGCCATTTCATTTCATTATAAATGTTGTTTATATTTATTTTAGACAGAAAAGGGTCAAGAAAAATGTCCTGCACATATTTCAGAATAAAAGCCTAATGTTAAAAATGCTTGAGGGCTTTTATTTTGAGATGAAAAGCAGGAAGTGTTGATTTAAGAATAAATCTGTACTTTTTTTTCACATCCAGGACATATTGTACAAAACACACTCAAACACTTTTCCCACATACAACTTTCACAGCATATTTCTCCAACATTTTACATAGCAGCTGATAACCAAATATTATTTGGACATATTTGCATACCTGTAGAGCAATAAAATGAGGAACTTAGGAAAATATTGTTGTCAGGTTTTATTCACAGATTTATTCTAGATTGCGCTTGAGGTTTAGATTGCCCCTGCTGATAGTGCCACCTATTGTGCAGATGATCAGTAGATTTGTCATAAAAATACCAAATGCAATATAAAGAGCTTTACCGTGTTAATTGACCACCATATTCTTAAAACAATAGGGGGTGTCTGTATTCCATATAACTTACAACATAACAGCATTTTTCAACTCTACACTTTCATCCAATGTTGGAGCAAGGGAGGTTCTAGCCAGGTAGTTTCATTGCTATTCAGATGCTTATTAGTTAATCACACATCTGTGGAGGTTTGCAAATCTGCTTTCTTTCTCCCACATCAGGGATACATTCCCAACTATAAAAGCACTCGGAGAGCGCAGACCTCCGCCAAGCACCATAGTTTCCCCCATATTGTAATTCACTCCAAAATAAAAATCCTACATTTTTTAAAAAGAATTTTATATCAGTGGCAAACATAGAACATATATACAAGACACAACATAAAACTCACAATACATTAGGCCAAAATGTAAGAGTACCCCCATTTTTTATGTAAATTGCTATAAAATCCACCATCTGGATCAGATCTGGATCAGCCTTTGGGATTTGATAGAAGTACACATTGTAAATCCCTGAGTCAAATTTCATGACCTTTGGGCAACAATTACCAGAGATATTGAGAAACAATTTTTTGGGTCCCATTTACCCCAATGTTAACGAAACAACATAACCAAAATTAAACCAGTTCTTCCTTTTCACATTTGCAACACACCCTGAAAATTTCATCAAAATCCGTCCATAAGTTTTTGAGTTATCTTGAACACAGACAAACAAATAAACAGACAGATAAACGCTGGCAAAAACATAACCTCCTTGGCGGAGGTAACGATGCATGGCACAGACAAATGCAGAGATCACAGGCTGTAAAGGGTCATTAATTGCCACTAATTAGTGAAGTCTGTGCAGTTCACAGTGCTGAAAATCTGTCTTTTCATGCAATGTGAGATGTTGTGCTGCTTTAGTGCAAAGTAATCGTCACAGCAAAAAGGGTTTCACTCTTGGTACCCAATTTCAAAGTCATCACACCCACTTCTGGGTGTTTGGCTACTTTTCCAGTTTTCCTCGTGCTTTAACGTCATAACAAAAAACTGTATAACTTCTGTTTGGAGATTTCATCCTTGGTTACCAGTTGGACAAGCTGAGATAGGACAGCAGTTAAATGTGGAGGGGCGTGGTACAGTCTGTTAAAAGCCACAGGAACTTGGAAAATGTTGGCAAACGGTGCAGAGTTGATTTTCTTGGAACCGATCCACCCCAGGTCACACAAGTTCAGTATCTGAAGTGGAAAAAAATGCCAGTACTCATCACATTATGAATTGCTTGTGAATTTCCCGTCTGAGATGAATAAAATATCTATCTATCTATTTATCTATCTATCTATCTATCTATCTATCTACAGTAAATAAAAGATACTGGGAGATATTGTGCACTGAAAGTAGGGGTCCATTGGTATTGTGTGAAAATGGCCAAATCAAGGCCAAGTCATACATCTTTGCATAGACACACAGATTCCTGAGGCCTGTACTCCAAAACAAGTTCAATGTGCCCAGGATATCTTTTTGTTATCTGGCTTAACTAACCTTCAACGAGACCGCCTACGGTGGTTATCAATTTGGTAAGTCAATCCAGCATTTCCTAATCTGGTTGTCAGTGCACACATATGAACGGGTCAGTATGTGCAGCATCTGACCAGTCACAAACATGAACAAGTCTACAGACAGGTAGAATGACTCATTATACAAAGGAAGGGCAAACTGCATAAGACAAATACGAAGAAATTTAACATGTAATCCCGACTAATAGGAACACGGTAGGACAGATGCTGATGTCTGAATCCATGCATTAACAGACTTATTAATTGACTTGAATTAAAAACTGTCTACATGGGGCAGTGATATATAAATACCTTTCAGAAGTGTAATGGATGAATGCAATACACTTCATTATACAGCGTATGTGACTATTTCTGCTTTCTTTCAGCTGCGTCCCCAACTCCGGCTGTGTGAAACAGACTTGAGATCAAGTAAAAAAATTATATAAAAACAGAATTCAAAGCGGCGAGTACCTACAGCATAAATCTAGCTGCGTTTGACTGTTAAAATATGTTGTTTTTAGCCTGACTATGACCAGATGACTGTAACATAACTGCTCTGGAGTAGGTTTGGTGTTCAGCATAAGTTACCATGGAGATCTATCTAAGAAGTAATCCACCTTCGTAGGACTGAAAAACCTCGCTAACTGCAAATTCTGATTTGATGATATTTGAATTTTGACTGCAGAGGACCAGTCCTACCAAAGCAAAAGTCTGTCACTGAGTGAGTGGCTGAGTGATGTAGTTATACAATTGGTCGGTCAAGTGTTGGAGTTTCCTTATCGACCGTTGCTCTTTCAAAATGAAAAGACAGGAACAGTCTTTACGGAAACGAGTCTATCCAGCTTGATGCATCCAGCTCACAAAACTTGGACCAAGCTGTCAAACTAGGCAATCTAGTTCAAAGTGAAATGAGATTCAGCAGTGCCATAGCTTATTTCTCACTTGAAATGTTTTCAGAAGTAGATTTTGGTGGATTGTTTGGGTGGAATAACAAAGTTTACGAGCAGGCCACCATGTTGTTTACCATTTGAAACGCCAAGCAGAAAACCAGGAACCAATCAGTCACATTCCATGAGGTCACCGCTTGAACAGCCACTGGCATGAGAGTGGCAGGCGAGTGGAGCCAAAACAGCCGGCTATTGTGACAAACGTGACTCACTCTATCAAAATGAGTCGGACGTCATGGCAGCCCAGTTTTGTTAAAGCATGTTTGATTTTGGGCTGTTTTGTTTTTTTTTTAATGCATTTCTGAACAAATAAAATCTAAGCTTTAATATAATGTAAGAATTAATGTAAAATTCAAATGATAAATATGTGTAGTATTGAAGCTCTTAAATGTAACATTGTTGTAAAGTTTTTTCCCAGAAGACTGCTCTTTATTGGTGTGACTCCGTAACATTTATTGACAGATGACAGATTGTGGTTGACAGAGGATGATAGCTAGCTTGAAGATGAATTCACATGAGGAAAACATTGCTTGGTGCCATATGTCACAACAACTGGACCAACTTTGTTTCGGATTTCACCGCACCAGGTGATGAGAACGGACTCGGGCGGCCCGGCTCTCTACACCCTAACACGAGACTGGCACTCATTCTGCTGATCATGACTGATAAAGTGAGTTGGAAGAAAGCGCGGAGGAAGATATTCTACTCATGCCTGAGCAGATGATGGCACACAATGTCTCTGATTCTAGTTATTTGAATGAAGACAGTGTTGGAGACCCTGAGATCACCGGAGTGTAGCTGCAAACTGTTCAACAGCACCGCTCTCTACCAAATGGCTAATGATAAGTTCTCATAATTAAGCTACACCATCCTTGTTATTCATGGTGGATAAAATGGGCGTTGGCCATTCTACATGCAAAGTGTGTCAGTATTGCTTTTTTGCAGTTCTTATGTGAAATTAGTGCTCATAAAAATGTACGCTGAAATATGTCTTACTACAGTGATTGCTATTAAACTAGTATATTCTGTTGGTGGTGCCTTGCACGTGTCCATCAAACAGCAATTTGACCACTGGAGTGCATGAATGTGGCCTTGGCAGATTTGGGACTGGGCTGGGATAAAGAGTGCATGCTGTCTGATTCTGCAGTACACGAGGCGCTCTCACAAATTGTGCTTAACAGACGCTAGCTGAGAGAGGATGAGAGTTTTCTGACATTTCCATTCTCTTGTCGCTTAAAGTCTCAGTTACTATTATTTACAAGTTGACTCCCCTATATGACAGGGTTGTGCAACAGTCATATGTACAGTGAAGTTGTATTGTTCTCTGATTGTTGGAAGTTTTTCCTTTGCTCTACAGATCAACTTCAGACCTTCAGACAGTTCTGACGTATGCTGGCAAACATTTTGCCTTCTCTCCTCTAGTGTATGAAGCACAGACCCTCACTGTACTGGACTACAACCGTCACAAACATGACAGCCAGAAAGGCAAAGTTGCTTAAGTCATACTTTTGAAGTTATTTAGAAAACATTATTATCATTATTATATAGTTTACATGAGGAGATCTGAGGAGAAGTCACTAGAGAATGATGCTACCACTGAAGTGATGGTGCCTTGTTCCAATTTCTCACTAAAATCATGGAAAAACACAATATGTTGTCACTAATCTTAAACTTGTCTTTCAGAGAAAAAACAGCCTATAGCAAGAAGTCCAAATGACATTGTGTCACCACAGTGAACGTTTCCAAGGACTATGTGGAAAAGTTGCCTTTCTCCCTTTTCACTAAAGCCCTCCCCAAAATTAACAATATTTTGTGTCTGTTTAATTGTTGATTTCAGTCCAGTGGTTCAGTTTAATTGATACACTGTTGAGTAGTGTGCATAGATGACAAAAGCTTGTTTGGTTTGATCTTAGGATCATATTGTCCTGCCTGGTATTGTGGGGTAGATCAAGCGCTCAGCAGCTCACTGCACTGCTAAAATATAGGAAGATACTGTAGGTACGATAGTTCTGCAGCATGGTGTGAGAGACTGAGATGTCAGCTGTAACCTAAGAGATTATGTATCAGTGGTCTGTTTATTCTGAGTGAATTTGGATGCTTGTTCAGTTCAGGTTGTCCTGTACTTCTCTGGTCAGGTAGATTTCCAGTTAGATGAGGCTAAGAAAATAAAATCACTGGAGAAAGGAGGGGATGTTAACAGCTTGCTGTAAGGCTGCAGTTTTCTTTGGTTTGGTGTTTTTTTGATTCAGTTTACATGTAGTTTCATTTTTGCCCTTTGTTTCAACAAACTTTTTGTTAATGAATGCCACTTTTGTTGTGGTACCACTTATGAGAAAAAACCTTTTATACAGTCTTCTGATCCATGGCAAGGAGCCACTGTGTTTGATTACTATTCATGCAACAATAGAGAGGTCAGCCCTAGATATCTTCTCTTATAAGATAAGATAAGATAAGATGAACCTTTATTAATCCCCGGAGGTAAATTCAGGTGTCATTATCTTCTCTTTCCACCCTCAATACAGGACGCATTTTTCAAAATGGCACGGGAGAGGCCAGAAACGATAACAAGACCAAGTAACAAGACCTCCAAATCACAATTAACGAGAAAATGTGGGCTAGGATGTTGGAAGGAGTTCACTCCTCTTCTATGTGTGCTAGGCACGCTCTCATTCAGTTCAAAGTTGTCCACTGGGTGCATCTCTCTAAGTCTAAAATGGCCAAGATATATCCACAAGTCAACCCTACATGTGACAGGTGTAAGATTGCGGATGCAACACTGATGCACACATTCTGGCTTTGTCCTAAGTTAGAGGGGTACTGGAAGGTTATTTTCCAGGCTCTGTCTACTATTTTAAAAGTCACAATCCACCCAAATCCCCCAACCTCAAAATTTGGAATTGTCTCCGAATGGACGCATCTACCTGTAGGAGGCCACAGGGTCCTTGCTTTTACCACCATTCTGGCACGCCGCCTAATATTACTAAGGTGGAGGGAGGCTACCCCGCCCCCAATCTCTCACTGCATAAGAGATGTTCTGTCTAACTTGAAGCTTGAAAAAAAAAATCAGATGTATACGGAGATACATTTGTCTCTTTATTCAATCAAATAGAATAGATTTGCAACCAAAAAAGAGATTTGAGAGCAAAAGAGAATAGGTTGTAATAAAAAAAAACATGTTTTGAGAGTATATTTCTTCAACTTCAGTCAAATCTAATGTTTGCAAGTAAAAACCTATGATCATTTTGCTTATAAATCAGTCCTCTTTGCTTGCGAGCTCAAAAATTTTGCTTGCAAATTCAGCTGCACTTAATGGGCGGGGCCTACGCTGATGGCTGAGAGAAGAGTTTCCATTGGTGCGTTGGACCTGGCTCCAGCTCGAGCTACACTTCCGCGTTATACACACTTCTCCCTTGAGTTACCAAGAGAGAAGTTAAGTAATGAATTACGCTAAATTACGTAGGATACAGCTTGCCATACATTCACAACAACACCAAGAAGAAGAAGTAATGAATTATAATGGGGCGGCAGTAGCTCAGTCTGTAGGGAGTTGGCTTGGGAACCGGAGGGTCACCGGTTCAAATCCCACCATGGACCAAGAACTGAGTGTGAACTGGTAGCTGGAGAGGTGCCAGTTTACCTCTTGGGCACTGCCGAGGTGCCCCTGAGCAAGGCACCAAACCCCCAACTGCTCGGGGCGCTTGTCAGGAGCAGCCCCATCACTCTGACATCTCTCCATTGTTGCATGTTTGTGCATGTGTGTGTTCGGGTCTGCATGTACCGTGTATAAGTTAACAACAGAGTGAAAAAATTGAATTTCCCCTTGTGGGACTAATAAAGGACTATCTTCTTAATGCCCTGCTGCTGCTAGCAGGATGATTAGCAGCTACACTTGCGAGTCCCGGCCTGAGCAGAGTAGCCTCCGTCGGGATGACTGAGTGAGTTACAGGGAGACGTTGACAACGTGGGGCTGTGATTTAAACTTTTAGTGTTGCACGGTACCCGCGGGGCTAAAACGTCCCGGTTCCTACTACACCAGAAAATCGACACAACAGTACTACCGTGGATCACTAAACTAGCGCTGAATGTGGTGCCAGTGACTACTGTGTAGCGGGCTGACGCTGTACTCCTCCAGGCTCCTGTTGTCACTACACGCTGTTCTGATGCCAACAACACACATGGAGAATAATTTAACAAATCCTTGAACATATTTCTAACCAGCCAGCGTCACTGGTCCATACACGAGCGCTGCGTCAGACGGTCCCACTTAAAAGACACACAAGGAGCAACTGAATGACGCTTTTTTCTTGCTGCTGTTATCAAACAGACAAGCTGCTCCAGCTGTGCAGCGCCACATCTGGTGTGATCTGGCTCACATGATCGGTACTCACATCTTAAATATTTATCTCTTTCTATACAAACAATTACGGCCCCTCTATAATCATGCTTTACCTTATCTTCATGACAGAATGGATAACCAACCTGAAAGATTACAAGTCCAGGTAGGATATATTATACATGTACATATGTGTATATATTATAGTGTTTTGTAAGGGTAGAGGGCACTGGAAAGCTGACTGAGGAGTAGCGGGGGTAAAAAATTGGATATAATAAGATTCTTACATTTTGAGCTCTGTGTTGCCTTTTTCTGATGACTCTGACACTGGGGACGTTGTCTCGATGAGGGGATTGAATGTTGCTCTATCTAGATAATCTATACTTACAAAACATATTTGCTTTTCCTTTTACATCATAGACACTCAAAATCTTGATTTTGGAAAAGGGCATGTACACTCATCTATAAATGCTATTTTGGTCTCTGTTTAAGTTAATTTCAATGTGGTCTAATATGCGCACTTGTGTCTTTTGCTTGTAGGTGGCACCCTTGATGATGCACAGACAGTCAACATTTACCGCCACTCACAGGCCAGGAGGGTGATTGAAAATGCTTTTATTTCATCCTGGCTGCCCACTGAAGGATTCTGGGACAGCATATAGATTTCCAACCTGACAAGACTGTGGATGTGGTTAAAGCCTATGTTGCCCTACTTAACATGCTCGCCCACACTGATGCTGCAGCCTCTCCTACAGACAGATACACGCTACCCAAATTTGTTGATGCAACAGTCGCGTCAGGGGAATTGCTGCCAGGTGATTGGGGGAGGCTGGTTGCCGGAGACAACAACCTGCTGGAGCCAGGACAAGTCTCAACTGCTATGTGCTATGATTGCAGTCCGAAATGAACTGAAGTCCTACTTACAAACACCCCAGGGTCTGTGCCTTGGCAGGACATAGTCATTAGGAGAGGATGTTTGAAGTAGTAACTGTTTGAACTAATAAGCAACACACACACCCACATACACACACATTGTAAACATACTTTTGTGTTGTTTGCACCCTTGGGGAATCTGTTACCTGAAGCCTACATATATAATATACGACACCCCTCCTTCCACATTGCGATAGTGAACATGTTTTCTTAATCCTGTTCTTGAGTAGGGTTGAAGCAGTATAAGACTATCACAGCTACACAGTATGATACAATTGTTATTATTTGTAATAGTATTAGCAGTATCCATAACAGTGTCAGTCACAATAACCCTTATCAGAATTATAATGTACAGAATTATAAAACTGATAAAATAGTATGTAACTGCAGTATAATATCTATATATCTAAAACGTGTTAGTTTATATGTTTGCACTATATCATGTCATTAACTGCTAAATGACAAGTAACATCAGCTGTGGGCTTTTAAAATAATGTTCTATGATTATTAACAATAAACATACTGTAGGTGATTATTGTAAATTTGATGGATTGTCTGCCTCAAAAACTCAGTGAACTAGTGATGTGTATGTTTTTATTGTTTGTTGAATAAGCCAAACACGTACAAGCATTGACGGGAGGTGTAAAGTCTTGGTTGTGGACAGAAGGCTCAGCGTGGCAGAGGAGACAGCAGGTTTGGTGTCCTTCACACGGTGAGCAGCCAGCAGTCTCGACAAAGGATGAACATGATGGAGAAGACTCTTCATCCGTGATGTACAACTTCTGGGCTATCTTTAGGGCTGCCATGTCTTCACCTTTTAAGAATGGGGAAAGAAAGGAAACTAATGATAATGAGGCCGACTACAAGGTACAGAAAATAAAGCACACTGGCAGTTAGTTATGTTTCACAGGAACAAATTAGCTCCTGGAAACAAACCAAAAAAAAATGTCAAATGAGCTCCAACAGCACTCGTTCTACTAATGCTGATACTGTATATCCCATCTAGTATAGTGTACAGTATATGGGTGATTCTCCAACTATCAAAGAATTGGTGTCCCAGGCAGAAATAAGAAAAACAAAAACACGTTTGTCATTTTTTATTCATGTTGCACTTACTAGACACAAAGACAAACTTACAAAAAATTTATGATAGATAAATTACTATTTTTATTATAAAAAATATGGTTTTATATTGAGTGTTTTTGCTATGTGTCCTTTGTCCCTTGGCCAGGTTTTGGACTCTCCTTATTTTAATGAAAAATATCATGTGCTTGAAAGATATATTAGTATTTTATTTATTTTTCATAGAAAGAACACCTGTCCCTAGGGATCACTGTCATTTCCACCACCCACCACAAAATGTAACTTTTAACTTTTTTTTTTAACCTTTGTCTACATGCAACCACATCAGTTTTCATGTGACAGGAGAGCTAATGGCAGGATAGCAGTGTTAGCTCCATGGAAGGAAGGGAAACAAGAAAAAAATCAAGGTAAAGTTTTGCAAAACCAAGAGTAGGTTTATTGGTCGTCATTTCCAAATGCCTCATATTTCCTTTGAATGTACAAATAATAAGAAAAATACCATTTTATATTGTGTATTTTGAGTATATTTTATGTTAACTCTAAAACAGAGATTAGCATGCTAATATGTCATGAGATTTTAAAAGAAATGCTAAACATTGTCATTTCCACAAGAGTCATTTCCATCACTTTATTTATTGTGATGGAAAAGACGTGTTGTGATGGAAATGACAATGTTAGTGTTATAAATGCATTTATTTGGCTTATATCACTTAGAATACTGTGTATTCAATTATGCAAAAGACTTTATACACTATTTCATACTTTGTATATACACAAACTACAAGAAAGAATTTATACTTATTGGAAAATGGTGTGTGGTCACATACGATGGGGATCCGTATCCAGGCATTATACAGGATGTTGTAGTTGGAGAATCACCCATATACTGTTTGTGAGCAGGGCCTACATATGGAACTGGGATACAGCTCCACGCAAACATGGTGTCTCCAGGTCTTGTCTGTTGACAAAATGTAAAAGAGTATATGTGCTAAAAAGATAGAAAATTAACAGTTTTAAAATAGGGGTAGCAAAAGTTATGGAAAGTAGTCCATATTGCAACAGCAATAAGCACCGATGTGCCGGCAAACATTATATTTGTATACTGTGTGTTACTGCCGCTTACCTCAAAGTTGAAATTACTCTTTCCAAGGAACATTTGTTTTAGCTTTTTCAAAATGATCCCTAATATTCTTTCACAGCTTGCGTCAGAAAGCTTCTTCTTTCCCCAGTTGTCTATTCCTTCCCAAGAATTTAATGACCTTTGACCATCCCTGTGGTCTCTCATTGATCTATGTACATACTGGCGAACCAGCTCGGCCAGTCTTCCCTCGAAGGGATCCATATTTAAATGAAAGGCACAGAGCGTGCAGTTGCAAAAATTCAGAGGTGCATGACAAAACCACCGCAACAACTTCAGGCACCATACCAAAGCTGTGATGACGTACTGATGTCATTTTCTAGTGCCGGCACCTTGTGCCAGCTTTAGTACAGTGAGCGTAAACATAGCTGTTACAGGGTGTATACTACTTACATGCCAATTTACTTGGCATAAATACCAGTCCTACCATCTGTTTATAACTGACATAAATTTGATTAATTTTTAATGACACATTAACAATACTTGACAATAATAAACAATATATTGCACATAAACACATTTGAGGACACCTCACAGCACAGTCCAAATTATATAAAGGCATGTTCAGAATAGTTATATAAGAAATGTCAGGGCAGGAGTAAACATGTCATAGGCCTACATATTGAAGGAATGATTCAAATCTTGGAACCACAGCGTAAATGACATGGCCTATGGTGGTCCTAGTGTTAAACCTAACCGTAGAGCTTTGACTAACCTGGGGGTTTGATCCACCTCTCTGATTGTCTAACTGTTCATGTTTCCAGACTTACCAGTTACATTAAGTGAAGTTATCATGTTCACACATCTCTCCATCTTGAGTTCAATGTTACAGCACAGATAGGAATGATGGCCACAATAATGACAATAAGCTGTTGAGCTGCTAATAAGCTGTATGAAAGCTGAACTGTCCTTTGAATTCTTTTTTGAATTAGTGATCAAATGCTGTTTTATCTGCTCTTTGATGCTTTGTGAGTGTCAGCTGGGTGTGTGTGGTGTCTCAGTTAGACACCTCAGTCACACCACAGGCTGCATACTGGCCGACTTTCACCGGTGTGCTTCCTCGGATCTCTCCTCTGAATGCAATCCAGCTCTTTTTTCTGCCTCTTTCTCTCTCTCTCTGTCTCTGCCTCTCCTGGCCTGCAGCCGGTATTCATGTGTGCGAGAGAGAGAGAGAGAGAGAGAGAGAGAATGAGCCTTAGCCTTTGGTACTGCGCCACCTCCTGCTGTTTTCTATGTATCAGTGCAAGTGTGTGCTACAGTGTATGTATGTCTGTTAGCTTGCAGCATTATGGGTTGTTATTCATACCAGAGATTAGAAGACAATTGCGTCAAGCGTCACCTGCCTTGAACTGATACAATGACCAGTGACATCAGAGAAATAGTGTGACACTCTTGTTGCCACAGAAGATTTGTGATTTATGCACTGTGTCATCTTATTTTGCCAGTAATCACTAAATAACCCAAGAATGTTATAGCGACATGGTTACTTTGGTCATAGCAAGGTATCCTCCATGTCCATACAGTTTTGTTACTAACTAATAGAAAAACGATATACCTCCAGCAGGCCACAGTATACACTGTATGTGAAAAAAGAGAGAAGGCTGCCTGTGAGAAACTGTTCAGTGATACACTGTCAATAACCCTCATAAGACCAAAACGTTCACTGCTGCCATTGTAGCCTTAATTATAGGCCTAAGTTTAGTTTTTATTATTTTCACACACTTGTGTAGCCTACGTAATTGTCCTATGATTTTCCTGTATTTGTCCAGATTTGTTGTTGTCCCTAGCTCAAAGTCAGACTCAAATTCCTTACATGTGTACAATGACTGGCCAACAGTGAATCTTTCATTCACATGCTTAGCTGAAATACTTGAGAGTGAAGATAGAGGTGTATAGATAGTGACCACAAAATATTTGTATGCAATGCTAGCTCACATGGAAAGGGAACAGGCTATGACTCTGCTCTGAATTGGCAAGCTTTTACCAAAAAAACTGACATGACCATGTATGATTGGCCTTATTGGAACCACAAGAGAGTCACATTTGACTCTGTGTCCAGCTTGTTGATCCCAGGAATTTCAGGGCAAAAACTAACAAGAAACATTGTGATAACAAGAAGTCCAGGCTACAAAGGCTACGAAGGTAGCTTACATGATACTGTAGAGATGAAGTAAAAACTGGACCGAAACATGCAATGCAAAGACAGAAAACAGTAACTTTCTCAGTAACTCTGTTCAAGTGCAACAACGTGAATTTCATAACTCTAAGTTTTCCCATAAAATGTCTCAATAATGTGGTCCTAAACAGATGGAATCGTATGAATTGGTCACAGCTGTAAAGTTCATCAGCTAACCTCTAATTGCATGAATGTGAGCAGCACTTGCACAACTTAAAACCCAATATATAGAACCAATCATACCAGCAAACAGAGATACAACTAAGAACAGATGAAAACTTTACTCAGCTGGAGTTCAGCTTAGTATATACGGAGCATGTATGTGTGTGAGGTGATGGCGTGAGCTGTTATTGCTCAGCAGGGACGACAACCATGATGATCTGCAAGGTTCTGTTGAAGGAATCTGTGGACACAAAGAGAACCATACTATGAAAAAACTACCTGAAGGCTTGGCTCACTCCAAGTCATGATAATCTTGGATCTATTTGGGGGCCACAGAAGCTGGGGGGGGGAGTAGGTTAGTCCGGAAGGAATTGGGTTAGGAGGGGGGGGGCCCGGGTTAAAAACCCCCAAGGAAAAAAAAAAAAGGGGTTGGGGGGGGGGTGGGGTTTATTTTTGGGGGGTGCGGGGGGGGCCCCCGGGAAGGGAAAAAAAACCAAAAATTGTGGGGGGTTGTTAGAGGAGACCCCCCCTCCTAAAAAACATCCACAAAAAAAAAAAAAAAAAATGGAAAAAAAATTGTGGAAAAAAAAAAGAGAAAAAAAAAATATTCCCCCAGGGAAAAAAAAAAAAAAATCTTTCTTTCTTTCTATTTAACAAGTCAATCAAATGGACGAAATTCAGTACAAAGTTGTTTTCAAGTGACTTTAAAAAGAGTTCCAACTTATACACTTTTGACTATTAACCAGCTTTAGTTTTAAAGGCAAACATTAGGGACTCATAAATGATATTCTTTATTTAAAAAAAATAAAAAAACTGAACAGTATGAGCTTCAGAAAAGAATAATGAAGCTTAGCAACTGTCCCTGAAACAAGTTCAGCATTATTTTCCAAATATCTTTGCATAATTTGGGCGAGACATTTTTTTTTTTTTTATTCTGAAAGTATACTTTCCTTATATACATCCATCGTCAACCGCTTTTCCCGTTAGGGGTCGCGGGGGGGCTGGAGCCGATCCCAGCTGGCATAGGGCGAAGGCAGGGTACACCCTGGACAGGTCGCCAGTCCATCACAGGGCACATAGAGACAGACAACCATTCACCCTCACATCCACACCTACGGGCAATTTAGAGTGATCAATTAACCTAAACAGCATGTCTTTGGACTGTGGGAGGAAGCCGGAGTACCCGGAGAAAACCCACGCTTACACGGGGAGAACATGCAAACTCCACACAGAAGAGTCCCAAGCCAGAATCGAACCTGCGACCCTCTTGCTGTGTGGCGAGAGTGCTAACCACTGCACCACCGTGTAGCCCCCTTATATACATGTATATGCTTATTGTACAATTTTGTGAAACAATATAATGTAAAAGGGTACTCCAATGATTTTGTGTTGTTCAAGTTGGGGGTCTTTCATCAAGAACTTTTCGACTTTTTGTCCCTATTATGAATCAAATTTTAAAAATACTGATCCTACCATTCATAAAGCTCTAGACTTTCTCAGACATTAAAATTAAAGAAGATATTCTACAGCTGTGTGGTAATGTCCATGACGAGTGACTTTTATGTGAAAAATGAGTGGAGCGCTTCTTTAAACCTGGACTACATGAGATAAAGGTTCAGCATGACCATGTATCCAAATAATCATCTATCTATTCTAGTCATGTGTGCTGTTGGATGTGAAGTTCTGTTGTATTACCAGCAACTCACCTAAAGCCCTCTGAAGCCACTTTGGTCTGCGGTTGAAGTGAATGAAGATATAGTAGACGGGGATGCCAGTCAGGGAAATAGCAAATCCAATCCCCGTATTGACCGGGTCCGAATACAGCGACATGAAGACCATGAGGAAACATGTGAGGCAGAACACCACTGGGATGAAGAGCGGGACCTGTGGACCAGTCAGAAAAGGCATCTGTCCTTACCATGCATATACTGTCTGTAAGCAGATATGCCCCTTGTGTAAGGCTGAGCGTGCCACTGAGCACAAGAACTACAAAGATATGCACACATTTTGTGGACTTAGCTAAGTCACATGTTCCTTTTATACATTACTGAAGATTTCCTCAGTAAAGTGACACATAGCTACAAGACCACGATGAGTCAGTGTGGAACAATTCAATACTGTGGCACAGATTCTGGTAGGATTCGGTACAGCTACAGGTGTGGAAACACTCACCTTAAAGGGGCGGGGGAGGTCAGGTTTGGTGTATCGGAGGTAGATTAAACCCAGCACCACCACACCGATGAATAGCCACCGCAGGAAGCTCATGAAGTTCAGCATGCTGTAAATGTCTCCTACAAACACCTGGACGATGGTCACAGGGTACTGCACACAAACACAGCAGTTTTAAAAAAAAGGGGCATTTTTGTCCTTTAAGGTAACAAGTGGGAGTTTAAAAGTCTTAAAAGAGACTTTTAAAGTGACATTTAAAAGGTCACAATTCTAAAATTATTGCATATTTGATAGTTATGATCAGGACTGAAGTTGGTTAAAAGATTTAACTCAGTGAAAGTGGAATTTTTAACTTGTTTTTGGTCCTAAGGTTTAAGACGTTAATAAAATTATGTGTAGCCAATCTGGTAGTTGCGATGGTCTTATTTATTATTTTTTTAAATATTGTCGTTTGGGATTGGCTGGCAGGTGTCAGTTGTTCCACAATAACCTTTCAGAATATTGTAATTCAACTTATTGATTGTTGTCATTATTGTTCATATTGCTGTAAACTGACCAGTGTGAGGACAGCAGCCAGTGGAGTGTGTCTGCGGACGTGGATCATAGACAAAACCTCAGGGAGATGTCCTTCACGGGATGCTACGTAGAACGTTCTGGTGAACACACAAGCACATAGTATATACACTTTCAGGAATCTGAACTAGAATGACATTAAGAACTTGTTAAAATTGAATTGTTTGAAGGAGAAAAAAAAATAGGTGTTTTATTTGGATAGTTACACTGAGGGATGATTATTTAGAGATCTCACATGCATGGTTCAAACACGAACAGAGAGTACCAGGAACCTGCACACTGAGGGTACAAACTCCAAACAGAGGCAGTGAACTCGAGCAAAACCTCCTCGTACAACTAGCTTGAATCACTGTACATGCTGCAAGGTCTCAAACAGTGGCTTTGTGCAAGTGAAGCAGGCCTATTTGTTAGGACATTATATTTTGGTCTGAATTCTCCCTGTTTGTCTTTGTCTGTCTAATTTACTGTTATTGGATCGCTGTAAAGTTACTATCGATGAGACTCAACGCTTCCTGAACAGATGTTTCACATAAACAGCCTTTCCATGGCTCAAATTGTCACAGTTTGTGGCCATTTCTTCTCCTCAGCCACTCTCTATTCTCCAGGCCCCTCCATTGCCATTTTCCTTCAGTCCAGCATATCTAAACGGACTTTCCCTCTTTTCCCCATCGCCAGACTCCCACACTCCTCTACACATTGTGAACTTGTGAATTTCTCCACTGTGGGACTAATAAAGGAATATCTTATCTTATCTTACATCTGTTTCCACCTCACTCATCTGATCTGCTTGGCCTTGTACAGTGAGCCAGTCCTTATTGTGAAATGAACCCTGGCAGGGTGATGCAGGGACTCTAGAAATATGTCCTCACTCATCTGTACATGTCCTTGTTGTCGGTCAAGATGCATAAAATGACAGCAGTATCTGATTGAGGTTTTCTGCCCCGTAAGTGTCTGTTGATGTTTTTAACATCTTTAAACGCTGCCATAGCCCATACCATGATCTGTTTAGTGTTTACTTCACATCTGTCTTCAATTTTGTTGATTTCTGTCATCCAGCGCTTTGTGTCTTTTAACTCCTCTCACTTTTTCTGTGCTGTTATCTTCTCTTCTACTCTTCTTTCTTTTCTTCACTGAGGACTCTTCTGCTGACGTAATTTAATTTACTGGACTTTTTTATACACATTGATATGACCGGACATGGTTGTCCAGCGCCTCTGATCAGAGCGTCCGTAGCAATTATACATAGCAACAGTCTGCTATAAAGAAATAACAGACTGTAACGTGGAACTCAACAGAGTTGAGTAATAAAAGGAATACCAGCCCAGTTTCTTTGCTGTTTGTCATGTTTCTTCTTCTTCCCGTTTGTTCTTTGCACTTTTTGGGAGATTGCAATTCCAACTTTTAGGTGCATTCTGCCACCCACCATATGGGAGTATGTAGAGGTGTTTCTTAAGAAATCTATTACCCTATACAGTACATGTCTATTACCCTATTATATGTCGTCCAAATCCCATACCCTTTGTCTCAAACTTAAACAGTCCACGTGTCCTTTGACAAGATACTGAAACCCAAATTGCCCCATAAGCCTGTGAGTGTGTGTGAATGAGCCTTCAGATTAGTGAGTGAATGGGTGAATGTTAACGAGTAGTGTAAAGCACCTCAGGTGATTGGAAGACTAGAACAGCACCACATAAATTCATATTCATTAGTGAGCACGGGAATGGCCATTGTTTACTGCTATCACAATGCATCTTATACACTTTGATAATGCATTTTAATTTAAGTTAATTTAATTATGTCTGATTCATTCATTGTAGAACAACTTGAAAAACAGTGTTAAGATGCCGGATCCCAACTTTTATTTAATGTACGCTCGCCCTATGGGGTACGTACAGTTATCTCCCTCTATAAAGACTGGTAGGAAGTGGACAGCTGCTTAACAGCATTAGGAAAAAATTAAAGTACCATGAAATCAGTACTGAATGAAAAAGTTGTACCTTATGTTATTAGGTATACATTTGCTGTTGTACTTATAGAAGTGCTGTCTGTGGAGTTTACATTTTACTGGGTTTACTGTATGTACCTAGAGAGCTACTAGTGTGCTGGTAGTTTCACTCCTTGATTTTC
Organism: Pterois miles; assembly: GCA_947000775.1. Lineage (NCBI taxonomy): Eukaryota > Metazoa > Chordata > Actinopteri > Perciformes > Scorpaenidae > Pterois > Pterois miles. The sequence continues at coordinate 17,277,540 of CAMQGK010000308.1, forward strand.
ACCCAATGTTTCCTATTGACTAATTTGACACTCATTTGTTTGCTTATTTCTGACTTTCTGAGGGAAATTTACAGTATACTAACTACCCCTACTACTTCTGTTTGGAGTTTGCATGTTCTCCCCGCGTAAGTGTGGGTTTTCTCTGAGTACTCCGGCTTCCTCCCACAGTCCAAAAACATGCAATTTAGGTTAATTGATGGCTCTAAATTCCCTGTAGGTGTGAATGTGAATGGTTGTCTGTCTATGTGCCCTGCGATGGCACATGTCCAGGGTGTACCCCGCCTTCGCCCAATGCCAGCTGGGATCGGCTCCAGCCCCCCTTAGCCCCTAATAAGCAGTTGAAGATGGATGGATAAACTGGCATTATTCTTTCTGTAGCTCTCTGCTGTACAACTGAACAAATCATCAGTGTGACAGTATATAGCACTTTATTGAATATTTCCCTAAAATAAATTTGAGGGTGTGAGTCACAGGCTAGTAAAGAGGAAGCATCAGTACCTTGATAAGGCAAATAGGCCTCCATTCATGGAGCCGTAGCAGGACAAGGCCATTAACACCGGTACCGCTATCGAGAAGTTCCCCAACAGCTTCTCTGCAAAAGTCTGGCAGGCAGAAACAGAGAGGAAGCAAAGTGAGCAAGAGTAGTTGTTGCTTCAGGGATGAATTTTTCCACTGTGGGACCAATAAAGGAATCTCTTATCTTATCTTATCTTAAAAAGTGACCAACAGTGCTCAAACGCTCACGACAGCCCTCCATTACAGAGTAAAGAATGTATCATAGACTATTTGCTATTAAAGGAGGAATTTAATACTTAAGAAATACACTTGAAGGACAATCAGTGGTTGACTAAGTATTCTGTTCTGCAGTTCTTGCTGTTTTTTTTTTGTCAGCATCAGACATATTAAGACATGCCCTTCATGTGTGACACAAAATGATTTGCAACATTAATCCCTAATAAACTGGGCTTCATTTCCATAAATCATCCTAAAGCTAAAATGATCTTAGAGCACAGAGTTACAATGGGACTAAGATTATTTTAGCCTTAAAATACTTTTAGGAAATAGGGTTGTGGTCTACAACCACACTCTGAAGACCCACCCTGCTAGTAACACTTGCCAAGAATGTGGGACTGTACAGTATGCCATACACATTTGTGTAAACCAAATGCAATTATAGGTTAACTTCACTATTTTTGAGCATGGACCACGTTTGAACCATGGAAAAACTGTGCCATAGTTTGCCAGGTTTTTCCCATGTTTTGTGTCTAACTGACTAAAAGGGACAACAGCTTCTGAAATTGGTCCAGTACTGAGCCATAGTGCTTTAGATATCAGTGGCTCACAGGATGCAATGTAATCCTACTGGGGAAACCTGGCAGTCATCCCAAGCTAGTAGGACATGGTTGGTATCAATGGGTTTTCTAATTTCATATGATGCCAGTATCATTACTAGCTAGAATAGGGGCCAGGCCTGACAGATTATTGAGAGGTTAATTAAAAATTGCAAGTTGTATTAATGTATTAAATAAATTAGTACCATTAAAACAAACGTGTTATCACGTTAACTTTGATAGCCCTAATACTCTATATACTGTATACTGCATGTACACAGAGATGTAAAGTACATAAGAGGTAAAGTAAAAGTATAATGGTAAAGTGATGAAATCAAAAGTCTGTGGTATGTCCCTGAGTCTGGTGGTGTGGGACCGGATGCTGAAAATAAGTCTGAAAGACTCATTAAACACCTCAGCATCTGACCAGTTAAACAGAAAAAAATGGAAGAAATGTGAACGTTGAACGTGAACTAGGCATTCATGGCCATCAGCGTGTGATCCCACCACACAAGACACCCTTTAGCACCAGTATGAGAGACACTGGGCTTTCCATTAACCGTAAGTATATGTATTCATAATGCACCTTATACACTTTAATAATGTATTTAAATTTTAATTAATTTGATTATTTCTGATTCATTCTAAAACAACCTGACTCACAGTGCTGATGCATTTCAAATGAATCTTCAGGTTCCCAGCTTTCAGATGATGTACACCACTTCTATGTGGTATATACTGTTGACCTATTACCTTCCCCTGAATTATTGCAGCTGTCCCGTTTTCATTATGGTAATATTGCACTAAATTAAAGTTTAAATTAAATTAATTGCACAATTTAGTATCCAAATGTAAAAGACCGCAAAGCGATATTAAAAACACTGGAGTGGAGTGGAAACTGCTATCGCTCTCAGAGTAACTGAGCTGAATACACAGACTAGCATGGTGGGGCATTAAGTTCTTGGGTTCAGTACCAGTCTGTACGAGGCAATCCTGTATGGAGTGTGCATGTTCTCCCCGTGTTCGGGTTTCCTCCAGGTTCTCTGGTTTCCTCACACCACCATCCCCTGGTGCTGTGAATTTGGGAATTTTGTCAGGAAAGGCATATTTAATTTAAAGTAAAACCTATATCAAATCAAATATGCAGATCATAAGAAAAATAAAAATTTAAAAAATCATCTTTAAGATGAGCTGTTGTGGCATGGCCTAACAAGAGCAGAAAAAAGAATAGCACCAAAAAACTAGGTTTAATATAGTATTGTTTTCTGATGCTGTCATCCATTTTCAACCACTTATCCCATTAAGGGTTGCAGGGGGGCTGATCCCAGCTGGCATTGGGTGAAGGTGGTGTTCACCCTGGACAGGTCGCCAGTCCATCGCAGGTCACATTCACACCTACAGGCAATTTAGAGTCACCAATTAATCTAAACTGCATGTTTTTGGATTGTGGGAGGAAGCCAGAGTACCTGGAGAAAACCCACACTAACACAGGGGAACATGCAAACTGGCCAAGCCGGATTCGAACCTGCGACCCTCTTGGTTTGAGGCAACATCAGTTCTATATTTTAAAGTCTAATTAACTGAGAAATGCAAAGTATTTCCACATTCATTATTCAAAGTCTTCAATACACAGTACCTGAAACTTATGTGATGACTACTGTAAAACACAAATACAAAGTATGTATTTCTTCAAACTCTTCCACTCTTTCCACCTATGACCCTAATTTATGTGGTCTAAAATTACTAACTGTGCCTCGAGCCCAGCCTCCTCAAGACAACTTCTAGACAAATTAAGCTTGAGATGTAAACTTCAGCCAGCTGTCTGAGGAAGGAAGAACAGAGTGTAATTATTTTATCGCATCGCAGCCTTCTAAGAACACATAAATGCTCTTAGCACCTTTCTTAAAGCTCTGCTACCACTCATCGTACACAGGGGATTAAAACTAACTGCATTAGAAAAGATCAGAGATCTCTTAGCTAATGACTCTTCCCCAGCTATAGCCTTACAATAGTGCTGATAGCAGTCCTCAGTCTAATAAGCAACGGTGGCTGTTATTATGGGATGTCTGTGATGTGATTTGCATTAACGGGACTGGGCTGCAACAATCGCATTACCAGCTGCTGGGAAGCCAAGATGTTGGAGGCGCTTTGCTAATAATTACATTCAAAGTGCAGGAAGGTTAACTGCAGTGCTCATATAAGGAGTCAACATCACTGACAGCAGAGGCAAGACCACAACTAAATGCTTTCAAGTAGCACACACTGCTGCAGGAGAGCCATGGCTGGCTTCACATGAGAATAATTTAAAATCAAAACTGGTTGGTTTTAAAATATAACATTTGTAACTGGGAAACAAGGTTGATGTAAGTAAAACAAAATACTCTGGAGTACCACTGGAGTACCACTGGAACTTTGTGTAACTTAAACTGGACTTTTATTAGGAAACACTCCTTTACTCTGTAGACAAAGGAAAGCCACTAAACTTACTTTCCCAGGATCCTTAATTTTTCACACCTGTGTGTGCCACACTGTGGATAGAGGAAGTGGTACAAATTTACAATATGTCATTTCAAGCGCCACACACTGAACGCGGGAAAAAAACACCTAATGCCCGTTCATCGCTGATTGCAGCTTTAATGTTTATCATTTTTACTCTGTTGTCATTGTTTGGTTTGCTATTCATTTATATTGTGTCCATGTACAGCACTTTGGTCAATTGCATTTTGTTTTAAACATGTTTTATAAATTCGGTAATAAAGTACTGGTATTACTCACCACAGCGACTGCCTCTGAGGCCAGGAGCTCCTCTGCTGACATCACAGTGTAGTATGCCACATTGGTCATCAGGAAGCAGAAAGTCACAACCACCATGGAGATAAAGATAGCTAATGGCACAGTCCTGATGGCAGGAGGGGTAATAACAGAAACAGTACTCCGTCAAGCAACTGTGTTTCTAATAGAGTTCTATGGCACAGAGGACTGAGATATACCAGACTCTGATACACACAGTACTTGTTAGAGGATACATCCTTTGTTGGTTTGAGTCTGCACATGGGATTTGCTGACAGTAGGAAATACTGTACTCTCTTTTTTAACGCTGTTTTTGGTCTCCATGAATTCAATTCTCGTCTGCTGTTTGGTGCAGACAGCATATAGGACATTTTTGGAGGGTAAGGGTTAAAGTGCCATCCACTGGCTGTTTACTGCGTGAAAAGTATCCAAAAGAACTGGTGAATTAATGCAAAACCACACACGGTGAATAAGATTTAAAGCATGAAATGCAGTATACATAGTCTACAGTCAGATACAAAGGTTAGACTAATGTTTTCTAATGTCACTTTGTAAGAAAAAGACTACAGGTAGTTAATTCAGAATGATTAGTTAGCTTATCTTTGTACAGATGATGGTGTTGTTGGCATTTGGTTTGTTTGTTCAGTTTTGTATTTTTGAGCGCTAAGAAAATGTGTGTAACAGATTATAGGCTGCACAGTGGTGCAGTGGTTAACACCGTCCCCTCGCAGCAAGACGGTCGCAGGGTCTTTCTGTGTGGATGATGTGGTATATGTTTTCAATGTGCAGAGAGTTTTGAATATGAGCAGAACGTTTGCTGAGACACACATGTGCTATTAAAGTCCAGGGGTTTATAACTTCCTTAAAATGAATTGATATAGGCTATTATTTAGGTGAACAGGTGCCACATTTCATTTCAGACACACAAAAGGTGAGGGAAGAGTAAAACATGTCTTCATGTGTGTTGACTCAGCTGAGATAACATTAAATGAGAAAAGTTGATCTACAGGACAAAAGCCTGTATACTGTGTTTTAAAACAATGCAGAATGCCTGACAGACTTGCTGTGCTATATTCCAGTATATTTTTATACTTCCACCTACCATCTGAATTTGGGGTTTTCCTTTACGTGAATAAAGACATTTCCAACATAAATTGGTGCAGTGTGTGCCCAGCATTAGGTTTTAAATTCAGCAGGGATCAGTTGTACTGATACAGCCGACACATGGATTAAACTTACCGGTTGGGGTTATCTACCTCCTCAGTCAGAAAGTTCAAATTGAACCTGCAAAAGAAAATAAGCATTGGTGATTAATGAAGGGTAAATAATAACTGAGACCACTTAAGATAATGTTTTAAGACTGGCCTGTAAGCATATATGTGTGTGTGTGTGTGTGTGTGTTCCTTTGTGTGTGTAAATGGTAAATGGACTGTATTTACAGTATATGGTGCTTTTCTAGTCATAGCCACCACTCTTTAAAACACAGGTCGTTCTCATTCTCAGGGTGTCAAAGACCGAGGCTCTCCCATGGCCATCGGAACGTGATACTGCCGCACTAGGCATCCTTTAGTGCATGTTATAGATGCACCAGGCTTTCCATTGAAGCTGCAGTGGGTAGAAATGGAGCAAATATGATTTTAAAAAGGTATGGATGATTTCACAGACTGGAGGAAAACAACCAATCAGAGCTGATCTGTCTGTCTGGTCTGTCATCCGGCTACTGTCCATGTGAGCCACGAGTCAATCATTGCAAACTCTGATCAAATGGTCAAACCAGGCAGCGCTGATCAGATATGGATCAATATTCTGTTACTGTAACGACTATTTCTCTCCACAGATGATCTCAGAAACATCTTGTAGTTGCTGTTTAGCTGTAAAATGAGAACGTCTGTGACCCAGCAGCCATGTTGAGATCTGCTGAGGAAATACTAAGTACCGCCCACCAGCCAGAGCACAGCCAATAGGAACGCTGTCTCTGAAATGACCTGTGATTGGTCAAAGTCTCCCATCAGGAGCTAGATTTTTTAAATCCTGAAAACAGAGCCATGAGGAGGTGCAGAAACCTAGTTTTCTCTCAGAATACTTGAATTAAAACATGCTGAAAGGTTATTATGGGATTTTTGCTCCATGGTGCCAAAAAGTTGTTGCATTGTGAGGCTTTAACAACAATGTCAAATGATCCACAGCAATAGTAAATGCTTGGAGAAAGTACGCTGCGAGTCTGGTGACATAGATTAAAGTGTAACTAGTTTTGACTCTAAAATGTGAAAAATAGTATCAACATGGTCAGGGGGGTGGCTAAGACATGCCCAGCCATGTATATCGTCAGCTTAGCTCATTTTCAGTAACCAGTGTATCATTACAATCACTGTGCAACACAAGCTATGTCTCTCTTTACTGTGCATTTGAAATTAAGAGAACGCATTCCTATCTCCACCTCTACTGCATTGCCGTCGATAGGTGGTCTTGTCTCAGAGCCACCCAACATCATATAAGAAAGCGGCTGCCTATCAGGAACTTGCCATTCCACCGAACCAGGTGTCCACCCCCTGGACAACGTAAACAGACACTGGTGGCCAGACGCAACACCGTGTGGCTTCACCACCCCGTAATTATAAAATCTCAGACCAGTGCAGCCTGGTCAGCAGTTGCTGGGATACCCCACTGCAGCTGCAATGGCTGCGTCTTGCCCTTTTGCTATTCCTTCACTGCTTTGACTTCCTCTGCCGCCGTTTCCAGCCCTGAAGCTGGTCCAGCGGAGAGGGTATCGCAGCCATCAGGTGGCCTTCACCTGGTCCAACACTCCTCAGGAGCCAATGAGGAAGGAAAGCAGTAAGCAGTGGCAGGATGGGGGTTTTGTGTGTGATTCTGATGTTGCTATTGGTGTGAAGAAATGTTTTGGAATAAAACACGAACATCTTCCACTAAAGAGCAAAGTTCCTGAGAAAATCCAGTCCGGCCTTCATCCTCTGGCTCAATGATGACTATCACACAGCAGTATGAGCCGTTGGGTTTTAACCTCTCAGCTTATCAGGCAGCATGTGTAACATCCAGGAGATCTTAGGTGATGGGTTTTCATGTTTTTCTATGTTTCATGTGTTCACTTCCTGTTTGATTGTGAAATCCTAACATCCCCTCTCGTTTCAGAGCACTTCACTTCCTGCCCTTGTGTTTCCCGCCTGAATGAATGAGTGACAGCACTGACCCACTTTTGTCTCCACTCACCTGCGTCTGATCGTCTTCCCCGCCCCTGATTGTGTCCACCTGTCTCTCGTTAGTCACTCCCCTCACTGGTATTTAGTGTGTGTCTCCCCTTCCCTCTGTGCCAGTTCGTCTTGCTCCATAGAGAAAAGCGTACCAGCTATTCTCCTTGTGTTTTTGACTTTCGTGCCTGATTACTCTACTTGTTTTGTAGACTCTGCTTTTTGCCTGCCGTTCTGGATTTGTTTGCCTGCTTGTGTTGCCAACCTGTGTACCGACCCGTTTCTGTCATTAAAGACCCAGTGTGTTTTGAATCATCCTTGAGCTCTTGAGTCCAAACCTGCCTGTCTCACCAGTCGTCACAGCATGGACTCATGTTTTAAAAGCAGCACATATCTTCCAGAAGCTTCTCTACACATGTTCCATAAAAAAATGTCATTATGAGCCCACAAGTGCTGTTTTTATGCCTCGTGCAGACAGCCACATTCCTCTGCACATGTGAATGTATATACGCCCCAAAGCCACATTTACAGACCTCTAAATGACAGCTTTATGAGACGGATGCCCCTCCCCTGTGAGCTTTGTGTAATGGAGTCTCCAGAGGCTTCCGCTCAGCCCTTAAGGTCTGAGTTCCTCATGGGTTGCATTGGAGGCTGCTCTGACACAAGCAACGGTGGTGACAACCACACCGCATAGAGATGCAAAGAGCATTTAGTCAGAATGGAGGTGCATATGTTTCGTGGACAGCTGGATGAGCTTGTTGATCATCAGAGTCAACACACTGCAGTCGCTGTCCTGCTATGTTCCACACAAGGCTTGCCTTACATTGTTCCCAGGGCCTGTTTGAGCATTACAGAGAGCAATCTCAGGCTTCTTCTTTCTGCACAGTGCCTGTTACTCTGGCTGTGTGAGGCTATCTCATAGGCATATCTCTCCTCTGGCATGGATCCCCCAGAGTGCATCAGAGTGCACTCCATCAGAGGGATTTCATTCTCAGCGGCTTTCCACAGAGGAATGACAGTGGAGGACATTTGCACTGCAGCATCCTGGTCTTGCCCCTGCTCCTTTGTGCATTTCTAACTGTGGGATCTCCTCCGTCTCTTCCTGTGCTGAGGTGTTTTGTCAGAGTGAGTGATGGCGGGAGTTTCATTTGTGCGCTCTTTCTCCTGCTTGTCAGTGCACGGAGTACTGCCTTTATTTCCCTACTCTTCTACTTGCAGTACTGTTAGTATGTAACTTTCATCTGTTTCTCATTGCAGTTGGCCTTATTGTACCCAGCCTTCATCCCCTCATGGAGAATGTCAGATATTCTAGTGTGCTGCACTACTGTGGTGCTGGTGATGCACCGTTACACATGATGCAGGGGTTGGTCTAAAGGCATGGTCGAAATCCTAATCCTCCCTTAACCCAATAGCGACAGCCTCAGAGGGCGGAGTCTATAAAAAAAAACATTAGTTATGTACTGTAACTCCAGATTCTACACAACCCTTTAAAATCTGGGCCTCACTGGCTCCTTAAATAGCTGAAGAAAAAGCCAATTGTCTGGTCTCACTATAATTTAATCCCAAGGTGAGACCGAGGTTATGCCTGAGGTGGGCGTGGATTTAAGTTCTTTCAGTGTTACCCATGCATGCGTGAGGTAAACCCAATAGCAATAGCCTTAGAGGGCTGCGCCTATAGAGCAGAACTGAATGCCAGGTTTCAACCAGTAGAGAGCAGTCGCTATGCATATTTAAGAAGAAGAAGAAGAAGATATTCCTTTATTAGTCCCACAGTGGGGAAATTCAGTTTTACACTCTGTTGTTCACACAGTACATATACATGCGTCAATGGAGAGATGTCAGAGTGAGGGGGCTGCTCCTGACAAGCGCCCAGAGCAGATGGGGGTTCGGTGCCTTGCTCAGGGGCACCTCGGCAGTGACCCAGTAAACTGGCCTCTCCAGCAACCAGTTGGTCTTGGTCCATGGGGGACTTGAACCGGCGTCCTCCGCGTCCTAACCCAAGTCCTTATGGACTGAGCTACTGCCGCCCCCACAATATGTACAATTCAAGTGAAAAGACACACCAGGACAGGCTGAAGGGGTGGACAGGTCCAAAAAACACAAGATTTTCATGCAGGAGACAACGGTTTGTGTTCTGTGTGATTCTGACGAGTTCTCTGACAACTATGCAATTGTCGGTCTCATCACAGATAGGGACGATAGGGAGTACAGAGAACCACTAGGAGGCCAGCTGAGGTCTTTTGGAGTGCAGGTGGACTCCTGAAGACCTTTTATGACACTGTAGTGGCATCAAACATCTTTTATGGAGAGGTCTCCTGGGGCAGCGGCATCTCAGTTGCAGACAGGAAAAGCCTATAAGGTGATCAGGAAGGCCAGCTCTGTCCAGGGATGCCCCCTGGACCCAGTGGAGGTGGTGAGAGAGAGGAGGATGATAGACAAGCTGTTATCCATGATGGGGAATGATTCCAGACTCCACAACCAGCACTGCTCCCAGTAGACCTCATACATACCAAAACTGGCAATAACTGCACTGTACCTTACACCAACTGTACAGTATCACTACTACTCAGGTTTAAACCTCAACTCATACTGTGCAGGATTTCATTACAAGAACTGTGCAATAGGTATTTTTTATGCTTGTGCAATTGTGTTAGTATTTTGTTTATTACCTATAATGTCCAGCATAAATTACTTTCATTTGTATATACAGCATTTGTATATACTATTCCTACTTTCTAATCACACCCACCTCCTTAACTGTGTTGTGTCTTGCTTGTGCTTGTTTTTTTTACTGACTTGGTTTTTTTTTTTACTGAATCTTATCTTATCTTAAATTTAACTTTCACATTACAATCAGCTGTTCGTTCGTGTCCCATGTTCACAACATTGAGTTTCATCTTCACTTTACAAATATAGTGGTTTTAAGCCCATGTAGTTTTTTCCTAAACCTAAGGGGTTTTGTTGCCCAAACCTAAAGTGATGCCAAGCGGCATGACAAAACGGTGTTGTACATTCACACTCTGGTGGCAGAGGCTACATTCAAGGTGCCACCATTTCATCTGGAGCAATAAACATTCACATACATACACTCACAGGGAGCAAGTTGTGGTTCAGTATCTTGCTCAAGGACACTTCGACATGTAGACTGCAGGGGGCAGGGATCAAACCATGACCTTCTGATTAGTGGGTGACCACTCTAGCTCCCAAGCCACAGCCTTTGTGTGTGTGTGTGTGTGTGAGGACCATACCTACCATCCAGCGTATGCATACATCCCAGAGTAGAAGGCCAGCGGCATACCAGACAGCTTCACATGGCTCAGCTCAAAGGCATTCTCAAAATTCTTGGTTTCTCCTGCAAACACACACACAGCACCATGATTGCACCTAAAGGAAGACGGATTGTTGCAGTAATTGCATGATCAGTCCAAATAGCTCTTACACATGACCTGTGCCCTGTTTCAGAAAGTGGGATTAGTGAATGACGGACAGTTTTGGCCTGTCCACCAGGGCCTCTGATATTTTCTGGTAAGCTCAACCAAACCCACCCAAATGACAGAATTCATTAGGTTTATATTATAAATAACTTACTTTGAAACCAGCTAAGATGTGGAATTTAAAACATGTTCCCCTTAAAATAAGCTTGCTTATTTTTTTTTGAAAAAGAATGCATTTATGTTTCGAGTAAAATAATACATCATTATGGCATGTCTTGATAAGCCTTACAGTGAAGGTGTCAATAAATAAATAAATCACTACTCCAGAATTGGGATTTGCAGTTTATTTCAGCATATAGCACAGGCCTTCATCACATGGATGTATGTTACGCTTTTGCATTGGTTTTTCCAACTTTGAGTAGCTTTTTCTTTTCACCATAGTCTATGTGTTTGCATCCCTGCATTCCCAAGTCCACAGAGGAAAAAGGACTGTGAGTTGAGTGTGCATTTTGGAGGTTGTTCCAGACTTTGTTCTCCTTGAGTTTGAAGCTCGATCCTGACTTGATTGTTGCTACTTGTTGCTTGAAAAGTCAGTTGGCAAGTTTTATTGTACCCCTACTGAAAAATGCGTTTTCAGGCAGGCTGAAGAGAGCCGAGTGTCTGGTTCATCTGCTCCAAGCAGACTGCACAGTAGTCAGAGCTCCACTGGTGTAGAGAACAGAGCCGAGGCATAGAGAAAAGAGAGTGAACAAAACCGCTGTGCTGGGTTTTCTTGACCTGGTATCATGGGATATATTCGCGTATAGTTACTGTAACTGCTGAGTCCATGGGTGGCGTCAAGGGCTTAAGGATCCTGTGAAACTGCGTTCAGTGGGTCAACCACCATTTTGAGTGCCGAGTCCCAGCGAGACCGCTGCAGCTGGCAGCTGCGAAACCAGGTGCAATGTCTAACCTATTCTCACCCGTCTCTTTCTGAAATACCACGTTACATTCACATTGTTGAAATCATCCTAATATTCAGCCATGTGATCAAAAATATTTCAAACACTTTCTGTACTCCAACACAACAAGAAAAGAGGGTAGGTAGGGTCCTTTCCATAATGTTGCCAGACATAATGTCCTGATCCTTTCCTCTTTTTCATTTTCCAGTGTGGATTGTACCGCCTCAGTGTAAACTGCCGTGACATCATCTTCAATGCAACACGTGCTGAATCATCTCATCACCAACCAAACTGAGGAATGTCTCTACCACAAACTGTGTATAAGAAGTGAATGTAGTCACTGCGATCTAAGTCATTGGTGGCCTAAGGTTTTGAAGCCTTAAGTTTGGCATTTTGGATGAACTGAAAACACACTATTAACGGGTAAGGGTATTTCTACATTGGCTTCACTTTTCAGACCAGAGTTGCCCACTGGTCTGTACTTCATCATATCTATGGAGTAGCATGCATAGTGTACAGCATAGTTTTGCAAGCTGACAATTTTCAAAATCTGGGTAGAGTAAATTTTAAAAATTGCATTCATTATTGACGGTACCTTGGCGATTTAAAAATGGCAGGTCGGTGGAGGATGTCCCATGTGACAATTCTCTCTGACCAATCAGTGGTCTGTAATGTTTTCACTCCACCGTCTAGTATTGACTCAGCTCACATATAACCTCAACTGAGGTGGTGTCAAAAAATGACCAGGTACCAGGTAACATCCACAACATTTGCTAATGGAAAACCAACGAAGAGTGAGTTGAGTAGACCTGTCCCATACCATGCAGTAGAAATGTTGATGGTGGTGAAGATGAAGATGTCTTACCCTTAAAGAGCTGGTACATTCCAGACACTATGATGATGCTGATGGCCAGCAGCTTGCTGAAGGTGAGGAGGATTTGAATCCTAGCTGTCCACGTCACGCTCATACTGTTCAGGTACATAATAGAAGCTACAGGGTCAGAGACAGGATTTCGGTTGATATTGGATAATTTTATAGCACACAGTTTGTGTCAAAATCCAATACTTAATTGCCATACAACTTAGTTGTTAAAAATTTATCACAGTGTGCTTATGACAGAATCCAAGAAACATAATGATAAATAAAAACATGTAACACTTAGAAATACCCCATAAAACATTACATACATCAGTGGATGTAAGATATTGACATTCCAAGGGCTCTACTGTGCAAAATAAGGTGCTTTAAAATACAGATCAGTAAAGACCTTTCCGATTTTACAACACCAGTGATTCTGAGTGCGTTTGAGTCCAGTTTCTTTCTGACCCACACTGTCCAGCTGCTTCCTTTGCTGACCTGTGGAGTTGTCATACCACACAGATAGAGAAAAGGGGAGAGCACTTTCTATTGCAGCTCTGTAGAACTTCAGCATCCCCTCTCTGGACACCCCAAACTGTTTTCACTGGTGCAAGAAAGAATCGTTGGGCGAGAGGTGCCTGCACAGAATGCACAGAGGACAAAGCCGCAGGAGTGTAGATCATTATTTTACCCCAGACCTGGGCATTATATGGCCCGCGGGCCACATGCAGCCCTTGTGATGGTTCTGTCTGGCCCGTGAGGTCTTAGTCAAACCAGACAATTTACCCTACAAAGCTAAAAAAACAGTAAAGAAAACAGATTTTATTTTGAAATGCTTGTGTATTGTTAGCATGCTTCTTCCTGTCTCACTTGACATTGATGTAAACTGACGTGAGTGATGTTTGAAGTAGCGTCTCCTGCTGAGGTTGCAGTGTTGCCAACTTAGCAACTTTGTCGCTATAATTAGCGAGTTTTCAGACCCCTCCAGTGATTCTTTGTCTTTTTTTCTGGGGTTGTGGTAGACTTTTGGAGATGTGAAGCACCTTTCGTTCTTACTCTTCTCAACAAGCAGCTGGTGCTGTGGTGGACCCCTCCCCTGTCCACAGGCACTCACATTAGGTCCAATCCTAGTCCACAGTCCCTCCAGCGACACATCTTTAATAAGTAGTGGACTGCTAAGTAGTTTTTTGCGTCGGTTGGTGGCAAAGCTGTGTGCTTAGTTTGCAAAAATCATGGCTGTATTCAAAGAACACAACTTAATCTGTCACTTTGAGACAAAACATGCAGAAAAATTCAGAAACCTGTCTGGAGATGAGAAGGAGAGGACAGCCGAGGGACTGCTGGCTAAGATACTAAAGCAGCAAGGACTTTTTACAAAGCTGCATGCAACCAGAGAAGATAATAGATAGATAGATAGATAGATAGATAGATAGATAGATAGATAGATAGATAGATAGATAGATACTTTATTGATCCCAAGTTGGGAAATTGTGGAAGAAGATAGTAGAAGGAAATGCAAGTGTTAATGTTAAGTTAAATGTTAAATTCAAGTGTCTTTGTGAAGTTAAATGTTAAATGTAAGTGTTAATGTTAAGTTAAATGTAAGTGTTAATGTTAAGTTAAATGTTAAGTATAGTTGGATGGATGGAAACATTACTACCCTAAACAGTCAGACTCCTGTTTATAATGTCATTTTCTTAATAATGTGCTGTTTGGAGTGATTTTCAATATAATAAATACTTGCATTATTCTTGGATGAGAAGGATCACCTTCTGGTCTGACTAAGAGCAGTCCAAGCTACAGCATGAAAGGCGTTAGCAATATTACTTTAACCTTCCAGTACTTTCCAGTTTCCAGAACATGTGCCAGGCACATGAATCTGCTGTTAAAACCTTGTGGAGTGTGGGTAGGAGTTTTCCATCTCGATAATTTGGGCTGATAGCTGGCTGCCTCCGTTTCTGTTCCTTGCGGGGTATGCAAACAGGGACTAATATGATAGAAGTGAAGTCTCTTGGCAGGTAGAACGGTCTGCATAAAGTGAGCGTCTCTAACACTGTAGAAAACAGGCCTGTGAGGTCAATGTTGTATACATCACCACCTCTGGTTCACATAGAAATACACACCTCCACGTTTCGTCTTGTGTGAAGCCTCGGTGCAATCAGTGTAGAGAGAAACCGTCCTAGTGTAGTGCCAAGTCCAGGATGCCCATGTGCAGTCGGGTTTTGGTGAAATGCTGTAGGGAGCAGTCTGCAATATCCTGTCTGCTGCTGATAAGAATTCCCAGGTCATCATGCTTACTGACCAGTGAGCATAAAATATCACAAGAAAGTAAAATGTTCCTTGGCGGGAGCTGTGTTGGAGCCAAGCGTTGTCTCCTTCTGTACCAGCATTTAAGTTCATGTGACCCTGTTAAGTGGTGACCTTCAGCCAATTGCCTCTGTGGTTGATGTAGTTATGACAGCTATTAAAAGCCGGATGAAAATTCATAGCTGTCCTCATAATACCACTCATACCACTGTGGGAAAATAAATGAAAGTCTGGAGATTATTCCACTCATAATGTGGATGCAATGGCGATTATGACATTGTAAGCCCAGGTGGAGCCCTCTACTGGAGTCTATGGGCAATATGTAGTCAGGATGTTCATCCCACAGTATATAAGGCAGCATCTATCGCTGTCTGCATCCTACACCCTCTTCAGCGAGCGGAGCAGGAGCAACAGGACCCCCTTGGTATAGGGCTCAACCTGTGCTTATTAAACTATGGTTATAATATCATAACCTTTGTTCTAACTCACACAGGCTGGTTATTACAGGCAGATTATTATGTACACTCTGTCATCTCAACCTAATAATACTGATTCAGACTTGATTAGACACCATAGCCCAGCTACTTTTTCATAACTTGCCATTGTGGAGCTGTGGGTTAGGGGGCCCTTGCCAACTCAGACAGTTCACAACTGATCTGGGTAAAGCAAAGGCCTAACCCTGCAGTGGTCAAGAGACAAACAGTAGACACCCTGCACACTACATTCCTCGGGTTATCAAGGAGCACAAGAATATGTAGATGTATCATCCCTGAACGGTGGTCAGGTGCAGTCATTCCAGCAAGCACAGACCCTGAAAAAAGGAGCCCAATATATCCAAGAGATAGAACTGTGTGAACAGACAAGGCATCGACTGTGATGTAGCCGTACATATGTTTTTGACACTCACCTGACTGAACATGGCCGCTGACACCGCCACACTGCGTGTGGAGTGCGCACAGACCTTGGGTGCACACACAAAGCCATCCTGCCAGGCATTTCTTGGAAAGGGCTTTAATAGTAGTATAAGGCAGTTGATGTGTCGGTCTGCTACTGGAAGCCACACTCCACCAACCACTCTCCCTGGGCAAGTCTCCTTCCACCCCATCAGGGACACCACCACTCACCACCGGGTGAGCAGCAGCCACGGACCCCAGCACCTGCATGACAGTCAGCACTGCCAGAGTAGCCCGTCAACTGCATGAATCGAGCACAACCCCAGATACTCCACTAGCCGGTATGGAAGGGGGCTGCTCTTCATCCAATCAATTGCAAACCCCAGTTTGGTTAAGTGTAAGATCAGTTGGGCTATGTGGAGCATCGCTCATGCTCTAGTCTAGTCAAATGGTAGTCTGTTGTACTTGTAGGCTATCCCCTGAAAAGTGAGAATTTCATGTGTTTCGGTGCCATCTCAATATGAAAATATGCACCCTTTAAGTTGATGGTGGTGAACCAGTTCTAGTATCTGTTTGACAGTCAACATACAGAATGTCTTGGAGGCAATGCATCGGTTTAGGCCACAAAGATCCAAAATTGGTCTGAACTCTCCCGTTTTCTTGGGAACCAGGAAGTACATGGAGTACAACCCCCTCTGTCTGTTGTGAACGGGGATGACAGACACAGCCTGTTTCTGCAACAGGGTCTGTGTCTCTGTCGAGAGGCAATCTATATCCTTCTGGGAGGAAAGAGTAAATTCACCTCCTTGACCCCTGTGAATGGAGGAGCTGCAAAATTGGGGAGAATATTCCAGTCTCAGTGTCCTGTCCATCCATTTTGTTATTACACAGCTGCATCGCTACTCCTTGTAAAACTGTGTGAGAGGATCCACCAGCTCTGAGGCAGCAGCTGGAAACCTATGAAATCCTGTCTCAGCCCTCACAGCTGCCAAACCTTCCATAAACGGGAGGCCGACCTGACTGGGGTCGACATGGAATAGGTCTGAGCTGGTAGTGAGGTCCCTGAATGCACCGCCACCTCACCTGCAGCAGCAGACATCATTTCACTGTTTCCCTCTTCATTTCTCTTCATTTTCTTCTCCCATGTGAGGGTAGGTGAAAGAAAAACAGACACAGGACTACTCCTTCCCCCCCAGGGTTAAGCTTTACCGATCTGTTTTTCCTCCTCAGATAATGAGATAACATGTTAGACACAACATGTTTAACAGTTTAATGTGTTTTGTACACGTTGATCTGTGATAACACCGAAACTACAGCCAAAATGAGGGTTAGCAAGTGAAACACATACCTGACTTTGCAGTCTTTGAACGCCTCATAGACAGCTCATCTGTAACGTTGTATGTTATTCATGGCCACTACCCTGGGTGAGGTGTGCTTTATAACAGCCTCACGGTGGCTATAGCTTTTCTGAATGGACACCCATTTTCTTGTTTTTTGATATGATTTTTTTTTTTTTCATTAATGTTTTATTTGCTAGAGACAGACAGGAAAGACAGTGGAGAGAGAGGAGGTGACATGCAGAAAACGTAGTCCTGTAATACGTACTTAAGCCAATGGCAGTGGCTAGTTTGACAGCCATAGGCGGGATATCACAGGGCATGAACAGAGGCTCCAGGATGTACTGACCAAAGGCCAGAGAGGTGACGGCCAGCGATGCAGGCCTGGAGAACACACACACACACACACACACACAGGCAAAGGTAGACACACAAACATACAGTATCAACACTAGCATACTACAAGTTTAGTACAAACATCAAATATTACAATAACTGTAATGGTAATTCCTGTAATAAATAGTTCTACTTTAAAACTCAGCACAGAGATCTGCATTCTACTGAGACTCTCTACTGAGTGCACATCTCTGCCAGGTGTGTCAGCAACGAACACTGCTGTTATGTTTGATTGAAGCACAAACCACAATTGCCCCCCATCTAGACCACAGGTGCATCTAATGCATTTTTCATGCATGCATCTCTCATGCAACAGATACACTCCCATTTCCATCTATGCAGCTGTCAACACCAGCTCCATGTAGCTAAACAGCAGTTCACTGTGTGACGCTTCGTGTTCACTGTTAAACACTTGCTTTGTTACGTTCCACAGGGTCTTTTAGCTTTTTAGTCTGATAAATACACAGAATAAACTCAGAAATGTCAAGAAAGGAAAGTCTTACACCTATTCTCCGTACTAAACAGAAAAACACAACCCTGCATGTTCTGAATTGAAAAAGTTTCTTTCACTAAACTAAATGTCTTTTTAGACCAAATCCGTCACAATTCTGTCCTTACCATCACACAACAATATGGATATTGATCTCACAAAATAGTGTCCTCTTTGACAAACAAAATAAAGATTATAAAAACAATGAACATAAAGCATAGCAGTATAGCAGTTGAACTTGCTTGTGATGGTGAGTAACCTACAAAAGATGGGGTAAACATGTCATTGTCAAGTATAGACAGAGATCCAATAATTAAAAATGTGGAAAATATGATTTTATGTTATTGTTGTTATATAAATGTAATTTATGGTGCTGTTAGTTTGCTGCTACACTGTCCCTTTAATGCAGGTGCATGCCAGCCGGCAAGCTAGAGAGAAACAGTGAAAATGTTGTTTTTAAAAGGCGACATGCTAACAAATATTGACTAAAGATGAATATATCATTTATAAAAACGATTACATCTATCTACATTTGAACTTTTGACTGAGACGTTTACAGAGAGGAGGACTTCGCTCACTGTGTGCGACAGAGAGAGAAGATAGATGATTGACTATTGCACACATTTTTTTAAAAGCTATTAATAATAATTAAAATGTCAACATTACACATGAAGCCCTAATTATTATTAATGTAGGAATTTATAGACTTAAGAAAGGCAAATTATTATTGTGCATTGTACGTAATGCAGACATGAAATTATTCGTCCAGCGACATAATTCACATATGTAAGCTAACAGTGAAGTAGTCCTCCTTGTGGGCTGCACGAGAGTGAACAAGTTCTGTTCAGTTACATACACATTTATAACTAACACTACAACTATGAGTAATAAACCCTACAATTACAACATTTTACAAACAGGACTCAAGGGAGAGACGAAGTTCCTAATGTTAGCTCTTTACGTGAAAGCAAACAGAAATGTTGCTGTTTAGCCTTAAGTTAACCAGAATACAGTTAACATAAAAATAACCGGTACTTCTGTAAACGGAGCATCTTCCATCACTACTTTTTTGTAATTATGTACTCGTACCAAGTCTGTCAGGCTTAATATAGAAATATATAGATTAATGCAGTTTCAAGGTTAGATTCAGTTAATTTGAGGTAAGGAGGCAGATATTACCTTATAGCAATGAGATCAGCCCATAGCCTTATGAAAGCCATCTGAGGTCCAAAGGCTTCCAGTATATATGTGTAGTGTCCACCAGACTTCTTAATACAAGTCCCCAGTTCAGCGTAGCACAGGGCTCCTGCAGTGACAGAGGTGACAGATTAGCTCGGCTCTGAAACAAGACGGCAGGAACAGAACAGTCCCAGAGCTGTTAAGGTCTCTCAGCCACATCTAACTATAAAGCAAGGAATCGCTGTCTGTCTGCGGGTATGTCTTTCGCATATCTCATGAACCGTTCATCCAGTCTACTTCACACTTGGCAGATGGACCCAGAGTCCAGAGAGTGCTGTGTTGAATTCAGTGCAATTTGCGCATGTGGCCAAGTTCAATATCAATAAATTTTGAATAAACAAGCAACAGGGGCGGGGCTTCATGGCGAGCATGTTGTCTGCAGTGGGCCATTACAAGTTACGGCTCATTGACTGCTGTTCGCTTTTGCTGCTGGATGCTGCATATTAGCATTGCAACCATATTCTTCTTCACTTCCCTGGGGTCAACGAGCAATGAGCGGTTCTTGGCAACCCTGCAAGCAGCGCTGCCTGGGCCAGTCGAGTGCCACGCCATTGTTCCGACAGCCAGTTATTACAACAGCCTGAAAAAATGTACCATTGGACCTAAACCCAATAGTCCAACAAATACACACTGTCCCTGCATCATCTTTTTAATGCACAGGCTTATCATGGCTCAAGCCCCTGGGCCCAGTGACATAAAAGGGTCCATGAGGTTCCAGGGGGGAAAAATTAAATGAAATTCATAGAGAAAACATTACCGGGTATGCAATTGGATGCCCTTCACATAAAGATGGTGGCAATGTTTTTTACTCCAACACAACCAGCCAGGAGAAAAAAAAAAAACTTTTTCTAGCAGCTGTATCTGTCTGAGATCAGGATTGTCTTTCTGACTGACTGACTGACTGACTGATGTGAAGGGTGAGAGGTGACTGACAGTTGACAGAGAGTATTTGGCTGTCGAAGCTTGGAGTGCTGAATGAATGCCATGGCATATTGTGAAAGATACTGTATATTATGACGGCTTTCAAAATGCCCTCTGCCTTAAGTAATGTTATTGAGTAATCTTGAGTATAACCCTCACTAATATCGCTGCTGCATGGAACGCTACGTGATGCCATCCAAGAAGGATTGTTAGATGAAATAGTCTTTCGTAATGTCTGACAGCAGTTGCACCAGGTGGGTCCGATGACATCATTCTGCAGGTAGCCATGTGCTTCTGTTGGTCTGGGAAACGATAGAAGAGTCAGTGAAAGCAACGGACAGATGGAGAAAAATAAATCTGTTTTAGAGTAGACTCAATTCATTAGATTCCCTTCTATGATTTGCATTCTGTATGATGCTTTTTTTGTTTTTGTTATAATCATCAATAAATCACTGGGCCTTTTCATGCTCCAGGTGTGTTCCAGTGTAAGTCCTCAAAACAAAAACAAAATAAAATGGTCACTGAAAGGTGGCCCAAATGAAAGTGGCCTAAAGTCTAGGGTGTTGTTTTTTAAAGTATTTTTAACTTTTAAGTTTTTGCGTTAAATACTCAATAGCCTAGATTATATCAAGGTTTCCATCAGTGTGTTATATTGCTGTTTTCACATCAGCCTACATCTAACAACTCTTACGATGACCAGGTAAAACCCCTGCTGATTCAGCACCATGGACAGGGCCGACAGTCATGCCATTTATTTACAATTCTTTCTGATAAATAGATTAAAAGTAAGTGAATAATAAGGAAATAGCCTAAACAGATAAAATGAAATAAATCCCATCATTTGTCCTCAGATCATTATTATATGAAACAAGTTAACAGATTGGGTAACTACCATTTCATTCACTATACTAATTACAATAAAATGAATCTACTCTAAAACAGATTTATCTTTCTCCATCTGTCCATTGTTTTTAAACAGAAGAACATGGCTACTTATTGTGCAGAATGATGTCATCAAATCATGTTGGGTTGGATATTTATACATTACATACGTACAATTCATAAATAAGTACATACAAATACACAACCATGGGCCATTTTACATAGTTGGGCCGGGGGTTTGAGCCCCAGTAAGCCTGTGCTTTAATGGGAGAGCATGTATTTTCAGAACAACGGGACTTTGGAACAATGGGTGTTTCTTTATCGGAATAACAGGCTGTCGGACTAATGGGCTTTCGGTCCAGTGGTGCATTTTCTGGACTATTGGGCTGTCGGAATAACAGGCTGTCAAAACAATAGGCAATCCGCATCAATTGGCCAGTTCTGAAAGGGCATGTGCTCTAAATGGCCAAGCCTCCTGACAATGCTGCAAGCAACAGTACAGGAAGCCAAATGGCCTTTTTCAAATGGGCACGCACTCCGAACGGCCACGTCTCCAACAGGTACTGCACTAGTCTCACTATAAAGCAAAGAATCTTTGTTTGTATGTCTGCATGTCCTTCGCATATCTATAAAAGACAAAATAAAAATAAGTAAATAGTAATAGCATTCATTATAATAAATGAAACATTTGGAAACACATAACATATAAACACATACTCAGCACATTAGCTATGGCACAGGTGTTTTTTCATATTAAATACTGACAGAGATGGACAGGTTTTGAAAGACTGGTATCCCAAAGTGATGTTCTTATGTATTTTAGAGGTTACTGACAAGATTCATTTATTCAAAAACCAATTTAAAAACTGTACACTATGCCCAAGAACTCTGTAGCAATCCTGAAATTATGTGGCTTCCGAGATACGTTTCAAGTTGTATCTGCGAGTGAACAAATTTTCAAACCATCTAGAAGATAATCTGACTCCAGCTTTTGTTCTGTTTCAACGAATGATTAGCCAACTATCTTTCCTCAAAATCCATCTGTGGAGAACGTCAATGGACCCAACGGAACCAACACCGGCAAAATGTAAGAATGCTCTGTGGCTGAATGTGATCAAGAGCTGCGGTCAAATTAATCTTCTGAATTTATTCATTTTCAAATCGTTCATTTCTTCCATAGTGCTTGAAAAAAATAATCAAATATTCTGTCATCACTATCACCTTAAAACCACAGTCCCGTGTTCCCCCTGAAATCTCATTTCACTACTATCTCATTTATTATTACTTAATAATGTTCATTTGTATGTATATTTATGGTAAATAAATGCTTCAGTTATTATTGATGAGTCATTTTATATTTTATATTTGGCTTAAATAGTGTTAAGTTTAGACACTGAGCTATTTACTAATGTTACTGTTTACCTCTTTCTGATTGCTCATACTAGTATATTATTGATAAGTGCCTGAAAATGAACGTAGTAGTAATTGCAGTAGCTGTGTTTTCAGGGATAATGATTGGTTATCACTTAACATTTCAGTGTACATTATTTAATATTATATTATACAGGGACCTCTCTAGAAGTATAAACCTGAAACAAGGACAATAAACCAAAGCCATATTTGACAAACATGACTTAACAATCTTCATGATAGATGAACTATTTTCTATAATGCAAGTAATTGAGTTCATGGGACTCTACAGTGCAGACTCTCCTGAGCGTCAGAGCAGCAATTATAGCTGAAATATTGAGATTCTAAGTAACTGGAGAGAAAAAAAATTCTACTCCACATAGATTTTAAACCATTTAATGTAATAACATGTCATTGAAATCAGTCTTCTGGCAAATGCTACACTTTGCTTTACCGTTTTTGTCATCAGAAAAGTGCATCCAGATGCTGCTACATTTTCTTTGGCTCATTTTGTCTTTTTGAGTTGCCAGCCACTCACTTCAAATGAAGCGTGTCGTCTTCCTTCTTGAGACCGGTGTACTCAGGCACTCGCATGAAAGCAGTGTGGCCAACTCAGATGACGTCATGCGATATTTGCATATCAAATAAGCACCACACGTGTACTCTGCTGCTCTCCTCCCCTTGTGCCTGTTCTCCGCCTCACTCAGTGGAGTAGCAAAGGAGGAGCTTGTGTTGTCATCTGTGAAACAGCCAAAAAAAAAAAAAAAGAATGGCTCGCAACTGCAACTCGGTTTCCATCATTTGTGTTAAAAAGCTGGTCAATAGATTCGGTACGTTCATGAATGTCACAACAACAACTCTAGAGTCCAATGTGGCGTCTATGTACAGTAAATTCACTGCTCAAAAGAATTAAGGGAAAACTTAATCATCACTGTAAAACACCAAGTCAGTTAATCTTCAGGAAGATCAGTCTGTCCATTTAGGAAGCTCAAGTGTTGGTGAATCACTTTCAGCTGCTTTGGTGCAAATTAAAGTGACAACAGGTGTAATGGAGAGACAAAAGCAAGACAACCAACAAAACAGGAATGGTTTTACATGTGGTGGCTCTCCTGATCCTTCCTGACTGGTTCTTCTCTAGTTCTGGGTTCTTCTGGTGTTTTTGTCACTACTTGTAGCATGAGGTGGTTCCTGCGGCCCAGTCAGGTTGATACAGGTAGTCCAGATCCTCCAGGATGACACATCTATATGTGGGGTCACAGGAAGGTTTGCTATGCCTCCCAGTATCGTCTCAAGAGCCTGGAGGAGAGTCCAAGAGACACAAGGAAGGCTGGACAGGGATGTAGAAGGGCATCAACCCAGCAGCAGGACCAGTATGTGCTCCTTTGTGTGAGGAGGACCAGGAGGAGCACTGCCAGAGTCCTACAAAATGACCTCCAGCAGGCTACTGGTATGCATGTTTCTGACAAAACTGTCAGAAACAGACTCCATGAGGGAGGCTTGAGGGCCTGACATCCTTTAGTGGGACCTGTGCTCACAGTCCATCACCATGTAGCTCCACTGGCATTTGCCACAGAACACCAGGACTGGCAGGTCCACCATTGGCACCCTGTTGTCTTGACAGAGAGCAGGTTCACACTGAGCATATGTGACGGGTGTTAAAGTGTCTGGAGACACGGTGGTAAACGTTATGCTGCCTGTAACATCATCCAATAGGACTGGTTTGGTGGTGGGTCAGTGATGGTCTAGGGAGGCAGATCCTTGGAGGGTCACCCAGACCTCCATGTCATAACCAACTATATCCTGACTGCTGTTAGGGACTGGGATGAAATCCTCAGAGCGACTGTCACACCTTACGCTGGTGCAGTGGGTCCTGGTTACTCCTGGTGCAGGACAATAGCCGGCCTCATGTGGTCAGAGTGTGTAGACAGTTCCTGAAGGCATTGATATTACTTACTGGTCCTCGTGTTCCCCTAATCTAAATCCAGCTGAGCACCTATTGGACGTTATGTATCGGTGCATCTGACGCCATCAAGTACCACCACAGATTGTCCAGGAGGTCACTGATGCCCTGATCCAGGTCTGGGAGGAGATCCCCCAGGACACCATCTGCTGACTCATCAGGATCCCAGACGATGTCGGGAGTTCATAGAGGCATGTGGGGGCCAAACAGGCTACTGAGTCACATTATGAGTTGCTGTGATGAAATTCACACTAGTTGGATCAACCTGTGATTTCAGTGTTTTACTTTGATTTTGAATCCAGCCCTCAGTGGGTTGGTGATTCTGGTTTCACTGGTTATGTCATTTTGTTCTCAACAAATTATAAAATATACATCAGTAAAGATTTTCAACTTCAGTAATTTCCTCCTTCCAGCATGTGATGTGTGATTTCAGTGTTCCCTTATGTTTTTTTTATGTTTTTTTTGTTTTTGAGCAGTGTATAATGAAGCTGCCATGAGTTGTATTTAAAGGCAACTTCAAGAATTAGGAGGAACTGGGCTCCAATGAAGGCATAGAGCTGATGTTTGTCCAATAAGGTTGATCTTGTCCTGGGATCAAACAACAGGTGGAGCTACAAGAAGAATGTAATGTGAGCTGTGCAATCTAAATTATCATGCCTTGTGTAATGCAGGTATTCAGTCGGCAACATGGGTGTATATTTATCAGTTCAGTATCATTAAAGCTGCAGTTTTTCATGACAGCTTTCTGGCTGTCTGAGAGATTATCTTACCTGACCTGACAAACAATCCACCCTTCGCTAAGCCCCGCCCCACCGTTGAACTCACCACTGTCACTACCTGCACTCCCCGAATAAATCTAATTTTTGGTAAAAAAGTGTGTGTGATTTTGAGCCCAGCCCTCAGTGGGTTGATGATTCTGGTTTCAATTGACTGTTGTTACGTCATTTGTTTCATTGAATAATCATCAAGGTCTGATGTGTGATTTAAGTGTTCCCTTAATTATTCTGAACAGTGTAAGACTGTGTCCTCTGTCATTCATTTTAAATGTCATCCTTCATACAGGAACCTGTTTTTTTTTTTGTGTCATATCCTTAACTTGATATGTTACGCTCACAAGTCACATATTTTCCCACCGCTGTTATCCATAATGAATGACTCTGTGATTTACATATCATTAGTGTGTATGAAAAGAAACATTTCTGTAACTGTCGAAAAGATATTCTCAATAAAGCTGGACTATAAGCTGCTATTTTTTTCCCACGCTTTGAACCCTGCGGCCTATACAATGATGCGGCTGATCTGTAGATTTTTACAGGCTGACGGCCTCCAGGGGGCGCTCTAGCAGGAAGCGGAAGAGCGAGACAGACGGTGTGCCGGAGCTTTTCTAAGATCATTCAACTCTGACAATGACGAAGACAACTTCAGTGGTTTTAATGCGCAAGAGGAAGATGAGGATAGCGATCAATGACTTTTCTTTCTTTTTTTTTTTAAACAGCCGTGTTACTACCATGTTACAGGCACTGTTTGGCAAGAAAAAAGTTAAGGTATGTAAATAAATATTTAAATAATCTTTCTGTTTACCATCTGTCTGTGTAAATAGCTCACATTACACCTGCAGCTTATAGTCAGGAGCAGCCTATAGTCTGGAAAATATGGTACTAATTATTAATTCACACAGAAATTAAATCTTTTTACTCACTATAGTACTTTCTGTTACAGGGTTGTCATGACTGATGAACGCTGATGACAATGTGACTGGGACAGAGGTGTGCTGGAGACCTTCTCCGGGATCCTGAATATAAACTAGAAAAGACAACCAAGACTGGCAGGGCCATTTTGGTGCACTTGTATCAATGGATTTAGTTAATTTATTGGTCTGCCTCTGAAAAAGCAGAGCTTCCAATGAAGCTTCAGTATAGGAAGCAATATAGGCTGTATGTGGTTGTTTGAAAACATTAATTAGATCCAATAAAAATGAAAAAAACAGCAACTTCCAGACTGAACAACAATTTACCTACAAAAATAAACTTTTATTCCTAACAACCAAACTTGCTATTTAGAAAAAACTATTTTTGTGCATAAACACTGAACTTGACCGTAGTTTCTTGTCACATAAGAACATTATTGCACACAAAATGGCTATAAAAAAGTTTTTTTTTTTTTTTTTTTATCCATTGGTTGCACAATTGTGTTTATTAAACAAATATTATTAAATAAATAGTGTTGCATCATTAAACCAAGCTTAATCAGGGTTTCAACAGCAAAGAATAAATTGGGCACTAAAACAAGACCTTGTTTTTTGTAGTGAAACAGTATTATTTCCACATACATTGCTCATAAAGACCAAAGAGTAAACTTCTTTCGTCTTTAGTAATAATTGTTGTGTTACATGGACATGTTTATTGACTTCTGTTTACCATTTTCTGCATTTGTTCCCAGGAGTTATTTAATCTGTGTACAGACATTAAACATATTTTGTAACTTCCACCTCCACCAGCACCTCTCCTATTCATCTTTTTCATTTACTGATCCACCTGTGAACCAACTCACCCAAGAGTGACAGCACACCGCAGGCGACCCACACTATCAGGGACATCCCTATACTGCCTGAGTGCTTCAGGACACCCTTTGGAGAGATGAAGATCCCGGCTCCGATGATGCTGCTGATGAGGACGGCGGTCCCTCGGAGCAGGGTCACCTTCTTCCCCAATCCCACCTTCCTGTTGATTTCGTCCTTCACTTGGGAAACTTTGAGTCCACTTGCTGCAACTTTTCCATCTGTTTCAGTATGTGCAGACCTGTTGGTCATTTTTAAATACTGTCTGAACTTCACACAGGCTCTTTTCCTGAATGGACTAAAAGTGTATTTCACCAGGTATCCGTCTCTCTGGTCTAATCGGGACCTACTCACCCTGGTGACTGGTGTAGGCAATGTTAGAGAATCTCTCTCTCCCTCCCTCTCTCTCTATCTCTCTCTCTTTATCTCTCTCTCTCTCCGTTCATTGTAAAACCCAGAGGCCTGTTCTTTACCTCTCTGTCTTCAAGCTTCTGTCCCTCTTTTTCAGTCTGTACTCTTGTCTCATTCTGTGTCTGATTTTCTGTCGTTAGTTCAATATAACACAAATTGCTTTATTGGCTTGGTGCAGCACCATACATATTGCGAAAGCGTATTAAATTCTTAAAAAGTTAAAGGTGCTATTGATAACATTGATAACACTCCACTACTAGATGCCACACTCACCCTCCTCTGTTCTGTTGCATTCATTTTACAAGTTGTTGCCAGTTTGTTGTACAAGCTGCGGCCTGTGGTCGAGCAGAGTGATGAACCTTCTGCGGTAGAGTACTGAAATCATTTTTCGAGATCAGCCTGCATTATGTGTGTGATTGTTTGTATGCGCTCATTGGATTGGTACCAGAGTCAAGCCATGTGCTTATCATAAATCTTAGCCATCTAACTGATTTTTCCGCACTAACTTGCAACTTGATTGCTTTTGACGCAATTACCTCACAATACCAACATTGTTATACTGTTGACTCACAAGTCTTGTTCTACAATGATTACTTTGCAATCATCAGGTGCTGCATCTGCATGTGCAGCTGCATCTGCATGTGCAGCAGCATCTGCATGTGCAGCTGCTGCTGCATCTGCAGCTGCATGTCGCTGCATCTGCATGTGCTGCAGCATCTGCATGTGCAGCTGCTGCTGCATCTGCAGCTGCATGTCGCTGCAGCTGCATGTGCTGCAGCATCTGCATGTGCAGCTGCTGCTGCATCTGCAGCTGCATGTCGCTGCAGCTGCATGTGATGCTGCTGCTGCTGCATTTGCTGCTGCTGCATTTGCTGCATCTGCGGCTGCTGCATCTGCTGCTGCTGCATGTGCAGCTGCTGCTACATGTGCTGCTGCTGCTACATGTGCTGCTGCTGCTACATGTGGTGCTGCTGCATCTGCAGCTGTTGCATGTGCTGTTGCTGCATGTGCTGCTGCTGCATCTGCTGCATCTGCAGCTGCTGCATCTGCTGCATGTGCTGCTGCTGCATCTGCTGCATCTGCAGCTGCTGCATCTGCTGCATGTGCTGCTGCTGCATGTGCTGCTGCTGCATCTGCAGCTGCTGCATGTGCTGTTGCTGCATGTGCTGCTGCAGCTGCATGTGCTGCTGCAGCTGCATGTGCTGCTGCTGCTGCATGTGCTGCTGCTGCTGCATGTGCTGCTGCTGCATGTGCTGCTGCTGCATGTGCTGCTGCTGCATGTGCTGCTGCAGCATCTGGAGCTGCTGCATCTGCAGCATGTGCTGTTGCTGCATGTGCTGCTGCTGCAGCTGCAGCTGCTGCATGTGCTGTTGCTGCATGTGCTGCTGCTGCATCTACTGCTGCTGCTGCATCTGCTGCTGCTGCTGCATTTGCTGCTGCTGCATTTGCTGCATCTGCGGCTGCTGTATCTGCGACTGCTGCATCTGCGGCTGCTGCAACTGCTGCTGCATGTGCTGCTGCAGCATCTGCTGGTGCTGCATCTGCTGCATCTGCAGCTGCTGCATCTGTGGCTGCTACGGCTGCTGCTGCGGTTGCTGCAACTGCTGCTGCATCTGCTGCATCTGCATCTGTGGCTGCTGCGGTTGCTGCAACTGCTGCTGCATCTGCTGCTGCATCTGCTGCTGCTGCATCTGCTGCATCTGCGGCTGCTGCATCTGCTGCATCTGCTGCATCTGCGGCTGCTGCATCTGTGGCTGCTACGGCTGCTGCTGCGGTTGCTGCAACTGCTGCTGCATCTGCTGCTGCTGCATCTGCTGCTGCTGCATCTGCTGCTGGCTACATCTGCGGCTGCTGCATCTGCTGCTGCTGCATCGGCTGCTGCTACATCTGCTGCTGCTGCTGCATCTGTATCTGCAGCTGCAAAATCTGCTGCTGCTGCATCTACTGCTGCATCTGCTGCTGGCTACATCTGCTGCTGGCTACATCTGCATCAGCTGCTGTTCGCCAGTCTAGCTTGTGAAAGAGTCCTATGCCCAGGCCACTCCTTCAAAAGCTTGGTAACCAATTACAGACAAATGGTTAAGTTATACCAAAAACAAACTTATAGATTTTGTTGAGGGTCATCTAAATATAGTATTCACATAAACATTAGAGGAAGTGTGTGTTGAAACACACACACACACACACACAGGCATCCCCACAGTGCTGGCAGCTCACAGCTCATTGTTCTCCACAAAAACTGTAAAAACCTTTGGTTCTGGTTATTAGATATTAGATATTTTCCTGATCGTCAGATCACATTTGGTGAGGAAGTGCTCTGTTTCGGGCCTTTGCTCTACAGGGAGGCAGGATTTCCTGTGTTGCCCTTTTCCATGGTAAAGCTGTGTTCACTTAGTCTGTAATTTGTCAAGGCTCTTTTTAATTGTAAATCAGTAACCATACTGAAATAATCTTCTATGGTGTGATTGAGAGCCAGATAGCATTGCACTTTGCTCAACAACAATGAGAAATCAACTGTGTATATATTTAATATTGCTAGTTATATAATATTAGATGGCAAAAGGGGGCGGCAGTAGCTCAGTCTGTAGGGAGTTGGCTTGGGAACCGGAGGGTCACCGGTTCAAGTCCCGACATGGAACAAAAAAACTGAGTGTGAACTGGTAGCTGGAGAGGTGCCAGTTTACCTCTTGGGCACTGCCGAGGTGCCCCTGAGCAAGGCACCAAACCCCCAACTGCTCAGGGCGCTTGTCAGGAGCAGCCCCCTCACTCTGACATCTCTCCATTAATGCATGTATGTGTGTTTCAGGTCTGCATGTACCATGTATGAGTTTAACAGAGTGTAAATTGAATTTCCCCATTGTGGGACTAATAAAGGTAGATCATCATCATCATCATCAAACATTTTCTCCATCGTTTGGAGAGTTTAGAAGCTCAACAAACTGCCGTGACTGCTGGCCAGCACCTGCTGAGGTCACTACCTCGCCAGCTAAGCGGTCACTCTCACCGACTGCTATGAGCTGACTGGAGCTCTCTAGAAAGCGGTCTGTAGACGAGGGGCTTTCATTTCCCTGTTGACCGACTCAAATGTCCATTATAAATCGACGGGAGCCTTTTGAGTTGAAAAGCTTCACAAACTTTTGTCAGCTGCCCAGTGAGGCTCACAGACTGGCTACAGAGCCACAGTGTAAACATTACTCTTTTTCCTTTTTAACATTACTTTTGTTGCTGTAACTGAAAAGCAGTTTGAGTGATGTAAATTTTGTCGAGCAAATGTTTTCAATTTTCCATCTCCCCTCATTGATGATCCTGTTTGTCTTACTTCACTTTGAGCTGTTAGAATAAATTGTTTGAACCTGTAGTATCTGATAAAATAAACATGACATAAACAAAAAAAAATCAAAGTTGTATTTTTTGATAATATTACAGTACGTTTGTTTTTTTTTTTTTGTCCAGTGTTTTAAGAGCTGTAAAGGCTGAAGCATGATCTAGCATAATGCAAAATACATTGCTTTAACCAATGCATACCGCATACTATAAAGGAACGCAATGTGCAGTATGTACTGTGTACTGCGTTCTTCAGCAGTATGTAATGAGTGCTTTCGAATATGGCCTAAGGGCTCCATTAAGAAACCTGTGGAGCTGGTCGTGGTTGGTATTCAGCTGCATTAAGGCTCATGAGAGCAGAGCCAGGTGAGGTGATAAACACAGCTGCTGCTCATTGGCTGATTATGCTCTCCCTTTAAATGCAGTAGTGTGCTGGACCTCTGATGACTGAGACACACAGAAAGGTGCTGGCCACGTCGGCTTGATAATAACACATAATAATAAAGGCAACAAGAAAAAAAGAAAAAAAGTCATGTGGAGCAAATCAATTAAGGACAAAAGCAATTAATGAACAACAGTGAATATAGACAACAACCTTAAGGGGCTCTGCATTGTGAAAATATTCATGAGGAGTAACTCCAAAGATTTAGCAATACCGATTAAAATATTTGGAGGAAGTTAAAGTGATGGTAGGCTATACAGAGACAGAAAAACACTGCACTCATAAGAAAACATGCAGCTAAACACTTTATAGTGCAAATATCACAAAATGCAGTAGAATAGCAACACAGTGTTCCTTGTGAAATTTGATTTTGAAAAATCACACTGATCACTGATGAGCAACAATACAACAGACTCATGGGGCTGTACAATGTGAAAATACACCCTAAATAGTACCTGTCCAAAGACACTGTGACAAAGATATTTAGAGGAAGGTTTAATGATGGTAAACAGAGACAATGAAAACTACACCACAAATAATGCAGTTCAAAGCTGCATCATGTAAACATCACAATGTGATATGACTGAATAGTTTTCCTGAAACTTGATGTAGAAAAGATCTCGCAAGCGCTCCATCACATGATGAAAAGTTATAAAAGAGGAAAGAAGTCAAATTCTTAAACAGTTGGCTATTTCTAATAAATCTAGTGGATGGATTTTGAAATGGGCTGCACGGTGGTGCAGTGGTTAGCATTCTCACCTCACAGCAAGAGGGTCGCAAGTTCGAATCCGGCTTGGGTGTGTGGAGTTTGCATGTGTGGAGTTTGCATGTTCTCCCCGTGTAAGCGTGGGTTTTCTCCAGGTACTCCAGCTTCCTCCCACAGTCCAAAGACATGCAATTTAGGTTAATTGATGAATCTAAATTGCCCGTAGGTGTGGATGTGAGTGCGAATGGTTGTCTGTCTTTATGTGCCCTGCGAACCCTAACGGGATAAGCGGTTGACGATGGATGGATGGATTTTGAATGTGATGGGGAGAGACTGGGAGGGCATCTGAGAATTTGAAACTCTGGTGAAACAGCAGAGAGAGAGGGGAGGGAAGTCAAAGGTATTCATGGCATGCATATTTTATCATCTGATCAGAATCAAATCATTTATATCACATGTATCATTTATATCATCTGTAGTAGATCAGTGTGTTTTCTTGTCAGTGAACAAAAGGAGGGGTCACTGAGTAAGATGTCCCAGTTTTCTGAGAGGATGTGTCTGATATTATAGGCCACGCTGTTGTATTTGGGGCGGCTGTGGCTCAGAGGTAGAGTGGGTCGTCCACTAATCAGGTCAGCGGTTTGATCCCCAGGTCCTGCAGTCAGCATTCTGAAGTGTCCCTGACTGTGGATGAGTATTTAGATCAGATCCTGACGGGCAGGTTGGCTCCTTGCATGCCAGCCTCTGCCATCACTGTATGAATGTGTGTGAATGGATGAATGCTGACATGTAGTGTAAAGTGTTTTGAGTGGTTGGAAGACTGAAAACGCCTGGGGGAAATACAAGTCCATTTACCATTTGTTTTCTGGAGCAGAATGTATTAATCATACAGTTTTATACATATATACATATACATTTATATTATTTAGAATATATTATACTTTTTATTTTTTCTTTGTTTTATATTTGGTACTATCATTAAACAGCACTTGATTGTTTCACTTCAACATCACTTACCCAGAGTTGCTTTCCCCAGTGCAGCACGACATATTTGTTCTTCAGCATACTGTAGACTCTTTTGTCAGCTTCTCTCTGAAATCACTTTTTACATTAACAAAAATTAGATTTATTTGGGGAGTGCAGGTGACAGCGTGGGCTCCATGGTTCAAGTTCAACGGTGGGGCGGGGCTTAGCGAAGGGTTGTCAGGTAAGACAATGTCACTCTCAGACAGCCAGAGGCAGAAAGCTGTCATGAAAAACTGCAGCTTTAATGATACTGAACTGATAAATATACATCCATGTTGCAGACTGAATACCTGCATTACACAAGGCATGATAATTTAGATTGCACTGCTCACATTACATTCTTCCTGTAGCTCCACCTGTTGTTTGATCCCAGGACAAGATCAACCTTATAGGACAAACATGAGCTCTATGCCTCCATTAGACCCTAGTTCCTCCTAATTCTTGCGTTAATTTGCCTACAAGTACAACTCATGGCAGCTTCATTATACACTGCTCAAAAAAAAAAGGTAACACTTAAATCACACATCAGGTGTTGATGAGGAAATTACTGAAGTTGAAAATCTTTACTGATGTATAGTTTATAATTTGTTGTAACTATGGTCAGTGAAACCAGAATCACCAACCCACTGAGGCCTGGATTCAAAATCAAAGTAAAACACTGAAATCACAGGTTGATCAAACTAGTGTGAATTTCATCACAGCAACTCATAATGTGACTCAGTAGCCTGTTTGGCCCCCACATGCCTGTATGAACTCCCAACATCGTCTGGGATCCTGATGAGTCAGCAGATGGTGTCCTGGGGGATCTCTTCCCAGACCTGGATCAGAGCATCAGTGACCTCTTGGACAGAACGTACATAGGTGCTCAATTGGATTTAGATCAGGGGAACATGAGGACCAGTCAGTGACATCAATGCCTTCGTCATTCAGGAACTGTCTACACACTCCGGCCACATGAGGCCAGGCACTGACCTGCACCAGGAGGAACCCAGGACCCTCTACACCAGCGTAAGGTTTGACAGTCACTCTGAGGATTTCATCCCAGTCCCTAACAGCAGTCAGGGCACCGTTGGCTATGACATGGAGGTCTGGGTGACCTCCAAGGAGGGAAGGAGGATGGTTTGCCATCCCCAAACCATCACTGACCCCACTCAGTGTGAACCTGCTCTCATCTGTGAAGGGAAGGGGCGACAGTGGTGGACCTGCCAGTTCTGATGTTCTCTGCTGAATACCAATCAAGCTGGACGGTGATGGTCTGTGAGCACAGGTCCCGCTAGAGGACGTCAGGCCCTCATGCCTCCCTCATGGAGTCTGTTTCTGACAGTCAGAAACATGCTCACCAAGTAGCCTGCTGGAGGTCATGTCGTAGGACTCTGGCAGTGCTCCTCCTGGTCCTCCTCACACAAAGGAGCAATATGTCAGCAGTAACAGCAGCAGTCCCACCCCTACTTTGGACTGTGGAAGGAGGCCGGAGCACCCCGAGAAAACCCATGCTAACACGCAGAGAACATGCAAACTCCACACAGGAGGGTAGTAAGCCAGGTTTGAACCTGCACCCCTAAGGGAAACTGATGCGATCTCAGAATGGAACAGCATTGCTGGTTCAACAAGTCACGAAACATGAGCAGTCAGATGATCAGGCAGGTTATATAAAAGGTTAGTTAAACTATGTAGAGGAGAAAATGTCCGTTATAAACAGCCATTGCAGTTTACAGACCCACTTTGACCGATTGTGCTTACTGTAGCTGTGCAATGAGGGATTATTACCAACATTTCAGGTGTGCTCACTTTAAGTTTGACCTCCAACTAAACTGCTTCCGATCATCTGGATAAACTGCTGGCTTGTTTCCATCCTGTCTGATCATCTGACTGATTACATTTCTTGTGCCACTGGTCCTTTCATATAATTTCCAATGAATTCCATTTCTCAGAAAAGTCCCACATGCCGTATGACTGCTTACATTCTGCAGCCCTTCATTTGTTGTAGACATGATCATTTCATTGTCCTCTTATATAAGCACCATAACCTGAATGTAACTGTACGTCACTGGTCAGGTTTCCATCCAAACATTGTGCACATTTTAACCAAATTTATGGAAAAAAGAAAAAACGATTTAATGTGTGTTTTCATCACTATTTTTGGGTGAATATTGGAGGATAATAGATAGATAAATAGTTAGCTACAGTTAATTATCCAGTCTGTGAACGATAGAAAACCATTTCAATAACCTGATAGAAATATGACATTTCTGTTTGTTTCATGTTTATTTCCATTGAACTTTGACATATTGTGTTTTTAACTTTTCCACCTCAGTAAAAATGGTATTGTGATTTTGAAAATTCAACTTTTTTATGCACACAACAGGTAATACACAAAATAATAACAACAACAATAATAATAATAATAATACACAAAAAAGGAAACACATTGTGCCATTAAAATGAAAATGATGACAACCTTTTTGAAGTAGATGAAGTCATTTCTAAATAATATAGAGATGAAATGATTAGTTGATGAACTGATAGAAAACCATCAGTTATTTTAAATGTGAATCCAATTTTACATTGTACATATCACAGCACACACCATCCTAGTATATACAGGGAGCAGTGAGCAGCTATTATACACAATGGTGCCTTGGTCAAGAGCACCTTGGCAGTGCCCAGGAGGTCATCTTGCATCTCTGCAGTCCACGCCCATACTTTCTCCATGCGGGAACTTGAACTGGTGACATTGTCTTTGGTTTGGTGAAACTTGGCATACATTCTCACCCGCTCACACGGGATGTGGCCCTCATCCTCGGTAATGATCTGGCCACAAAAACACATTCTCACAGCCACATGAAGGCAACCCCCTCTTTCTCTGGGGAGAACGCCAACACAGCGGCACTCATCCGGGGGCTTGTGAGTATCCCCACAGCCGCCAAACGCCTCTCACCCTGGGCCACTCTCTGCTAAAGGGGAGAGACCAGATCCACTCCAGGAGTTGTTCCAGAACCAGAGCTGTTTTTTTTTTCGATCTGTGCCTGCCAGGTCTGGCTCCAGGAGGGGGCCCCGGTCCCCTGTGGGGGTTTCACCAGTCCGTTGGGTTCGTTTCACGGAGGTCGATGAATCAATTTTGGTGTGGCCCCTCACTTGGGACCGCTTTGCCTTGGGTGACCCTACAGAGAGCTAATTCCCCCGACGACACAGCTCCCATGATCACCGGGGCACATAAACCCCTCCACCATGTTAAGGGGATAATAATAATAAAATTTAGTCGTATAACACCTTTCATACAAGGCATGCAGCTCAAAATGCTTAACAATAAAGACATTACATGCTTGACATGAACATAAACATGAAAACATACTAAATCCAGTCCCTTTAATTTTTCTTGAGTTGATGCTATACTAAATCTTCAGCTAGAGACATTCCTGGGTCTCCTGTTGCTAATTGCTCACAAGTTTCCATCACATTTGTGTAAACCTTGCTTATATTCATTCATGTGTACCTGTGTGTATGGCGACTGCCCAATTTATCTATTTTTAAGTGGCAATCCTTAAGATTTCATTCCTGATGCGGCGACACCCTGTTTGCTGGTGCTATGAGCAAATGCGGTTTAATACTACAGACCCCAGAATACTGGGGCAGCAAAATAAACTACTGTAATTTTCATAAAGAAGTCATTTCATTGGCCTTTTTGTGAGCAAACATGATGTGATTTTATGTTGCAGCAGCATCGAGTTTGCAGACAGCTTCATTTTCATCCTTGTGCTTACAGATTTTTGCTTGGTTTTTTGGAGTTTTTGGCTGCCGTGTAAACTTGTTGTTGGGTCAGTCCCTCGAACACCTTCTCCTCATCATCAAACCCTTCATTTTGTAGTTGTACCTGAAATACAAAAATGAAGTGGTGTAATAGCCTGAGCTATTTAAGTAACCAAGGGCCTGGACTAAGAAGAGGATTTGGTTAGCGAGGTAACTTCGGGGTTAACTCTGGGTTTTCCATCCTGAATGGTGGTTCACGTTTCTGAGGAGATCACCATGATAACTTTGCATATGTTCCTGTGGAGAGTGCAGATAAGAGCTAGCTTGTATAAAAGCACCGCCTACCAACCAATCAGAGCTCAGATCACATGATAATGTCACAAATAAATGAAGATGCTATGCTGTGGGTTCTTACCGCTTTGAAATATGTTTTTTATATTTATATTTTTACTTCTCAAGTCCTTTTTACACTGCCAGAGTCGGGAGGAAGCTGACAGAAGGCTGAAATAGTCACACATGCCATGTTGTTGTCAAAGGGTATAATGAAGTGTAATTATCTCCTCCATTACACTTTTGAGATCTATTTATGTACAGTATCACTGGCCCACCTAGACAAAAATGTATATCTGACTTATTCTGTTAAATAAATAAATATGGTAATTTACGCATTCACACATCTGCAGTATTTTCTTTTGCCAGTTGTTTTTCCTGTATTTGGCAGCTTCAGCTGTGTTACTTTTAGTCTGGGTTTTGTATTTAATTTCTTCATATCTGTCTATCATAGTTTACTTGTATTCTGTAAAACGTGCCGCTGGGCTGCCAGTAGACTTGTCCATGTTTGTGATTGGTCATATGCTGCAAATACCACCATGTTTATTGAGAAGTCCTGGGTTGATTTACAGAGTTGATAATCAGCATCATAGGACCGCTTAGCACGATCTCATTTGTTAGGGTTAGATAAGCCAGATAACAAGAAGATACCCTGGGTATGTTGAACTCGCTTCGTAGTACAGTACACCCTCAGTTACACTTCAAGAGGTGGATCCAAAGGCAACAGGCCAGGCAGACAGGTGGATTAAACAAGTGAGCTTTAATTTAAAAAAGCCCCCAAAAAAAATCAATAAAACTGAGAGTGCAGGCAGGTTAAACAAAGTACAAGGGAAAAATACTATAATCTAAAGTGAATACAAACCGGAAAACATGAGGAACGACCTGACACTGAATGAGAGCAATCACAGAGCAACCAGTCAAGAGCCTGGGGAAGTTCTTTGACGCAAGCCTGAAAGACTCTGCTGCCATCCAGGAGGCTGGCGAACAACTAGGGGCGTGGCTCACCGAAGTGGACAAGTCCGGCCTGCCTGGTAGATTTAAAGCCTGGATCTACCAGCACTCCATTCTGCCCAGAGTCTTGTGGCCTCTCCTCGTCTACGCAGTCCCTTTAACAACTGTGGAATCCTTCGAAAGGAAGATCAGCGTCTTTCTTCGGAAGTGGCTGGGCTTTCCGCGTAGCCTCAACAGCGCTTCCCTGTACGGGACAAGTAACACCCTCCAGCTACCCTTCAGTGGGCTCATTGAAGAATTCAAGGTGGCACGTACAAGAGAAGCCCTACAGTACAGGGATTTCAGGGACTGCAAGGCAAGCTGGGATTGAAGTGAGGACAGGAAGGAAGTGGAGGGCAGAGAAATCAGTGGAGGTGGCAGAGTCACGCCTCAGGCAAAAAGCGCTGGTAGGGGTCTTGGCAACAGGGAGAGCAGGCCTGTGCTACTTCCCAAAGACCCAAGTGAGCCAGGCTCGGGGAAAG
Organism: Pterois miles; assembly: GCA_947000775.1. Classification (NCBI taxonomy): domain Eukaryota; kingdom Metazoa; phylum Chordata; class Actinopteri; order Perciformes; family Scorpaenidae; genus Pterois; species Pterois miles. The sequence continues at coordinate 17,315,948 of CAMQGK010000308.1, forward strand.
GAGAGACACCATCTACTGCAGGAAGAGGGTCGAGCAGGCGTGGAGGAAGAGCGAGTGAGCAGGGTAGTGGGACTCCGGCAGCAAGGGGCCTGGACAAGATGGGAGAGCACGTTGCAGCGCAAAGTCACCTGGTTGAACATCATGCAGGCAGACTTCCACCGCATCCGGTTCCTTGTGCAGGCAGTCTACGACGCGCTCCTGACGCCAGCGAACCTCCATGTGTGGGGGAAGAACGAGACACCGTCCTGCCCCCTTTGGTCCGGAAGAGGCTCCTTGGAACATCTCCTCAGCAGCTGCCCAAAGTCCCCGGCTGATGGTCACTACTGCTGGCGCCATGACCAGGTTCTGAAAGCAGTTGCTGAAAGCATAGCCTTGGCCATCAGCACCAGCAAAAACCATCATGCTCCGAACAAGGCAGTCCCCTTCATCAAAGCTGGAGAGAGACCCCGGGCATGTCCACAGAGAACATCAGGACTCCTCCACCCAGCCTCTGATTGGCATTTGCACGTTGACCTGGGAAAACAGCTGAGGTTCCCCCAGCAAATCGCATCAACGTCTCTCCGGCCAGACATGATCATTACCTCTGAGGCTTCAAAACATCTGATCATGCTGGAACTTACAGTGCCCTGGGAAGAGCGTATTTAGGAAGCCAACGAAAGGAAACGTGCCAAGTACCAGGAACTGGTGGAGGAGTGCAGGAGAAAGGGCTGGAGGACATTCTACGAGCCGATAGAAGTTGGCTGCAGAGGCTTTGCAGGACGTTCTCTCTGCAAAGTCCTAGGCCGTCTGGGTGTAACAGGGGTGGCCAAGAAGAGGGCCATCAAATCCGCAAGCGAAGCCGCAGAGAAAGCCACGAGGTGGCTGTGGCTCAAAAGGCCAGATCCGTGGGTTTCTACTGGGACGCAAGCCGAGGCATGATCAACCCCGGCTGGGTCACCTGGGGGAGGGTGTCTGATGTTGCGAGACCCGAAACACCCAATGAGCCCAGGATACATCACTGATGATGCGTCTCAGTGCATCCAGGAGATGTGTCTTTCAAGGGAAGTACACAGACTAAACCCACCAGAGCAGCGAGATAGAACGCAGGAGAACAAATCAGGAAGGATCAGACAATTACAAAGGTGGGAAACCAACTAAAGTAAAAGTAAAACACAGACAAGACACTAGAGGAGTGACTTTCAAAATAAAACAGGAAACAAACTACAACAAAAACCTAAAATATTACCTGAAAAAGTTGAATGACAATTAGAGATCTATATGACGTATATAAGCACATTTAGGTACATGGCACATTCAGTTGCAGAAATAACCTCACCTTTTGGGTTGTACTGGGTCTGGGACAACAGTAGTCCTAAATGAAGGGGATATCACTTGAATGTTTAATAGAATTCATTTGATTATTGATTTTTCACTTGACAAGCTTGTTTTGTTAATTAGGCCGTCATGTGAAAAAATAAGTGCCAATAATAGCAGCATGGTGTGTTTTCTCCACATCATAGTGAGAGTCCACCATGACTCAAAAACTGGTAGGCCTTGGCAGCTGTTAACACAACTACTGTCAAATGCTCTTTTGCTCTTTGTCTTTTCGTCTTCTGCGGACGTAGTGGAAAACTCCATCTGGGCAAAAAAAGCCCAATTTAATCTTAATATACCAGAACTAAATTACTTAGATAAGTGTGTGTTTTTTGCCAAGTGGGGCGGGAAAAATAAATAAGTTATAATAATGAAAATAGAAAAAAGTAAAGAAAAGGCATATGTATAATTGTATAAGTCTTTTGCCTTTGCCGGTGAGTTTGTTGTGAATGTGCTGTGTTGTGGTTTCTGGGAGCAGTGCTGGTTGTAGAGTTAACAGCTGCAGGCAGGAAGGACCTTCTGTAACGCTCCTTCGTACACTTAGGGTGTAGCAGCCTGTCACTGAAGGAGCTCTCCAGAGCTCTGATGGTGTCTCTATGGGGTGGGAGTCCTTCTCCATATGGATGACAGCTTAGCCATCGTCCTCCTCTCTCCCACCACCTGCACTGAGTCCAGAGAGCATCCCAGGACAGAGCTGGCCCTTTTAATAATCTTTCCAGCCTCTCCTGTTGCAGCTGTGATGCTGCTGCCCCAGCAAACCACTCCATAAAATATGGCTGATGCCACAACAGTGTCATAAAATGTTTTCAATAGTGTCCCCTGCACTCCAAAGGACCTCAATCTCCTGAGCAGGTACAGCCTGCTCTGGCCTTTCTTATGGAGTGAGAGGAGTTTGTTGTCCAGTCCAGTTTTTGTTAGGTGAACACCCAGGTATTTATAAGATGTCACCATTAATGTCTGATCCCTGGATGTTCAGGTGTTGAGGGGGATGAGTTTGCCTGCGGAAATCCACCACCAGCTCTTTGTTTTCCCCGCGTTGATTGGAGGTGGTTCCGCAGGCACCAGTCACGAAGTCCTGGGAAAGTTCTCTGATCCGCGCGCCCATAGTGATGAGGCCGAGATAGAGAGTCGTAGAGATCTGAGGTGACAGGTTGGTGAGTTGTAGGAGAAGTCTGCAGTGTAGAGCGTGAAGAGGAACGGAGCAGAACCGTTCCCTGCGGGGCCCCACACTGCAGACCACCGTGTCTGAAATGAAGTCCTGTGTCCTCACAAACTGTGGGCGGTTTGTGAGGTGTAGTATCCAGGATGTAAGATGTTGATCTACCCTGCAGTCTCAGTTTGTCCCCAGAAGTGTCGGCTGGATGGTGTTGAATGCACTGGAGAAATAAAGAACATGATCCTACAGTGCTCCCAGGTTTCAGGTGAGACAGAGCTCGGTCCACAAGGAAGATGACGGCATCGTCCACCCCAATGCCAGGTTGGTAGGAAACTGTAGTGGGTCCATGGATGGATACCACAGGGCGGAGATGTTGGAGGACCAGGCGCTCCAGGGCCTTCATAGGTGGGATGTTAATGCCACCGGCCTGAAGCTGCTGGGGTCCTTGGGGTGTGGGGTCTTGGGCACAGGTACCACGCAGGATGTCTTCCACAGTTGTGGTACCTTCCTCAGCTTCAGGCTCAGGTTGAATAGACGTCCAAAAGTCCCACACAGCTGATTGCGAGGACTTAGGAGCCTGGAGCTGATGCCATCTGGACCCGTAGCCTTCCTCACGTTCATCTTCATGAACTGGTTCTTACCTGAAGTGTGTGAAGGACAAACTGGAGAGGGGGGCTGTGTGTGGAGGAGAGGAGGGGGTGGGGGAGTAGAGTTGTGTAGTGGAGAGAGGGGGTTGTCTGTGTGACGGGTCTGTGGAGCATAGGTAGAGCTGTAGGTGTCGATGTAGTGGGGGTTGTTGTTGTGCTGAAGGTGGTGAAGGAGGAGGAGGAGGGGGGCACTGTTTGAAGTGGGAGATGGAGGGGGCTGAGAGGGTGGACTGGGCGGGGGAGGGGTAGGTGTAGGTGACTATTGAACCTGTTAAAGTGTGGTTCAAATCATTCACCCACTTTGGCCTCCCACAGCCTTGGAGTCTGGCTTCTTGTGGCCTGAGATGGTTTTTGGCCTTTCCAGACTCCACTGATGTTGTTCTGCTGCAACTGTTCCTCCATCTTCCTCCTGTAGCTGTTCTTCCCCTCCCTGATTTTCCTCCTTGCTCCCTCTGAACAGCCTTCAGCTCCTCCTTTTCTGATCTAAAGGCCCTCTTCTTCTCCTTAGGAGGGCCTTTTTAGGTTAATCCAGGGTTTGTTGTTGGAAAAACACCTTACCATCCTAGTTGGTCGGTGTTTTCCCGCAGAAGTTAATGTAGTCCGTTAAGCAGCCCGTCAATCCATCTATGTCCTCCCCATGAGAATCCCAGAGTTCCTCCCACACTGTTGTGTTGAAACAGTCCTGCAGAGCTTCCTCAGCTTCTTTGGACCATGTCCTCACTGGGGGGGGGAGGGGTGGTTTTTTTGGGAACGGGGGGTTTAAAAAAGGGTGGAGAAGAACCAGGTTGTGGTTTGATCTTCCCAGGGGGGGGGGGGGGGAGGTGTTTCTCCCTTTGGGTTGGGAAAAAATAAGGCCAGGATTTTTCTTGCCCGGGGGAGGGAAGAAAATAAATGGGGGGAAAAGGGGGGGAGGGGGGAGAGAAAAGAATAAATAAAGTATCCGAGGGGCGGGGGGGGGGGGGGGGGGGGGGGGGTCTGCAGCCAGTAAGGGAATGAAAGAGGGAAATAACAAGGTGTGTGAGTGAGAGGAGGGGGGGAAAAAAAAAAAAATAAAAAAAAAAAAATAAAAATTTCCTGGAAAAAAAAATGGGTCAAGATGAAGAGGGGGAGGGGGGAGGCCCTGGTGGTGAAGTTGGAGATTAAAAGGGAGAGGACCAGGGGACAACATCTATTAATCAACAAAAACGCCAGCACCTCTCCTCTTCTTTTTTTTTTCTTTCTTCTCGTCTGCTCCCCCATCAAAATAAATTCGTCCCGTGCCGTTTCGGTGGGGGTGGTGGGGGCGGTGGTGTGTGTGAGGGTGAGGAGAATCTTATTATGCTTCATTTTATATCTTCTCGAGGGGGGGGAGGGCGCGCTGTTCTCTCGTGTGGGGGGGGGGGGAGATATCATACACAACAAAAAAAAGGGGGGGGGGGGTTTGTATTCTATCTTCTGGGGGGGGCGGGAGGCTCCGGCTCGACTTCCTCTTCTTTTCCTTTTTAATATCTGGGGGGGGAGGGGGGAGCGGGGGGGTTTTCTGGGGGGGGGGGGGGGGGAGGGGGGGGGGGGAAAGCAGGGGGAAGAGGGGGGAAAAAAGGGGGGGGCCGGCGCGGGGCCCCGGAAGAAGGGAAAAAAAAGGAAGAAAGAGGAAAGAAAAGGAACAAAAAGGGGGGGTTGTTTTGTAAAAAAAAAGAAAGAAAGGGAAATGAAAGAAAAAAAAAAAAAAAAAAAAAAGAAAAAAAAAAAAAAAAAAGAAGAGAAAAAGAAAGGAGGGGAGGAGGGGGGGGAAGGAGGGGGCAGGGGGGTGTGGGTTGTTTATTGTGATCAATGGAATAGAAGATTAATACTTACCCTTGAGCACGAACGTTGAAGCTCTGATGACCAAGGCCCTCAGGAAAGTGATTATGGACTTTCAAATCCATCATTTCTTTGACACGTTTTGCCTCCATGTTTCCATTTTCTTGCTTTGTTTTCTCTTTCATTTTTTTTTCTCACTACTTCCAACAATACAACAACCTTAAATATTTTTCAAAAAATTGGTGTAAATGGACTAATTGGGCAAAGGCTTGGTTTGATGGGCTCAGCTGTTTTGAACCTGGAAACTCCATGTGGTTAATGCCCATGTTTTTTTTTTTAATGGGATGGTCAACAATCACATATGAATGTAATGTTTGGATATTCATATACTTTTGGACAAATATTATAGGTTAGTGTATGTTTTCTTTAACTGATGTAGTCTGACTGACTAGTCTCTTGTCTTTTATGTATTTTCCCATTTCAGTGGCAGCTTGAATCCTGTAAAACAGGTATTTTTTTTTTATTATTATTATTTTTTTTTTTTTTTTCACTTGAAGGGATGAAGAGTTCTTCTATGGGAGACACATTTACTGGATCCAAGCTACAAGCTACGTTCAAAATGAAAATTTTCTTTTTTGTTTTCCTCATTCAAGACTCCACAGATGAGTCTGTGGGTGTGCTGTGAATCAACCACTGTGTGGCATAATTCAAATAAAAAAAAAAAAAGTGATCTGACATCTGGGCCGCTACAGTTTCACAAAAAAATGATTTATATTTCTCAACTAGTGGGTTGGCCTTCACCAGGCGGATCGCCCGGTGCGGCGTGACCGAGGTCAGCTTGGAAAGGCCTGACCGTGAGCTTTACAGAACCCGTCACCCAGACATCGCCGCTGCCCGGAGCCGTTGAGTTGTCGCTGCACCGTGCGCCCTCTCTATGTGGGGAGAGACGGGATTCGCGGAGAGGCTGTCAACCTGGTGGACTGTCCTCAGTACGAAGGGTCTGCAGCAATGTCGACGTCCCATTCACCATGATTATGCTGCGTGACTTTTTGCTATCAGTATCCATAACCTTATACCTCATATACAACCTTTATGATTAAGTTGTTTAGTAGCGCACCAAGTTCTTTATAGATCTAGCCTCGTAATTTTGCTCTTGAGGTGCACCACATTGATGCATCTAACTTTAAAATGTTCAAAATTTTCTTCAAGGGGAGAGTTACTCCGAACACCCTCCCCCAAAGGATCAGAGGTCCATCCTTCACAGTCACTCAGTATCCTGAGAGAAACACTGTATTATAGCATCCCCCCATTTCAAAACTCATTCTGGTGCCATTCTTTTAGTTTTGATGTATAGTTTGACTGTATACTGTACTATATGTATAGTAAGAGATAAGATAAGATAAGATAAGATATTCCTTTATTAGTCCCACAGTGGGGAAATTTACCCATTACAGCAGCAAGTGGATAGTGCAATAGAAGATAAGCATAGATTTAAAAACAATATTCATACAAATAAAAAAGTAATAATTTAGTATATACATAATAGAAAAAGAAAAGAAAAATAAGAAAAATAAAAAAAATAAAAATAAAGCCAGAAGTATGTCCATTTATATCAATAAATAATTGTCCGGTTCCTATAATTCAAGCAGATGACATAGTTGCACATGAGTCCTTATTGCACGTATGTCCGGTGAGTTTGTTGTGAATGTGAATGTGTATGTGGTCTACTGGGAGCAGTGCTGGTTGTGGAGTCTAACAGCTGCAGGCAGGAAGGACCTTCTGTAACGCTCCTTCGTACACTTAGGGTGTAGCAGCCTGTCACTGAAGGAGCTCTCCAGAGCTCTGATGGTGTCTCTCATGGGGTGGGAGTCCTTCTCCATCATGGATGACAGCTTAGCCGTCATCCTCCTCTCTCCCACCACCTGCACTGGGTCCAGAGAGCATCCCAGGACAGAGCTGGCCCTTTTAATAATCTTATCCAGCCTCTTCCTGTCTGCAGCTGTGATGCTGCTGCCCCAGCAAACCACTCCATAAAATATGGCTGATGCCACAACAGTGTCATAAAATGTTTTCAGGAGTGTCCCCTGCACTCCAAAGGACCTCAGTCTCCTGAGCAGATACAGTCTGCTCTGGCCTTTCTTATGGAGTGCAGAGGAATTTGTAGTCCAGTCCAGTTTATTGTTCAGGTGAACACCCAGGTATTTATAAGATGTCACCATCTCAATGTCTGATCCCTGGATGTTCACCGGTGTTGGAGGGGGATGAGTTTGCCTGCGGAAATCCACCACCAGCTCTTTAGTTTTCCCCGCGTTGATCTGGAGGTGGTTCCGCAGGCACCAGTCCACGAAGTCCTGGGAAAGTTCTCTGTACTCCCCATCGTCCCCATCAGTGATGAGGCCGACGATAGCAGAGTCATCAGAGAACTTCTGCAGGTGACAGGTTGGTGAGTTGTAGGAGAAGTCTGCAGTGTAGAGTGTGAAGAGGAACGGAGCCAGAACCGTTCCCTGCGGGGCCCCCACACTGCAGACCACCGTGTCGGAGGTGAAGTCCTGTGTCCTCACATACTGTGGGCGGTTTGTGAGGTAGTCCAGTATCCAGGATGTTAGATGGTGATCTACCCCTGCAGTCTCCAGTTTGTCCCCCAGAAGTGTCGGCTGGATGGTGTTGAAAGCACTGGAGAAATCAAAGAACATGATCCTCACAGTGCTGCCAGGTTTCTCCAGGTGAGACAGAGTTCGGTCCAACAGGAAGATGACGGCATCATCCACCCCAATGCCAGGTTGATAGGCAAACTGTAGTGGGTCCATGGATGGACTCACCACAGGGCAGAGATGTTGGAGGACCAGGCGCTCCAGGGCCTTCATCAGGTGCGATGTTAGTGCCACCAGCCTGAAGCTGCTGGGGTCCTTGGGGTGTGGGGTCTTGGGCACAGGTACCACGCAGGATGTCTTCCACAGTTGTGGTACCTTCCTCAGCTTCAGGCTCAGGTTGAATAGATGTCCAAAAGTCCCACACAGCTGGTCTGCGCAGGACTTCAGGAGCCTGGAGCTGGTGCCATCTGGATCCGTAGCCTTCCTCACGTTCATCTTCTTGAACTGGTTCTTCACCTGAAGTGTTGTGAAGGACAAACTGGAGTAGGGGGGCTGTGTGTCAGCGGCAGAGGAGGGGGTTGGTGGGGGGTCAGGGCTGAGTAGTGGAGCAGAGGGGGGTTGACTATGTTGTAGAGCTGGAGCCGTAGGTGTCAATGGAGGTGTTGGTGTCAGTGGGGGGGCTATTGTTGAGCTGAAGGTGGTGAAGGAGGAGGAGGGGGGGCACTGTCTTGAAGTGGTAGATGGAGGGGGGGTTGCAGCAGGGTGGACTGGGCCGGGGGAGGGGCAGGTGACTCATTGAACCTGTTAAAGTAATGGTTCAAATCATTCACCCACTTTAGGTCTCCCACAGCCTTGGAGTCTGGCTTCTTGTGGCCTGAGATGGTTTTTAGGCCTTTCCAGACTCCACTGATGTTGTTCTGCTGCAACTGTTCCTCCATCTTCCTCCTGTAGCTGTTCTTCCCCTCCCTGATTTTCCTCCTTAGAGCCTTCTGAACAGCCTTCAGCTCCTCCTTGTTTCCTGACTTAAAGGCCCTCTTCTTCTCCTTAAGGAGGGCCTTTATATCAGGATTAATCCAGGGTTTGTTATTGGAAAAACACCTTACCGTCCTGGTTGGTACGGTGTTTTCCACACAGAAGTTTATGTAGTCTGTGATGCAGCCCGTCAGTCCATCTATATCCTCCCCATGAGAGTCCCAGAGTTCCTCCCACACTGTTGTGCTGAAACAGTCCTGCAGAGCTTCCTCAGCTTCTTTGGACCATGTCCTCACTGTGCGGGAGACGGCTGGTTCTCTGTGTACCAGGGGTCTGTACACAGGCTGGAGATGAACCAGGTTGTGGTCTGATCTTCCCAGGGGGGAAGGGGGTTGATGTGTATGCCTCCTTGCAGTTAGCATACAATAAGTCCAGGATTTTATTGTCCCGTGTGCAGCATGACACATACTGGGTAAAAGTTGGTAGAGTGGAGGACAGAGAGACATGATTAAAGTCTCCAGAGACCAGGAGGAGGGCCTGAGGGTGCTGCGTCTGCAGCCTGCTAATGACTGAATAGAGGACATCACAAGCTGTGTCACCGTTAGCAGAGGGGGGAACATACACAGCCATCATAATAACGTGTGTAAATTCCCTCGGTAAATAATACGGCCTCATACTAACAGCCACCAGCTCGATGTCCCTGCTGCAGTGTTGGTCTTTAACAGTGATGTGACCAGGGTTACACCATCTATCATTCACAAACACCGCCAGACCTCCTCCTTTCCTCTTACCGCTTTCTCTCGTCCTGTCCGCCCGCACCAACTTAAACCCGTCCAGCTCTGTCACCGTGTCCGTGGTCGCCTCCGTCAGCCACGTCTCGGTGAACACCATCATACTGCACTCCCGATATTCCCTCTGATGTCGAGTCAGCGCCGTCAGCTCGTCCATCTTGTTGGGGAGAGATCTCACATTCCCCATCAAAACAGACGGGAGGACTGGTTTGTATTTCATCCTCCGTGCGCGACGCTGAGCTCCAGCCCGACATCCTCTTCTTCTCCTCTTTATCTCCGGAGGAACCGAGGGAACAGCGGGTCTTTCCTCTGGAAGAAGCAGCGCTGTGTTGCGGAGCGCCAACAGCAGATCCCTGGTGTAAACAATGGATCTGCTCGTCGGGTCCCCGCACACGGACGTAAACATCGTGGAAAGTGGTGAAAAGTTACGACCAAAACTGCTGTTTTGGTCTCCATAATGCCAGAAAAAACGGTAGAATTATAGGACATAGTTCTGACTCTTGAAAGAAAAGATTAAAAAGTTTTGAAAGAGAAAAGCTCGAGAATGAGCAGGAGCTGCTGTAACAGGCGGCCACTCACGCGGCGCCATGTTGATTATTATTCTAGTATACACTATTAGTATATTAGTATATTATACTATATACTATTATAGATATAGTATATCTATTAGTATACACTTAAACTATATGTATAAGTTGGATTTTTAATAGTTCTGCAGGTAACTTTTATCTATATAGCTGTTAGATGCTAGATTAATTAAAATATTTATCAATAAGGTTTAGTGCTGCACGGTAGTGTCGCCTCACAGTAAGAGGGTCGCAGGTTCGATTGCGGCTTTGGACTCTTCTGTGTGGAGTTTGTATGTTCTCCCTGTGTAAGTGTGGGTTTTCTCCGGGTACTCCGGCTTCCTCCCACAGTCCAAAAACATGCAATTTAGGTTAATTGATCACTCTAAATTGGTGTGGATGTGGGTGTCATTGGTTGTCTGTCTATATGTAGTCTGTCTCTATGTGCCCTGTGATGGACTGGCGACCTGTCCAGGGTGAACCCCGCCTTCGTCCAGTGCTAGCTGGGATCGGCTCCAGCCCCCCCACGACCCCTAACGGGATAAGCGGTTGACGATGAATGAATGAATGAATCAATAAGGTTTAGCCTTAAATTAGGACCTCCCCTAAATTAATACGAAACTGCTTCACAATCTTCTCTGGTGCTTCGTAAACTCTCTACTGCTGAACGGTGCCTTAAGATATTAAATCCATTTGATAAAAATCAACAAATTTAATGGGTAGATATCAGTTACTGAATGTTCCTGGTTACATTTGATTAATTTGCATTCATAAATGATTTGTTGTTGTATTCCTTGTGTCACAACATCTAGGACTTAGGTTTTGTCTGTCTTCTGTGTTGCATGCTGCACTTCCTGTTTTATTTTGATATCCTAATAGTTCCTCTCGTTTCAGATCACCTCACTTCCTGCCCCGGGTGTTTCCAGCCTGGACCTTTAGGGGACCTCCCTGGGGACCGTTTTCCATCACTGTGTGGATGTCTCCTCTGCCTGGGTCCACTGTCCATAGTTAATCACTCCCTCCACTAGTATACTTCCTGTGCCAGTCGCATGTTTCCTAGTGAGAAAGTATCCCGGTATTAGGTAAGACTTCTGTGTATGATCTCTGCCTGATTTTTGCTTCGCCCCTGGCTTCGTTTTTGGACCTGTTTGCTTCGTTGACTGACCACCAGTGTACCGAACCTTTGATTCTGATTAAAAACTGTTCCCTTTTGACACCTGTTTTTTGGGTGGTGCTATTGAGTCCTGTCCTGGGGGTTTGGGGGGTGGGGGGTCTGGGCTGGGATGGGTCGGGGGGGCCGGGCCCGGGGGGGGGGGGCTTGGGGCGGGGGGGAAGGAGAGGGGGGAGGGGGGGGAGAGATTCGGGGGGGGGGGCAATGGCCAGGGGCTTACCCAGGGGGCAAGAAAATCTCCGTCATCCATCGGAGAAAGGTTGGAAGTTGGCTCCAGTGAGTGCTGATGGGTTGTTTTGAGACGCTCCTTCCACCTCGGCTGCGCGGCTGCCACCGGCAGTCTCCGGCTGTCGTCAGTCTTCCACCTCCGATGAGTCCATGGTTCTCCGCACTGGAAAAGACGTTGGGGCTAGAAACTGTTGGGCTTTTTGGTAAGGGGGCTGCATTTGGTTGAGGGGCTCACTTCCCGAAAGAGCGACAAGGTGGCTTTCGTCATCCCCACCTTTCAGGAGAGGTGGGGTTTGGGGGGGGGGGGGGGGGGGGGGGGAATCCCCGGGATGTAGCTCCCTTACATTTCACCGATGATTCGAAAAATTTTTGTACTTGTAGGAAGGGAGCGGCGCGGGCGCTGGTCGGGCTCCGCCAGGGGGAGAGGGGAGCCTCCAACTACGCTATTGAGTTTTGTCTTTTGGGGGGCGAGAGGGGGGGGGGAGGGCCCTTCTTTGGGGTTTTTTTTTTTTTGGTTTTTGACCCGAAGCGTCCCCCGCTCGCCTCCCGCCGCTGCTCCTCTCGTTCTGTCTCGTTGCCTTTTCCTTTTGGGGTCTCTCTTCTCCTCCGTGGCTCCCCCTCTCTTTTTGTCGGGGCCCCCCCTTTTTTTTTTGGGGGGTTCCTTCTTCCTTGGGGGCGGGGGGAACCTGCGCTGGCGCCTCGCCCCGGGGGCGCCGGGGGGGGGTGTTTTTGGTTGTCGTTGCCGTAAAAAGGTAAGTGGGGATGACCTTTAAATTTTCTTCTCTCTTTTTGGTAAAACCCAAGATGTGATCCTTGATAATTTTGGGAATTTTTGGGGGGTTGGGAGATGATTTTAGGTTTTGTTCGGCTTTTTCCCTCCTTCCGCCTGTTGGGTTTTGGCTAATGAAAATCAATGTGGTCCGGGGAGTGTTGTTGGGGGGGGAGTGTCATAACATGCTGCGCCTCTGTTTCTCTGTCAGAGATCCCTCCGCCAGTAGCTGAAGGAAGGGGTCTGGCGGTGGTTGTTTCTCTGCTTGCCCGCTGCGGAACTCGGCGGCGCTTGGGTTGTTAAGGGGTATTTAATAGCACGTGCCCTCTCCCCCCCCGGGCGTTGTGGGTTGCGCGGTGCAACGCCTCCTAGGGGTCGACTCTATGCCCTCTCTGCTCCTGAGAGGGAGTTGAGGGTCATAGGCTCTCCGGGAGGATTTTCGGCCTCGCTAGAGGGGCGGGCTTCTTTTCGTGGAGAAGAAGGAAGCCTCGCCGTCGACTAAGAGGATCAATAAATTAAGTTAAGAACAGGTCCTCCTTTGCTTGCTTGAAAGTTAAAAGGGGAAAAGGTTTTCAAACTTGACTTAAGAAACGTTCCTGTAAGAATAGAGAGGGGGAGAATGGAAAACGATTTACCCCCCAGGGCATTATGAATTTTGGTTTGCCTTTCGGCCTCACAAATGCCCCCGCTGTTTTTCAGGCCTGGCAATGATGTTTTGAGGGATATGTTGAATCAATTTGTTTTTGTGTCCTTGACGATTTCTGATTTTCTCTCCCAATGAGCATGTCCACACTCAGCATGTCCGAGGGTTCTTCACGCCTACTTGACCATCAGTATATGTGAAAGCTGAAAAATGTGTTTCATGTGCCCTCCGTGTCCTTCCTCGGTTTTGTTGTGCACCTGCAGCCTGCAGATGGCCGCTAAGGTCAGTGCGGTCACTGATTGGCCATCCCACAGCGTAAGCTGGTGAAAGGTTTTAGGTTTTGCTAACTTTTACAGAAGATTTATTCGAAACTTTGCTCCATTGCTGCTCCTTTCTGCTCTCTTCTCCTCGTGTTAGTTTGTGTGGTCCCCACAGGCAGACCAGGCGTTCTCCCGACTAAAGGCCGCTTCTCTTCTGCTCCCATACTCCCCTTCCAGCCTAAAGGAGTTTGTGGTGGAGGTGGACACTTCAGACAAGGGATTGGGCTTTCTGTCGCAACGTCTGCTGAAGATACAGCTCCTCCCTGTGCCTCTTGTCCCGTAGTTGAGTGCCGAAAGAAATATGATGTGGGAGAAGAGAGTTGTGGAGTTAAAGTAGTATGGAGGAGTGGAGACACTGGTTGGAGGGAGCTGGCAGCCTTTGGTCTGGCAGACCATAAGAATGAATATATAGAGAGCTAAGAGACTAATGCACGTCAGGCAGATGGGCTTTGTTCTTCACGGTTTATTTTCATTTCTTCCGCCCTGGCTCAAAGAATGTCAGCCTGTGCCTGTCCGCCTGCTCTGTCCTCTCCCAAGACCCCCCCTCTTCCACCCTCTTGTGTGGCGGGGCTCTTGGGAGGTGGAGAGGAAAGTCAAAGAGGCCTAGAGGCGTGTCGGCCCCGAAGGGTGATTCGACTTTTGTCCCAGCTCCCTGCGTTCTAGGTAATAATTGGGCGCACACTTCCGTGTTTCCTGCCCCCCGGATCCAGGAGAACGGTGTACATATTAAAAACGGTTTGGTGGCGGTATGGAGAGGGGGGTGGGGGAGTACGTGGCTGGGTGCACGGTGTGCGCCCGTGCAAGTCCTCTCTCGCCCTCCGTCTGGCCTCTCCACCCTCCCTGTGCGCTCGCCCGGTCCGCTCCCTTGCTTTGTTCCGGTTCCGGCTCAGAAGGTAACACCTTCCTTTGTTGATGGTTCTCCAAGATGGTTCATTTTGTCCCTTTGCTAACTTCCCTCCGCAAGAAGGCGGAGGTTTGTTGCACATGTTTTTCGTCTCCATGGTTTTCCTAAGGATGTGGTGTCGGACCGGGGGCCTCAGTTCCCTCCGGTTTTGGAAGGAGTTTTGCGCCTCTGGGGCCTAGTCAGCTTCTCTGGTTTCATGAGTCAATGGCAGACAGAGAGGCTGACCAGGAGCTGGAGACGGGTCCCGATGCCTAGTGGCTAACGTCTCTTGGAGTAAGAATTAATTTGGGTAGAATATGCTCATACACGCTGCCTTGCTCCGCCTCTGGGTTGTTCTTTTCAGTGCGTTATGGATATCCCGCCGCTGTTCCAGAGGTGGAGAAGGAGGTCGCGTCCTCGGCCCATGCACTGTCCGTCGTGCGGGTTTGGAGAGGGGAAGAAAATGTTCTTGGAGTAACACTCGCTGCAAAACATCAGCCGATCGCCGTAGCCCGCCCCAGCATACCGCCAGGACAAAAAGTTTGGCTTTCCACCAAAGACCTCCCCTTCGGGTGGAGTCTAAAAAGTTCGCTCCCCGCTTCATCGGCCCTTTCCCCATCTCTAAGGTAATCACCCGGTGGCGGTAAAGTTGCCTCCCCAGACTATGCGCATTCCCCCACATTTCATGTTGGCCGTCTAAAACCAGTCAGGGAGAGCTTGCTGGTCCCTGCCTCCAAACCCCCCACCCCCGACATTGATGGGGGGCGTTTTCTGTGAAGCGCTCCTGGGTGGCGCGGGGAGGGGCAGAATACTTGTTGACTGGGAGGGATATGGTCAGAGGAGAGGTCATGGGTCCTCTAGATTCATTATGGACCCTAAACTCATAGCAGACTTCCATAAGAAGCATACGACTATCCCTGGGACGTCAGGTGCCGTCCCTGAGGGGGGGTCCTGTCACAACATCTAGGACTTAGGTTTTGTCTGTCTTCTGTGTTGCATGCTGCACTTCCTGTTTTATTTTGATATCCTAAAAGTTCCTCTCGTTTCAGATCACCTCACTTCCTGCCCCGCATGTTTCCAGCCTGCACCTTTAGAGCACCTCCCTGTGACCCAGTTTCCATCACCATTCACCTGTGTCGGATTGTCCTCCCTCTGCCCTGATTGTGTCCACCTGTGAATAGTTAATCACTCCCTCCACTAGTATTTAATGCGTGCTTCCCCTCCCCTCTGTGCCAGATCGTCTTTGTTCCTAGTGAGAAAGTCATCCCGCGTACTTCATAGTGTAAGACTCCTCTGTGTATGAATCTCTGCCTGATTTTTGACTTCGCCCCTTGCCTCGCGTTTTTGGACCTGTTTGCTTCGTTGACTGACCACCAGTGTACCGAACCTTTGATTCTGATTAAAGACTGTTCCCTTTTGACACCTGTTTTTTGAGTCGTGCTATTGAGTCCTGTCCTGGCTGACTTGAGCGTGATACCTTGAGCTAATTTATCCACTGATTTACCCTTTATTCGTTCTATTAATTTTGTTCATGTTGTTTTATCATGTATTCATATATCTTCTGTTTAGTTATTTTGTCGGTTACAGAAAAATGTCATTTATAAAGCCCTTGATCACTGGAGTTTGTGTGTATAGGTAGCAACTTAAATCACTGTACACTATGCCCAAAAACTCTGTAGAAACCCGGAGATTACGAGACTCAGTTGAAGTTTTTGAAGTTTTGCCTGTTTTTCCAAAATTAGGTGCCATCCTAAACTGAATGTAATGTTAAATGATGTTACTTAAACTAAGTGTGTCTTATAGCTGAAGCTGAGTGACATCTCTGTCCTTCATCTTTTACACCAATTCATAGGCTTTATAATTTTGAGTTTTTAATTACCATTATATATTTAGTCATTAATGAATTATTTGTTACTTAATCTTCTACAAATAATAACGCTACATGGTGTACAAATGTTAAAAAAAATGTTAAAATTTGTCGTCATGACACAAAATGTAAATGGTAAATGGACTTGCACTTATATTGCGTTTTTCTGGTCCTCTGACCACTCAAAGCTCTTTACACTACATGTCAGCATTCACACACATTCACACTCTGATTTTATTTATTTATTTATTTATACCCTTTATTTAACCAGGTGAAAAACTCATTGAGATTAAAATCTCTTTTCCACGCAAGGTGTCAACCTGCCCACCAGGATCTAATCGAAATACTCAGCCTTCAGGAGCTATTTTGGGTTAAGTGTCTTGCTCAGGGACACTTTGACATGTGGGCTTGAACCACAAATCTTCCAACTTCAGTGTGACCCGTTCTTCCTCTAAACCGCAACATGTAATGTTGTGTAATTTATAACCCTTCCCATGAGATGGTGTTGGCTTGTCCTGTTCAGGGTTGCAGGGGAGCTGGAGCCTATCCCAGCATACATAGCATTGCTGTGTTTTATTTCTTGTAGCTGTTTTCCTGCTAATTTCAATGATTTGATAAATGTAAGATCCACAACTGCTAAATGAAATTAACGAAAGAGAAAAAGATTACCCAAACAGTCGGCAATATGCAATTAAACACAGAATTACAACATTACACACATCTTGTGCTCTGATGTCTCCTCTCATTAATCCTAAATTAAAGCTTTATTTCCTCCTTATATTCTTCTCTCAGTAAGTTTCTCCATTATATCTGAAGTGAAGCACAATGACTGATTTGGGATTTGTAATTAAAGTAGAATACTAACCTGACTCCTCATCTACAGTCTGCCAGACATGCAGAGAAGACAGCGCATGCTGCTACAGTAGGTCACGTGGGTTTTTTGATGTCCTAATCAGTGGGGATTCATAATGTATTAAGCTGCTGCTTCAGCAACCTGAAGGGAAGCAAGAAAAATAATGTGAGAAAGTTGAGTTTGCAGTTTGTTGGCTGCCAGCTTCAGGCTGTTTTTTTTGTATTATTAGCTATTAATCCAACATTCTCTGCCAAGAGTGTGGTTAGTCCTGAGATGAGGCCTGCTGGCACGACCACACTTTTCACCTATTCATGGAGAGGGCCTATGAAATATAGATTACTGCTGTGGGCTTCACACAGAGGCCTGGCTTATGTGGCTGCATGGCCAAGCAGGGAGGCAGACAATGGCTGTGATTTGGAATGAAGCAACACAGTGTTCAGCCAACACAGCCTCACAATTCAGTGAAATACCACAAACTCTGAAAGACAAATGACATGTTCTGGAGACAAATAATGAACATTATGTTCCTTCATAAATGAAAGAAGTGAGAGACATCTCCACACATTTTCACATACAGTATGCTCCCATGGAATGATTATCTTAGATAACGTCAGTTGACCATCTATCACAATGATGTCTGTGGCTGCCAATGTTAAAATTAAATGATTAAATCATTTTTTCCAGTGTGGCTGTTCATTTGTGTCCCATGCACACAACAATCTGTTTAATTTTCACTTTGCAAACTTATTTTTTAATTAAGTGGGTTTATTGCCTAAACCTAAAGTGGGTAACTAAGTGTTTTTATGCCAAAAGCTAAAGTGATGCCAGGGGCGTGACAATGTGGCAGTATGTAATGAACTGGGATTATAATATGGAGTTTGCATGCTCCCACAGTCCAAAGCCATGCAGGTTAGGATAATTTTTGACTCTAAATTGCCTGAAAGTGTTTAGATTTTAGTGTATGATGTGTATGACATGTAGTTTGAAGCACTTTGAGTGGTCAGAAGACTGGAAATGTGCTATAAATGCAAGTCCTTATACCATGTACTACTCCTTCAGTCCATTGTTGTCTGCATTTCCATAAAAACCTGTGAAGATTGGGCAAATGAGTCTGCTGACATTTGAAAAAGCAACATGACATAAGACGAAGGCTGCTGGTGGTCACAGCGGTAAAAACTCAGCCTGCAGTCCTGTGCATCTGCCTGTGTCATCCAAAAAAATGTTTCTCTCCACAGTTAATAATCTGTTGAGTGTTTGGAGGTTATTCATTTGTGCTTAGAGCATAAGCGGCATGAAACAATCAAAAATAACTTTTCTTTCTCTCAATCATCACCCAACATTACAACTCACCCTCGTGATCTGTCTCTCTTTTTGTGTTCAGAAGCCGACAGCAGAGGTTAATTTTATTTTCAATGATATCAAACAAAGAAAACTGAAAAAAAAAACAAGTTGTACACTAGTGGAAGCAGCTGCACTGTGTGTGTGTGTTTCACCATTCAGCAAAGGTCATCCCTGTAATCTCCACCCTGCAAGTTCCAGTACTTTCAGAAAGTTCTACCCCATGATCAGGACCTTTTTGGTGGGCAAAAAGGTCCTCAAAAGGTTCCTAGTTCTGAGGGAAAGTTCCTATGGTGGAAACAGGGCTTATGGTGCCACTACGTCCTTCACAGTCTACTTTTTACTGTTGTCAGTGGATGCAGTGTAATAACAGTTTCCAGTAGATTTTAAGTGCTGTTTGTGTTCATGTAAGTATGTGGATTCAGTATAATAAGGATGTTACCTCATGGATTCACAATGTGGGATACCATGTCATCACTAATTGCTAGTATCCCAACACATCATTATTACAGATATTAGACAACAGTTGAAATCAGAGGCTATTTGTCACATCATGAGAATACTATGAATACGATCAAAGCCAAATCACATTGTATCTAAGTAGAATTATATTGAATATAATGGAATCGTAACATGATTAACTGTATCATATCATAGATCAGACCTGGACATTACACCATGTATATTATATCGTGATGGTTCTGTCCGGCCCGGGAGGTCTCTGACAAACCGCACAATTTTACTTACGAAGATAAAAAAAAAAGCAGTAAAGAAAATAGCTTTTGTTTTGAAATGCTGGTGTATTATTAGTGTGCTTCCTCCTGTCTCACTTGACATTGATGTCAATTGACCTGAGTGATTTTTGAAGTAGCGTCACCTGCTGAGGCGGCACGTCTATAAGTCATGGACTGATAAGTAGTTTTTCGTGGAGGTTGGTTGTAAAGCTGTGGGCTTAGTTTGCAGCAAACGTGTCTGAATTCAAAGAATACAACTAGAACCGTCACTCTGAGACAAAACATGCAGAAAAATACAGAAACGAATCTGGAGATGAGAAGGAGAGGACAGCCGAGGGGCTGCTAGCTAAGATACTGAAGCAGCAAGGACTTTTTACAAAGCTGCATGCAACCAAAGAAGAAAATGTAAGTGTTAATGTTAAGTTAAATTTAAGTGTTAATGTTAAGTTAAATGTTAAATGTAAGTGTTAATGTTAAGTTAAATGTTAAATGTAAGTGTTAATGTTAAGTTAAATGTTAAATGTAAGTGTTAATGTTAAGTTAAATGTTAAATGTAAGTGTTAATGTTAAGTTAAATGTTAGATGTAAGTGTTAATGTTAAGTTAAATGTTAAATGTACGTGTTAATGTTAAGATGAATGTTAAATGTAAGTGTTAATGTTAAGTTAAATGTTAAGTTTAGTTAATGGAAACATTACTACCATAAACAGTCAGTCCTGTATGGTTCAAAGTCTCCTGTTTATAATGACATTTTGTTAATAATATGCTGTTTGGAGTGATTTTCAGTAGAATAAATGCTGTATACAGTATGTATATACAGTATGTTTCCTCTAGTGATAAAATAGAGGTTATGTCTGACAGTATTTGTTTGGCCCCCGACAACAGTCTGGTTTTCTCATGTGGCCCCCCAGGAACAATAATTGCCATATATATATTGAGATGTGTATTGAATCGTGTTGAGCGGGAGTGACGTACACCTTTACTGCCTTATATACAGTGGGATCCACACATTCAGGTAGGCACATCCTGATTGGCTACATGACTACATTTATGCAGAATTCAGTGGGAGAATGCGTGCACGTGATTGGAGGAGAGTATTGTCCATATAGTCCAGTAGAGGGCGGAGCCTGTGAGTTACAACTTCAATGGATGTAAAAGCTGCCAAACTGACCATGTGATGTGCCTTCAAACTACATGAACTGAAGATTTAGTAAAACTGTTCAACAAATCATCGCTATCTTATAATGACATTTCTCACAATGATGGAACGGTTCATATCATACTGTGCAATATTACAGACAAAGCTTTTTAAGGTTAAATACTATAATTCACTGTCTAAGCGGCTGAAGTCCTGAGGCATCCTCACCAAACATTTCTCCTTACTCCAAGTGTGACTCCACAAGCCAGAAGCAAAGGATTCCAATAAGCCAAGATGAAGCTCTCTGAAAATATCAAGATAATGAGGAGTTCAAATGAACACAGTGAAGGAAAAATAGTCGATACAATGAGGATGTGAGGGAATGGGAGAGCCAAAGATACATTAACGCCAAGGTCATTTATTAAGTCCACGGCTCCGACTCTACCGCATTAACATTCAGAGGGAAACTGCAAATCTAATTTTCTGTGCATCTCATTGGTGGCGGAGCAGCCACACTCACTTATCATTCTCTGTTGTATTGTTTTCCTGTTTTCATTCATCAATTTGTCTGATTGCCTTTGTGAGTAAGTTATTTTACTGTGAAGTTCAACAGATAAGAGTTTTCAAAATCCTAAAAAAAATCTGGCGCTGGAATTCATCGACCTCAAATTTGACAATTTTCATGACAAGAATAAATTTTCCTCCTAGAACGCGCACTGAATACAGTTACACAATTCGTTGGCCGAGCATTGGAGCTTTCTCATTGGCCGTTGCCCTTTCAAAATGAAAAGGCGGGAACAGTCCTTTGTTTATGTTTCAAGGGGGCCTGTCAACGGCTCCACTCAGCGGTGACGGAGGGCAACTGGTCGTTCATTACCGACGGAAAACAGGTCCATGCTCGAACATGTATTTGGCTGATTGTTTTCCTCCAGTCTGTGAAATCTTGCAGATGCCATTAGGTGCACTGGGAGGACACAGACATTTCATTTTTTTTTTTTTTTTGTGCACCACATTTAAAAAAAAAAAAAAATTTTTGGTGTAGTGGTTAGCGCTGTCGCCTCACAGTAAGAGGGTCGCAAGTTCGATTCCAGCTTGCGGCTCTTCTGTGTGGAGTTTGCATGTTCTCCCTGTGTAAGCATGGGTCTTCTCCGGGTACTCCGGCTTCCTCCCATGCTGTTTAGGTTAATTGATTACTCTAAATTGCCCGTAGGTGTGGATGTGAGTGTGAATGGTTGTCTGTCTCTATGTGCCCTGCGATGGACTGGCGATCTGTCCAGGGTGAACCCCGCCTTCGCCCTATGCCAGCTGGGATCGGCTCCAGCCTCCCCGCGACCCCCAACGGGATAAGCGGTTGACGATGGATGGATGGACATCCTTAAGATTTTAAAGAATATTAAGAATTTTTTTGACAGTTTATTAGTACAAAGTGGCCACAAGTATGCTGTATCAGTGGGAGCTTATCAATGCTAAAGGCTCCCTTTGTGGCTTTCAACACTCACTGACTGATTCAAACTGCCCTGCCCAGTTTCATTTTTGTAGTACTTGATGTATTTGAATTGATTACTCAGAACCTTCCTCATATCTGTTTTACAGATGTGAAAAAAATATGTTGTATTGCTAAAAAAAAAAAAAGAGACAAGAACAAAATGAAAACTCATTTGTTTTCTCGCGTTGCTTTTATGCAATTTTCTTCTAGAATGACAGGAAAGTATTTGATGTTTGTATTTACAGTTTTTAGATCATAATGCTTGATGCCGGTCTTTTCATCTTCCTCTAGAATCTCTGTCATTTGTTCAGCAGCACTGGCTGAGAGAACAAACCCAGCGCACAGCCACACAAAATACACTGAAAAATAAGGCCAGTTCTATGAATATCAAACACTAAAATCAAAAACTGAAGAAAAATCCCCTGCCTCACAGAAAAAGAGAAGAAAATTTGATCAAATCCCTAAAATCAATAAATAAATAAGGCCTAAAAAAGACCAAACCCAGAAAGGATTCACTGTCTATACCAGTGATTCATCTCTTGTGGTAAGTTAAGAAGACTGCTTTCACATTTGGCTGCTTGACAGATGTCTAAACACATTCTGACAAACGGCAGGTTTCTCTGGGACACATCTTGCAAGCTGTTTGCAACTTTTGGCATGTGTATAATTGCCTGTTGCTGTCAGAGAGCAGTGTGAAAACACCTGGGTCGGGAGAGGGAGCCTCAGTGTATGGATGTATTCACACCTCATGCATACATTTCCATCCCAACTCCACAGGCATCTTCAACCAGCACAGGAAGGGAAATATTTAGGCACAAGTTTTGTGTTGAGTGGCACATTGTCATACATAGTGTACAAACTGACACTGTTTGGAAGGACACATCTCCGCTACCATTAGCCACTCACATCCACATCCGAGTTCCTAAAATGCATAATGCATGTTCAGATTGACTGACACTGGGATGCTGGATTACTTTCAGTCAGCCATTTTGTGATGGCTGGATTTGTGTCAGACAACAGTCTAGGTTACACTGGCTGTCCTAGCCACGAAGGGTGTTTTCACACTTTCAGCCCTCCAAATGAATGCAGGGTCATTAGTCAGCATTTCTGGATAGATATGAACACCAAAATAACTCTGAAACAAACCAAACCTGGTGGCTGGTCTGAGTACGGTTGGATTCAAGTCCTCGCTGTGGTTCACTTAACCTGTACATTGTAAACACAAAGCGCTCCATGTTCGCTTTGCCTTTCATCAGATCGCTTCTGCAATGTGACGCTTGGTAAAATAAGACAGAGCATGGCCACTAGAGGATAAAGAGCAGTTTAGACCGAAGAAGAAACTACTGCACTTCTGGAAGGAAGAACACACCAAACGGTAACTGTCAACATAGAGAAACACTGAGGTTTTCCTCCATTTTTCAGTTCATATGAAAGCGAGGGATTTCATTACTTTTGATGTGGCACTGCAGTTGCACATGGCAGTATATTCATTTTAAACATGACTGCAGTATTGTGTTTATGTAATTCCACAGCTACTTCTACAGTTACTTTAAAACTTTAACTCAGCTTGTATCACCTAGAATTTACCTTATCATAGATTTCATATGTTACCTACTGTGACTCACAGGGACAGGGACAATCCCAGACAATTTGTCTCATTATAACGTTTCCTTAAAAACCAGCTATGGATTTGAATTTATATACAGTATTTACCGATTTAGCACTGATGATGACCTGCGTTTATTAAGCGGTTACTACATATATCTGGCAAGGTTTCATAAAATGAACTTAGCCAAAAAAGATGCAATAATTTATTGATAGCAAATAATCATTCTTCCACCAAGCAGTGTAGTTCTTCAGCTACATTTTGCAGAACATTTGCAAAGCAACACACGCCCAGTGGATAGCATGCTTCAACACTGGAGTGATTGTATAATTGTTGAAGTAGCATTCGGTCATGCTAGCATTCTTCTTTGCTGGTACAGGGGTGTTTGTCTCTGGACAGGTATGTTTTAATCACCCTGTAGCAGGACTCTCTGAGACAGACTCTCTGCTGGGAACAATGACAGTTTTATTCTTAGACTGATCACACACAGTTTTAACATAAATTTAAGAATTCCCGGACGATGCACCTCTGGCAGCCAGTCTCTTCGGTGCACGAGATCCAGCTGTTTCCAATTCACAGTTCAGCAAATAGACTATTTTCCTCCCAGCACGGCCATCTTCTGTTTGTGTCAGTCAGCCATCTGAGGTCCAGCATGCTACTGCATTTAAAGGGAGGGTCTTGGCCTTTCCTGTTTCCAAGTTTGTGTAACAGGGTCATTATGTACCCTATATATATCTTAGTCTTTGGCTTTGAGTATGTTTGAGTGATATAACGTATTATATACACACAAGCACACCGATGCTACAGCGTGAGGACTATGGCAGTGGCATCAACGGCAGCGTGATTTTCCATGACCTTCAGCAGGAATGATGCTGCTCCCAGTGCTGGAAAACAAGCGTACATCATCCTATGAGGTATTTATGACAGCTTCTTTTAATTCAGTTGTAAAAGTGGGATCCATTTGATTGGCATTAAATTGGCAGTAGGTAGCATATTTTGGCATCAGTGGGCAAAAATCCCACAATAACCTTTCCAGTGTTCTCTCCGAACACTGGAATTACAATATGCTGAATATTATTACAATATGCAGATTATTTATAAGATTCAGTTCATTTATGGCCAGTTATTATTTTCCTAAGGATGTTTTGTTTCATCTTTATAACAGAAAATACGTCTGTGAACTTTCACACATGCATAACTTTTTTGTTCTCATTCATGTAGGCCTAAATCTGATTTCAGCATGCTCAAGTTTATTTAGAGCCTTTACTTACCGTTTCAATCTCAAAAGAGATCAATAAAGTATTTCTGATTCTGATGCTAATGTTGCATTACTTTACACAGGCTTCAGGTTTTGCTTGAATTGCTGAATCTGCTGGTGCTCAGATTCAATATGACCATGATCATCTCTGATGTCAGTTTGAATTTAAGCTGCAAAAGTGAAGCATTTAAAAACCTTTTGCTTTTTTTAAACACAGCTTTCTGTTTAAGGAAGACATCCTGTTACAAACCGAGAGGTAGACCCCAACGCAGGACATGAACAAGTGGTTTCTTGGAAAGTAAAGAGTTATGCTGCTGTGGGGAATGGGATGAGGAGTCTGACGGCTGGGACGGGATCTGGGGGCAGCAGGAGAGGGTGGAGAGGCTGACAGGAGTAGAGTACATCCATCCCTTCACCTCCATGGAGAACGTCATGAGGTCAAGGAAAGATGAGAAGAATTCATAACAACTTCAGAAAAGACATCCGCCGAGTTAAGAGAATCCAACTGCACTTAAACTAGGCTCCGTAATTATTGGTGCCCTCAGATGTGGTGGTGTTTACCATGTTCACGAGTAGGGTCCGTATGAACGCCTCTCATGTCGTATTCACAACCTCGTCAGTTGAAAGTTTCTGAAAGTTACAAGTTCACGACTGGTGACGTGTTTGTCGACAATGTGCGAAATGGTGGAGCCCATGGAAGTTCATTAATCAGTACCTAATAAGTTAATATTGTACAGTATATTATAGTTTTAGTCATATTGTATTTATTGGTAATTTTATAATGTTTGAGGAAAATGTTGATATTCTCAACGACTTCATCAATTATGTCTTTACATCTCCTTCATGATGTTACCCACTTGCTAGTTTGCTAAACTGTTTGTAGACGGATAGTAATGTTAATATTGCTGTTGCTTTGCAGCGTTGTTCTTCACGACCACTTGAACGCGACGCATGTCGTACATCCTACGTCGTGAACACAAGTTCAGGAGTCCCATTTGAATGCGCCACTAGAAGCGGCAACGGTAGGTGTTCCGAAAATGGACTAGAAAAGGTGCCGCTTCCCTCCCCTGTGTTGTTAAATATATCTTTCAGTGGTCAGCTGCTTCACCCGTAGTGTGTGAAAGAGAGATACTGCTCCTGGCTCCTACTGGTCCTTCTGCTGCTGGAACACTTTAGATCAATATAATATAAAGGATTAGCTGACCAAAAAAATATCACTTCATTACCAAGGTTGGAAATTAAATAAAAAAGGAATAACCTATAGGATACCACAAAGTTTATATGAAAGATATTGAGTTAATTTTTGAGTTATGGTGAAGGAGCCATTAAATTTATTTTTCTTCTCACTCCTTTTTAGACGTAATATATATTTCTGTTTATTATTTCTTTGCTCTGTTTACTGTTTTGTTATTGTTTTTTTTACATATGAACATTACATGAATCCCAGGTAGTATATGACTGTATGAAGATATTATGCAATATAAGCATATCGCTTGTTTTCATGAAAGGCAGAATGATGCGTCACTTTAAAAGTTGCAGCCACAAGGAATCGTGGAACGGCATTATCTTCTTTCCTTTGCTAAAGGATGCTCCACTGTGTCCTGTGCTAAAGGAGATAAGAAAGGAAGCACCGAAGCGCCTTTCCTCAGCATTTAGAGAATTCAAACAGCTCTTATCATGGCTGCTACTGCGGTACTTCTGGGTTATTTCATTCCACTGGGAACCTGTAAGTGACTGATCTCAAATGTAGCCTACAACTGTTGTCACAGGACTGTTCTGGAATGACATTTGCAGACTACATAATGAAGAACCAACTGCTTTATGACAACATTAATACATAGGGATGTCATGACATTGTTAAACTATGGAGTCTTGATTTGTAAAGATCAACAGATCATTGGTTTTATGATAAGACAACTGTCTAGAAAAATACATTATAACAGTCTACACTGTAAAAAGTTTCATCTTTTCATCTGCGTGACCCACCTCACCACATAATCATTACTAAAAACATAAATCCTTGTGTCGTGCATTACAAGAATGCTGTAATCTATAAAAAATACAGTTTTGCTGTCAATTACTGTCATGCTTGTTTCTCTCCTCTCTTTTCCCCCCTCTCTCCTCTGATCACTGTTTGTCACCCATGGGTGTCACCAAGGGCAGAGGTCAAGCTATGTGCAGAGCCGAGAGATGGAACTTGACAGTCCACTAGTTTGTTGCTCTCGCTGCCAATATTGGCTGCTCTGATTCTACAATGCTGAGCTGAAAAAATGTGCATGTAGGCTGAAATTTAACCATGCAGTAATTTAGAGGATAACTTTGGTCATTTTCAACCTATTTTGTGTCTGTAACTAATTGGGACAACACTGAAACTGGTCCAATACTGAGGGAGAACGCTGCAGCTAACAGCTGTTAAACCAGCTGTAATGTAATCATTTGAGGCAACCAATCATTTCATGTCCTTTAAAAGTTCTGGTTTTTACCACTAACAGACTCAGATTGTTATTATAAGTGTCTGACGACTTTATGGAAAGGACCCTATAGAGAAATGAAATGTTCTTCTTACCTTTCACATCCTGTTTGTCATGGGATAATGCTACGGGACACCAGTGCTGTCAGAGTTTGTAGTGTTGGAATACAGAAAGCATAGCTTAATGTTATCTAAAAGATTTTCAGTGTCATATCTGAATATTTAGCTGATTTCGACAATGTGGACGTGACGCAACATTGCTGAGCGAGGCTTTGCCGAGCAAGACAGACAATAACAAACAGATCAGTCAGGTTGCCTCAAATGATTACATTATATTACATTAAGCCCTGATACACTTTCACTGTTTATTTGCATTAATCACTTTATTAATTAATATAAAACACCAAAAATCTGATCCTATTGGGGTTGGCAGCTTGCTGTTGTTGCTCAAATATTTTGTATTAATTATACAGAAATGTGGATAATACGTAATGGGATATGTGATTCATAGACAATTATGCATGACAATGACAGTTGTCTGTCTCTATGTGTCAGCCTGTGATAGTTTTGGTGACCTGTCCTGTCAGTAAGGATTGGCTCCAGCCCCCCAGGAAGCCTGAATAAGATGAGCGTTTACAGATGATGGATGGATGGAACACAATTTATGTCCCTCTTTGACCCTGTGAGCTATTCCAACAGGAGTGATCTTAGATCGATTTCCAAATCACATACCAGAGGATGGAGGAGGGACAAAATAGAGAAATGAGAAACACCCTTTGATTAGACAATGCACACTATCTGTGTCAATCAACCAGAACAAGAGAGTCCAGGAACCGATAAACCCGCCTGGCGTCGAATTACTGCGAGTGTGAGTTTTGTGCAGTCTATGCAGAAGAAGAGGTCCGACAGGGCCGCTTCAGCGAGTCCTTGCCCCATGCACCTGATAAAGTGGGTGTGGGAGTCCCTCCCCGCCATATACGAACACCTCTTAAAATCTCCCATGTCCAGAAAAACTTTCAATGAAGTAAATGTTAGTTAGCTAGCTAGCTTGATTTTGGTAAAGAGCTTCCTTCCCAGCGGTGAGCTGAATAAGCAAGCAGAAGCTGTACAATCTGTGGTTGGATTAATACTAAGCAGGCTCAGTGATGTAGCCCTGAGGGGCCCAATCACAGCCTGCCATAGACAAATACAGTCTTGGTTTGTTGGAAAGGGCTATTGCTTTATTCAGTAGATACTGCTGGAGACAGCAATAAGGCATTAGTACATATTTGAATTTGAAATTAAGTAAAACTGGCATTGCGCTCATGAGCCTCACCCCTCTCTCTCTCCATACACCCCCATGGACTCTCTAGTAGTGATGGGAATTCCGGCTCTTTTCAGAGAGCCGGCTCTTTCGGCTCCCAAACGGCTCTTCAGGTTATTTTGTTGCTTTAATTAATTTATTATCAACAACAATATAAAATTATGCTCAAAATGAATTACTAATGTAATTGTTATGTTAGCTGCATTGTCGGTAACGCATTGTTGGGGGCGGCAGTAGCTCAGTCTGTAGGGAGCTGGCTTGGGAACCGGAGGGTCACCGGTTCAAGTCCCGATGGACCAAGAACTGAGTGTGAACTGGTAGCTGGAGAGGTGCCAGTTTACCTCTTGGGCACTGTCGAGGTGCCCCTGAGCAAGGCACCAAACCCCCAACTGCTCGGGGCGCTTGTCAGGAGCAGCCCCCTCACTCTGACATCTCTCCATTGATGCATGTGCATGTGTGTGTTTCGGGTCTGCACGTACTATGTATAAGTTAACAAACAGAGTGTAAAAGTTGAATTTCCCCTCGCGGGACTAATAAAGGTTGATCTTCTTCTAACGCAGCATCCCACTCTTTGGCCACTTTGAGCAGCTCTTCTGCTCAGTTCTCAGAAGTGTGTCTGTCGCTGAACTCAAAACCATCCAGAAGACAGAACACCATTTTGTAATTTTCAATAAAGTGACATGTAACTGACAAGAAGGATGCTGCTGTGGATTTTTTAACCCTCTCTTGCAGTGGATGCACGTTCTCTGTCATATAGGCTTGGGATGATTTTTTTTTCTCTGCTTGCAGTGGACATAGGATTCAGTGCATGAATAAACCTCCTGAATCCTTTATCATCCACAACTGAAAATGGATGGAAATCAAGTGCAATCATTTTTGCCAGTTCTTCATCAACTGAGTTATGTCTTGCTGGGGTCACAGACTTCTGCACAAACTGTCTCATAGAGCTTTAGTTTTAAACATATTGTATGACTCTCACAGAATTACATTTAAAAATATGTGGTGTTCATGGCTCTCAGCCAAAAAGGTTCCCGACCCCTCTCCTATCCTATGACTTTTTTTTGACATTAGAACTTTTTTTTTTGACGTATTGTGATACACTTTGATACTTTTGTCAACATACTATACTATGCCACAATATGCTTGCTGTTCAAGTGGTTAAGTCGTGAAGAACGACGCTGCTAAGTAACGGCAATATTAATGCTATTGTCTGAGTTTAGAATCCACAGAGGCTGACAATTGAGCAAGTGTTACCGGCACCAGACCTAGGGGATGTCTGGACCGGCAGAAAGGGCTACACAGTAGTGATGGGAATTCCGGCTGTTTTCAGAGAACCGGCTCTTTCGGCTTGGTTAGGTGGTTGTGGTGGTGTACAGCATGATGCTGTAGATACTGCAGCAGCAGCAGCAACAGCAGCAACAGTTGCAGTAGACACACTGGCACCTTCATTAATATCACACTCAACTGACTGTTTTATCTTCCCATTGCTCTGATTGGTGGACAGTTCTCAGGTTGTTTGCCTGTGCAGGTTGTTTGTGGCTCTATATGATATTCCTGCAGACTCTACACTCTGCCTTTGTATTGTCAATAAAATTGAAATGGTCCTGGAGTCACTAATTTTCTTTACTATACCTTCCTAATGTGTTCATGTTGTTTCCCCCCGGCTCTCTCTCTCTCTCTCTCTCTCTCTCTCTGCTGCGAGTGTAACTCCCGCCCCTCCCCTCTCTGCTCAGCGCAAACACAAGGCTCAAACACATACTGACCAATCACGTGCGGCGTGAAGAGAAAAAAAAAGTGAGAGAGAGAGAAAAAAACACGGCTCCCAATGAGGAGCCGGCTGCCGTCGTTCACTTCAAAGAGCCGGCTCTAAGAGCCGTTTAGTTCCTGACCGACCCATCACTACTCTCTAGTAGCCTTTACCTAACATGAGGAGAAATAAATGATGTTATCATGTTGCAGTTACATAATGACCATAAACTGTACGTACAGTACGTGTCCACCATCTACAGCTATCATTCTCACTTTCCCCCAACTGTTACTTGCCAGCAATGTCACTTTTGTCAGTTGATCCCTGTTACTTCCTGAATATTCAAGCTACACTGTGACAGAAATTATATCGCCAGCATATGACAACATAATAAGAGGTCAATCATAATCAAGGAACAGAACTATCTGTTTTATAAATGCACTTTTACGACTTTCTGGTACTTCACATTTCAATGAATAACACATTTTTCTGTTTGCCATTAATCATTTATGGTTGGGGCCTTATGCTGGCATGTAGTGACATATGTGGATGATTCCCCATTATTCCACAAAAGTGAACCAATTATCATTAGCTAATCATTACTTCCATAGTCTAATGAACAACCTGATGAAACTGTTGCCATATTGAATTCACCAACCTCTTGATCTGACTCAGTTGAATGCTCCTGAGACAGTTGTATCCTTTATTTGTATCTGACGTCATTTCATTGCAGCTCTGTGGGCAGTAAAAGAGGCAAAGCCATGCTGTTCAGACAAGATACTGTGGCGATGGATTCTCCAATACTGAACCTGCCCAGATTACTACACAGAGAATATTGAGCCAGTAATCAGCTGAATGAAGCTGAAATTGTGAAGTTCATAGCCCCATCATTCTCAGCTGACCCCTGGCTTACCTCCAGCACACACAAGCATGCACGCACACACACACACACACACACACACACACACCATCTTAAATAGAAACACACACACACCCTGGCACAGAAGAACTGCTGCATAAAGTACACAGTCAAACACATGGACAGTTACACAAAGGCAATATTCAGCAGCACCAATGGAGAGGGAATAAAAGGGAGGGAAAGCAATTTCAGGACAAACTGTCTGTTAGAATAGAGCAGTGTGCATCCTGCAGACAGATCAGCAAACCCTCTGCAAGCTTGCACACATATAACCAGAGGATCAGGTTTGGCTACCTGAATCGCTGTAAACCACTTTGAGTCAGCTGGTGATAGACCATGTGTCCCCACAGGGGTGTGTGTCTTCCTGCTGCTACTGATGATAAGAGAGGCCGACCTGTAGACTGCTGTCACACACAAACAGGAGGCAGAGTTTGTGTCTCTGGTAGGATACTGAGGATACTGTGGGATGTTAAAACCAGAGAAGATGCATGCATAGAGAAAAAGCAGTCTCTGACGTGCTGATATTGATATATATATATATATATATATATATATATATATATATATATATATATATATATATATATATATATATATATATATATATATATAAATATATATATATATATATATATTGGAGAAGGACTCCCACCCCATGAGAGACACCATCAGAGCTCTGGAGAGCTCCTTCAGTGACAGGCTGCTACACCCTAAGTGTACGAAGGAGCGTTACAGAAGGTCCTTCCTGCCTGCAGCTGTTAGACTCCACAACCAGCACTGCTCCCAGTAAACCACATACACATTCACATTCACAACAAACTCACCGGACATACGTGCAATAAGGACTTTATGTACAATTATATCATTGATATGATGGACACATTTTTTCTGTCTTTACTTTTTTCTATTTTCTATTATGTATATACTAATTTATTTTTATTTGTATTGCTGCTGTAACGTGTAAATTTCCCCACTGTGGGACTAATAAAGGAATATCTTATCTTATCTTATCTTATCTTATATATATATAATAAGCCCTCAAGTGTTCTTTCTGTGGACAGAATTTCTTCATTTGTTAACACAAGGCTTTTATTCTGAAATATTTGCAGGACAGTGTTATAGAACATGCAGTAACTTGCACAGCTCCATGAATGTATATTGTACTGGTTTTTAATTGTGCATTATTACTATTATTTACGAATTACCACACGTTTACGTTGTCTAAAATAAATATAAATGGCATTTTTAATAAAGTGAAATGGCCAGTATGATAGGAAAACTATATGTAGGAAGAAAGGGCTGACAGCAGCAGCAGCAGCTGAAACACAGCTGATGATGTGAACAGCGGACCTGTGAATCATGCAGCTCGTCGGGTGGTCGTGTCCAAGCCGTAACAGGTCCAACAAACACAAGAGTAGTTATATAAGGGTATGTTTGTGCATGCAAATGAAATGCTTGTGTATGAGCGTGCACACGCCCCTCCCCCTCGTGGGTGCATGACATGGTACGTCACTTACTTCACCTTGTAGGCGTGTTTAGCTAGTCATGCAAATGTATATAATCAGTGTTTCTCACCTGAATTTTGTCCACCCCCAGTGCCATACCTGATGATGGAACAGCAGTGGATAGTGCTCCTTGCAAGAAGGGACGTCATGAGGTGTAGCGCTTAGGCCCCCCTGATGTAAACTCTGATGTAATCTTCCTCGGGGAGTCCACACATATCACCATCATTTAACTTGTCCATCAAGTCGCCCATTGAAAGGCCAATGGGGGAACCCAATCACCAGCCCACGACGTAAAACCACACTGTGTCGCAATACAACATATTCCTGCAGTTTGTCCAGGAGGTCATACAGCATAAGACATTGACATCTTTTATTCTGGATCCCCTACTGTCTGCATGACGCCACTGTGCCATCACATCATTCGATATGAAACAGAATTGCCTCACATCATAATGATCTGTGAACATCAGTTGTGTAAACCTGGATGTTTCAGTGATCAACTCTCATGACGGTTAAATCGGCCCCACAAAGAGTTCAGGAGTAGCTTGTTTCAGATCCTGATGGCTTCTGTTGACGTAGTGTTTGTTTGCATCCAGTTTAAAGTCCTCTTTTTCAAAATAGTCATACTGTAAAAGGTTAAAGGTAAGTAAAATCTGTTGCTGTAGAAATGCTAAATTATATGAACTAAATTCATTCAACAATAATGAGCTTCTGTTGAAGCCACATTCATCTTAGTATTCCTGAATATTGCTCCTGTTAAAGACATGCAGCACGTAATCCGTCATTCAGTGTGTGCAGTACTGACACTGGTGATGGACAGCATGCTTTCAGCTGAATCCAAGCATCTAAAGAGAGACTGTGTACATCGATGCAGGTTTCTCCTTTCAGATAAACAAATGCAGTGTTAAGCTGCTCAGATGGAGCTGTGGCTGTCAGGTCCTTATCAGTAGAGCAGCGAAGCTCTCATTGTCCCCCACATCACATCAGCTATCGACAGCTTCACTGCAGAGGTACCATGAAGAATATATGACACCATGTGTTTATAGACCACATGTCTGGGAGCAGCTTGCTCTGAGAAAGATGACGGAATTACAGTAATCAATAAAATTGTAAGACTATGCTTATTTCCTCAGTTCGCAATTGTGGGTTCATTTTTTGACAGCTCAATAAAAATGTCTTATTTTCCAGATTTTTTCAGCCTTCCTTTGCAAAGTTGTTGGTAGTTAGTTTCACAGTGTCTCATTCATTGTTTCATTCATGTCTTCACTACATTATGGCTACATACAAGAGTTGGGTGCAGTATAAGTCAGCATGTAAGGTGATTAGTACTATTCTCTCTGCCTTATAACTCATTTCGTTGTTTGCTAAGGGTATGGATGACCATGTTGGTTGGTCCATCTACCACTTTAGTCCAGGCTGAAATATCTCACCAACTATTGAATGAGTTGTCATGATATTTTGTACATACACTCATGGTCCCCCTGAGGATGAAGCCTGTTGCCTCTTTTGATGAGTGAGTTGACATTTTTTTGACTCCTGGCCTTTTTATCAGCTTGGGAGAGAAAGAACAATTGGACCCATTGCTGGTGTGGCGAGTACAGTCCAGTACGAAACAGACATCGTAGCTTCAGAGAGAGAGACGTCACTATGCAACTTTTGGGAGTTTAATCTTTCTAAATAGGTATTTATAGTCTCATATTTTAATAGCTTCACAGCAAATTGCATCTTCTTGACTTTCGAAATTATCTTTTAAATTGACAAACATCATACATGTGATTCATGGCACAATTCAACCGGCATCAAAAAAATATCTCACTCTGTTGAATACAGTACATTTTTTTTTCTGAAATAAGGTCCCATGAAGGGGTGGATGGGACCAAGCCTCTCTATGGTCTCACCGGGTCTCACACACACCTGAGACACATCCGTAGTTGCAGAAATTTCTGATGAGATGTTTTATGGTCACTGGCTCGCCGGCCACAAACGCATTACTTGGAAGTCTGACAATATGAATTTTTTAGGTAACATTTGAGCCGGCGATTCTCATGAAATCTCATGACATTGTGAAATCCACCTAATAACTAATCACAATATTAGCAGGAGCTCCAGTTTCTGGAGAGAAACGTAGTTTTGTCAGAGCTAAAGAGTGAGCTGCACAGAGACGGTAGGAGTGAAACAGTAAGTGTTTGCCAGTGAGTTAGATGGAGGACAAGACATGAATAAAACATCTCCTGCAGACTGACGGTCTGAGGATTCATACACGCCTCTCATAGCCATCTATCAGAGCTCACAACACATCCATTTACTCCCATGTTAGCGCTGGCAGCCTCATGCAGTCAGACAGGTGCATTTGTATACATCAATAATTACTAAGCCTACATACTGTACCCAAACTGCTAACTTCCTCTGTCAATCAGGAGTGATGTTGTTACAGCACAACAAGGTGTTTGAATGGACTGCGCTACACGAAAAAGAGACAAAGCACTGAGCAGTTTTCACATTCTTTGGCCCCTCAAAAAAAAAAAAAAAAAAAAAAGATCTTCAATGATTTGTAAGCCGTACTGCTCCAAGCTGAGGGAGACGAATGGCGACTGATGCCATGCGAGTCAAGATCTATCACAGGATGGAAAACCGCTAGGCTCAAATAGAAAAAGACACTTTGTAAATTTTCACAGCTACATCTGGTTGGTCAGCCTTTACGGCTGAGACTGATTACTAATAATCAGAAAAACAACCTCTCTGACATGTTCAGTGTATAATGATGATACTAAAGCAATATGATTTTCAGTTAATCTTCACACCTGGAAAATACATAGTGCTAGCGGATACATTGTCGAGGGCACCAGCACCTCGGTGGTCAAAGGAAGCTGCTGTTCTATTCTGTCCGAACCGATCTGAGTATGGCTGATGTGCTGAGACAAAACAGAACTGTCATCCCGCCTGTGCCAGGACATGCTTCACTGTATCCATGAGGGACATCTTGGCATGGAAAAAATGGAAAAAGAGAGCCAGAGAAACACTTAATTGGCCAAGCATTAACATGTATTGAGAATCTGGAAATGTGACACGACTCAGACACTATTATAATCAAGCAAAATGCTGATTGCATACATACCAATTCAACCATGGCAAAAGGTGGTTATAGATCTATAAAGAGAGGACTATCATTTGGTAATAGATAATTAAACTACCCTGATGTGCATGTACATCGGCACATGCTGTCATCACATATCTGTTAGGGTCTTTTTTGCCACACATGGAATCCCACAATGTGTGGTCGGTGATAATGGTCCCCGATACAGCTTGAAACTGAATGTAATATTATGAAATTGCTCCGAAACTGTATTTCAGAGCTGGATTTCAACACTCTAGTCATCCACATTCAGTTCTCACTTTTCAGATTCAGTTCTTGTTGTTCAGGTTCAGTGTACCGTGACACATAGAGGAAGAGCGAGTGCAGATTCACAGAACTTTGGTCTGTGTAGCCTATGTTTTGATAAAATCCTGAATCCTAAGTGGCAGAAAGGAAGGTCCATCTCCATAAAATATAACAGCTACGGTAGATTAACTGTCTACCTCACTCCCCACCACTGGAAACTGGGAGGAGAGCGGACCACAACTTTAGAGATGGACCTTCAGTAGGCAGCTGTAGCAACTCTAATTCAGCCAGTTCAATCCCAGATGCCGGAGATCACAGCAGACTGGTGGCCAGCGACAGCGCTGGGTCCATCCTCTGGCAGCAACATAGTTTGCTGATTTGACGGGGGTCAGGGCAGTCCAGGATCAGCGCCAGCTATGGGTTTTGTGCTGACTGACAACCACTAATGTTAACTGAAGGTCCGTCTCAGAGCTGCAGCTCTCTCACCTCCCAGTCTCACAGAGGGACCGCAGGGTCCTGAAGCGTGTTTACTCTTTTCTCATTTGTGGTCTGAAAAAAAAAAGGTAAATTCATCAGATTCAGAGCTTCATATTGCTGTTTTCCAAGCTACCATAGCTGTCGTATTTCATGGAGACAGACCTTCCTTTCTGTCATTATCAAAACGTATTCTACACAGACCAAAGTTCTGTGAATCAGCACTCGATTGCTCTTCTTCAATAACCAGATGTATGTCAACAAGAGCTGAATTTGAATTGTGAGAATGAATGTGGAAGTACAGAGAGATGAATTTATAGTGAAGCTCAAATAAAGTTTGAGAGCAACTGAATTCAATTTCATAATATTGCAATCAGTTTCAAGTTTATTAGAATTCAGTCCCAAACTAATACTAATTAATTCAATTTCAAATTAGGCTATTCAGATTCACTTTTTCATATATAATATATATATATATATACAGTATTCAAATTCATTTCTATAGACACATTTTTCGGCCCATAGTGGAGCATCCCAGCTGAGCTCCTCATGCTGCGTACCACACTACCACACATTTCAAAGGAAGACAAGAACAAAGAACTGATTTAACAGAGAAAAAGAAAGTGAACTAAAAGCAGATATCATTATACGTATAATGATGCCTCTCTTATATAATTTCTACTCTGGCTTCAATTCACCACCTCTCCAGTTTCCTCTGTTTCCATAATGTATGTATGCATGGGGTCAGAGTTTCTGTACAGGTGCCCACACTGTCCAGTTCAGTTTGATTTTACATAACACAACTTTTGTGTGGGAAGTGGTATATGCACAGTTCAGACCCTATTTTGTGCATACGCAACGGATATAAATGAGACCCCTGGTCACTGTTAAGACTGTAAAGACTGAGAACAGGCACGTGCTTGGAGAAACAGAACCTGCTGAAGATTCAGGAAGACTTTGAGGAACAAGGTCAAGAAACTCTGACAGAAAGGGGATTCAGTGTGACACCAGACTTGTGCTATGCTGAGTCTCCTAAAAAAAACCTAGACACCAGCTTTGAGAGGGTCCACCAGACCTGGGAAACCACATGATGGGCTCATAGTACAGGGTTGAACTGCTGAACTCAGGTTAGAAGTGAAAAAAAAAATATTTCAAAAGAAATGTTCAACATAATATTATGTTATGTATGTTATGTAGTGATATTTTCATTTTGATTTTACATTTGGTAGATGTGTTCAGAATTGGATATCTGAGACTTTAATGGTTAAAGTTAAGGCAGGTCATGCACTGTATTCTAGAAACCTTATATGTTATATTTGCTGAAATCATCTTTAAATCCGGGCTGTGGTTAGCGCTGTCGCCTCACAGCAAGAGGGTCGCAGGTTCGAATCCGGGCTTGGGACTCTTCTGTGTGGAGTTTGCATGTTCTCCCCGTGTAAGCGTGGGTTTTCTCCGGGTACTCCGGCTTCCTCCCACCGTCCAAAGACATGCTGTTTAGGTTAATTGATTACTCTAAATTGCCCGTAGGTGTGGATGTGAGCGTGAATGGTTGTCTGTCTATATGTTGTCCCCGCCTTCGCCCAATGCCAGCTGGGATCGGCTTTGGAGTCATTTTCTACAGCAGCCTCTCCTTCAAACACCACGTCAACCACATCACCAGGACTGCCTTTTTCCACCTCAAAAACATTGCTCATATCCGTCCATCACGCTCCTTCTCTGCTGTTCCCGAAACTCCATGCTTTCATATGTTTCATACATATATTTCATATCAGCCTTGTATCACGCTTGCAGAAACAAACAATGCCACATAGCATTGTAACAAAATGGTTGTTTAGATTTAGGCAAAACAATTACTCAGTTAAAGTTAGAAAAAAGATCATGCTTTATGTTAAAATAACATCACGTCACTCACATCACAATGTGCAACGTCACGGCAACAGATTATCAGCCTGGCCTGGTTACCCTCAGCATTCAGGCCTTCCCATTCCATTTCTGCTATTGATTACCACCAACAGTTCAAATGAAATCTTGATAACAAAGATGTAGCGGTCTTTGAAGCCCAGCAATCTAACACTTGTTTCATGTCACAACTCCCCACAGCTGACGTCAAAACAAATTTCCAGTGATTAGATTGACCATAAAAATGGAGGGGTATTGTGGCATTCCAGTTGAATTGTTTGCTCTGTCTCCTCAGGGAACAGTGGGCTACCGTAGACTAGATAAAGATGGATGACATGACAGCCCCTCAAAAGTGAAGCCAAAACTTCTCGATCAGCCCCTGGTGGCTGGCTGCAGTATAGGTCGTAGATCCTGCCCTCTTATTGTTAGTGGATGGGACATGAACCAAACGGATGCATCAAATACATTTTCCTACAGCTGTTTTTTTTTTTTTTTTTTGTCATTTTAGGTCAGGTCTTCTGCTGATGACTTATTGCTGCTCTGAATAAAGTGGCCGTGGAGTCAGAGACGAGAGGAGATGTAACTTTGTTTTTCCATACGTCAGCAGTCTGTTGCTATAGGTAGTTGTTGTGTCTTTTTTGCCAAACAGCTACCGTGGTGCTAACATAGCAGCTAGGTAGCTCTCACTAGTAAGCTGCAGCTGTGCTCAACTTGTGATTGGCTCGGGCAGGACCTCGATAGCGTACCTTTAGCCGCCCAATCACTACTGTCCAGTCTTTGGCTGCAAATGACATCAAAACCTTACAATGGTAGCTGTATGCTCTGTCTCTAGGTAGATATGTTTAGAAAGTAGAGTGGCGTGGTCCATCTATACAGTCTTTTTCCCCCTGTCTTGGCTGTACTGGCCAACCTGGCTGATGAGGGAGGTCGTCAGCTTGATTGAGCTCACCTGAAAAGAAAAGAAAAGCTGCTCCATGTGCTCATTGCTCTGTCCCTCCTACAGCTACATCCACCTGACATCACCTTTGTTTTGGTTCTGCACCTTCAACACCTCCACAGCACATACACCACACAGCCATGCACTACATTCATTTGATGACACGGCTGATCCACACACTCCATTGTTCATTCTATGTTAATTTTAGTTGAATAAATTGCTTGGTTTTATGTATGGCATTGCGTGGACTCCTTTTGTCGCATTCCTTGAGCTAGTTTGTGACGCTTCCTCCCTGTGTGTTTAATTGCAGCTGGCGTACAATGCAGTGACAGGTCAGGATTTGTAGAAGATAGCCACGGTAGCGAGAGAGGTGGTGGAAAAGGTGAAGGGATGCAATAATAAAACTCTCTGCTGTCCCCCAGCAGTTAAACCTCATGTTTCCTGTCCTTTTTCACTGTCTTTCAGTATCTCTCGCCCCCGCATGTACTCCCATTTGCTGTCCAGCTATCTCTAACTTGATCTCTGGGGTTCAGCTCTACTTGTCTTTCTCACTCTGTTGATATTTTTTCACTGAAGTCATTTCTCTGCACTCGTTCACCAAGTCCCCACTCTCTATCGCTCCATCTTACACACACTTGTCTTGTTTTTTCTCTGATTCTACGACAGACTGCCTGCTACATCTACACTATCTCTATATGCGTAATAATGAATGTGTGCGTGCATGTCTTCATGGTTACGCATTGCCGGTCTGCCTGATTGTTTCCTCCCACTACATTGGTATTTATTTCATGCATTTAATTGCATCTAATGAATTAATTCCCTTTAATGATACACATTTTACATGCTCCACTCCACCTCGTGAAGTGTGCCGGTGTGAAAAAAAATGAGGTACAATATGTAAAACTGAAGCTGCAGTCAGTTGTTCAGAGTGTGTTTAAATTTATCGCACTGCCTGCTGCTACTGAGCTGAAGTTTGATGGCTAGCTGATTTTTAGCAAACTACAACACAGATGTGTCTGCTAATGTGCATCTGAGAGCCACCTCCATCCACCCAACAGCAGCTCTGTGAGGCTGTATGCTGTTACGTCCACCTGATCCTAGGTCATGTTTATGTCTTTTCATTTTTCATTATTGTCACTTCCTGCTTTATTTTTAAATCACTAACCTTCCCTCTCGTTTCAGATTCTCACTTCCTGCCCTTGCGTGGCGACGCCCCCTGACCTACTTTCCATCTACTCACCTGTGTCTGATTGTCGGCCCCGCCCCTGACTGTGTCCACCTGTGTCTCGTTATTCACTCCCTCACCAGTATATAATGTGTCCTCCTTCCTCATGTTGCCATTTTGTTGTCGATCCTTTCCGGTGACCCTCATTCTAGCATTTTTCCTAGTTCCTGTTTTTTGACCCTGCCTTTGTCTATTATTGTAATGTGGGTTTGGTTGCCTGTCTGATTGGTCATCTGTGTA
The DNA here is from genome assembly GCA_947000775.1 of Pterois miles. Classification (NCBI taxonomy): domain Eukaryota; kingdom Metazoa; phylum Chordata; class Actinopteri; order Perciformes; family Scorpaenidae; genus Pterois; species Pterois miles. The sequence goes on from CAMQGK010000308.1 coordinate 17,356,194, forward strand.
CCAACCTTTGCCTTAGTAAAGACAAAATCCTTTTAAAATTGCCCAAGTGTTCGAGTCATGCGTATGAGTCCAGTTCACTTCTGATCCCTGGTGTTACATATGCACAGTGGTGCTTTCAGCTAAAATGCCCACAATGAAAATGTTAATATGCTGATGTTTGGCAAGTACTTTTAATATATTCACCGTTAGCTTGGCATGCTGACATGCAAACATTTGCTCAGGCAGCCGAGGCTGAAGGGGATGTCATAGATTTTGTGGGTATTACATTTTTAGTGGGTATTATATTTTTATCAGGAACATGAATGTTTCTATCAAAGCTCATGGCAGTCCATCCAGCATTGTTGAGACATTTCACACAAGCAAAAATCTCAACCTCATGGTGCCAGATGATAAGATGACAACAAAGCTGTAGCTGTTGAAGTATGTCAGTTGATGTCAGTTTGGGTGAAATCAGTGGAACAACCAACACTGCCATCCCTGTTCTCTCAGGCCAGATGAACCCAGTACTGGGTCCAAATGTGACATAAAAAAGCTGCACAGGAAGATGATCTATTTATAGAAGATATGGAAGTCATACCATTTGAAAACATGTATTCAGCTTTCAGAATCCGTAAATCAACTGTATGTTGACCAAACTATGTCTCAATATGTTAATCTTATTTTTAACAGAGTTATATGGAAATAAAGTTCTAAAGTAAAACTCACAGTAAATAGTCAACACGTTAACAGTAAACATGGCCACCTGAGTAAATCTTCACCGGCTGTATCATAAATGTTGTATTTTCATCAAATTTACGGTAGATAGAATAGTAGAATACGTTCAGTTGCATCATCATCCATGAGCTCTGTGATATAAGGGTGATATTGTCTTTGAAATTAAGATTTTATGCTCAACAAGGATGAAAAAAAACATTTTTTTTTTCTCTATGGTAATATTGTTTACTTTGCAATGGATCCATATTGTTTAGCTCCTTGCCTTTCAAAAGAGACATACAGTATAAGGAATATGCATATCAGCCTTATGGTTTAGAGGCTATTTCTTATTAATTTAAGATAAGATAAGATATTCCTTTATTATTTTTAGGAATTACTGTAAGCATTTTCTTTTTTTAAATGGCTCGGGCTATTGTGGCTACAATAGCTAGCTACCAAACAAGAGCACAAGGTGGTTTCAAATCTTTAGCATTCTCTATCATATTACATATTATGGTTAAATGAACAACCTCCCGCTTTCTCTCTCTCTCTCTCTCTCGCTGACTCTCTCTCTGTCTCTCTCTCTCTCTTTTTCTGTCTCTGTCTTTCTCTCTCTTTATCTCTGTCTCTCTCTGTCTCTCTCTCTCTCTCTCTCTCGTGTCCGATGTCAAACTAAAAGTCAGCATTCACTTATTTTAATCAGTTTTCTTTACAAACCTAACCAAGTAGTTTGGTTATGTTTTTGTTGTGTTTTGTTTCAGTTTAATCTTTTGTCATTTCTGATTCTCAATTCTCTTCTGAGTGAGAGAGACAGACAGGAGGGCAGGCGAGAGAGGGGCTGACCGGGCGGTGAGGATTCAGCCTTAATGGTAGGCGCTCTACACAGTGAGCTACCAGGACGCTCCAGTCTCAAAGTTATTTTAAGCCAATTCATGACATTTTCATGCTAAATCTATCCCAGTAGTTTCATTGTGTTGTTTTGGTTTTGTTTCAGTTTACAATGTTGACCACCAGTTTAAAACTGTTTATCAGTGTGACCATAATCTGGGAGGAAATACGTTTCCCTTGAAACGTAATAGAGGATGCAGTTTAGTTGTATGGGAACAGAATTGTGTCGGAGACAGATCAGATTTGACAGACAGTGCTGGTAAAAAAAAAAAAAAAAAAAAAAAAACTGTCATGGCATCGCCCTTTACCAGTTGAACCCCACCTACTTCAAACTACTGATAAAAGCAAAGATAACAGAAATACAGTAATCTCGTGTGAAATCAGAACTGCTCTCACTTCACTATTGATTTCCTGTAATCGCTCTTTGTGACTGACTTGTGAAAACATAGCTCCATGGTTAGGAATAATTCAAGAGCTAGATGAAACCATTTCTGGACTCACATATGCAGCCTGAGCTGGCTATCTCCCCACGCACTCTAACAGGAAAGAAAATATATAGATGCACTCTTTGGTGATATTTTCCTTTTTATTGGTCCTGTTGGACCTCGAGGATTTTGCACACAGAAAATGTTTTGATTGTAATGATGGGTACATGACTCATCTAAGTGGACCCATAGGACGTTGTGTCACTTTGTGTCCCTCTATCCAACATTAGCCCAGATGCCACACGAGTTTTTTCCACATCCATTAAGCTTTCACTGTTGAATCACATGGACAACAGCTGCTATATGTACAGTGTCTGCAATCTCAGTCACCCCCGAACCCTGTAGCTCCCTTTGATTGAAACTCAATGGATGGTCTGCTTCAGGCTGTAAATCTTACAGCGACCATATTATTTACATATTTTAGTGATGTGGAAAATTTCTTGTATCCTTCCCTTGACTGGTTCTTGCCCTTTTTGTTTGAAATGTTCTTTTGCTTCCCTGATGTAGTTTTCAGCTGAAGGACCTCCCAGATACAGCTGTATTGAACCAATAAAACAAGAAAAAGTTCAAAGGAGGGTTAATGTTTTTTTTTTTTTGTTGTTGTTGCTCTTTACATTTTACATAATCCTAAACATTAAAGGAGAACTTCTAGCTCTGTAATAAGACCAACTCTACAAGAACATGAACCAGGAATGTGTGTGGTTTTCTTTTTATACATTTTGCATCGTTGGAGGGAGCCTGGGAACACAACGATCCATCGACTGCTTCGCTGTAGATGCTGTGAACATGACAAATACAGACTTTGAACTTGTAATGTTTGACGCATTCCATCAGTTATTGTGGAGATGAAATGTTGTGATTGTCTTTGTTGGTGTGTCCACTTATCCTCCAGCTTGCTTGTCTTCTTCAGCAGCAAGTACACAGTGATTGCTTCTATTCTCTGGGAGCCTTTTTGACAACCCTCGCAGGGCAGTTTATTGCTTTCAATCAAACAGGCTTGTACAGCATGGGTTTATTACAGCTAGCAAGACAACACTGGGTGTGTCTATGATCACAGAGAAGTCTTCACTCTTTGTTTCTTGAGAGATTTACACCGAAACGCATGTTTATCATACTTTTTACATAACTGAACACTTAAATATATGAATTATAGGATCAAAACTTAACTTATTCAGTCCAAGGAATCCACTTTGTTGACTGGTACAAACTAGAGCTGTGTAGACTGTTCAAACAGGACCTACACACATGCACATACAACAGGACCTACACACATGCACATACAACAGGACCTACACACATGCATTAATAGCGAGATGTCAGAGCAAGGGGGCTGCCAATGAAAGACACCCTGAGCAGGTTTGGTGCCTTGCTGAATGGCAAGTGTCCAGCTACTAGTCCACACTCAGTTCTTGGTTCATGCAGGGACTTGAACCAGCAACGCTCCCTAAGACAAGTCCCTATATATACAATTTTTTGGTCATACACAGACTGAGGCATTACTTTGGCCCACTTTTCTCAAAAAGTCGTCCAAGTCTAGTCTGTCTGATGAATATTTCCCCAGAGAAAGTTCAAAGCAAGTCTGTACCACAGCTCTGCAGTGACATTGTGAAAATGTTAATTTAATGTTAGTTAAATTTCTGTTAAAAACAAAGCAGGATTTTGTCAAGTGAAGGTGAATTACTTTTCAAAAGAAGCACCATCGGCCTATGGGACTAACTAGCTTACTGCTACTTCCGCTACATCAGCGGAAGTTACTAAAATTATAATTTCCACAGTAAACGGTGCGTGAGCTGCTGCAACCTGTTAACATGGATGACGAAATAAAAAACAGCAGGTTCCGCAGCCACTGTCTGCGGAACCTGCTGACATCCGCACTGGACATCCGCACCGGATGTTAAGTTTTATATTTTACCTAACGGAGAGACAGAATGTGATAGAACAGCTGCAGGCCACCCGGCAACACCTACAAGGCGCGGTGCTTCCTGTCTGGGTGCTGGCCCTCACTTATAGGTTTTAAAAATTGAGGATTAAACACACCTGGACTACACACCCTCACTGTTTCCTACTAAACTAAAAAGGCTGGACCGTTTGTGGAAACGTGAGCATCTGCGGTTAGAATCCCAGCGTAAAACTCTCAGCAGAAAACCCAGATTCCTGCAGACAGAGGCTTCACTTTGAAGGATGACTTTGGTGGTGCAGCACTCATAACTCCATCTTTTACTGGGGGCAAAAACAACTGTCAGCAGAGGATGTGGCAAAATTCTCATGTGACTTTAAACATCAATTCACATTGATGAGTATTTTTGGTTCAGCAGTCAGCGCTCTATTACATTACATATGTAAGTTGTAATCAATTTATTGTATCCAATATATCCTCAGCTAAAAACAACTTTTCCACTAACACACATTGGACTGTGCCAATTTCATAGAAGTAAGTCATTCAGCATAGAAAAGGATAAAAACAGCTAATTTAGGAAATGATAGTTGACAGTGAAAAGGGGGAGTGGTCTGAGCCCTAAAGAACCGGTACCACATTCTGGATGGCCCACTTCCTCTGCGCCTGGTGAAGAGCCTGAGTGAAGCCATAACTGACCACAGTTTACATGGCGTCCATTAATAAACATGTCTGGCATTACCTTGTACAACAGTGATTAACACAACAACAAAAAACTCATTCTTGCATTCTGATAGTACCATCTGTTGACTGTCTGCGGCTCTCTGGCTTACTTCAGTGCTGGTCTGCTGCTGCACACCCTGTCATCTGGCCTCCACCTCTGCTGCCTGCTGTCCCTCCACCTGGCCTGTATTCTGACTCCTTAGTAGAAACATGTACATCAGCCCTAAATTAATAAATTATATATGCATTGTTTTGTTTAACTGACAGGCCATATGTTGTCTTATGGAGACAGTTGTGTTGGTAATAACTCCCTTGCTTTACATACAAACACAATTACTTATTTTTTTTACCATGTTTACATACTGATATGAAATACAATCACCTACCTGTACATCTTTCAGCTCCTGAAGTTTTGGAAGAATGTGTTGCGACCAAAATCGTTGCATTACACTGACAGCAGAACTGATGAACTCCTCACCCCTTGTGACTCTGAATGTCAGCGTAGCCTGAGGAGTCCATGTGATGAAATCAGCATATCCCCGTTGGGTGACCTCTGCATTTGTGTAAATCCCTGCGTGATATATCAAAACACAGGCTAATGGCATTAACATTACTGCCGCCCCCAAACATGCAAACTCCACACAGAAGAGCCGCAAGCTGGAATCGAACCTGCGAACCTCTTGCTGTGAGGCGACAGCGCTAACCACTACACCACCGTGCAGCCCATCTAACCTAGTCTAATCTAGTCTAGTCTAATCTATGGATTAGATAATCTAGTCTAGTCTAATCTATGGATCTAATCCATATACTCATTCATACACCCATGGCTCAGCCTTTGTGAGCAATTTGGGGTTCAATATCTTGCTCAAGGACACTTCGAAATGTGACTGGATTTGAACCGCCGAACTTCAGTTTGGTTGACGATCTTCTCTACCTCTGAGCCACAACTACCAGTAAATGTAAGTGTCACTTACCAGGTGATTCAACCAGATAGCAGAAAATATCTGGGAATGACACATTTGTCCAGGCTTTTATAGATATAAACTATAATTTACTCTGAATTGGTCTAATTTTTGTGTGTAACGTTATTTGTTGAGTGAGGACAAGGACTCTATATAAGACATGGCACTTTTGTATGTAAATTTATGATATTAAAAGCCATGCTTTCCTAGAATATACTGGCAACTAAACCATGCCCTCAACTTTGACACAACACCAACTGTACGTATACCACGTATACCAATCCTGTGTCCTTCATAGATGGTATCAGAGTAAACAGAAAAGTTGAAAGTTTAATTTCTCAAAACATCTCCTTCATACAAATCTGTAACAATAATAACACCATGCTGAAGAGTTGCTGTGTAGTTGGTTGCACCAACAATAAATCCAAAAATGCTGACCACCTGTATGCAGATGACAGAATCCTCTTCCCATCTAACCCAGAGAGAAATCAATTCAAGAACTAATATGGAACATAATTTGGAATCATCTCAGCTATAGGAGCAACAATAGATGAAGATGAAGAATTAATTGTAAATAGAAATTTCACTGTGGAATGTGGAAAAAAATCTACATCTGCATCCCCTCCATTACTTTTAAGCAATGGGACTGTTTCATAGCAAAATTGTCATGGAAGGGTAGGAAACAGAATAAAAATGAAATGTTTGAAGTTACCAAAAGAAATATGTGGTCTAGACCTACCAAATTTGCAAGTATACTGTCAGACAGGACAAGTAAGAGTGGTGAGAGTATGGATGTATGAGGGAATGGAAACTACTGTAGGTTGAGAGACATGGAAGTAGATAGTGGAGATATTCCTCTTGATGTCCTATCCTACTATAAAAATATATAAAAAATCTGCTATTAAGAGACTAAAAAACAGGTGGGTGATTAACACATTAAGAGTATGGAAGAGGGTTGTCACAAACAAAAATTAACTGAGGATTTAATAGTATTAAAAGAAATTGCAACTGAATGACTTTATACAAAATACAACTGATCAAACCTTCAGCATATAGGCATCTAAAGGTTAATGTATATGCGGACAAATGTTTGGAGAGAGAAAAATTCAGTCACTTCACTTGAACACCACACACATTGCGTACACAACTTCCCATCCCATAAACACACTAACCACAACCCCATTTAAAGGCACCATTCAATACAAAAAGACGGCAGGGTGAGTATACATCGATGGGACAAATTAGGGCAGGGCAGACAATCACAAAAAAAAAAAATGTGGGAAACAACCAAAAGATATAAAACTAGACATGACACAAGAGGTGAGTGACTTTCAAAATAAAACACTAGAATGGATGAATATAACCAAAAAGCCAAATCCAAGAAACCAAAATCACAATACAAAACTTATAAAACACTAAAAGATTAAACAAACTATAACAAAAACTCTGGACCATGATAGCGCTAACCTTAAAAATATATGGGAAAATGAAGTTGGCTTTGTCCAAAATCACATACTTTGCACTACATACTCAATATGTGCACCGTGGTTCAACATATGTTCATGTGAATAAACAGCAGTACGCACTGAGCAGCACTTTACGTCATCACTTCCCTGAGAGCTTCCTTGCAGGTTGGAAATGTGTAACTATAGTAACCCGTGACAACTGCATGTAACCAAAACAACTGATTGTGAGAATCAAAGTCTGGATTTAAAAACTATATTAGGCCAAGTTAACTGAAATCTCACTTAAACTGAAGTGTCATTGGTGTTACAAAGCTGTCTGTCAATGTCTGTTATGAACGTTGTCATCCCTACTGCATTGCATTGTGTAATATTTATTCCTTCATAGTATCCCACTTTGCATACTGTAATATTTCACAAGAAATATTATGCAATCCGCGGACTATTGGTTTCATACTAAGGCTTCAGACATACTAAAATGTCTCACATACTGTACTGTTTCAGAGTCCTAAATAGCATATTAGTGTGGTTTGTTTTGCACAGCTATTGTATATTTGGCTACTGTGGATCTTAAAGACTGTTCTTGTAGAATTTCCTTGCATTTCTATTCTTGTGAGGACATTTGCTTCTCATGTGAATGGAATACAAGAAAACACACATGTGCGCCTCACCCCAGGTCCCTGTGGAGACTGTGTCACACTGGTAGCATCTCCAATAATCCATCTCTGACGCTCAGGATAACTGTTGACAGGTGGGGAGCTGGTTTGAGCTGCCCACATAAAATATATATGTGTGTGTGTGTGTGTGTGTTTATATGAGTGCAGTAAATGCAGTGTGTGGATTTAGCTCATCACAGTGAGAGGGTATTGATTTTAGTGTAGGTGCTGGCTGGTTAAAAGTGCTGCTCTTTACTCTACATCTCAATCCTCAGTGCGTACCACTAGCTGACAGCAGCTTTTTATTTGTTTATGCCAAAAGCATCACAGCTCTTATCCCTCAGCAGCCTTTTCCACACAAATCAATGAGAGCACGTCAACTTGGATTTTAGTTTGATCTGACAAACACACACACACACACACACACACACACACACACACACACACACTTTTCAATGTAAACACAAATGTGCAGATGAAGCAGTTCTTGATCTGAAAGTGTATTGAGGCTGTTTGGTGTCCTGCAGGGTGACATGTTTACCATCTGAGCACAGAAAATACCCTCTAGATACACCTGCTTTAGTTTACTGCACCATTAAACACTATCCAGCATCACCATGGAGTACAGACACAGAGGCGCATGCACACACATAAACTAACATTTCTATTACCCGTACATGGTCTGCGTTGATTGCCTGACAGTTGCTACACGTGTTGCCATATATTTGAAGGTTCATAATCATGCATCATGACTGATGGATCCTCTCTGGACGATGTTTTCAAAGCTTTTTGTTTCCAGGAGTGAAAATGTCAACTTGGTGTGGTTGATAAAAGAAAAAAAAATGCCATTTCAAATATCCATTCTTTGTGTGGATATGGCATGGATGTACTGTATTATGCTGGGATGTGACTAAATGATATTTTGTCTATCGAGACAACAGATTCTCACTCCCAGTTCGTCACATACCAACGGTGGTCAGTGCTCCGCGGCATCGGACACCGACCAAGGTACCCCTCTTGCATTACCTTTGGATGGATCAGGGATGGTTTGTCACTATACGCTTGTTACATGAATAGTGTCCTTTCAAAGTAAACTTTTCACAGGAAGTTAGGTTTAGAAAACAGCCATGATTGACATTAACATCACTGCCTAGCGACTCATGTGACTCACAAGGCTGACGATACAGAGGAGTCACACGACTAACGACTGAAAATGAAATAAATCAACATTACTTTTAGTTTCATCCACCACACGTCCTGCCCTTAGCAGACTCTCATGCTATCAATACTGCATCACTTGCTCTGACCGCCACATTACGCCGTGGGTGGGTGTTAGTTAGTGGTTGAATTAGTTGAAAACCAGGTTCACCACATACTTTTGCTAAAGGGTGTCTGATGCCGAGGGGCGCTGACCAAACAGCAATATTTGACAAGTTGGAAGTGAGAACAAGTTGTTTGAGACAACCCTGTCTCCTACAAAATTACCTTAACATACAACAAAACTGCATTCTCAATTACATTTTGATGGAAACTTGGATAACTAGTACAGTTTTTAATATGTTGTTAATGTTGTAAATTGAAACAAAACAATACAAATATGCAGCAACATTTTTGGTTATGTTTAGGCAACAAACCTACTTGATTAAGTTTAGTAAACCATCATGGTTTAGCTTAAAACAAGTTACGGATGCACAATAACATTGACTAATGTGTAAAACAGGACACAAACAGCTCCTGGCTAAAACTCCTGTTTGTCTGACCCATCCATCCACTTTGACCTTCACCCTACGCTGACTTCTGCAGACTTTATTTTATGATACGTCAATAAATGTAATCAAGGACTACAATCATTTTTAAGATAAGATAAGATAAGATATTCCTTTATTGGTCCCACAGTGGGGAAATTCACAAGAGACTAGGCTGTTGAAAATATTCAGTATGTCAGTTAAGAGGATCCGTGTCATTAATTCTTTTGGGATATGGCCGATACGATAAGGCAGACTACACATTTGACCAATCATAGCTAACCATCATTCACGACTTGTGAATGTACAGAGGTGATCTCCAAGGTGTCAGATTTTACTGTCACACCTGGCAGACCCAACAACAAATGTTTATGTATGCAATCAGCAGCTGGAAGCATTCGTGGTCACTGGTTTATTAAACCTGTTTTTTTATGACATTGAATGTAACGTGTGTAACACACCAAAAAGGGAAAAAAAAGGCATACACATCTATTGGCAATGGGAAAGGAGTCTATTGATTATTGTTAGCAGTTTTTCCTGCGTTTGCCTGGTCAAACTCAGCAAAAGAAGCACCCAACACTCCTTTTTGTTCCCAGACCAGACAACAGAAATGGTTCTTCAGTCGTCCTTGGGTATAAGTGATTTTTGAACCCATAGAGCATGCACATTACTCCCAACTCGTCAAATACAGCCATTTGGTAAGTGCCCTTTGGCATCGAAAGCCAACGCACGGAGGCACCATTTGGCAACGGTATGTGATGGACCAGGTTTTCAACTAACTCTGATGTAAACCCACCCACAAGTGACGTAGTATTAATGACGTGAGTCTATTAAGGGTGGGTCAAACAAATACAAGATGTTCAACAGGGAGACTGGTTTCCATGTCCCATGTGAAAATAAAATGAACGTCTTATTTTGGCACTTCAGTCGTTAATCACAGGACTCGTCGGTATCATCAGGCCCATGGATCATGTGAGTCGCTGGTCGGTGAAGTTAACGTCAACCACAACCATTTCCTAAACCTACCTAAGTGATTGTGTTGCTTCTTTGCGGCATCGTTCAGGTGAGTGAACCCAAAAATAGGCTTACTGGTCGATGGGGGGGAATTTTGTGGATGCCATGAGCCCATTCTAGCCAGACATCTTACCCTTCATCTGTAAGGCAGAATGAGTTTACTGCCCTCAGTATGCAACAGGGAAAAACACGGACAAAACAACGATGCAGCCTGTTTCCTGCTGTATATTGAGAGCAGCTTGACAGCTGACAGACGTGAATTCTCCCAGAGAGGCAGTCAGCAGGATGTACTGTGTGTGTGTGTGTTTATATGTGTTTCTGTGTGTGTGCAGGATTCCTATCAAAGTACAAATTTACTCTCTCCATCACACCTCCGGAAACCTGATTTCTTTCACTCGAGGATGTTAATCTTTTTTCATTTATGTCATTCAGCTGCATTTACTTTGTTCCTGGCTGCTTTACTGGACATTAACACTGCTGCTCTCTCTCTCTCTCTCTCTCTCTCTCCACACACACACACACACACACACACACACACACACACACACACACACAATGAAAAAAATCTGTCCTTCCCAGTGTCTCGGTGTGTGTGTGCATACATACAAGTGTGACTATGTGGACTGCTTCTCTATATGGTAGTTGCTGGATGCTGTGTGTCAGCTTGGCTTCTTGTTCCTGGTATTCAAGTGCCCCCAAGTGGCCAAAATATGAATTGTCTGTGAAGCAGATTGGCATGATACAGTCCAAGCGACACCAGGACCTTTATAAAACACACACACACACACACACACACATATATTGCTGCAGAGGCACATAAAGCATCTAGTCATGAACACCAGCACTGGCACACTTACAAGCATGGACACACACACACCTGCCACCCCACCGTAAGCTGAATGTCAGCATCTTTTAGCAGGAGGCTAATAAATATCCCCAGCCCTCAGAGCTGTTTAAATTACCAGCATCTCACACTGCTGTACTCCCTGCCTCCCAGTGTGTGTGTGTGTGTGTGTGTGTGTGTGTGTGTGTGTGTGTGTGCGTGCAAGAGCTTTTGTTTCAATTCAGTTATTTCCATTGTGCCAGAAAGGCAAGATCAATCTCTCATAGAGAGTGAAGGCATTTCACCAGATCAATCATTCAGGGAATCCAATAGTATTTCAAGCTCATCTATTTACAAATCAAACTAATAGTCATCTACTGTAAAGCAGCTGCAGCAAACAAGACACCACACAGGATGAGACCATTGCTCCACAGAGACAAAGCCATTGATATTTTTCAGGTGACACCCATTTATTTTTGACATTTCACAGCATGCGGTGCTTTGGCTCAGAGCTGGTAATCAAAAGACAGAAGTGTTAGTTTTCTCGGCATTTGCTTTCCTTATGGGAATTTACTTCTTGTGGAGAAACCGGCTCACATGCAAATGTCAAATGTGACCGCCACAGTGGAAGTGTTGTGTTGTTGCTGTGCTATCTGGAAGGTGAATGTTACGTTCAACAGTCTGTTGTCTTGAGGCACCTTGAATTTTTTGTTACATATATGTAGGGCTGTGTATTGGTTAGAATCTATTGCTTCTGATTCAATTTATTGATTGGTTCTTATCAAATCCATTTTTTTTTTCAGAAAACACTCATTTGAATCAGTTTTGTAACAGGAAGAACCCTTTACATTTTGAATACTACTCCTCACTGTCTATGTTCAGTAAAGGGCTTATTTTTGGCACTGAGAGGCTCAGATTCTTATTATAAATGTCATATAGTCCACAAGCAGATGGAGAAAGGTCTACATTCATCAGTATGCTGTTTATTCAGGCCCAGATTTTGGGTATGTGTTATGTAATAACCTTTACAGCCCGTAGGAATTATTAACAATGCATTTGCAACATAAGATTTGAGTTCCTGTTGTTCCCAAACTGCGTTTTACTATGTTCTTGTATTCCTCTTGATGGTTCAGAGGGTACATTTATTGTTAATGTTATCCCCTGAATATCAGGGAATCCAGTCAGAGCACAGTGGAGGACACAGCAACATAATATTAAACATTTGGAGAGCAGAAACAAAATTAATTTGACTTTTAAGTTGTTGCTGAAACTGTTTATTGGCTGTGTGTGTTTTTACATTACAACTGCAACCTTTCAGTCTTCTTTTGCGTCCACCTAATTTAAAAATCTTATCAGCACACTTATGGTCATTCACGTCTAATGTAATATCTATGTAGTATTGTAGATTTCATTATATCCAATGGGACATGCAAGAGACTATACCTTTTCACCTTAATCCATGTACTAATGATGATAAATATTTATATTTTCCAGAGGAGAAAGTTTCCTTCTCATAGTCCAAATTTTATGCATTGACTATTAAAAACCTATCCATGTCATACACCACATAGTATGGATGGGTTTTTGATAGTCAGTGCAGTCTTATGAATCAAACTGATGTGTTACTGATCTGTGATCTGTTGCAGGCTGCTTCATCATTCCTGCCCCAGCAGACTTTAAGACATAATGAAGATGCAGAAGAAGTTAGCCAAGACACAATTAAAGCAGCAAATACCTTTATACTGTATGAAATGTCCCTGAAGGCTAATTTCACTACTGTGCCTGAGGCTTAAACCCAAGCACAATATAAAACACATATATGATACACATACATGTGTAATGTTTTAAAGCGACATACAGTTCTTTGGCTACTGGAAGGCAGTGGGATGAACCACAAACACCAAACATTATTACCAGAGCTGTGGACTCACACATGGTCACGTGGCTTGAATTAGGTAAGACTTGAGTCCCTTAGTTCATGACATTAGACTCAACTTGTAAAAAACAAAAAAGACTTGCAACTAGATGTCGATTTTAAAACCACTCCTGACTTCACTCAGATAGTAACCTTTTAACCCCCTGAGACCAGCGGGATCGCGGGCGATCCAAGCCAACTTTACTGTTTTCCAGAGCGCAGCAGGTCTAAAACTATAGCAGGTTCAATTTTCGAGCTAGAGTGAAGTTACGTAGTTACACTGAAAATAGTTTGTATGGGTACCAATGAGTCTCCCCTTTACAGATATGCCCCCTTTATGATAATCACATGCTGTATTGGGTGAAAAAAAAAAAAAAAAATTTGCATGGAGTTTAAATGTGTCATTTTGGCTTATTTTAAAATGTTGTATTTGAATATTTCTGCATACTGGGGTCCCTAAACAGTCTTGGATCACATAAATTGCACATCATTGTAAAGCTGAGACTCTTGTGGATCCAGTGAGCCCAATAGACCCATTTGACCTCAAGGATATTCACAGCTCATGAAACTTTACAGCCACAATTAGAAACCTAGAGTATTCACAGGGTGGATGGCTTTCCTAAGTATATTTAGTATATCCTTGGTATTTCAGAACAGAAACTTACCATCCAGTTGCTGGAAAATGCAAGTCTTTCAGAAATCTCCAAATGTCTCCAAAGTTTCAGATATCAAGTCACAGCACTGTCTTGGTGACTTAATGTGGTATTTTGGAAGATTACATTATCATTTTTATCGATTCTCATGTGGCAAAAAAAAAGGTTACAATTTGCCTCAACTCTGTAAATACAAATTCCTTCGACAACTTCATGTTTATTTCTGATTTATGACTAGAACAACTTGACACACAGTCATGTAACCCTCAACCTTCGTAGGAACAATGGAGGGGTTTGGTCTGAGAGTAGCCCTGCTGCGATAATAACTAAGCATCAAACATTTGGGATGCACTGACAGGGCAGTCAGTTCACAAACTCTCTTAGCTGAGGTCAATGCAAGCCGCAAAGCAAAGCCTTGAATGATGCCTTTAAAGAGGATCGCGCCAGAGGCTCAAAGGGGCCCTTTACCATAGCAGAAAGCAGCTTTCTTTGCCATGGCACATGTGCAAACATGTCCACCCCCAGGTGTGGGTCATCGTACCATTACAGGAAGAACCAGCTGAGGCAATGAGTGTTGCGTCAGCTGGCACACATATACGCTTCAGCTCTCCTGAACACAAGACCAAATCTGTTTTGCCATATCTGGGTGAAGTCTCTGTTTCAAGTGTTGATTGTGCTTCTTGGCACCCAAGACAGATGGCAAATCACCTCTGTAGGTGTCGCATGTGCATTAGCCCCTGTGGCACCCACAGCTAGGCAGCTGCCATCAACACCAGCCTGCGTGATGGTCAACGGCGTCACTGTCGCCCCCCGTCACAGTTTGCCAACTGTCTGCAGCATGGCTGTCCATCTGTGTTTCAACAGTGTAGCCTGCAGTCTGCATGTATCAAGCACAAATCCCCGATTCTCCACCTGCTAATGTTGTAGGGTGCAGGTCTTTGTCCATTTGATCACAAACCCCAATCTAGTGAGGTGTAAGATTAATTGGGCTGTGTTAAAGGTCTTCAGACCCTATCCTTGCTGTGCTGACAGCCTACAGCAGGATGGGACTGTCAGTACCGCCAAGATAGAGGTGATCTGCCAGTGGAGAACCAGTGTCTCATCCACTTTACCTGTCTCCACTGCTGGTGATAAACAGCTGCCTGTAGTGCCATATTTCAAATATATAGGTAGCATTCTCTGAGGTTAACTGCACTGACTACCAACCACATCCTGAGCCTTCATCCTTCCACAAAGGTTGCTGTATACTAAGCACACTGTATCACCACCCTCCTTTATAGGTATGAAGTTTGGGAAACCTACAGCTGTCATATCAAGTCCATTTTCACACAAGCTGCCAAGATGCAAGATCAGACCTGAAGACCTGGAGAATATTGCTGCTGACTGAATCACTTGGTGACAGCTCTGTAGGGATTGGGTTCATACACTGGAGATGGACAGTACAACCAAAAGACAGCAGAAGAGAGCCAGGAGAAATGCAGCCACGATTGCCACCACGACCACCACCACCACACACGCCCCACCTGCAGCCGAACTTGTGGTTCCACAGTAGGGCTGTTCAGCCATCAAGTAACTCACTGGTGAAGGAGTCGATGTCATCATTGATTTTGATGGACAACCGAAGAGACGAGGACCACCTTTTGCCATGATGACACACACAGACTCACAAGGTGAAAACAATATCACTGTCGCTGTCACAGGTGGTAAATATTGATTATCACAACTTTAAAAGCAATATAAAAGATAGGGAGATATCAAGTAAGCTGTAAGTATGTAGCACGACTAGTACAACTTACCACAAATCGACAAGTATTATGAACTTGCAACTTGTAACTGACACCAATATTCAAGTCACATTTTGTGCAGAATCTATCTGATTAAAGTAATTAAATGTCGAGTGAGGGACTGATGTACTGAAAGAGGCAACACTGACCGGCCTGTCTGAAGAAAGGGCAGAATAACGACTGGCTGGTGTCATTTTCTTCCCAGGTCCTCTGGCTCTGGTGTGGACAACCACAACCTGCTTGGTGTTCTAAGTGAAAAGCTGCAGTGTGCCTCACTGGACTTCATTTACATAAACGGTCTCAATAAATTAGGTATGAAAGAGGATTAAGCTGCACCTGCTCTGTTTTTGCTCACACTAGCAATTACCATGCTAAGGTTCACAAGTAGTCTTTTCCCTTTTCTAATAATAACACTCCCAGCTGTTCTAAATAAGATGTTTTAATGCAAAAAAACATCTCTCTAATCAGTCTTAATCACTAAGCTGGGCCGTAGCAGAGAAGGTCATAACTTCCCAATAAATAAAAGATTTTTCTTTTCCTGGTGGAAGAATGATCACTGGTAGGAAAGAGTCTTTATACAGGTGTTTGCTGAACATCAGTGTACAAAAACTTAAAAATCAAGAAGTCAGGCAGGGCATCTCATGGATTCTTTTTACAACATATAATATACTGCATAGTATACAGTTAAATACTAAGACAAAGCTAAAAACACTTTTTCCAATCCTGAACACCCATGTGGAAAAACTTCCAAGTGTCCAAGTATTGTCCATGTGGTGTCCATGTAGTGTCCATGGCTGCAGCTCATGTTGATGGTCATCTTAAACATTCCTGAACATCATGAAGTCAGTTTCCAGATGGACTACACATTCCTGAACATCTTAAAATCCAGTATACAATGAGTTGTGATCAGAGTCACAAAAATCAAGAGTGATAAACTAGCATGTCATGCACAATTACTTTTACAAATCACTGACCATTTGTGAAGTTTAATGACATCACATTATAGGATTTATATGAATAGAGGCGTAGAAGATTTCAAGGGCATTGTAGTGCAATGGTATGAAACTTTATTGAATTGTGACGACGAGTGTGGACATGAACAATGAGCACCAAAAAGTATTTTTCCTTCTCAGATTGCCTTCTCAGAATCCAGTTGCCTTCGATTCAATTGTTGCCAGAATGAATATGACCTGGATGAATGAGAACATTCACAGTCCTTCTCAGATTGTTTCATTGAAAGGATTTTAGAGGTCCCAAAGATAGATAGATGGATAGATAGATAGATAGATAGATAGATAGATAGATACTTTATTGATTCCAAGTTGGGAAATTGTGATGATGTAATAGCATTATGCATTTCCAGCCATAACTCCTTTTTAAGAACTGTAACAGATACAGTCCCCTCCAAGACAATTAGAACAACAAGGCCAATGCCTTTATTTTTGCTGTACACTGAAAAAAAATGGATTTGGCATCAAAAGATGAGACAATCTGAGACCAGAGATCAGTATTTCAGCTTCTGTTTCCAGGTATTTACATCTAGATCTGTTACACAACTTGGAAGATAGTACCATTTGTAACAGAACACTATTATTATTTTAGGAACACATAGACATAAAATAGATTAAAGTGAATAATACTTAATATTTAGCTGTACATCCTTTGCTTGCAATAACTGCACCAAGCCTGTAGCGATTAGCAATAGCATGTATCAGGCTATCTCTAACCACTACAAAATGTTCATACTTGTTTAGGTCAGAGAAAATTATAGTTTTGTTAAATATTTAAAAAGTCAATTCTGACCACAAGAACAACCATTATTTAAAAGGGTATCATTTCAGTGCAAACCCATGTCATTTTAATAGAATCTGAACAGACTGTGTTGTCCTGATTGAGCTATCTTGCTTGTCAACAGGCGATTAGCCCAATTTGGAAAGTTATTGAAGCTGACTGGCACTCGCACATTCCCAGCTACAGTAGCTAACTTCTTACCAGTTGGGATTCCAGCTGTTCATCAACTAGGTCTTTAAGTACCCACTTTCTGGTGGGTTGTGTCAGATGATAACCCACAAATTGCAAAAATTTGCAAGAAATCTCACAAGACTTGCTGCCCTACAACCTATCCTTAACTTAACCATTCAATGCCTAACCTCAATCATCTGAGGTTACCTAACCATAACTATCGGAGGTCAATGGCTAACCTTAACTGTCTTGTTAGAGTTTCACAAATTGTGGGGAACCATCTTATGTCAACCCCTTATCCGGGGTCGGGTTGCAGGGGCAACAGCTCCAGCCATCACCTTAACATGGTGGAGAGGTTTGTGTGTCCCTATGACCCTGAATCCTGTGTTGTCTGAAGCCTGGTGCTCCTGGTAGGGTCTCCCATGGCAAATTGGTCTCGGGTGAGGGGCCAGACTACGAATGGTTCACAAGATCCTATGAGTGAACGAGGCAGAGGGAGAGAGACCCGGCTTTGAGGAACGCACAAATCACACCTCCCAACACCTCTAAGGCTCACTAATTAACATGTTGTATCATGGCTATTTAACCTGTACACAAACACAGTTATATAAACAACAATTTGTCGTTTCATGAGGAGAAGTTGGGAGCATTGGAAATTTTCTTGGCAAACTACAGACAGGTGTGCAGTTTCCTCAAGTCTTGAGGTTGCCACGTTTGATACCATTGTGTCTTTAGAGAGACCAAAACCTGTGTTCACTGATTATCTATGATTATGTTTACTCTGAGTGTAGATAGTCACCATATACTGCATAATGTCCCTATATCTCTAATCCAATGCATGACACAAGTTTATACAGTTTTTAACTTTCACAATCAGACTCCATGTGGAAATTAACCTTTGCAGCAATGCTGACATTACTTGTTGAACCCTGCCGTGTATTAGGAGTCAATAGTTGTACTGAGTCAAATGAAGAGTGCAACTCTGCGGGTTCAATCGATGGAGGGATGCATGCTTTTGGACCGAGGGATGGAAGGCCGATTGATCGTGAGCAATTTCATCATCTAGATTTCCGCTGTGTCTCCTTCCCTCCCCCTGCATGTCTGATTCTCTCACTCTCTGACACACCAGCCATCCCTGTTTTCACTGAAGTCAATAAAAACATATCTTCAGTATCCAGCGCACCAGGTACAGCACATATTGCGCACCCAGTTCTGCAGCTGCACAGTAAAATAAAATGCTTTATTTATGGCTCCATTATTTCCTGACAAATTTCTTATAATTTCTTGAAGGTCCCCTTGAAATAACTATTGGTACTTTCGGCACTAATCACAGGGAAAAGAGAGCCAGAGTCACAGCACTTTTATTCCATCTGGTTCAAAAACAGCTGTTAAATTCCAGAGAAATCTCCTTTAAAGAGCGTCTCCATTTTCACACAGAGTGAAAAGTTGTCTTTCATTTTGAGGGGAGAGTTGTGATACATGCTGGAATAAAAATGAAATAAAAATGTTCTTTCTTGTGGAATGCTTTCATGGTGTTGCACTTGGCTGATTACATGAAAAGTGATGAAAATAGTTACGTAGATTGAAGAATAAGAAAAAGAAAGGTAAGAGAGTTGTGTACTTTCTGACCTCCACCTCTCTTTGTCAGATGTAGGTCCCCCCTCCAACATCAATGTCAGAAAGGTCTGTGGGGAGGGGCTTCGAAAGCTGGTCGACCACACGACAAGCACATCTAATGGAGCCTGCTGGCCCCTCGAGTCTACACCTGCAGTATGTAGACCCCTGTGAAACTAAACGGTGCTTTGAGATCAATGGTAACATTAGCATGCCAACATGGTCACACTGGCAATGCTGATGTTTAAAGGTAAAAGTAAGGTTAAAATAAAGTATGCTACCATGCTCATCATCTTAGTTTAGTGTGTTACCATGTAGAATATGCTGGAAACTAATCTTTTCCTACAGATGTCCACCAACATGAGTAATCAGTGGGCCAGTAATTTAATGGAATTCAAGCTTTGCTAAATGTGCTACTGAGCAACTTTCATAGGAATGAATGAGGCCCCACCCTCCATGCTGTATCCATTATACCTGACATGTCCTTTTGGATCTCCTTCCTACAAGGACTTTGTCGCTCTTTATACTAGTCCTGGTTTACAATTTCGTGGATTATACAAATTGATTACATGGTTCTATACAAATTATGGTGCATTAAGTGCCATATGTATAGCAACAAACTGCGCTAAACTAAGCTAGCTAATGAAATGTCATTAGTTAGGCAGCTATTTGACCATAAACTAAAGCATAGGACAAATAAAAGTTTGGAGTAATTAGAAATCAAGACATTTAACTAAAAGTCAAAAATGTCTACAGTACCTCATGGTATTGATATCGTCAAATTACATCTGCTGTTGCTGTTAATAATACTGTAATTGTACATTGCGGAACACCAGGAACATCAGGAAGGTGTGGTGGCTGTGTTACCTGTTGTTGTTTTTTACTGGCTGTGTCTCTTTTAGAGATTTGAGGTCTCGCCTACTTTTAACACATTTGGTTCACAGCAGCAACAGACAGTGAAAGTGATCGTTGGACTTCATACTGACATCATATCAGCAACATTACTACAGTTTCTATATCTAGATATCTGTAGAATGTGTCACAGACTGTGAAGGTGATCTATTTATTTTTAATCAACACTTCCTGCTTTCATTTTAAAATAAAAGCCCACAAGCATTTATTTTTTATATATTTTTTTTTCCTGTGGACAGAATTCCTTAATTTTTTAACACAAGGCTTTTATTCTGAAATATGTTCAGGACAGTGTTGTAGAAGATGCCGGGCCCCATGAATGAAAATAGTATGGTGTTTTATTTGTGGATTATTACTGTTATTTACAAATTATCACACATTTCTTAACCTTTCTCTGTCTAAATGAAATATAAATCACATTTCTAAGAAGAAGAAGAAGAAGAAGAAGATAGTCCTTTATTAGTCCCACAAGGGGAAATTCAAGTTTTTCACTCTGTTCTTAACTTATACACGGTACATGCAGACCCGAACACACACATGCACAAACATGCAACAATGGAGAGATGTCAGAGTGATGGGGCTGCTCCTGACAAGCGCCCCGAGCAGTTGTGGGGTTTGGTGCCTTGCTCAGGGGCACCTCGGCAGTGCCCAAGAGGTAAACTGGCACCTCTCCAGCTACAAGTTCACACTCAGTTCTTGGTCCATGGCGGTTGGAAGCCAACTCCCTACAGACTGAGCTACTGACCCCCTTCTAATGAGATGAAATGGCTGTAAGAAAAGGCAAACTCTGTGTAGAATGAAAGGGCTGACAGCAGCAGCTGCAGCAGTGGAAATGCTGCACAACGACCGATGTGTGAATCACGCCGCCACACACTGCTCACGCTGGCAGTCAGGACAAGCTGTAATGGATAACTTCTTAGGAGGTGTGATTCTGTTGTGGACGGGGATCCTAAATTGAGTCATACACCACTGAGTTAATATTATTATAAATAATGTTGCTGAAATAAAAAACATTCAAACATTGCAGTGTAGTCAGATTCTCTTGGCACCGCGGTCGTCTTTTCCTAAGTTCTCGTGAATTCTTCACATCTTTCCCTGAGCTTGTGACGTTTTCTATTGCGGTCAAAGAAAAGTGGTTAGGAAAAGACATTAGGGTGTGTTTTTTAATTTGACCATAGCCAGAGATCCTGGCTTCATTCTCAGCGTCTTCTCCATACAGAAGTGACTCCCACCTAACAATACAGCATAATGATTCCACTGACTTCCACACTGTTTAGCCTGCAGATCAGTCAGGAGTGGAAGTGCAATCTATTAGCCAATAACAGCTCTCATTTTCAACTTGGAGGAAATGTGCTTCCTGCCTTGATTTCATTGAATCCAAACTGAACCCAGGCCTGTAATCTGCCCTGACACTCATGCACACAAAACACCCACACTGGAGTATCTAATTTTGTTGGGGGGATGATTGACAGACTCCATCATCAGCATGATAGGCCCCTGACAGCATGTCAGACACAGCTGAAATGACCCACCCTGGGTAAATGATAATATGCTAATAATACCCTCCCAAAATAAGAGACAATTTAAGGGACAAAATGGAGCAAAAGAGACTGTCACAGCAGCTGTTTTTCCAACCGACCGAATTTTTAGAGCGTTTTTAACATGTCAGTGCTAAACAGGACGTTTTCTGGGTTAAAATGATTAGTAAGTAAAATGTACTTATGTGGCGCTTTTCACAGACATACAGTATATGACAAAGTGCTAAACAAGATCATTATATGACAAGAACTGACAGGTTTATTACAGTCCTGCTGCAGCCACAGATACTGTATTTCTTTTCTTTTTTTGTCAGAACATTTGAATTATTGATTGCTGCCAACAAATATGACAAAAATGTTTTCTGAAGATCCTAGCGTTAAACAAAGAGAAAGACACAAATAGTAAAGCCACTCACTCATAAAGCACATTAAACAAAGTATAAAGCAGAAAGGTAATATAGCCATACCCATAAAATAATCATAAAAGCATAAAACAAATGGGTAAAATAAAACCCAACACAGAAGAACAGCATAGATATAACACTAGCACCTGTAGGGAAATTAGCTGCAACATCGAACGACCCACTAGATAAAGTGCTTCAAGTGCATTAAAAACATCTGCCCTATTGCACAATTATTATTTATAGTGCACATCTCTCTCTCTGTAGTTTCATCCTTACCGGCTGCCTGGTTCAACTTGAGGTTTCTTGTAGTTAAAGGACAGTTCTTACTTGCCACCATCGCACCAAGCACTTGCTGATGGGACACAAGGGAAATTAAGTATGCTATATAAATCAAACTGACCTGACGTTAAAGCCCCCTCCAGCCAGTGTTACCTCTAGTTTTTTCTCAAAGAGAGAATGGGGGTGTGGTCAGATTTAATTTACTACCATGGCAACCAGATTTCATCATTTTTCAACCCAGTTGAGATGAAACCACTTTAGGTGTGCACACAAATGACACTGTAAAATAAAGACAAAACTAAGGTGGAGAAAACTAAAAATAAAATGAAAACAACAAGTTGGGAAGCTAACTACACCGAGCTAGCTGCTACTCAGATTCAAAGGAGCATGAGGGCTCCTGTGCAAGCTTTGAGGAGGACGTACAACCGGCAGCTTCTACTACAGTCATACGTCATCTTCCCTTTTGAGTACAAAATTAAATTATTTGCCAAAAAAATCAACTTTCTCAGGAAATAACTAAAATAAATATGAAATATCATAGAAATGTCAAATCTGAAGGGGGGCTCTAACTGTCAGGTGGCTTGCAGTGCTGAGAATGTTTGCAGTGTTAAGGAGGCGGACAGCTTCAGGATATGTGCTGTTCTGGTCTCAGTGCTTCTTCGTCTTTTTGTGAGAAAGAATAGGATTAAAAAGGTTGTAGCCAGATGAGAGGGGCTTTAAAAGTCCTGACAGGAAGAGACTTGACAGACTGGTTAAGAAGGCCAACTCTGTCCTAGGATGCCCTAAGTGGTAACTCAGTGGTTGTGTTGCCAAAACCTAACTTTCTGTGAAAATCAAAGTTTATTGGAAGTTTATTTTGAAAGGAAACTATGCATATAATGAGTGTAATGTATATTGACAAGCCATCCCAGATCTGTAAAAAGTGACGCAGTGCACTGTGCGTCGGTCTCCGATGCCGAGGGTTGGTTTTGAATAAAAGTACAATATCAATGTGACAGATGAATCTCAGTCTACCCAAATTATTATAGAGAAGAAGACATGTATTATTATTATTATTATTATTAATTGGGGGCGGCAGTAGCTCAGTCTGTAAGGACTTGGGTTAGGACGCGGACGTCACGGGTTCAAGACCCCCATGGACCAAGACCAACTGGTTGCTGGAGAGGTGCCAGTTTACCTCTTGGGCACTGCCGAGGTGCCGTAAGGGGAAGGAGGAGAACAAAAGAGAGGAGATAGAGAAGTTTTAGGAGGGGGGACAGTGAAGGGAGGAGAAAAAAAGGAGGAAAGGGGGAAAGAGGGAGGAAGGGAGAGGGAAAAAAGTGGTTGTTGTGGAGGAAAAGAAGGAAGAAGGGAGGGGAAAGCTTAAAGTGAGGGGAGTGATTAACAAAGGTGGACACGATAGGGGGGGGGAAGAATAGAGAGGTGAGTGGGGAGAAAAGTGGGTAGTGAAGTTTTTAGAGGGGCGGGAGATGAGGAGGAAGTGAAGTGCAGAAAGAGAGGGAGGGTTGGTTAAAAAGGAAGGCAAAATAAAAGAAAGAAGGACCTCTTGTTTAGGGAGTAGGTAGGGGGCAGAAGTAGGAGGGCTAGGCGGTTGGTTGAATTTGGATGAGGTTGGGTCATGATGTGTTTGAGGGGCCAAGACTCAGGGCGAGAGTCACGAGGTTTGTTTGCGGCCTGTTGTTGACAGAGCCGCGGAGGTGTAAAGGCAGAGAGGGGGGGGAGGGGGTGGAGGGGGAAGTGGACTTTTGGTGGTTTGAGGGAGTGGAACGTTGGGTGTACTTTGGCTGGGGAGTTGAAGTTTTAAGCAAGGATTGATTTGGTGTGATAGGGATGGGCACAAACGGGGCCAGTTGGGGATCCGAGAGGGAGGTTTTAGTGGAGAGCCCTTGAGGTTGTGGGGGGAGGTGTGGGGTGTGCTTGGGGGCTTTGAGGGGGAGTGGGGAGGGGTGGAGAGGGAGGTAGCGGGAAAAGAGGGGGTAAGAGGGCAGGAAGGGAGAAGGCAGGGAGGGGAGAGTGTTGTGAGCGTAAGATTTGCTTGATGTTGGGTTGGAGTAGGAGTTGGTTGAGCGTGGTTGGGGGTGTGGAGGAGAGGGAGGAGAGGAGACAAAAGGAAAAAATTGGGGGGGGGGGGAGGGGGGTGGGGGGGGTGGGGGAGAAAGGGGTTAGAGGTGGTGGGAAGGAAAGAGAGAGGGGAGGGGTTGAGGTAAGGAGGGGTTGGGAGGGGGTGGTGAGGGTGTGGGGAGAGGAGAGATAGTTGGGGGAAAGGGAGAGGGGGGTGTGGGGTGGAGGGAGGGTGGTGTGGGGTGAGGAAGGGAAAGGGGGGGGGTGTCTCTAAAGTGGGTGAGCGGGGATGGTGGGGTGGAGGGAGTGGTGGGGGGGGGTAGTAAGGTAAAAAAGGTGGGGGGGGGTTGGTGTATCTAATTTTGTGGTGGTATAAAAGGTGGTGGTTGGGTGGGAGTTTGGGGGGGGGGGAGGGGAGGGTGTAAGGGAGGGGGGGGGGTGGGGGGGGGGGGGTAGGAGGGGGGGGGGAGGTAAAGAAGGAGGAGTAGAGGGAATGGGGAAGGAGGGGTAGGGGGGGTAGAAAGGATAAAGGGGGTAGAAGGGGAAGGACTTGAAAATGGTGTTAGGGGTTGGCTTGCGGGGGGGTATTGTGGGGGGGAGAAGGGGGGTGCTGAAAAGAGTGGTGTAGGGGGGGGGGAGGTGGGTGGGAGTGGGAAGGGAAAAAAGGAAAATAAGGGGGGGGGGTGAGGGGTAAATATGTGGGGGTAAGGGTTTTGCCCCCGGTGGTAGGTAGTAAGGGGGAAGGGAAGGAGAAAAAGGGGGGAAGGTGGGGGGGGGGGGTAAGAGAGGGGGGGGGCGGGGGGTGGGTTTGGGGGGGGAAAAATTGGGGGGTGGTGGTAGGGTTGGTGGTGGGGGGAAGAGGGTGGCAAAAGGGTAAAGGGGGGTTGGTGGGTAGGGTGGGGGGGGGGGGGGGGCGGGAGAGGAGTGATTGTTAAGCAGTAATGTGGGGTTTGTGTGTAGAGGGAGGAGGAAGGGGAGGAAAGGAAATAAGGTAGGGGGGGTGGGTAGGAAGAGGCGTGATGTGAGAGGTGAAAGGCAGGAGGGATAGATAGAGGCAAGAAGGAGAGGGGAGGGAGTAGAGTGGGGTAAGAGGGGAGAGGAGAGGTTAGTAGAAGATTGTGGTGGTGGGGGGGAGAATGTGGGGGGGAGAGGGGGGGGGTGGGGGTGGGTAGGAGAGTAGGGGGTGGGGGGGGGGGGTGAAGAGAGGCAAGGGTGGGGCGTGTGGGGGAGGTGGATGAGGTTTGTTCTTCGTCTTTTTGAGGGAGGGGAGGGAGGGTGGGGTGGGGGAGGGGCGGGGGGGAAGGGAAGGGGTGGGGGGGTGGGGGGGGAGTGGGGTAGGGGGGGGGGGATGGTAGAGGGGGGGGGGGGTAGGGGGGGTGGAGGGGGAGGGGTGGGGGAAAGGGGGGAGAAAGGTGAAGGGGAAGGGGAAGGAAGAAAGAGGAGGGGGGGGGAGGGGTGGGGGTGTGGGGGGGGGGTATTGTGTTGGTGTGGGGGTGGGTGAGGGGCGCGGGGGGGGTGAGGTTGTGGAGAGGCGGGGGGGGGGTTGAGGGTGTGGGGTTGTGGGGAGGAGGAGAAAAAAGCAGAGAAAGGAGGGGTGGTAAGTGAGGGTAGAGGGAGGGGGGAGGGGGTAGGGGGGAGGGGAGGGGAAGTAGGAGGGGAGGAAAAGGTGGAAAGGGGGGGGGAAGAGAGAGAGGTGAGTGGGGAGAAAGTGGGTGTGGTAGAGGGGGGGGTGAGGAGGAAGTGAAGTGAGAGAGAGGGAGGGTAAAAAAAAGGTGAATAGGAGGCCGGGGGGGGGGGAGGGGAGGGGGGGGGGGGAGGTGGGTTGGTGTTGGGGGCCGCAGGGGGGGGGGGGGGGTGGAGGGGAGGTGTGGGGGGGGGTGGAGGGGGTGGAGGGGGGTGGGGTGGTGGGGGTGGGTGGGTGTTGGGGGGGAGAGGGAGGTGTGAGGGGGGAGGGGAGGGGGGGAGGGAGGGTGGGAGGAGGGTGGGGGGGGTGTGGGGTGGTTGTGGGGGAGGGGGAGGGGGGGTGGAGGGGGAGGGGAAGAGGGGGGGGGGAAGGGAGAGGAGGGAGGGAGTGGGAGGTTGGGGGAGAGTGTGGTTGAGGTGGGGGGTGGGGGGAGGGGGAGGTGGGAAATGGGGGTGGGGGGGGTAGGAGGGGAGGGGGGGAGAGATGTGGGGTGGGGTGGGATGGGGAGAGGTGGAGGGGGAGGTAGGAAGGGGTTGAGGAGGGGGTGGGAGGGGGGGGGAAGGAATTTTGTTGGGGGCAAAGGGGAGAGGTGGGGTGGGGGTGGAGGGAGGGTGGTGTGGGCGTGTGGTGGGGTGGGGGGGGTGTCCCAAAGGCAGAGTGGGGATTGGTGGAGGTGTGGAGGGAGGGAAGGTGGGGGGGTGGAAGGGTGAGTAAAATAGGCTTGGCTGCTGGGGGGTTGATTTTCTATTTGGGGTTACTAGGGGCCCGGCTCCCAGGGTGCCGGCCGTCGCATGGGGGGAAGGGGAAGGAAGGCAGGGTGTTATTTCCGGCCGGCGGGGGCCGCCGCCGAGTCGGGCGTCCCCTTGTGGGGGGGGTAGGGGTGAGGATGGGGGCGAGGTGGAATGTTTTGTGTTACGCTGCTTAGTGGTGGTTGGGGGAGTGAGGGATGTAGGGGGCGGGATTGTAGTTGGATAGCGGGGTAGAAGTTGGCGCCGGCTGGTGTGGGGTTGGCCTGCCCGCCCGGCGGGGTCCATAGAATTGTGTCCTGGGAAATACGGCCGAGAAAGGAAATGTGGCCGTGAAACTCAATTTTGCTTTCAAAAGAGTTGGTGTTAGCAGCCTCTGGGGACGGGGAATGGTGGATGTGGGAGCCTCATCTGCGGAAAAGATGAGAATGTGTAAGATAGACAAACAAAAAATGTTTGTCCAAAAATATTAACCAGCTTGAAAGAGGGGGGGCGTTAGTTGCCCGAATGGCATTACCAAATTTATATGTCGGGGGTATTGGCGTCTTCCTTCGTCCCCCTCCCTTATTCGGACCAAATGGTAGCGTTCCTCAAGTCCGGGTTTGGCCCCTTTAGGGCTCACGAGAGGAAATTAGGGAGGGGGTACCTGTTTTTATGGTGTTGTTATTTAATCCTCTGTATCGATGAGGGGCGGAGAGATTTGTCCTTCTTCTCAACAAAAAAGAACCCAGCTCCAGCAGGGGAAGAGGAGGGCCGAATGATACCTGCTGCGAGTGAGGCTTCTATGTATTCGTTCATGGCAGCTCTTTCTGGAGCTGAGAGAGAAAATAATCTTCCCCTGGGGAGAGTGGTACCAGGTAGCAGGTCAATGGCACAATCGTTTTCACGGTGCGGGGGAAGAGAGGTGGCCTTACCCTTACTAAACACCTCCCTGAGGTCATGATAACAGGAAGGAACCCCGGTTAGGTCCGGGTCTTTCAGGGTGGAGGGAGTTCCCACCCCTGCCCCTGGGGAAACCGGGAGGCTCCCCCTATTCACCGGAGCAGAAACAGAGTTAGTGCATGTTAGTTTACACCCCTCCCCCCAGCTTATTACCTTCCCATTAGACCAGTCAATGTGGGGTTTGTGTAGTTTTAGCCAGGGAAGGCCCAGGATAAGAGGCTGAGCAGAAGAGTCAAAAACATGAAAGCGGTGCCAGTTTACCTCTTGGGCACTGCCCCTGAGCAAGGCACCGAACCCCCAACTGCTCTGGGCGCTTGTCAGGAGCAGCCCCCTCACTCTGACATCTCTCCATTGACATGTATATGTACTGTGTGAACAACAGAGTGTAAAACTGAATTTCCCCACTGTGGGACTAATAAAGGAGTATCTTTCTTTCTTTCTTTCTTTCTTTCTTTCTATTATATATCTCTATGGGGTGACACTCAATAGACATAAGGACAAAGAGGACAGGAAAGGAGAAAGTGAAGAGCAAGTGAGGACATCAGCCAAAAGTGAGAAACCAAGAGGCAAGGGATGGGAAAAAAAAAAGATAAGAGAAGGAGAAATAGAGGAGAGACAAACAGAGAAACAGACTTAGAAATGGTGGGAAGAAAGAAAGAAAAGGAGATGAGAGAGAGGAAGAGAGAGTTGTGTTTTATCACCCTAGAGGCAGCAGCTTTCCTCAGATAAGAGACACAACACAAGCAGCATCTGGTAATTGTTTTGCGCGAGCAAGTCCCAAAGGCTTGATGGCAAGAAATCGGCATAAAAAAGATAAAAAGTTACTGTGAATGGCTGAGGCACTCAGCCTGTTTATTTGTGTGATAGCACAAGTGAGAAAGTAACAGAGATTGAGGGGGAGACAGAAAATAGCAATCGTGCCCAGGGCTGAACATACGGAGGCCATATTACTCACAGTCCAGACAGTCAAATGACAGGGGCTTCAAATGTGCTATAATTGCAGAGCAGAACAGAGCAGAGGCTCAGACATGCTCACGGAGCCTGAAGAACGTATGGCCATATGAAAAAGAGGTTGATATGAATGATTTCATGTCACCGTTTCTTTAATGTAAAGTAGATCTGTGAAGTCCATCCATAACAGCTGCTGAGATGGCCTTGAGTAATAAAGTTCCATCTGCAGACAACAATAAGAGGCTGTTTTTGGTTTTCATAGTTTTACTTAAAGCAGCAGTAGTTGAGATCGGAGCAAATATGATTAAATACCTAAATAAGTTATTTTTGTCACTGTATCCTGACAGTAGTGAATGAGAAGGGTAATCTAAAAATAAAATCATGTTCCTCTGTGTCCTCCGGTGCTCCTAAAGGCATCTGCAAGATTTCACAGAGGAGAGGAAACCAGTCCGCTGTCCGGTCTATTAGAGCCGGCTGTCAGTCACTCACAAACTCCGACCCAACGGTCAAACGAGGCAGCGCTGATCAAATATGAACCAATATTCTGTTACTGTGATAACTATTATTCTCCTCAGATGTTTCCTGAAACATCTTGTAGTTACTAGCTGTAAAATGAGAAAGTCTGAGACCCAGCAGCCATGTTGAAAACTGTCAAGGAAATACCAAACACCGCCCACCAGTCAGAGCACAGCCAATAGGAACACTCTCTCTGAAATGATCTGGGATTGGCCAAAGTTGCCAGTCATGGGCTAGATTTTTTCCAGAGCCATGAGGAGAAGGGGAAGTCGAGTTTTCCCCCAGAACACTTGAATGTGTGTGTGTGTGTGTGTGTGTGTGTGTGTGTGTGTGTGTGTGTGTGTGTGTGTGTGTGTGTGTGTGTGTGTTTCATGACTGTAGCTTGTGTTTGGACATGTCATGAGACATGACATTCCTTGAATAGGTGTTGTTGCTTGGAGCTGTGATGTGAGCATGTAAAGTACATGTTTATACTTGTTGAACAGGAATCTGGATAAAGTATTGGCTTTTTACTCACAAAGATACAGTATAGTACAGTTATCTTCACTTCACTGTCTCCATCGCAGCCTCCCTGAGCTGCTGTTCGTTGACTTTAATGCCGGATGTTTGTATAGTTAGAGGAGCTCAGTCCCAACATAGAGAGCAGAGGAAATGATGGAATGTGATAATAAATTACACCACAATGTTTGATGATTGATCCAATTGAATGTATTTTTGCTTTTCATGTAGACCAGGTATAGACTGTGCTCTATAATTTAGAGAGATCCCTCATGAGCCTGTATTCTTATGCAGCAGTAGCAAGAAAAAACTCCCCTTTAACGGGTAGAACCAGGTTCTGGGTGGGCGGCCATCTGCCTTGACTCGTTGGGTTTTGGGATAAAAGGACCACTAACATTGGAACTTATCAATACTACGGTCTTAAATAATTTAGCACCGGTGCCTGTTTACAAACACGTTTTCGTACCCATCCCAAATTACGAGGTATGGACTGGGCCCGGGGGCTGCACGGTGGTGCAGTGGTTAGCGCTGTCGCCTCACAGCAAGAGGATCGCAGGTTCGAATCCGGGCTTGGGACTCTTCTGTGTGGAGTTTGCATGTTCTCCCCGTGTAAGTGTGGGTTCTCTCCGGGTACTCAGGCTTCCTCCCACTGTCCAAAGACATGCTGTTTAGGGTAATTGATGACTCTAAATTGTCTGTAGGTGTGGATGTGAGCGTGAATGGTTGTCTTTCTCTATGTTGTCTGTCTCTATGTAACCTGCGATGGACTGGCGACCTGTCCAGGGGGAACCCCGCCTTCGCCCAATGCCAGCTGGGATCGGCTCCAGCCCCCCCACGACCCCTAACGGGATAAGCGGTTGACGATGGATGGATGGATGGACTGGGCCCGGATTGGCTTAGTGTCTGGCCCGGATGCAAGACTTGGTCCTGACACTGAGAAGACCTGCCATAGCTGTTGTCACACAGTCTAGGTGCCTTTAGTGTGGAAACTGAGCTCCTGGGTTTCTGGGTTCTGGTACAAGCTTCTAAAGTGCAAAATGGTCATAAGGTAGCAACAGAGAGGCTGAAGCAGAAAGCAGTACACAGAGAGAAAGCAGCCTATGAATGAAATTTGTGTGAATGTTGTCATGAGGTAATATTCTACCTGCCTGAGTGGTGTGTGTGCGTCCACTAGAGGTCAAAACTCAAAAGCTTCAAGGACAAACCTGGTTTGAGTCTACAAGCGGAAAAATCACCAGTGTAGCGAGACTCTTTCCATCAGTTTTATGTGAGTGGGTTAATAAAAAAATACAGTCTCTAGGATGCGTCAACATAGATTTGGGCTTTTAGTTCAGTTTGGCGAGACAAGGTTTATTTATTAGAGAGCGTTGGTGTTCTAGCGATCACAGAGCTGCTGCTACCCAAGCAGATAATAGAAATAACAGAAAAACAACAAGCTCAATGTGCCTCACCTCCAGTCCAGAGCTCTCTGAGGCACCTACACTGTAGGGTGCATGTGAGTGCACGTTGTTTTCATTTCTCTTGATATGAGAGGAAGTAATACTGATTTCAGAGTCAATGGGTCTTGAAGCGGTGCAGAGACAGACTATTAAGGACTCAATATGCTCAGCTGACTCACAACCCACTTCACCGTTTTCTTACTGTCTTACAGAAATGGACTTGGTCCTAACCCTGAAACAAAACAAACAACATCAAGTCAAAGATCCTACCGTGTCACAAAAAACAAATCTGAAATATCCTAGCATTGAATCAGTGGCTGTGATGCACACTTAAACATTTAAAACTGATCATTCTGAAGGTCTTTCTAGATCTCTTGACTTCCACTGAACTGATCAGATCTGCAAGCCAAATGTTGGGTTTCTCCTACTCGTCTAGAATCAGAGCAAACATTTCTTGGCAGAAACACCACAATGAGATAAGAAATATCCGTCTACAGTATGGAGTTAAAGCTTCAGTAGATAGTATATTTTTGGCATCATTGGGCAAATGTTCTCCATCACACGGGAGAAATTTCAGTTGGACGCAATCTGCAACCTCATCGCTAGATGCCGCCAGATCTTGCACACTGCACATTTACAACATAGTAATTTAAATAATTTAAAATGTAATGTCTCCAATTACAATCGCTGGAAAAATCATCATAAGTGATGATGAAGATGAGTTCTTGATTTTTATGGATAATAATACATGATGTTATTGTGTGTCTGCTGTGTATTACATCCATATGAAACTCTCTTTTCTTGTTTCTGACCCTTATAAGCCCTCAGGGCTGCTCTTCTTCTTCATCCTCTCATGTTGGCCTGAGGGCAGATTGGACGCTACAGTGACTCGCTATCGCCTTCCGAGCTACACGTGGTATAACAAGACAGCACGGGCCAGAGCTAGCTGGTTAGTATGCTCAACACATCTGTGAGATTATGTCAACACTGTAACCTCTTCACATTCTGTAATAATGTTAATTTTTGGTATTAAACTATAATTCTGGCCAGATATTTCACATTGCACCTTTAATACCAAAGGAACCCCACAAAACTGTGTAGACGACCAGACAATTTTCAGTCAAACCTACAGAACACACAATTTCAGCCATATGTTTGGGCGTGTTGCTGTGTCAATTCTGTCCTTGCAAAAGTAGTACTGGATTAAGAGACAAATTTGTTCAAAGCCTTATAGAGCACAAAGCTTTAGACTAATACCTGATGGCACACACACAGAATTCCTTTCATATCCAAGCTGCTCTTCCATCCCTGTCAGTCTTCTGACGCTGCAGCGTTCCACATGGCGGAGCCGAGTACAACCCACATCCCTACAAATGTACCGTTCACTTTAAACACACTGGCTGTCTAGCTCTCAATCATTTAGATCCCTGCAGTATGTAAAACCACGTCTCTGCACTGTGTAGTGAAGATGTCTTCTGTCTGGCTTGATGTAACACATTGCTTAACTTTCACTCACACACTCAGCTGGCTGGGTGAAGGTCCATACAGTTTTTTAAGCCAATTTACCACTGCTCACGTATAACTAGGAAAACCAAGCACTGGCTCCATAGAGAGCCCCACCTTAGTTCTCCGACATGCTTGTGAAAAAGCAGTAATGTGAGCCATAGAGTGCAAAACCGTGGTGCCATCAGCTGCCTCTAACTTATGTTGCTCCTAAAATAATGTTATTACGGTAGGATGGCCTCTGAGTGAGGCAAACATCTTTACCGAGGCTTTGCACTCGGCCGCTCGTGTTACCGCAGTCTTTGAAAGGGAAGAGTGAGCGGAGGGGCGCTCAGTTGGTTGCAATCTGCAACCACACCACTAGATGTCACCAAATCCTACACACTGTACCATAAATATGGAAGTTACATGACAAATAATCTGTGTTAACTTCTTACAAGTAGCATGAACAGCGGTCTCCTGGGTGAAAGTCCAGTGTTTTTGTTTTGTTTTCTACCCATCCACCCCAACCTTTGCAGATTTTGTCGCTCTTTATACTTCCTGGTCCATGATTACATGCATTTAATATGGATTGATTTTGTGGAATATATTGTATACAAATTACAGTGCATTACTTTTCTTGAGTATTGTTATGATCTGTGTATGAGACCAGTCTATGGAATGACATGAGAAGTTGTGGTTTTCAGTCAAATAATAAATAAAAATAGAAGCAACCCTGTATATACTGTATATATATTATGGAATAATTACTAGATAATTCCTCTACTAGCAACCAAATAGTGTGGAAAAAATACATAAATAAAGTAATATTGCCTAGTAATTTGTCCTAAATCTAAACCTAATTACTAGACAAAAAAAGAAGTTAAACATTTTCCATTAAAAACAACTGCCAAGTCATGCACGCTGAAATAACTCATAAGGACTCAATATTTTGTTCAATATTTTTATGGAAAAAAATTGCTGAATATCCACAAAACTGAAAAATAACTGCTTGTGTGTGTAAGTGTAAAAAGTGAATTATCATTATCAGAGGACTGAAATGAGATGGCAGAAACTTGTTAGTTGTTAAAGTTCAGGTAAATCCAAAATAAATATTTTTCTGAGTTTGTCACACCACAGAAAAATGTGTTATTACCACCCAGCCAAATTTGAATAATTAAAAAATGCCAAGTATATAAAATTAGGTTTCAAGATCATTAAAAAAATAAGCAGTATTCTTTGCTGTGAAACGCTGCTGAAGGCTGTGAAACCACAGCCAGTCGCAGGTCACTGTTGACTACATTATCATAGACATATATATATATACGTGCTGTACGTTATTGCATCTCACTGCTACTTTTGCAGAGTATACACCAGAGACTTTTGCTGGCTGAGCTGGCTCACCTCCAATTTAATGTAGCCCTACGCTAACTTGAACGGGGGTAAAATAATTCACTAATTCACTGCTCTTCTTCTAGACTTTACAAATGTTATCAGACCGAATCAATTAAACTCTTCTGAAAACTCTACTGAATCTGATAGTGAAACAAGTCATTCTGCAAATGTTGTGATGCTCACAACAATTTATCCATTGTTTTACAGCTGCTACAGCAGTGACGGAGTAGCCTACTGCAGAGTTAATGACGTAAGCACAAGTTGACTAACCTCGTTGTGAAGTCCTGGAACACAAACGATGAACAATGACAGCCCACTGTCCCAGTATGCCAGATGGCCAGTAAACCACTGCTAGCAAACTGTAGGCTGTGTTAAGGGCTGTAACTCGCAATTAAGTGGGTGACCCACTGATGTTATGTGCTTGTATAATATTAGGGGAAGGGTTATACCAAATACTACCAGTTCGTCATCGTACCATGTTTTCTGTCCATCTCAGGCTCCCCAAAAAATCCTGAACATGAAAATGGAGGGAGACCGTTAATATTGCGTTTATATTTTTGGCCAGTGTACTTTCAGCAAAGTAGTATAAGCTTCTCCCAGTGGCTTGTGGATTCCAAAAAGTACCAGCTACTCCATAGATTGCTATCGTTTGTTTTGGCCAGTGAGTGAAGCAGATCTAGCTGCCAGGGACAGGCTGCATGCAAGGTATCTAATTTTATTTACACTTCAATCTTTAACTCCTCACACACCCTCCTGGCATCTTCCCCTTCTCATCAGTGATACATATTATCCATTCAGTGGTGAGGTAAGTTGAATTCTGTTGCGTTGGACTTATCTGTAACTCACACTTGTCCTCCACCACTTCATGAGCTAAGTGAGATTGCCCACTTTTTTTTACAAAGGCCCTAACATCCTTTGCAAAGGTTGCACAGCAAAGCCTTTCGTAGGTGTCATGCATGCATGTGTGTGTGTGTGTGTGTGTGTGTGTGACCAGATTCTTCACCAAGGATTGTACTTTCATCCAGGTTTTCTTACTCAGCATTACTCTGTGCCCCAAATACATACTAGGCTTTGACGAGGTTGATCCACTATCAGTTGTTGTTCTTACAACTTTGTCTTTCACTTTCTGTCGACAATGGACATCATCAAGTATGTCAAATGTGTGAGACCCACTCACACTCTCCATTAACTTTTATCATGGATACACTTAAAGCCAAAGACAGTAAGAGAGTTGTCAAAAACACAGTTTAGTGTCACTTCCATTCAGAGACATGTGAGACTGATAATTCCTGAGCAGCGGGTTTGATGTGTTAAGTAATTTCAACTTTCCCTGAAACATTTAGCCTAATAAGTAATTCCCAGTGTTCAAACACACCAAGACACCAAGTCCTTGAGGAACACCATAGAAAAAGTCATGCTGTGATTTTGGATCAAAAACGTTTGACAGTTGGAGATTTGGAGGTCAAGTTTCATAAAACTGTCTCCCTGAAATGGCTATTCTGGGGACTAAAATCATTATGCATGAACAGGATACGTGGTTACAAATGGTTGAATGTTCTTCTGGTCATTACCTTACTTAATCTCAGTCTTGGCACAGTTTGTTCAGAGATTTCAGCATTAGGTCAAGGTCTTGTAACCATAAAGCTGTAGTTGTTTTGGTGTCACCTGAATTCGGTGGATTCTGTCTTACTTAATGTCTAATAGAGTGAAGACTCCTGAGTTGCTCCTGAGCAGCAAACACTTGCCTCACTAAAAGTTTCCCTCAGCTGTAGTAATCCTGCAGCAGTGACATTCCTAATGGCCTTGCATTTCTTCCCACTGTCATGCTGAGAGAAACATTTCCCCATGGATGGTTTTAATGTTAGTCTCTTCAACAGCTGGGGAGGCCGACAAGTCAATTATATTTCAAGTCATTGAAGCAGCAATTCTCTTATCAGTGACCTGTCAGCTTTGATCTAATGGTTGCGGTGTTTGATTAACAGGCCTGTATAATGCTGTTGACATCTGAAGTGAAGCTCACCACACCTCCGAGCTACAGTCAGTCTGATGCTGCGCCTCCTCACGGAAAAACAGGTGTAGACGGGCATCATTTAGCAGATTGTGTGTGTGTGTGTGTGTGTGTGTGTGTGTGTGTGTGTGTGTGTGTAACAGTAAAGACATTAGATTTAGTGAAGTTGAAGAACTTTGAAGATATTCTTTCCACTGCAATGCAGTTTTTGTCCCCGGAAACTGTTGACAGCTCTAAACAGGTCAATATTCATGCTGTCCTCCATTGGTTTCAACCCCCTTGTGCAGCTGCCCCAACCAACTACTACCCTGATGCACTGACAGGGATGGGAAGCCCTCACTGGCTTCCCACCAGTGAAAGCAGTCAACTGAGACCGTTAGAAGAAGATAAGAAAGGTTAACTAAAATTGTTTTTATCTTGAGGGAAATTAGTATGCAGCAATAAAAAGTGTGAAAGAGTGAAAATACAGTTGCAAGAAAAAGTATGTGAACCCCTTGGGATTACTTGGATTTCTGCATAAATTGGTTATAAAATGTGTTCTGATCTTCATCTGAGTCAAACAATAGACAAACAGTCTGCTTAAACTAATACTGCGCAAAAAATGATATGTTTTCATGTTTTTATTGAACACAAGATGTGAACATTCACAGTGCAGGGTGGAAAAAGTATGTGAACCCCTAGGCTAATGACTTCTCTAATTGGAGCCAGAAGTCAACCAACCTGGAGTTCAATCAGTGTGATGAGATTAGAGGTGTTGGTTAAAGCTGTCCTTCCCTATAAAAAACACAGTGTGACTTAACTGTTGTAAGCTGTAAAGACCTATGATCAAGAGTTGTTGACTTATCTGAAGCTGGCAAGGGTTACAGAAGTCTCTCTAAAAGCCCTGATGTTCATGTGTCCACTGTAAGACAGACTGTCTACAAATGGAGAAAGTTCAGCACTGTTGCTACTCTCCCTTGGCGTGGTCATCCTGTAAAGAGGCTCATAAGACCACAGAATGCTCAATGAGGTAAAGAAGGGGGTCAGCTAAAGACTTACAGAAATCTCTGGCACATGCTAACATTTTAGTTGACAAATCTACAATAAGTAAAACATTAAAGAAGAATGGAGTTGATGGGAGGACACCACAGAGGAAGCCACTGCTGTCCAAAAAAAACATTGCTGCACATTTAAAGTTTGCCAAAGAGCACCTGGATGCTCCACAGAACTATTGGTAAAATATTCTGTGGACAGATGAAACCAAAACTGAGTTGCACAGCGCACAACGCTATGTGTGGAGAAAAAAAGGCTCAGCACACCAACATCAAAATTTCATCCCATCTGCCAAATATGGTGGAGGGGGCATCATGGTTTGAGGCTGCTTTGTTGCCTCAGAGCCTGGACGGCTCGTTGTCATCGACGGAAAAATGAATTCCCAATTTTTTTCAACACATTTTGCAGGAAAACTTAAGACCATCTGTCCGCCAACTGAAGCTCAACAGAGGATGGGTGATGCAACAGGACAACGACCCAAAGCATAGAAGTAAATCAACAACAGAATGGCTTCAACAGAAGAAAATAGGCCTTCTGGACTGGCCCAGTCAGAGTCCTGACCTCAACCCGACTGAGATGCTGTGGTATAACCTCAAGAGAGCGATTCACACCAGACATCCCAAGAATATTGCTGAACTGAAACAGTTTTGTAAAGAGGACTGGTCCAAAACTCCTCCTGACCGTTGTGCAGGTCTGATCTGCGACTACAGGAAACGTTTGGTTGAGGTTATTGATGGTAAAGGAGGGTTAACCAGTTAATAAATCCAAAGGTTCACATACTTTTTCTACCCTGCACTGTGAATGTTTACATGTTGTGTTCAATAAAAACATGAAAACATATCATTTTTTTGTACAGTATTAGTTTAAGCAGACTGATTGTCTATTGTTGTGACTTAGATGAAGATCAGAACACAGTTTATGACCAATTTATGCAGAAATCCAAGTAATCCCAAAGACTTATACTTTTTTATTAAACCTATCAGTCTCCACTGACCCCGTGTGTCGCCTTTAGTGAAGAGTAATCTGACGCCTGGTTTCTATTCATTTCGCATTCCAACGTACGAGTAATGACTGACTGATGACATTGAAATGAGTAGTTATCTGATACGATCCCTCCTTATTTCACTACAAATACCTAACTAAGGTGATAGCTGGCTGGAGGGAAGATTGTATTATCATTTTCAGTAAATATGACATTATAAAACTTGTGTTTTCTGTTTAAAAAACACAAACATCGGAAGAGAGCGAGTACTACTCACCCAGCTTTTAAGAGGTTACGTCTCTAGTCTGATCTGGACCGCACAGCTGATGGTATGTGGTTTGTGTACATGGTGTAGCAGAAGTGCACATTTAATGGTGTGTGGACGGTCCAGTGTTATTAGGCTTTAAGTAAATAAAAATACCACAAATCTTCTTATTTTGTTGGTGTCAATATGAAGAGAGAACAACAAGGTCAACATTAGTCACCATTACAATATTTAGTTATTCTAAACAATAATAAATATAGATGCTTTTCTAGGGGGTTGTTGATTTCTTCCCATGGAGCCGACATGAAAACTACTTTGATTCAGTAAGTGCTGTCAGTCAGTCTGGTGAAGGAAGATTAGCCAGCCTCTGCCCCCTCAGCTCCCCAGGAGCTGCTGCTGGATACGCATGGCTGCATCAGCTGAACAGTGAATGTGATCGTTCTCGAGTCACATCAGTGTTTTGCTCCTTTCTGTTGTTTTGCATGAATTGTGCACAGATTTCCGGATGCTTATTTTGTTGTAATTCCAGCATATTAATGTCTTATGTTTGTATTTGTTATACTGTCACTGGTTTTAGAACATCTTGTGAAAGGCTGCAGCTGAAAATTTGACAGCTGCCACACCAGCACACTGATCAATGTGTGTTGTCCTTATAAAGAAATAAAATTAATAATAAATCTTTAGTAATTTGCATTATCACAAATGTCAGTGTAATTTTTAATGAGGTTTTCTTGCTTCTGGAACAGAGCCTGGGAGTTACGGTTTTACTTTGGCTGGTTTCACAACCAAGCTGGAGGTACCGATATCAGTGCTCCCCACACTTGTATACACTCACA
Source organism: Pterois miles (assembly GCA_947000775.1). Lineage (NCBI taxonomy): Eukaryota > Metazoa > Chordata > Actinopteri > Perciformes > Scorpaenidae > Pterois > Pterois miles. The sequence goes on from CAMQGK010000308.1 coordinate 17,395,438, forward strand.
TGTGGTTAACTTATTTCTCACTGCTTTTGCACACCTTAATCATAGATCATAACATTGATCAGATATTAAGCGTAGATACAGCCTGGTCGTAGCAAATGGCATATGAATGACACTGCAAATTGTGAGTCATCTATAACAATGTGTTTCTGACTTTTGACCATAAGACCACTGTTTGTGTCTCTAAGTATTGCTGAGTTTTAGAGGTCATGTTGGTGGCGTGTTTACATTGTTTATGTATGTATTTAGTTTATCTACTTATTTTAAGAGCAACCATGATTTTTTTTCCTAAACCTAAACTGTGACTGTTACCGTAGTTTTGTTACCTAAACACAATTTCACAGTAATGACGTGGCATGCTATCTATTGTATACACCTACCTGTGAGATCAAGCTGACGAGTGAGCTTGGATAGTGCAATTCTGACCAATACACTTCGCAAAAAGTCAAAGCCATGCCCTCTTTTGGCGGATAGAAAACCGAAGATCCCATAGACCTCAATTCAATTTGACGTATGTTTTGATTATAATTTTCACAAGTTCCTATATATGCATTCAAGTCTTGTAATGCAAACGTTTGTTTCAGTTTTTTGCAACCTCGCCTGAACCTGAGCGTTCCTGATTCCTTAATAATTAAAGGCTGATCGCTGCCATGTCCCTTCAGTCTTCCCCTGTCCAACACAGTGGCCAGATATTGCTCATCTATACTTCTATACATATTTGATTGAATCCCATTAGGCTGTTGTCTGTACAAATAGCCTGGAGCCATGAACCCATGCTGGTCTGGTCTATAGCTTGGAGCCATAAAGCCATGCTGGTCTGGTCTATAGCTGGAGCCATTAAAGCCCATCATTATATTTTAAGACATGGCAGGGGAACAAACATGGAGATCAGTGTTTTGGGATTTATTTTGGTTCAACCAACTACACAGCAATTCTTAAGGATGTCATTATTACTATTAGCAGTTTGTTTACAGTAGAAGTTTGGAGGCATGTGTCAGCATCTTCTGTTCACTCTGATACTGTCAATGAGGGAAATGAGATTGGTTTCCCCTTAAAGGGGGCGGGGTCATGCGGGGCTACTCCATATCACGTATTGCTGGTCTGATGTATGAAGGAGGAAGGAACTGCTAGTTAGCTGGCTAGTACGTTATACCAGTGGGTGGATTTACAACAAGCATGTTTGACACTGCCTAGGCGTCCTCATTTCTGTGTTACGCTGCATTGTTTTCTGGCACTATTTATATAGGTATGTATGACTTTAACAGCTTATAAAATATTGTAATGTTTGAACCAAGTATCTTAATTAATCTAGCAATAAAACAAGAAATTTATCTGAACCCAACTTCTAAAAATGCAAAAGGACAGTCAAAACTGAATTTAAAGCTGTGTAACTGTTAATGAAGAAAGATATTCAAAACACTGGATAAGCTTTGACCATTTTGCATGTCCCTATGTCATCTTCTAATTTCCTTTCCTCTCCCCTCCCCTCATTTACTTTCAACTCTTTCCTTCTTTTCTATTTCCCTTATCTTACTCATTGCCTCTCCTAATCTCCCCCATGTTGGCTTCTTTCATTCTTCCTCCTCTTTCTATTCATATCGCAGCTGTAGATACTGTAGGTGCTAGTAAAGGCATAGCGAGAGAGTTCTCACCTTTAATAAGCATTTTGTCATTTACAAAGAGATGCCCATTTTTGCACATACATAATTCATAGGCAGGGTTCTCTGTTCTCTGTCAGTAAGAATAAATATCTTTTATTTTACACCTCCCTCCCTCTCTCCCCTCCTTTCCCTGGTCTCATTCCCTCTGATCCCTGCATTCCTCCACCTTTCCTTGTCATCTATGAAGGATTTCTTTACAAAGCCAAGCAGTGACAGTATGCTGTGTTAGCGTTTACTTTAAACGTGTGCGCAGGGCTGAGCTGTGCCCTGTTTTGAAGACGCAATAACGCTAATCTATTCACCAGAGGCACCGATTTACACACTCACACACTCTGTAGTCCTGGAAGCACACACTGTACACTGTAATACACAGACGGTGTGGTGATAAGGGTGTCTGCATGGCAACTTCCACCAATATGTCTTTTTGAAGGTTGATATCAGTTGGTATGGGAGGGGAGATGGGTTTATTCACAGAGACTCTGTAGTCTCATACTGTAGGTTGACAAGGTAAACAGAAAAAGGCTTAGTAGTTGGGCCATGTCCAATCTTTTGTGGATACATTCACATTCTCAGCCCACCATTTACCACACCAGAAACAAACCAGGGAAAACACATGGAAAAAAAGCAAACAGAAATGGCTGGCACATGGTAAGAAGTGTGGCAAACAAAATAACATGGAGCAAAAAGAAGAAATGTGTACACAATGCAGCAGAATGTGAGAGTGAGTCTGAAGAAATTCTGTGTTATTGAAGCAGAGAAATGGACACGAACAAAGTGAATGATGCTCTTTGTGGTGATGCACCTGGACAAAGACGGTGCAAAAGTCATTGTGTTGGATTGCAGAAAGCATAGGTTTGACTATCCAGCCGTGGATGGATGGATTCTTCTGCTTATCCGGGGGCCGGGTCGTGGGGGGGCAGGAGGCTTAGCAGGGAGTTCCAGACATCTCTCTACACGGCAATGTTGTCCAGCTCTTCATGGGGGACCCTGTGGCATCCAAGATATATAATCTTTCCAGCGTGTTCTGGGTCTACCGCGGGGCCTCTTACCAGTTGGCCATGCCCTGAAAACTCTAAAGGGAGGCATCTAGGAGGCATCCTGATCAGATACCCAAACCACCTTGCTGGCCCATTTTAATGCAAAGGAGCAGTGGCTCTACTCTGATCTCCCTCCGGATGTCTGAGCTCTTCACTATCGCTAAGGCCGAGTCCAGCCACCCTACGAAGGAAGTTCATTTCGGCAGCTTTGTATCTGTGATCTCATTCTTTCAGCCACTACCCCTCATGACCATAGGTCACCACAGTACGGCACCCATGTAACTGCTGACACTGCACCAATCCACCTGTCATTCTCCCGCTCCATTTTACCCTCAATCATCAACAAGACACCAAGATACTTGAACTCCCTCATTTGGGGCAGTGACTCACTGCCAACCCAAAGGGCACAGTCCACTGTTTTCCGGCAGAGAACCATGACCTCAGACTGGGAGGTACTGACTCTCATAGCATAGCTTAATGTTATCTAAAATATTTGCATTGTCATGGCTGAATATTTAGAAGGATTTCAACAATGTATATGCAATGGGACACTTCTCCAAGAGAGAAACAAAACAATAACAAGGCCAGATCAAGCCAAAGGTGAGAAAAACATGTAATTTCTTTGTAGGGTCCTTTCCTTACTGTTGTCAGAATGAAGTCAACTTAATACAGCGTTCAAGGCGGGGCCCCGTTCATTCCTGAAGTCGCTCAGTGGCCCATAAAGCAAAAAATACAATATATATATATATATATATATATATATATATATATATATATATATATATATATATATATATATATATATATATATATATATACTACTATATAAATTTGAAAGTTCATGAAAAAGTTTAATATTCTTTGTCAGTTACTTAAGAAAGTTAAAATTTAACATATTCTAGACTCATTACACGTAAACTTAAATGTATGAAGCATTTTTTTTCTTTTTAATTTTGATAATTAAAGCCTCTAGCTCAAAAGAATTCATTGTGAGTTTGATTAAATTAGTAGTCACACAATATAAATACTGTGTATCTGTTGGTCTAGTTCAGTACTCAACCAGGATCATGGGCAAGGCTGCTAACTGGACAGATGTCCAGAAGACGATCATGGACACCCTCCACACGGAGGGTAGACCACAGAAGGTCAACAACAAATGCAGGACTTCTATTTGGTCACTGATCTTTACTAACAGTCAACATGATTGGCCACAATCACATGACCTTATGTCCATACTTATGCCGTTAGTTAGTTTAAGACAAACCATGATGTTTTTTCTAACTCTAAGTGGTTTTGTTGCCTAAACCTAACCACCACCATTTCACAACATTGACCATGTGTTAAAATGTTAACCAAAACCTTTTCACAATATTAACCACCAAACCTTCATTGTTAAGATACTATGCAAAAGCCTGGGTGTCTGCCCAAGCAGCAAAATATGTTGAGTAGGGATGAGATGATGTTGGCACAGCAGAGCTTTATTGCTTTTTAGAAGTGGGAGATTTTCTTTATACTGTCAGTGTATTACAGTATACATAGATTTAAAAAATCCAACATTTGCAAAGTGAGAGGACTTATTTGGGGCATCCAGAATACTTCCAGGATAAGTTAAAGTCCTGTTTATTTTCTGCACACAGTGTTAAGTGACTGAAAGCTGGAGCAGCTCCAAGGCTTGGATGGACATGAACCTTTGTAGAGACCTAATAAAACACATGGATTCTGCATCAATTTTTGATGAACAGATAATGGTGCAGTCTTTGAAGCATTTTAAATCTGCTACAGTTCAGACTTGCCTCAGACTATCCTCTTCTCAAAACCAAAGGTAGAAGAAAGTGAACACCCTTGTCCTTGATTGTTGTTTTTGAAAATAATGAGTCTGAGTAAAACCCTCCCCCACTACACAATAATCATACCTCCATGTGACCGTAAAATCATTGAGCAGTTGCGGTCAGTGAGGAACTTTCAACATTTCACAAATAGATCACACTGACTGGACAAACGAGTCTAATCCTGGCTGTGGGGCTGTGATTGTGCCTGTTTCATTGACAGTCATTGCCTGAGATTTGGGAAAACAGAACAATGAGCAGTTCTTTGCTGGTGCTCTTGCTGTCCAGACCAATCCATAATAATGTCTGAGATCTCTCCTAGTCTCGCAGGTCTGCTCTGTACCAATCCCCATCCACCTATACCTCTGTTAATGCCCCTTTGCCTTCAACTGACCAATCAGGTGCCTGGGCTCTGCTTTGAGAGGTTAATGAATCACAGTAACCGTGGTGACTCACCGATGCCTCTGGGTTTACTGTAGTGACCGTACTCCAAGCATGTGTCATCTCTGAGCACCAGCGATGTCAGTCATCAGAGATGCTTTTAGCCCAAGGAGAAGCCACCGCCTTCCTCTGAACTGAGCCTGTGTGTGTGTGTGTGTGTGTGTGTGTGTGTGTGTGTGTGTGTGTGTGTGTGTGTGTGTGTGTGCATGTGCGCGCACGTCAGTATAAAATGCTCTAATTTTGCTGTTGCCTTTACACAAAGGGGAAGGTAACAGGAAGGTTTGTTGCTCTAAATGTGTGTGAGAGGGGGATTGTGGTGTGTGTGTGTGTGTGTGTGTGTGTGTGTGTGTGTGTGTGTGTGTGTGTGTGTGTGTGTGTGTGTGTGTGTGTGTGTGTGTGTGTGTGTCTGAGCCTCTCTAGGCGCTGGTAACTGGAGTGTTACCTGTGATGCAACAGTGCCCCCTGCAGTAGGAAACTAAAAATAAGTTTAGACCCCCCTCGTTCCCTCCACTATCCTCTCCATTCCTTTCAGTACCCATCAGGGACAGTCCTCACGGCAGTCTACACATTAGCTTTATTATTATTATAATATGTGTATAATGCAAAGCCTCAAAACCCAACCATGTGCTCGAATACATGAATATCCAGCAATTTATATTAAACACAGTATTAAACACAATTAAACAGTCGCCTATTTTCACACCCTGCAGACACAGAGTTCCATATCCTCTCTCCGTTTTGCTGTTTTTTTTGGTCTCCACCATCTCTTGAGAAACAGTATCTGGCTTTTTACCTGCTTGATTCTCCACGACATTCACCAGCGAGTCTCTCACTGTGTCTGTCTGCTGTTTACTGCTGAGCAGGTCATGTACAGTGGGTTTATCAGAGATTTTCGATGAAAACAAACTTGAGAGTGGCCCGAGTAAACCATAAGATTGTTGGCCATAAAAACCAAAACAAGGAATTAAAAGATGCTAAAATAGTCTGTAATGTTGACAGAGTTGATGATATTTCTCTGGGGGTTCGTCACTATCAGCAACACTTTCCACATTGCATGAGGTCATTTGACCTAGTATTAGTACAAAATATTGATTGGTGCAGTTGATACAGGACTGCTGTAGAAAACAAGGGCCTCAAGATTATGTTAAAATCCAGATGCCCCTTAAAGCCTTTGAAGGGCCAGTGTGTAACAATTAGGGGGAGTTACTGGCAGAACTGGAATATAATAAGTATTTCTTTGGTGTGTAATCACCTTATGATATGAGTCGTGTTTTCGTTACCTCAGAATGAGCCACTTATATCTAAATATGGAGTTGGTCCTCTGTACAGTGTCCGCCATGTTGCACCGCAGACATGTTCCTACAGTAGCCCAGAATGGACAACCCAAACTCTGGTAACTTTTCCCGCTTGGGCCGGAGTCGATAATATTACTCGCTCCTGTCGCTGCCGCTCTCTCTCTCTTGCTTCACTACTCACTTCCCACATACACACACTCTAAGCACTATCTCCGTCCAAATAACCTGCTCTGCTCCTACATCTTACAACACCTTGATCTAGAGAGGGCCATTCATGTTGCTGCGTCGGCCACTGTGGTAATCAAGCTTGGCGCATGGGAGAAACTTCAGTCGGCGGCAATCACCTCACCCCACCACTAGATACCACCAGATCCTCCACACTGGACCTTTAACATTTAGTACCTTATTTCATTTATATTGTGCTTTAGTGCTTTACATTAATAAAGAAATTATTAATTTCAGTTAATCCAGTTACCACAGACAAATTGGTACACAGTACACAAGGGGCCATTCAGACCCCTTCAGGTCTGGTGCCCTGGTGCCATTAACTGTCTTGTCCATTGGTAAACAAAGAAAAATGGGATTCGCTTTGTAATTGTGCACAGACAATGGGGGGTAATACAGTCCATTTAAAACACTCAGACATTAAGTGCTAAAATCAAGCATTAATTAACGCATATAGTAACAAGTACAGAATAAACAGCAATTCTAGTATTTCCAGGAGCTGCCCTCAGCCAGTGCAAATGAACACATGTAGTGGAAAGCACTGTGAGGATGAAGGTGCGTTTTCAGAGAGCCAGTCACTGCAGTCTGCAGAAATGCAATCTCCATTCCCTGACTGAAGACAATGGGAGCTAAGTGAGAAAGAAATATTACAGATATTATTGCAGTGTCTCTCACCCAAGGTCTGCCTGAGTGGTGCAAAGACTATAGCACAGGTTACAATAATCACTGGCAGTACTCTCTGTCTCTCTCTTTATTCTCTTGTTTAATGAGTGGAAAATTCTGTTACTTACCTTGTCATGAGTAAATCAATAGTCAGCTAAAAGACAGTCCCATTTAGCAAGGTGACTGCTAAAGGTAGCAAACTATTGATCTGCCCAAATGAGCCTCGCCAAACTTTATAAACAAAATAGGAGCAGAAGTGTCTCACTATCTCCTTCTAAACAGTTTCAGCGGCAGATAAAGATATCAAGTCAGAGAACTGACTGGTAAAGTAGAGGAGTGTAGAATGAGTTGAGTTACTGAAAATCTCACATCTTCATGTTAAAGAAGTTCATTGAAGTTTGAGCAATCAATTTACAACAAGGTTTTGCTTCATTGCTTTCTTATGAACAGTCTACTATAAAGAGAAATATACTCAATTTGTCAACTATCACATTCAGATAAATAGCCTGATATCGGTTTTAGGGATGCACCGATACCAGTATCGAGTATCGGGTCCAATACCGCTTTACGGCAATGTGACGTTAACTGACAAGATTAGTGCCTTACCTACAGGACTAATGTAGCTGAAGTGCCTAACAAGCCACCCAACTGCAACAATGACCAGATGCACCGGTTAAATCCATCATTTACCGCCAGCTGCAGCATATGCACAAAACAGGCAAGCAGTCCCCAGTTTACCTGTCAGTATTCGTGATGTTACCTGCATTGTCGTGGACACAAGCAGCCACTTCAGTCTCCACCACATCACTTAGATTAACATTGATATCGAATAGTTAATGTTGGGTATTGATCTTGAATAGTCAAGGTTAGGAAAGGTCATTGGACAGCGAGTCCTGCTAGAGTTTTTGCAACAAGGACCAATTGCCAGCAAGGCTGAGTGGCAGCACCTCACCCATATCCATGATCCTTCACATGCAGCAGGTTTTCCATTTGGTTATCCATTATCCATTAGTTGCCCACAATTGGCCTGCGGTGTAACTTTTATCTCTACAACATGGATAATTGAACATACCAATATTATAAATACAGCGTGTGCAACGGTAACAAGACTAAAAGTCTCTGGTGTGACATCAGCATAATGACAACGCTAACATGCTGATGTTTAGTAGGTTTAACAGCTTGGTCTCCTAAAAAATATGTTCCCATACAACAAAACTGCATTGCCAATTACATTTCAAGGGTATTTTCACTTTTTGCTGTTTCTCATGTGTGTTTGGCCACAAATGCATTTCCAATCATAGTCCACAGAAGTCCACATAGGGAGGACGTGGGAGTGGATGGGCAGGTCAGCACAGGATTTTTAAACAGGGGACTGCAGTATGTGTCCAGTGTGAAACCAAAAGGCATCTTCATGCTTTAGTTTTACCCAACAAAGCTGAACTGTGTGCATCATACAGTTTTTTTTATCTTATTTGTTATTGACTGAGTTTTACTTGATCATATTTCATTATTATAATACAACTATAGTAAGTACAAATTAATTATATATAATTAGGTATAATTTAGTTGTTTTTTCATTGATGTTATACTGTACACAATGGCAGAATGTGATGATGCACAAGGTCAGTTCATCTCTGTTCATGCATAATTGCTATAATGCTGTTATCCACTGTCTAGTCTAGAACATGTTTTAGGCAAAGATAAAAATGTAATTTTTTCCTTTTGTTCATCACAATTTAATCAGGCATACTAACGTCACAGTGTTACTGTGGATGAATCCTCCTAGGTCTTACTTATCCAAAGAGACCAGGATCATGCACATAGACCTGGTAGTTGTGGAGTCAGGTATGTCTGTCTAGGTGAACCACTCCAACCAACACCCTAGAGGTTAAGATTTTAATTTACAACCACAACTTAAATAATGTAACAAACTTACTTATTTTAAGCGAAAACACTGTTTTACTAAACCACACCAAGTAGTGTTGTTGCCTAAACATAGCCAAGTTTTTTTGTGTTTTTGTTTTCACCAGTTATTACAAATCTTCCTGAGGGGAACACGAATGTTTGATCAAAGTTTCATGACAATCCATAAAATAGCTATATTATTACAATTACATTGAACTACTCCATTAAAAAGCTAGTTAGATTACGCTGTCGTTCTCTGGTGGAGGTACGTTTGGGCTTACTTTTACCTTAAGAGCTGGCCATTTAGATTATGAGTAATGAAAGTGGCAGAAAAATGCTTCCATTCTAAAATAAACAAAGATAATAACAGTACTTATCAAACTCACATCACAGCCATTAGTGCTGTCAGATGGGTGCAGCCAAAACCACCTTCACCCATCAGTGCCCTGCAATCAGTTTCATTATTTGACTGCTGATGTCTGTCATCTCTCGCTCTGTTCTGCCTGATCCTCTGCAGCTTGTTTGCCGGCTGATCTTTTTGCATGCCCTCCCACCCACCTGCCAGCCACATGTAGTTGTCTGCAAATCTGTCTGCCTTCAGATCAACCTCTCTGGCTGTATGTGTCAGTTTCTCTCCTCCTCTTGCAGCCTCCTGCAGACCCACCAGTCCTGCTCTTGTCACTAATGTCTGCTGTCTCTCCTTTTCATGGTCAGACATGCTGAAAGTGGAGAGAGGCTCCTGATTTCAAAGCCAATATACCTCCTCTTCACTCTATCCATCCCTCTATCTATCCATCCATCTGTCTGGGTCTGTCTCAGAATAGCTAAAGGCTCCCATCAGGGGAGCCACATATTAGAGCAATATACATTGAACTATCGTCCATATGGACAGATACATCGGGACGCAGGTGGTCGATTCCCGGTCAGGGAACTCGCTTAAGCAAATTTCTACACTGTGTGACTAATAATGGAATATCTTATCTTATCAGTCTTATCTAAACTTATGCAGTGTTGCTGTATTTACATGTGATGCTGTGCTGATGTTTTATCGTGTTTTGGCATACACAATTTCTTTCTCAAAATCCAAAACACAATACTGGGATTATTTGAGGGGCAAATGCCATTTGACTTGCTAGACAAGTTTGACATATTATTTTATATATATATATAGATAGATAGATAGATAGATAGATAGATAGGTGTGGGGGGGTGGTGTGTGTGTGTGTGTGTGTGTCATATATACTGTATGTCATGGGAGTTTCAGTTGTAAAATTTTGAAAAAAATTTGAGTATTTTCTCATAATGTAATTATCTTACTCTTGGGCCAGACTGCTGTTGCTGTCAGCCCTTTCTTTGTACATAGAGTTTTCCTTTCATAACGGCCATTTCATTTCATTATAAAAGTCATTTCTGATTATTTTAGACAGAAAAAGGTTAAGAGGTGCATGTTCATTTGCGAAAAATAGTAATAATCCACAATTAAAGTTGAGACAGATTGTAGCAAATATGGTTTTAAAAAGTTATTTTTATGAAACAGTCACTCTATCCTGACACGAGTACATGAGACAGGTAATCTGAAAAAATCTGCAAGATTTCACAGAACAGAGGAAAACAACCAATCGGAACTGATCTGGAGCCTGCTGTCCAGCTGCCATCTATGAGAGACACGAGTCAATCGCTAATGAACTCCAATCAATCAGTCAAACTAGGCAGCACTGATCAGATATGAATCAATTTTCTGTTACTGTAATGACTATTTTTCTTCAGTAATATCTTGGAGTTACTCTTAAGCTGTGAAATGAGAAAGTTTGTGACCCGGCAGTCATGTTGACATCTGTTGACGGAATACCAAGCACTGCTCACATGGCCGAAGCACAGCCAATAGGAACGCTCTCTCTGAAATGACCTGTGATTGGTCAAAGTCTTCCGTCACAGGCTAGATACTTTAAAGCCTGTAAACCGACCATGAGGAAGTGCAGACGTCTAGTTTTCTCACAGAACACCTGATTTACAACATGCTGAAAGGTTATTATGTACCTGTACCTTATTCATTCAGCTCATTCATGGAGCCCTGCAGGTCACTGCATTCCTACAATCCTGTCCTGCAAAATATTTCAGAATAAAACTCTTAATATTAATGAAGGAATTTTGCCTTCTGAAAAAAAAATGTTTGAGGGCTTTTATTTTGAAATGGAAGCAGGAAATGTTGATTTAAAAATAAATCTGTACTTTTTTCATGTTTGACATACTCTATAGATGTCCAGACATTGAGACTAGTAATGTCGCTGACACGATGTCTATATACTGTCATACAATCATTTTCACTGTCTGTAGTTGCTGTGAACTGCACGGCTTGCAGTAAAAACAGGCGAGACCTCAACTCTCTGGAAGAAACGCAGCCGACACGCAGCCAAGCTATGCTGTTTACATGGGCAGTGTGGCTGCTCTAACCTCTTAACATGGATAGCCAGATAAAAAAACAACAGGTAACTCACGCTTTTAACATTCCCTGTGTGGCCTGGGCTTTACAGTTACGAATGACTAATACTTTGCAACTTAAAAAGGTGATGTCAGTGTTGGTGCTGCCTTTTGGCCTTTGTGCATGTTCTTCACGTGAACATGTGACTACCTGTCAGAGTGCAAAGTTTGCCTTTAATTTACGAGGTGCCACTCTAACTTTATTGCATATCCATACAAAGAGTATGCTTTATGCAAAATACAATATAAATAAAATAAATAAAATAATTCTCGAATGATTTGTCTAAAGTATGAGAAAATACAATACAGACAGACAAACAGTATAAATGAACTGGTTTCAATCAGGGAGTCCAATGGACCAAATGCCCTGTTCTGAGAGCACCAGACAGGCCTGCAATTCATTGCGAGGCAGTTGAAACGGCTTAAACATCTTTCTTCATTTTACACACTTCTCTCATTGAGAAACGATTGACTTCCCCCTGAAAGAAAGTGAAAATCCCACAGATAGAAAGCAAGTGAGAATAACAGGAAGATGAATGAGGAGAAGTGAGAGTGCCGATGCACTGTAGGTTTCATAAAGCTGAGAGGGGCAGAGTGATGGAGCAAATTGATCAGGTTATATCTGGCCATAAAGTCATCCAAATCAAATAACAAGTCCTCTGGGCTGTTTTCTCTTTCACTTTCTGGGACCTGCGTCCAAAGATGGCCTTATTTCATTTCAGTAAATCGCTCAACTGCTCTCACTCTCATTTTAACACAAACACACACACATACAAACACTGTGCAGTTATTGGTCTGTCTCAGTCATTATGCCTAAACTCTGTCTTTACAGAGCTGAAATATAGCTGTGCACTGCCACATGACACTGAAATTCAATCTTTTTGGAACTACACCAGGCCTGGACTGATGTGGGAGTGCTGAGAATCCAGTATTTTATATTTAGACTTGGGGAGGCATAAGCTGTGAACACAACATTGTCTAATTAAGCTGAAATAGTGAATGTGTTAGCAAACAGTTGCTTGTTTGCAAATCCAGCAGACAGAGCAGCATTAGCAGTCATTTGAGTCGCGTTTGTGTTCACCTGATGAAAGTCCATTGTTCACCCTCGTTAGCTCTGCTTTGTGATCAAATTACTCCTGAGAAAATGTTTTTTTCTTTAGCTGTTAAATGCTCCACTCACCAGTAACTGCCTGTCTGCTGCAGAGCAGGTATAGTGGACAGCTGGTTTTTAGAGCTTGATCAACCTGCTTGATGAGAGCTGTGAGACTGAACCAGAACAGTAAGGTTGTGTACCCGTATAATTCTTGTATGTACCTTTGCCAGGGATACAAAATGATGGCCAGAATCCACCAGGGAGCCAGGGAGTGCAAATACTCTGGCACATGCCCAAGAATTGGAGGTCATTTTGTTATTGTCTTCCATACAGTTGTATTTCCTTTTGCAACCAGAGGAGTCGCCCCAAGCTGGCTATTAGTAAGAATGCAAGTTTAAGGCACTTCAGCGTTGGCTTCACGTCTCAGACCTGGAGGTCGCCCACTGTGGCCGACCCATATGACAATAGTGCAGGAAGACTGATTTTCTCAGAGCATGGTGTCCCCAAGTTGCCTCATGGAAAGTATGAAATTTAAAATGCCAAATTTATTAAAAAATAAATGAAATTTTTTATTTAAAATGTCAAATGTTTTTAAGCTTTTCCATTCCACATTTTAAGTTCCATGTGATGTTTCCTATGTCTTAGTCTTGCTATTTTTTATTTCATCTTTTCAGTTTAAGCTTTCAATTTCAGCATTTCCAATTAAGCTTTAGTAAAATAATATTCTTTTTCTTATTGATGTCTTTTCATTTTCTGTTTGGACTTTTAAATTTCAGGACCAAAATATCCAATCACATTAAGACTGCTTCACCCTTTCACCTCTCTCTTCTGAGTTTTCACTTCTTCAGCTTCTCTTTGTGACTTTAGTTTTACTGTATACTTTCAGAATGAGGCGGGGATAGCTCTGCTGACTCTTCGGCGCTGTTACTTGTCTGCAGTGTATTGATATTTCCTCCCCTTTCCAAAATGACTGTCTCCAAACTGATTGACAGAAATTGTTCCCTGCAGACAAAATAAAGCAGGGTTTATCGACATCCATCTTCTTAATTGTAAATTCAGTCCAGTCCCCAGATTTACCGTGATCTTTCACCTAGTAAAGGCCTACTTTTTCTCTTTATCACCACAGAGTTGCTGTGTTGAAAATCTATTTCAACAGAGGAATGTGTTTGTGAGTAAAACAGCTGTGTAAATGATGCTGTTGCAGCGTCTAGACAAATGGGAAGCCATAGCCTATTTGCAGTTCTGCCTGAAATCCCACATTTGTAATTTGGGTTAATGGTTTTCTTTTATGAATTGCTATTTTGCTTTAATCATTTTTGCAGGTTTCATTCTGTTTTTGTCACGCATCAAGACATGAGTGAATAAAGGAGGGGAGAAAATCCTCCTGTGCTGCCTCTCCATATTTCTTGTCTTCCTAGTTGTCCTGGTGGTGGTCCTGCAGGCGGTGAGGAAGCTTTAGCTCGGTTTTCACCCCACCGGAGAGCTGCCACCAGGGACCGATAGATGGTTAAGACGCTGCTCTCTGTAGGGGTTCCTTGATCAATCCTGCAGCTCCACCCCATCTTCTTGCTCTCTGACTCTGGTCCAGGGTGCAGACTAAGGCTGCATTCACAAATCAAGCGTTGCGGTGAAAACTACATCATCCCATTCATTTGAACTCGTATATTACAAGTCCAAAACATGCCTGTTCAGAACAGACCGAATGTTTGGCCTGTGGTATTGCTGCTTGCTGCTTTCTCAACAACCACTCACACTCAACACAGCGCTTTCTTGAGTCCTGAGCAATGCACCTACCATGACATAGTTGGTAAGGTAGGCAACTGCCCAACTAAAAGGGCTCAAACAGCTATAGACCATTTCACAGTTGTAAACGTTAACATTCCAAATGTGTCCTAGACTGCATCGGAATCGCATATTATACAAACCATACCCAATATGTGCACTCTCGTTCAACATACATTTGTGTGAATAAACAGTAGGTCTCTTTTCAGACATACTCAGCAGTAATTTACATTTTCGCTCCCAGAGAGCCTCCTTGCCGTTTGTTAGTTTGCTCCTCCCCCTGTGTGTTAGTCGCACCACTCGAGAGCCGCTCATCCGACCGACTTCACACTTGGCAGGTGTATTGCTGAGAACTCAAGGATGTGCAATGTGGACATGTTCAATATTAATAAAGTTTGAATAAACAAGCATGCGGTTCTCTGTGCAGTGGGGGAGGGGCTTTAGGGCTCTGCAGCCTGAGATGAGTATGTTGTCTACAGCAGGCCGACCACGGCTTCACCCTCCGAACGGGCACGAGTCCCCGACTACACTGGAAGCGGATAGCCAAACAGATGCCAAATCGAACCTGAGTGAGTTTCATCAGGAAGTTGTGACCTGTGTGTGTTTTTCCCCCATAAGAGTAAGATAGTATTCCCCCAATATCACACTGGTACTATCTTATAACTTTACCGTAATAATGTTACCACCAGCAATACACCTGATGGTTCTGACCTTCAGACCATCTGACTGGGAATGTTGGTATTGGCAATGATCGAAGAAGTAGGTCTATTCAAAACCTTTTTCTGATTTATAACTATTATTATTAATGGTAAAAGTATTAATATAGCACAGTAAAAGTCCTGCATTCAAATGTTTAATTCAAGTAAAGAGTAAAAGAGGTATTATCAGCGCAGTGCTCTTAAATTTATTTAATGTCTGTTCAAGGTGGAGCAGTCAGTTCAAATATGATGCTGGATAGTTTAATGAATAATACTGCATCAGCTCTTAATTTTTATATTTTATGAGTCCAATCTGAATCTGCAATGTAACCAGTAATATCTCTCAGTCAGGTAAACGTAGTACTATAATGTTTTTTCCTCTAAAGTAGAAGAAGAAGAAGAAGAAGAAGATCTACCTTTATTAGTCCCACAGTGGGGAAAATCAATTTACACTCTTTAAAATCAAAATGAAAGAACAAAAACACAAAAAAATAAAGGGAGGGGGAGGGGGGGGCCCCACCCGGGGGGGGGGGTTGGCTGGGCCGGGAAGGGGAAAACCCCCCCCTTTTGCCCCCCCAGAAGTACACCTTATGTAGTAGTAGCGGTAGTAGTAGTCCAATTGAGTTACAGATTTTTTTACAGAAGTTACAGAAGTGCTTTGGTGACCTTTTGTAAGTTATTTCAGGGTACAATGAGTTATAATACTAATATAATTTAATATTTTTCATATATGGCTCCTGTTTACTACAGTAATTGGATTTTTTTTCCAGCCAGAGAAATTAAATTTGCTTTAAAGCTGAAAGGGTGAAAATTAATTATGATATGAATCACATTTTCTGCCTGATGTTTAGGGTGTTCGATAACAGACATATGGATTCACTTTACCAGTAAGTTAACTTTGCAAACAATAAAATAAATTGCTTCCCTCCACAGAAGTAATAATAGTAATAATCTCAGTTAGAACTGAAGCATCAGTGAAACTGGTCATCAAGATTCGGTTAACTTCTGTTCAGATTAGTGCGATGTACGGCATCGTAGGGGCTCGTGAATTCAAAGACCACCATGCATCTTCATCACAACATTATATGTAAGTCTAGGAAGCACAGGGAGCATCAAATCTAATTACATGGTTTGTTACGTAAGGGATAATGTACAGCTAGCTGAACATTACTCTTATTATTTAGCTAGTTATGTAAGAAATCAACAATTTGACACACAAACGGTCCATCAGAGTCAGAGAGACATCGAGAACTGTGCCCACAGCAACGATCCATTATAAAGAAATAACAGACCGTAAAATGCTGCGACTGACCAATCAGAATCAAGTATTCAACAAAGCTGTGTAATAGATTATCACATTAAGTATTAATTTGGGATAGAATTACCAGAATATAAAAACAGATTCAGTATCACAGATAAATCTGGGGCCTTTTTGCCAAATTTACAGTTTTCCCTTAAAAACTATTAGCATACAAATATTTCGTCTTTCTTTTTTATCTTTAATTGTATTTGACATTGAAGAGGCATATCCGCCATGCATTATGCTTCATATTGATTAGAGCTACAGTACATGACACACATAAAGGTCATTATCATGAACTCACTCAGAGGGAGAATCAAATTTTCATTGAGATCTTTTATGAATATTTCAATTTCCTTTCAGTCAGACATATTGCAGTTTCAGTCTGTTAGCATTTTTTTGGTGCTCAGGGAAGCTCGATAACTACAAGGCTGTGTTTTGGCCTGAAAGCTGAACCTGACAGCCTTGAGCAATGGCTCACAGTGCTGCTATGACAGCTTCTTCAGCGCTGCCGTGTTGCTGTCACAGCTGACAGAGCTCTGAATCAATCATTTTCTATGCCTCTGCATTTCTTCAAAAGTGTGTTAATTGATCAACTTTGGCATCATTAGACTGTTGGGACGAGGAGATGTGAATGATAAAACCAGCTCATTAAGCAAACCAAAGAGGTAGTGTAGGTGAAATACAATGTGAAGCTACAGCAGATTATTGGAATAGCCCAACATCAAAACTGAGCACATAGGTGCTTCTGTGCTCTGATCAGAGAGAACATTTCTTCTCATCACAGCAAGAGAAATTTGTGAAATCACTTAGCTCTCAGATCTAAAGAGTATAATGATGCTTTGGCCGGGCGGATAATGGACCGTGCTGGTTCAAAACTTCTAATAAGGGTCCAATACCAAGAAATGAGACATGAGCACCACAAATCACCTGTTATTTTTCACCGCTATTCTCAGTGACTGTGTGCCGTTTCATGTCCCGTTCATCCAGATGGTGGGGATAATTGGTGCTCCAAACTTAATGCAGGCTTTTTACTGTTGTTATTTCATTTTTTGTTTGTGTGTGTGTGTGTGTGTGTGTGTGTGTGTGTTTGTGTGTGTGTGTGTGTGTGTGTATATATATATATACACACCATTCACAACAAAGGCACGAGCAGCAGAGTGACGCTCGCTGCTGTCCTGGGAGCGAGGGCGATATGTTTTAAGAGCACTGCAGCCCTGAACAAACACACATTATTCATCCCAACACAACATAATAACTTTAATCCTCCTCCTATACACAAGAGCGCTCATTAACTCCATTTCCACGGAGACTATTTGAGTGACTAAAACACATTAGCACCCCAAACAGCGATCAAAACATCCCATTTATCTTTGTCTTCCTGTCACCCATCTCACAATGCAATCTGATAAACACGCAGGCAAACAATAGAACAAAGAATGCACAAGGGAAAGCAGGACATCTCTACCAAACACCTCGCCAAGAAGAGATAAAAAGGAAAAGGTCCTTTTTTTCACAGGATTATCTGGGTTATTAGTTTTCCTTCACGCTTAAATCACTGCTGGCTCATTTGACAGACAGGACGGATGCAGGGCAGTGGGCTGGATCCTACAGACAGAAAGCTTACGCTGATGTGAAAGAATGCAGACGGATGTCATGTTATGTGATCATGACCCGACGACTCCTCAAGGTTTTTCCTGCATAGGGAATTACAAGGCAGCAGCCTCCATCAAATTTCTTCCCGCTTCCAGCTCTCGACAAAACTCTGACGGGCATCTTCATGGAAGACACTATTTTCAAACAAGCGTTGCACTTGGTGGATTTCTGTCATTTGTAATTGCTATTGCAGCATTATGCTCTTGTGCTGGCAGTGTATTGTAATCAGCATAGTGAAGTGGGAAAAACACTGCCAAAACTGCCAAAGTGGAAAAAAAGCTGTCTTATTTTTTTGTCTTTTTTTTTTTGGCTGGACCAGCAGAGCTGCAGCAAAAGTGGACACAACAGTGATTATGTTATAAGGCACAATATGTTCGTTTTTTTCTCTCTTATTCTGAAAAAGACAATATTCCTTCACAGCTGTTTAAATAGCATGCAAATAGCAGCCTCCGCTCCATGCACTTCTGCACATGCCTGAACTGCTATGACTGAACATCTGTGTGCCTGATTACACTGATGTTATGTAAGGAAATAAGTCTGGATTTTTTGCAATTTTTTCCCACTTATCGAATAAAAAAAATATATGAATTTCTCCTCGGGGATGAATAAAGTGTCTATCTATCTATCTAAAAAGGTTCAAACATCTGTACATTATATTAGACCATGAGACCTGAGAACATGCCACATACTCTACTGATACATCCAAATAATTTAAATTAGGAAGTAAAATAATCAAAATAAATTTTCCTTTTTCAAAAAAGTATAGGCTGTTATACAAGTATCTCTTATAAGGAGAGGGGGAGAGGGGATTACTAAAATACTTCCTCTTTTTAAATTTTTAACAGGAGGTGATTTACCTTTGTACTGATCATATCGCTTCTAGCAGTATCAGTTTGTTTTATAGATATTTACATCATTTTGTGGTCATATTTATATTCTCAAACATAGCTCAACCATGTCATGTGATATGCTAGTTTAGTGTACTTTATGAAAAAAACACAACACTAAACACTAACAACCACTACAGAAAACTGCAAATGAACATTTAATATCCAGGAATTAACATCACAGACACCACTGTCTGTGTTACAATTATCATTTTCTTCAATCCTATAATTATTACAACTCCTAAACTATGTTAAATGTGTTGTTTGTAAAAACTGTTTGCTTCAGCCAGCTGAAGGCCCGGTTCACATGCACGTGTGCACATGATCAGGACAGTGCCACCAAAACCCTGCTACTACAACTACTACTGCTACTAGTAAGATAAGATAAGATAAGATAAGATGAACCTTTATTAATCCCCGGAGGGAAATTCGGGTGTCTTAGCAGCATCAACAACAGTACAGATAAATACAGTACAGTAAAAAGTAAAAGAGAAGGTGCAGTGAATGAAATAAGGTGCATTGAAGAAAACTGACAATAAAATAAATAACAGTAACGGTAATAAGTAAAGTGCAGCAGGTGGTGGGTATTGTATATGCACAGCATATGTATATGTAATGATATAATTATATGTAATTATATACATTTGGAATAAATACGGAGCAGATGATCAGTCACATGGGGGTCAGACCTTGGTTATGGAGCCTGATGGCCACCAAAAGAAAGGACTGACCCAGACGGTTTGTAGTGTGCCGAGGGGGGATCAGTCTCTGGCTGAATGTACTCCTCATCTGGACCAGTTGGTCATAGAGGGGGTGGGAGGGGTTGCTAATATTACTGCTGTTGATGCTGCTACTTTTCTACATGCTAACCAAGTGTACCACACATGGGGGCGGCAGTAGCTCAGTGTGTAGGGAGTTGGCTTGGGAACCGGAGGGTCACCGGTTCAAGTCCCGACATGGACCAAGACCTGAGTGTGAACTGGTAGCTGGAGAGGTGCCAGTTTACCTCTTGGGCACTGCCGAGGTGCCCCTGAGCAAGGCACCAAACCCCCCAACTGCTCGGGGCGCTTGTCAGGAGCAGCCCCATCACTCTGACATCTCTCCATTGTTGCATGTTTGTGCATGTGTGTGTTCGGGTCTGCATGTACCGTGTATAAGTTAACAACAGAGTGAAAAAATTGAATTTCCCCTAGTGGGACTAATAAAGGAATATCTTCTTCTTCTTCTTCTATTTCCAAATGTGTGTCCTGGACTCCCTGGGCATTTGACCATGATTTGTGCCACACTGCTGAGTTCACGAAAATAACAGATAGAAAATTTTAAGGCTGTATTGGAAACCTCATTGTATACTAGTAGTACATACTGATTTTGCCAAAATGTTGTATGTAGTATGCAATGAAAAGCAAAATCTGCAGTATGCCAAAAATACCCGGATGTGGTACTGATTTGGAAAAAATCTCCAGTATGCAGCAGACCAGTCTACCTCGCCTACTGTATCCCACAATGCAAAGCTCTGGACTGCAACTCCTTTTTTACCTTTTTCGTAGCTATTTCATTAAATTCAAATTATTAAATTAAATTCATTTCTGAAAATTTTTAAGGCAAGAAATCAACTGTGTAGACAGCTACCCAGCGCCTGCCGGGGTCACTTCCTCGCCAGCCAGCCAGTCGGTCTCACAGACTGAGATGATCTGGCTGGAGCTCTAGAGACCGGTCTCTAGACGAGGGGCTTTTATTTCCTTGCTGAAGGATAGATTGTCTAGATATCACAACACAGATCCATTATAAATTAATGTGGATCTGTGTTTATCTGCCTTTTGAGAGCTGAAAAGCTCCACAATCACCCGCAGGCGTAGCTCGCTCGCCAGCCGGCCGGCCAGTGATGCTCACAGACCGAGCGGCGAGGGAAGAGGAGAAGGAAAGAGCTGCCTCTGATGGTGCTAAGGCAACATCAGTCCACCATTTCATTGCTGTTCCTTTAGCAATGAACCAAATTTTCTGCTAACTCCAGTGTAAACCCACCTGCGGCATTATCTGATGGTCGGAGCAAGTGACATAGTATTAATAGCGTGGGAGTCTGCTAAGGGCGGGCGGGTAGGACGAGGGGTGGATGGGTCAAACAAACAAGGCTTTCAACCAGGAGACTGGTGTTTGTGTCCCCTGTGAAACTAAAAGTAAAATCGACTTAATTTGTAGTGTTAGTCGTAGTCGTTAGTGACATGAGTCATTTAGTATCGTCTCTTGAATCACTAGTCAGTGAAGTCAGCGTAAACCACAACTGTTTCCTACCCCTCCCTAAGTGGTTGTGTTGCCTAAACTTCCTGTAAAAATGAAAGTTTATTTTGAAAGACACTATGCACGTAACTAGTGTATATTGACATGTCGTTCCTGAAAGACAAAAAATGGGTTTCTCCTATAGAAACGTGCTACAACTCAACTGAGTGATGGGACGCCACAAGCAATTTAGGTTAAGCCCGACAGTGTGCTGTCTGTGTTTTAGTTACAGTATACTGTATATATAGAGAGGAAGAGTCAGACTTTGATGTCTCTACATCTAATAAACCTGTAACTTTGTGTACATTTACTTATGCTTAAGAGAAAAAGAGTGACAATCCTCACCCGACTACGTCTCATCCATCTTCAAACATGTACCATCCCCAGAGAGGAGAAGATGAATAATGCAGTTAGATGTGTTGAACAGAAGACTGAACGAGATGAGTGGAGCAAACTATGATAAAAAGGTCAATACTCTCATATTCACTATTGATGGCAGGTTTTCATTTCGTAGCTAACTCAAAGCTCACCTAAGTCTGACCTAACATTATTTCAGCAGTAGACAATATACTGGCTTCAATAAAGCTTAGAATGAATTTTTCCTCTGATTTATTATTTTGATATTGATTCAACCACTGTTTCACACACCATGTACTGTAGACTAATACACTAGACTAGTCCAGCATATGACCTGACAGGGAATCGTTAAGAAAAGCTCCTCTATATGTATTTAGGAACAGTAACTTTGAAAACACAGTTTGCATTATTGACTGTTTTGCTGCTTTTGCATACAAGTCACACCATACAATGAATTATTGTGTTGCCATTTGCCCACAGTTTAATTTCCAATGAATACAGATGCCGCACAAGTGATACGTTCATCGCAGAGCAAAGTATTTTCTATCTCATTTAATCCCAGGGGACCTAGTTAGACCTAGACGTCTCAATGTCAGAGAGTCCATCTAATCTTACCAAGCTGATTTGAAGTTTCAGCATTTACTCCTACTTGGCAAGAAACAGTTAGATCCTGTAACTCATAACAGATGTAGAGTTATGTAACCCAATACAGATGTGGTCATATTACTCATAACATGTGGGGTACTGTAACCCAGTACAGATGTACTTGTGCAAGCTCATGTTTTATTGGCCCTAACAATATCAATTAACTATGAGAAGGATACAGGGTACAGGGTATTAACTCCCTTTCCAATCTTCCTACCTCTGATTAGTGTTTTAGTCTTATCTGATGAATTGATTTCCTGCAGCTGGGGCATAGCTACTATTTTAATGTGAGGGCAAGTTTAGCAAAAATTTTTAAATGAACAAAAAGCTGATGCACGGACAATCATGTTCCATATTTCTGGCTCACAACAGTAGCAGCATTGTTCACGATGATAAGCACATGCTGCTGCTGATTTTAGAGCATAAAAGTACCCGGCAAGCAGCTCTGGAATGATACATAAAGTGCATGTAGCTTTAAAAGAAGGAACTCTAGCACATTGCAGTACTTTATAAAAAATAATGTCACATCTGGTGTCACGGTTCACAGAAGTAGAAGTACTTTCCCGATCAGTCCATAGAGTAAATTCACAATATGTTTTGTTAGTAACAACTAGCTGCATTTGTACTTGGTAATAGTATGCATGGCCCTGCTTCAGTCTGATGATTGCTTGCTCATCTTTTTCAAGGCAAAGGTCTGTAACAGAGTTTGCTGCCTCATTTACAGAGAGGTCCTATGCACAAAATGGGCACTTTATTTCATTGATACCTGAACACAGCAGCAGTTGGAAACATATCAGTTGAGGCCGTGATGAATGGGTATAAAGTTGAAATCCTGAATGCAGCAGTTTCAACAGGCGTGAGAGGCGATGCTGCATTTCATAGTGTTTTCTTGCCAACTCCTCATGCCATACAACCTGGATCTGTAAAACAAATGATTTAGATATGTTTTCCATCTTATCTTTTGTTTTTGTTCCTGTAGAATGAGTCCTTTATATTTACATGGGGAGCGGGTCCAAGGCGCCAACAAGAGCATCAGGCTTTTAAGTAAATTTTCATAGAGGCCAAATGGCAGTACTACAACTTCCTTGTGTCCATCACTTTATTTTCCTTCCTCCTCCATCATGTGAATGAGACCCAGACCACTGCTGGAGCAAGAGCTGGGAGGCGGAGTTAAAGACATCACTACTGAGCCTGCTTTATGGGCCCAATCGATGTGGAAGATCGTTGGATGATCCGGATATTTCATCACTCGGCAGTCAAGCCATTTTGGCTTCATGCACCACTGAGCAAATCTCAACTCTTAGAATGAACATGAGTCTGCCTACAACACTGTATCCAGTTCTCTTTATACATCCACAAGCAGGTCCTCTCCAACCATGTTTCAACAGTAGCCAAGAACGGACAAACCACACTCCGTTAACTTTTCTTGCCTGGGCTAGAGTCAATTTTGTTTCTCGTTCCCATTGCTGACGTTCTCACTCTCTTGCTTCACCACTCACATCTCATGAACACACAGTCTACGAGCTGACTCTGCTCCAGACGGAGAGACATTCACGTTTACATCGGCCACTGTAGTTCTGCAGCACGTTAGAAGCTTCAGCTGGTTGTAATCTCCTCAACGCACTGCTAGATCCCGCTAGATCCTGCACACTGGACCTTTAAGCAAAACTCAAAGATTACATCGTTATTTTATGAATACCTCTGTTCCAAAAAATGTAAAGGCTTGAAAATAAGTCAGTCCCATGGTTGACATCTCCTTCCCCTTGAAAAGTCATTTCAGTCAATCATAGTCATTGTTGTCTCTTTTATAAAAAAAAAAAAAAACATTTTTATTTCTCTAACTAAAGCAGTGGTCCTTCATCCTCTATACCAAAACCATGGTCTTCTTCAGATATGTCATTAACTGCTGTATTATTTAGGGCTGCGTTGTTGAAAACACCCGCTCCCTTGTGTTGAGGGGCCATGATGATTCCATTGGATTGTAAATTAACGTCTCCATTATGTAAGTAGACATAATGGAGACAAAATAAAGGTACAGAGAATCTAGGAGTCCCTGTTCCTTCATGTCAATTTACATGAGGAGCAAAGTGAGACTTTGTCAGACCCCACGGCGTCATTTTTCAATCGTCGTTAACGCGTGTTTTATGTTGCGAATTAAACAAAAACACATGCTTAGGTTTAGGCAACAGATGCACTTAATCATTTCATTTATGATTTAATCAAATTAAGTTATTCTTTCACTTAAGGTAATTAATTAAATACATGTACTCCTGCATTTTGTCCTCGCTCTCCTGCCTGTCTTCAGCCCCTGCTGCTATTCCTCGAACAGCAAAGAAAGAACAGCAAACACACAGTGAGTGAGAGGCGAGATACTGTATCTGCTCTACCCACAGACACATGACAGCAGTCATCCATTCATCAGCTGTCAGTGACGCCGTTCAATCAGGCCGTCACTTCTCTGTCTTTCTTGTTTTCCTGTTGTCTCCGCTCTTGTTCTGTCTGTTTGTGCAGCAACACACGCACACACACACACACACGCACACACACAATTCACACACACAATTCAAACACACCACTTTCAAGCTCCACAGCAGCCTTACTCGAGGTAATTTTAAGGAGAAAGAAGCTCAAAATTGCACTAGAGATTTCTCCACTGATGCTGCAGCCATTATTTGCCATTTGCAGATAGTATATGTGCCTTTATTTCTTATGCAATATGTCTGTATTTCTATGTGGGTTTTATACAAAACACATAAAGCCACACATAAACGTTTTCTTCTGAAAGTTATGTTTATATTACACAAAAGGTTTTTAGCGAATATGTTTTGAATTGTAATAACATCTGGTGAATGTTCACCAGCAACGTTTTTTTCTATGAGTAATTGCATAATTTCGTACGTAGTTGCATGGAGGTGGTTGGGCTGGATGGGTGTACAAAGCACTGGGCTCTGACACCACAGACCGTGGTTCACACCTCTCCGTTAGGTCTAGGCTACAACTCTTTAGTAAAGTGTAGAGAAAGATATGGAGTCAGATCAATCTCAATATTAATGAATGCGCACAAAAGGATTCACAAATGTGTTTTGTGATTTACTCCTATAGAAATGACTGTCTCCACAAAAATATTTTTCAATGCACGCAAATAAATATCCTTGTATATAAATGTAAAAAAACAAATATTCTTTTAAATAAATTAAATGAAAATCCACAAATGTGTATTTAAATGTAATTTAAGTGTATTGCAATTTTTATCAAAAACAAATTGTTACCTGTACAGTATATACAAACTGTTGAACCTGCATTTACAAAGTGCTTGTCATGTGTCCGCTTCACTCCATATTTTAAACACATGTATTTGTGGATTTTAATTACATTTTAAAACAATTAATATTTGTGTGCATCAGAAATATACTTTCTTTTCAGTCTGTGACTGGACACTGGGATTGGGCCTCAGATGAGCATGTAGACGAGCTGAAAGAAAGTGGAAGAAGAACTCTAAGCTCCAAGTCTCTTTAGGAAGTTTATGAGCATGCTTATCATAAGTTAAGATAAGATTTATTGTCCCAAGGGAAATTTTGCTTGAGCAAGTGCTGCACAAAATTGCAATCAGCTTAAAACAAGACATTAGAATAATGTACCAAGACACAGGAAACAAGTCAAATAATACACATTCCCTGAGAAAAATATGTATAACTACATAAGAATTAAAAACAAGACATTACAGTGGTACACCAAAGACACAGTAGAACAATGTGTCCAATATTGCACATTTCCTGAGAAACATATCGATCAATACACAGGCATTAACAACAAAAGAGAATCATAAAAGCCATAAGACATAATGCAAGACTGCACAGGGCCTCCTTCCTGTTAACTACAGGATCAAGGATTCACCTGTGCTCTTGTAGAATAGTGTTATCGAAGTTGGGAGGACAGAAAGTTTGAAGTGGTTGCTTTTACATTAGCTGGCTTTGTTTCCCTGAAGGTAATAGTTCCTATTCAGAGTACAGACGCCGTGATGTGTCCTTCAGAAGTCTGTGTGCATGTCTGACAGCACTTTCACCATATTGTTGATATGAACTGGACTGTGACGGTACTGTGATGCTGTACCATATCTAATGATGCTTTCCAGCAGTAGATGATCTCAAGACTCACATCGAACAGTCTCCGGAGAAACTGAAGTCTCTGAGCCAGCCTAGCACACAGATAATCAATATGGACACCAGTTTAATTCACTGTCCATGTGTATAACCAAGTACGTCTTGGAGCCCACCTGCCAAATAGTCACCAATGATGACGGGGCCATGGGCTCCAAATACAAGAGAGCCATTAAAACTGCTAAACTAAAGGTTTATATTTAACCTTGTCTGAGCTCTTTTTAATGTCTTCAGCTCTCTTATAAATCCTTGTGATACAGATCATATTGTGCAGAGGCCTTTTCAATTTTTATCGACAAATTTTCTGCTCTTAGACCTTCACCCACTTCCTTCACACCAGACCTTTCTGTTTCTCCTCTGTGCTCTTTGACCACTTTGAGCTTGTATCATTCTCCGTTATTATGGGAGATAATGCATCATGTGTAGCCCATAGATTGCCCACTGCTCCCTGGGTAGTATTCCTTCCTGGCTACTAAGAGACGTTTTTAACACTGTTGGGTCAAGTATTCTTGCATTGATAAACACCTCTCTGTTATCAGGGTGTGTTCCAGCTGCTTTCAAACATGCTGTAGTGCAGCCTCTTATCAGAAACAAAAATCTGCATCCGTCTGTTCTCTCTAATTGTAGGACTATTTCAAAACTAGCCTTTTTTGTCTAAATTTCTGAAGAAAGTAGTTTTTATTCAGCTGCACACATTTTTAGATAACCATGATATTGATGAAAACTTCCATAAATCATGCCATAGCACAGAAACAACTCTTTTAAGATTTTTAATCTTTTTAATCTTTAATCTTAATTTCTTAACTGTTGACTCAGGGAAGTCTCGCTATTCTGGTGCTTTTAGATCTGACCGCAGCCTTTCTGCCTTTTTGGTGCTCACCTTGTGCCTACAAGTGAATCCGTCTTCATCCATCATTTACTGTTTATCTGGGAAAGTCATCCTCATTTAGCCAGTGATTGTCACAACCGTCAGATCTTAAGTTATGTCATCTTGTCTTTTCATTTTTTCTTGTGCACTTCCTGTTTTATTTTGATATTCTAACTTCCCCTCTCGTTTCAGCTCACATCACTTCCTGCCCTCGTGTTTCCCGCTCTCTGGCTGAGTGACAGTTCACTGACCTACTTTTCATCATCGTTCACCTGTGTCTGATCGTCTTCCTCGCCCCTCATTGTGTCCACCTGTCTCTCGTCAGCCACTCCCCTCACTAGTATATAATGTGTCTCCCCTTCCTTCTGTGCCAGTCTGTCTTTGTCCCTAGTGTAAAGCTTACCAGCAATCTTTCCTTGTGTTTTGAATCTCTGCCTGTTTTTTGACTTTGCTCTGCCTGACGCCTTGTGGATGTGTTTGCTTACTACCATTGACCTTTTAAGAAGAAGAAGAAGATTTTCCTTTATTAGTCCCACAGTGGGGAAATTCAGTTTTACACTCTGTTGTTCACACAGTACATATACATGCATCAACGGAGAGATGTCAGAGTGAGGGGGCTGCTCCTGACAAGTGCCCAGAGCAGTTGGGGGTTCGGTGCCTTGCTCAGGGGCACCTCGGCAGTGCCCAAGAGGTAAACTGGCACCTCTACAGCAACCAGTTGGTTTTGGTCCATGGGGGACTTGAACCGGCGTCCTCCGCATCCTAACCCAAGTCCTTACGGACTGAGCTACTGCAACCCATACTGACCCATTTCTGAACATTAAAGACGCTGATTGTTTTGATCTCACCTGATCTCAGAATCGTGCTTAACCTTAACCTTAGTAGTTAATAAAGCTTCCATTTCTACAAATTATTATAACAATTATGAAAATGAATTTCATTATCTCCTCATTTATGAAGGGTGGTGTCCCCAGGTGGCTTTCACACAAGTTAAATTTTGTTAATCAATATAAACTGATTGTTTCTGATAGCCCAGAGCAGAGTGCAGGTATTCTACAACACCTGAAGGCATTTACACTACAATGTCTTATAGGAGAAGAAGAAGAAGAAGATCAACCTTTATTAGTCCCACAGTGGGGAAATTCAATTTACACTCTGTTTAACTTATACATGGTACATGCACACAAACACACACACACATGCAGTAATGGAGAGACGTCAGAGTGAGGGGGCTGCTCCAGACAAGCGCCCCGAGCAGTTGGGGGTTTGGTGCCTTGCTCAGGGGCACCTCGGCAGTGCCCAAGAGGTAAACTGGCACCTCTCCAGCTACCAGTTCACACTCAGTTTTTGGTCCATGTCGGGACTTGAACCGGTGACCCTCCGGTTCCCAAGCCAACTCCCTACAGACTGAGCTACTGCCGCCCCAAGGAGCCTTCGCCTAGTGTCAGCTGGGACCCCCCGCAACCCTGAATGGATTAAGCGGTTACAGATAATGGATAGATGTTTTGTAGGAATTCAAGGAAGATGTAATTTAAACCATACAACAAATTAAAA
This sequence comes from Pterois miles, assembly GCA_947000775.1. Lineage (NCBI taxonomy): Eukaryota > Metazoa > Chordata > Actinopteri > Perciformes > Scorpaenidae > Pterois > Pterois miles. The sequence goes on from CAMQGK010000308.1 coordinate 17,424,237, forward strand.
AAAAAAAAAAAAATAGGTAAAATCAGATGGACGTGACTTAGTTTAAAAATAAGGTTAAAATATATATATGACCCAAGATACTGTATGTTGTATCTCATATATAAAAGTAAACATTGCTCTCATAAATAAACAGGCTGATGGGATACAAGAATTTGAGTTTGATAATTCAGAAAAAAATTAAAAAAAAATATAAAACAAAAAATGTTTTTTTGGAGGTTTTTTTTAATGAAAGCTTGCAACAGACAAGGACACTATAGCTACAAAAACAGAATGATCGCTGACATAGTACAATCACTGTATTCACTGTCTCAGCCTCTTATGAATGGTTACTTGAGACATTTTATTACTTCTGCAAGGACATCCAAGAACCTTGATGGGTGCTCAAACAAAATCTGACTTTAATATTTATTTAAGTTTTCTGTTATTGAGGGTGTTTGCAGCCTAGACACCCACTTCACTTGACATTTCATTGTCATTTGATAGAAACAGGATACAGCATCTCAAAAATGTTAGAAGATCAGGGTACCGGCCATTGACAAGGGATTTGTGTTTGGGACAGATACAAACTTTTTTGAAGGATTTCATACACAGTGAGCTTGGACTTTTTGAACATTTTCCATTAACTACACTTGAATTAAAAAATAATAAAACTGCCACTTGTATCCAGTGATTCTCTGCATGCACGAAAAACTAATTTAGAGGTCAATCAAAATCCATCCGAATTTACAGGGCGTCATGTCTGACACAGCTGGAGCCTGGAGCCATGCTTGGCTCCACTTTAGATGTAATATTATCATTCATCAGTGTGGGTGATCACATATTTATAGCTATTGTTATAGTTATTGTCGTTGGTATGGACAGCCCTAAATAAAGCTATAAAATAATTGTTTGACATTTTTAATATTGTTGCATATAGTGCAGAATTTTATAATTATCTAATCATCATTACATAATCATCTATGTAATTAGGTTCAGAAACTCTCCCTCCGAGTAGTTAGAAGCTCTGTTAGAAGCCCAAAGTGACACTGAATCACTCTCTATTCCACTATTTAAATCTCTAAAATAAATCTGAGAAAGGAAAGCTGCCTACATTTACATGCACACTAATATTCCACTATTATTCCAAATATGACAATATTCCAAGTTTGACGTGAGTCATGTCAGCAGCATATCTTGTTTGGATACTCTGAAGAAGAAGAAGAAGAAGAAGATAGTCCTTTATTAGTCCCACGAGGGGAAATTCAATTTTTTCACTCTGTTGTTAACTTATACACGGTACATGCAGACCCGAACACACACATGCACAAACATGCAACAATGGAGAGATGTCAGAGTGATGGGGCTGCTCCTGACAAGCGCCCCGAGCAGTTGGGGGTTTGGTGCCTTGCTCAGGGGCACCTCGGCAGTGCCCAAGAGGTAAACTGGCACTTCTCCAGCTACCAGTTCACACTCAGTTCTTGGTCCATGTCGGGACTTGAACCGGTGACCCTCCGGTTCCCAAGCCAACTCCCTACAGACTGAGCTACTGCCGCCCCCAATTAAGCCTCATTCCTATTGGAGTGTTTTCCAATTAAGAAACATTGGATATGCAGTTATTATTTAGGTTTTAAGAGCATTTTTTGGACACATATACAGTGCATTTGGTATATGTGTCTCTTTTTACCTCAGTATAGGAATTGTGGCCCCGCGGCCTCTGGCCTGTTTGTGGCCAGATCTCTGCTTTGTAATACAAACTAGCTGACAGTTTTAAAAGATGCATGCCCAAAAAAAACTCACCTTTGTGACTGGATGGAGACACATGCCTACTTTTAAACATTAAGACTTGGATACCAACAGGTTTTTGGATATTTGCAAATATCGCAACAACAGGGAGTGCTCATTGCTACAAAAGACCATTACTCCAAAAATATACACAGTCCCTGAACAAACAAAACAGAGCAAATGGCTAATTATTATGCAGTATGGCATCATCAGACCTTCCAGCCTGGTCACTTTGAATGCCTTCATTGGTTGGATGGGTTGGTTAGGTTTCGGCATGGGGAGATTAGTTAGGTTTGGGGTACGAATATCAGGATAAGCCAGCCAGAGAAGAGCAGGTCATGCCTTCACCATAGTAGGAAAAAATATATTGTGATTGGGAACATCATTGTGCATAATAATTAGCCATGTGCTTTCTTCTTCTTCTCCTGTTCCGGATAACAGGCTGTCGGAAAATGATTTGGACTATTGAGGTTTTGGAATAAATGGCCCTGAAATGGCACGACAACACCAACCTTTTCAAGAAGGTGGCTGAATAAATTAAAGATGGAGGCTGTATTCACACGGTCGAACAAGTTACATCAATACGCAAGGCTGCATGTAAACAGGAATATATTCAAACAGAACAGATATAAATACTGTCTTTCTGGAATAAGGGATATTTTGTGAATGTGAAGATGGTCAATGATTTGAGAAGTGAATAATGTTCTGGAGTCAGTGAAAGGAGAGCTACTTGTCAGGACACATCCACTGTGACTGTGGGTATATAATGCTGATACCTTCCTTTCCTTGTATATTAGAAGTAAAAATTATCTCTGCAATAAAGCGTTAAATTAAAAAGTGACCTTTTCCGCAACTCTCTCTCCAGCTCTGCCGTTTCCCGCCCAAGGGACACTGTTCTGTTGCTGCACAGTTCTCCTATAGCAGCTCTATCAACTTCAATGGAAAACAGAGGACACCTGTGTCACGCCAGTTAACCCTTAAGTTTGTATTCATGTGTGTTTTGTTCATTTGTGTGTGTATTTCCTGTTTTATTTTGTAGTCTGACTCTCCCTCTTGTTTCAGAGCACGTCACTTCCTGCCCTCCTGTTCTTCCGCGTTTGGAATGAATGAGATTCCTGACTCCCTCCCCTGCGTCTGATCATCGTTCCCCAGTCCTGATTGTGTTCACCTGTCCATAATTAGTCACTCCCTTCTTTAGAATTTAAGCTGTGCTTCCCCATCCTTCTGTGCCAGTTCGTCTTTGTACCTTTGTCTGAAAGCGTCCTCGCGTACTTCTTGTTTAAGTCTCCCAGTGTTTTTGATTATTCCGCCTGATAACCGATTACGTCTCCGCCTATCGATTTGGATCTGGTTGCCTGTACTCTGACTGCCTTTTTTGTGTACCGAACCTTTTGCCTGAGTAAAGACCTTGTGAATTTTTACCTGCCTGCTCTCCTGGTCGTGCTTTTGAGTCCTCCTCCTGTTTGACCCAGTGCCTCACAACCTGAGAGGCAAAGGCAGTTATGGACGAGTCTGTGTGCTCTGTGCTGTGCTAATGTTGTATGAAAGACAAGAAGTGAGATTTAAAAGCAGCTATTTCTGACAATAATGTCAGAATTCAGGGCCAGATTAACCCAACAGGGGGCCCTGGGGCAAACAATGAGCAGTGGACCCCTCTGCCCCCTGCCAAAATTAAATATTAATCTAAGTAACTGATAACTAATATTTGAGATTATTGCCCTTTTCCATTGCTCAGTGACAATATCTAAACTTTAGCTCTACTGTGTATGACTCCTTTACAACAATCCTTTTGGTGAATCAAAGTGTTTTACAGCAGACAGTAAATAAAAGAGGAATAAGTAAAAAGGTAAAAACAATAAAATAGAGCAAAATAAAGTAAGATAAAATAAGGTAACCATGCTACTGGGTATTAAAATCCATCCTAAATAAAAAACGTTTTTAGCCTGGATTTGAAAAGGCCCAGGTTAGAAATTAGACTCATTTCGGTAGGGAGCTTATTCCAGAGCCGGGGAGCAGCAACAGAAAAGGCTTGGCCACTCCAGCGTTTGTGCTTCGACCAGGGCATTTCCAGCAACAGTTGATTAGTTGACCTCAGAGCTTCTTACCAGGATCATAGACAGTTAAAAGCTCAGATAAATAGGGTGGGGCGAGGCCATTAAGAGTTTTAAAATCAAACATTAAAAGTTTAAAATCAATTCTGCAAAGCCAATGAAGGGAGTTAATAACAAGAGTGATGTCGTCTCATCTATTAGTGTTTGTTAAAAACTGGGCAGCGACTGAAGGTGACTTGGAGAAGACTGGGCAACGCCATCATAAAGTGCACTGCAGTGGTCTAATTTCAAACTGATTAGATCATGGATGGCTTTCTCAAGGTTGCGACGGCTTAAAAACATTTTAACTTTGACCAGGAGACGTAACTGGAAGAAACTAGTCCTGACAGCGTTGTTGATATGGTTGTCAAACCTCGAATGACTGTCGAAGGTCACTCCCAGATTTCTGACGATTAGACTGAGCTGTAAAGACAAGATGCCAAAGCCAGCTGTCACAGCACCCCCAAACACAATACACTACACAATTTTATAATCATTTAAATGAGGAAAATTTTGGGCCAACCACTGCTTAATATTAGCAATACATCCAAACAAGGAACATTGTGCACTATTACTACTAGGCTTCACTGGCAGATTTGTAAATCGTCTGCATAACAATGAAAACAAAGGTTGTACATGGCTATAACTGACCCAAGTGCAACATATATAATGAAAAGAGAATAGCACCAAGAATAGAACCTTGTTGGACTCCACAGGAGAGAGGAGCACTGGAAGAGGACAGGTCACCAACCATAACGGAGAAGGTTCTACAGGACCAGTAAGATGTAAACCACTTCAGTGCAGTGCCGTGGATGGCAAAATTACTTAAATGTGACAGGAGGACTGAATGGTCCACTGTGTCAAAGCCTGCTGTGAGATCTAGTAGCACTAAGACAACAGGGCACTTGGCATCCACAGACAGTGCGATATCATTGTGCACTTGTAGCAGACTCAGTACTGTGACAAGACCTAAATCCAGATTGATTGAGTTGTTTTCCAGAAAGGACTGTAATTGCATAAAAGCAACTTTACTAAAACCTCTGAAAGAAAGGGCAAATGGGAAAAAGGTCTAAAATTTGATAACACCGAGGGGTCAAGATTCGGCTTTTAAGAGGGGGTCTGACCACAGCATGTTTAAAAGCTGCTGGGACGGTTCCTAGCCTGAAGCAGAAGTTAATAAGACTGGCCCCCACAGTATTGAAAACCATTTACAGCACTTTGGCAGAGACAATATTCAGTGGACAATTTGTAGGTTTCAAAGATTTCACTATGTCACTGAGAATCCAACTCAAACTGGTCAAACACAGCAGAATGAGTTGGGGCAAAAAGCAACTCCTTCCCCACCCCATCATCCAGTTTGCAGTAAGGGGCTTCTCCATGCCTCCCAGTCTCTGTGCATTGTGTATTTGATATGGTGTGCACCATGTAAGCACAATATCGATTGAAATAATAGACCAGACTAGATTTTGCCTGGTTTTCATGGTTGGTAATCCCTTGTCAGATTTTAGGAAACTACACGACAAATACAGCTTTGACACAGTGATAGTTTGAGTCTGTAACAACCAACAATGTCAGAAGCAATAAGCTGAACTTTGATTGCCCAGCACCTAAATTAATGTGTAGATTTGGAAAAGCAAACAGCCTACATGCAAACTGTGGTTTTATTTAATAAATTAATTCATTCAAATGGTATTATTTCAGCCCATTAGACTGCTGTCAGGCTATTAAATAGACATTATCAGTCGCTATAAACCCCATACATGTGGGTCAATAGGGGCCTACTACACCCACCCATGATGGTTTTATCATCTAGTTTGGTGGATCCCCAAAAGAAGAAAGAGCACGATAGTGACCTCTAGAAACTGTAGTAATTATGTATAATTGTCTTTGTGTGCATAGTTGTTTTAAGCCAAAACAAGGTGTTTTTCCCTTTTCTTATCCAAGTGTTTTATTGCCTAAACCTAAAGAAATCTGTGTTCAAAACATGATGTTTCATTCAGTTTTATAACATATTACGTGTTATTTTAAAGTTTCACTTTCACTTTTACAATGTAGTGGGCATAGTAGGTCCCTAATGGCCCACATCTGTGGTTCTTATGGCGACTGATAATCCCTACTTACTGGTCTGATCGCAGTCAAATCAGGTGATGTTTTCCGCATTTCTAATTTTCACTTTCTACTTTGCGGCTGAGACTGTTGTAAAACACAGAAAGAAGTAATTATCTTGCAGAAAGTATGTGTTGGAAGCTTCATGCTCTGGGGTAGAGTGTTTTTAATACTAGGATCACTTTCAGCGTGGTTAATTGACTATTCAGTTAGTCTATGAAATGTAAAAGAAATTGTGAAATAATTGTGGCATTCAAGATAATGTCTTCAATTTACTTTTTTAAATAACAGCAGAAGATCTTTGAATATCTGGCATTTTTTGCTCCATAAATTAGTGAAACAATTAATCAGTTATCAAAAAAAGGTGCTGATTAATTTTCTGTCAGCTAAAAATTTATGTTAAATCAAACTGCCACAAACTATGTGACATATGATGAACATGGTTCCAGGTAGTTTTTTACTTCACCAGAGGTGTGCTGGTTGGTTTGTGGGTTTCCAAAGAATAAAGGCGCTGCCATGGTCTGTGTTTGCTGAATACGCTGTACCTAATGGGAACTTGGAAACGGCGCATACACAGAGGGCAGGGGGTGAAGGGGGTGAAGCGCCTCAGTAGAGTTGTAAATTGAGAGGAAATATTTCAGGTGGCCCTGGCTAGCTCTAGAAGTAAAAGTCCCATTCATTTTTACCTTAGACAATATTAGGTGACTGACAGATGGGGCTCTTGGCATAGATGGGTATGAAGCTCTCCTGGCTAAAGTCAAAGGTACAAGCGTGTACATAAAAATGTTAGGTGAAGAAGTGAACTACAACTCTCAGTCTGCATTACAGCAAGATGGTATGTTTACTATCTGCAGGTGGAAGCTACTGATGACACTGTCAAGAAAAGTTAAGAGATTTTTCAACTGCAGCTAAAAACAGATCATTTTAGGACTCACTTTGAAAGACTTCAGCAAATATAGTGGCATGTTTTGGTATCAAATTGATGATGATATAATTTTTAAGAAATTTGAAATGGTAAAACAGGGGCTGCATGGTGTCAGTGGTTAGCACTGTCGCCTCACAACAAGAGGGTCGAATCCAGCTGGTTCAAATCCGGCCTGTGTGGAGTTTGCATGTTCTGCCCGTGTTAATGTGGGTTTTCTCCAGGTTCTCCAGCCTGGGTGCGTCTGTCTCTCTGTGCGACCTGTCCAGGGTGAACCCCGCCTTCGCCCAAAGCCAGCTGAGATCATATTAATATATTGGTGGTGAACTATGTGACTAGCCTAGATGATAATGGCCTTCTGAACCTAATAGGTGTAGCAGGCCCTTCCTTACCCACATCTGAGGCTAATAAACACTAACAGTGTCCATTCAATCCATGATAACATTCAAACGGGTGGAGAATTTTTTTGTATTCATTATAGAAAAGCATATAGACCAATTTGGGTCACTTAAATTCTGTAGTGAAACCCATCCATCCATCCATCCTTCCATCCATCGTCAACCACTTATCCCGTTAGGGGTTGCGGGGGGACTGGATCCGATCCCAGCTGGCATTGGCCGAAGGCGGGGTTCACCCTGGACAGGTCGCCAGTCCATCGCAGGGCCTGTAGTGAAACCCAGGGTTGTAAAATAATACCATGCATACTGCTGAATCCAGCCAGAATGGCTCATTAGAATCAGTTCAGTTTAAGGTTCTCCACAGAGGACAGCCGAGAGCTGAACTGTGGGTCTGACTCCAGCAGCAGCACCCTGAGGTGGTCAGAGATCCCAGCAGTGATCTAATGCCACCCTGAGTCTGGGCAGCGTGGACATTATGTCACCCAGCTTTCACCCCAGGATTCATCTGACACCTCACTTCTGATCTGTGGTGTGTGTGTGTGTGTGTGTGTGTGTGTGTGTGTGTGTGTGTGTGTGTGTGTGTGTGTGTGAGTGAGTGTGTTAGGTGAGTACATTCACTCTCAGTGCCAGTAATTTCCTGCAGCAGGATGCTGTCAGTCCTTCTGATGGAGAAATACAATTAAGTTTCATTTTTACATTTAGCTGCTTTTTTGCTGAGCTGAATTGTCAGCTGCCTTCCTCCAGTATCCCATGGTTCTTTGGTGTTGTTTAGTTTTTTACCTTAACAGGCGTATATTGTCATCACTCCTTTTTTCCACGACCAAACACCTCCATATTTTCCAAGGATATGATGGCAGTTGTGGCCAGTTAAGAGATGCAAGTAAATATCTATTTTTACTGGCGTCTGAAAGCCATTTCCTCTCCAGATTGTGGCATTTTGGCTGTTTGGGAATTCCTTGGGATGAAAAAAGGTGATTTCTCTTTCTTCTTTTCATTTCTACAAAGACATAAACACATTTCTTAGGAAAGTTTGAATCTTCTGACTTTGATCTACAGTTCCCACTTTGACGTAATGAAAGGATTATGGTTGCTGCCCACGCCACATTATACCGTTGGCTTCCCGCTTTGGTCTGTGTGTGTGTGTGTGTGTGTGTGTGTGTGTGTGTGTGTGTGTGTGTGTGTGTGTGTGTGTGCATCCGTGTGAACCCCAGTGTGTCTGATCATAACCCACTTATTAGGTGAGACAACAGTGCCCCCTGCAGAACAAACTTACAGTATAATATTGTCAGCAGTAACAGCAGAGTGAATGATGTGTATTTTCCAGATGTGTATTTTGTATAGTATCAGTGTGTGTTTAGCCCCTGTATTCAGTTTCACCTCTCGCTGTACTGTGGCTGCCTTATCACATATTGAAGCCAGAGAGTGTGCTCTGACGCTGAGAGAAGAGGAGGTGTAGCGGCTGTATGGATCGCACTGGTGGATGTTCTCTGGCTGTCAGCAGAGGAGGCCGTCTGAAATCAAGGCAGCAGTGATGGCATCATCAGCCCAGAAATGATCAGTTCCCCTCTGGGCGAAAATAAACACAGCAGTTTGAGGCTGTTCTGCTCACCACCAGGTCCAGCATCTGGACTGAAGGTTACATCCACAGTGTTGAAGGACGGACCACCAGCACTCGGCGTGTTGCTATTTGACATTAGCTGAGTTAACGAGTAGTTAACTTTCGAGAGGAATCACTGTCAGAGAAGACTTGACCTGCCTGTATTAATTTGATGCTTGCTAACATTAGCCATGTGTTTGTTCAGCTAGATGATATTGTGACTTTGTCCTGACTGCTGTCGTACTTCTACCCTCAACTTTGAAACCAAAGAAAAAATGTGTTGGGGGGACACGCTCATGTGATTTGCTGATAAGGAGGGAGACATCTGATTGGTTACAGATAATTCCCTGTTGAAAAATATGCATTTGTGGATCAGTACACGTCAACCCGCACAGATGCAGTGAAGTTTACACATGACCAGCAGTTTGTAAATGCAGGTTTATCAGTTTGTGCATAAATTTAACATCCAAATATCAAAATATAAAATACTTTTAAATACATATATGAGTGGAATTCTGTTACATTTGTTTAAAACAATACATGTTTGTGTGTGCATCAAAAATATATTTGTAAACCTTATTTTGTATGTGGATTTTTTTTTTTACATACATATACATATACAATGATAACTTTCTGTGGAGAGTCATTCATATTTAAATCACAAAATACACTTGTGAATCCTGAGACTGATCTGACCCCATAAAAATCGGCTTGATTCTTGTGTAGTGTATACCCCACATACTTACATACATACCTACACACACAACGCTCTCAATGTGTAACTGATGCACCAACCCACTGAACCAGTATGCTCATACAAGACCACATACTGCTTAACGCTCAGATTGCAGTTCTAAATCCTGTTTTGTTTTTTACCTCCGCCAAGGAGGTTATGTTTTTGCTGGCGTTTATCTGTCTGTTTGTTTGTTTGTCTTGTTTGTTTGTTTGTCTGTGCTCAAGATAACTCAAAAACTTATGGACAGATTTTGATGAAATTTTCAGGGTGTGTCGAAAATGTGAAAAGGAAGAAGTGATTTAATTTCGGGGGTGATCCGGAAGAAAACCATGGATTCTGGATCACTTTGAAATTTTCGTTAACATTGGGGTAAATGGGACCCAAAAAATTGTTTCTCAATATCTCTGGTAATTGTTCCCCAAAGCTCATGAAATTTGACTCAGGGATTAACAATGTGTACTTCTATCAAATCCCACGCTTACTTCAACAATAATCAACATCCCCAGATATGTGTTGAAGACTTATTTTTCTGACCATGACACAGTTTGTGTCACTTTGTAAAATGTTAATGTACATATGTTGGTTTTACAAATAATGTATTGTGAGTTTTATGTTGTGTCTTGTATCTATGTTCTATGTTTGCCACTGATATAAAATTCTTTTTAAAAAATGTAGGATTTTTATTTTGGAGTGAATTACAATATGGGGGGAAACGATGGTGCTTGGCGGAGGTCTGCGCTCTCTGAGTGCTTTTCTAGTTTTAAATGCTACACACAGTTCTGTGTATTTGGTCCAATCTTCAAGGATAAAATCTCTTGTGTTCATGGAACTTCAGTTCAGTTCATCATCACATTGATCACATATTGCAGAATCGTTCCATTTGCAATCGGAGTTTTAGCAATAACAGGGCCACTGGTGGGCTGCTCGGACGAGTAAGAGTAAGAGGAGGAGAATGGGGAGGATGAGGAAGAGGAGAGTGATAATCTCTGAGGGCAAATCGGGCCACTTTGGTTGACCATGGTCTAACAATGAGGGAGGCTGGGCAGGGAGGACATCCCAATTTACTGTAAGTACAGTAGGTAAGGTAAGAAATCTCCTCTCAATACAGTACTGTAGTGCTGTATGTAGTATTGAAAGTGGACCATGGTACTGTAAACACAAAGCGTGTTTCATATACAGTACGTATGAGATAGAATACAGTGGATACAGAAAATACACTGTATTTCCAAGGTCCCCTGGTTCTGGTTAACGTTCTTTCTCAAACAGAGAATGGTGGCGTTGTTAATAGAAGAAGAAGAAGAAAAAGAAGAAGAAGAAGAAGATATTCCTTTATTAGTCCCACAGTGGGGAAATTCAGTTTTACACTCTGTTGTTCACACAGTACATATACATGCATCAATGGAGAGATGTCAGAGTGAGGGGGCTGCTCCTGGCTGCTCCTGGGGGTTCGGTGCCTTGCTCAGGGGCACCTCGGCAGAACCCCACCCCTAGGGGACCCCCCCAAACAACTCAGGCCCACAAATGAGATAAGAAATAGCACAACACACCGACTCTCACTCTCTCTCTTCTTCCCTCAGACTGGCCTCAGTGTAGTCCCACATGCAGATCCTGATCCTGTCCCTGCTATTTGCCCTAGCATCAGTATCTGTCATACTGACCCTGCCACAAATATATATTCAGGATTCTTTAGTTGATAATTTGCAGCTTGAGGAAGACCAACAGTGCTGCATTAGCATTATTAGGCTGAACAAAGTAGCTGGACACACTCTTCTTCGTCTTTCCTTGCACATCAAGCAGCTTTTTGGCCAAGATACCCAATAGATGAGGGTATGGACTGTGGTTCGACACAAGTCCTTTGGATGGTTCAAAATAAAAGACATATTTTGTGGAAAAGAAACTTTTTTCCCCCTTTAAACACTTTCAGTTTTAGTTTCACTGCGCTTCTCTATACTGTAAAGGTTTTGAAACAGGGTTTTGAAACTAGAATTCCTGGTTGTAACATTTTGCATCTTGTTCTTGCACAGATTTAATTATATTTATTCACATTACTTAAAGGAACAGTGTGTAGCACTTAGAGGGATCTGTTGGCAGAAACGGTATATACAGTAATATACTGTATATATCCTTTATGGCTGCTCTGTGCTTCATACTCTGCACTGTCACCTCATAGTAAGAGGGTCAAGGTTCAAACCCGGCTTGGGGCTCTTCTGTGTGGAGTTAGCACGTTCTCCCCGAGTTAATGTGGGTTTTCTCCAGGTTCTCCAGTTTCGTCCCACAGTCCAAAAACACACAGGTTAGGTTAATTCTTGACTCTAAATGTCTCGTAGGTGTGAATGTGAGTGTGAATCGTGGTCTGTCTCTATGTGTCAGCCCTATGATAGTCTGCCGATCTGTCCAGGGTGTACCACGCCTTCGGCAAATGTCAGCTGGGATCGGCTCCAGCCCCCCTACAACCCTGAATAGGATAAATGATTACAGATAATGGATGGATGGATGTTTTCTTCAGTCTTTAATCACCTGGAACTAAGAATTGCTGTGTTTTGTTAGCTGACAATGAGCCTGGTTGATTTACATACAGAGTGGGTCTTCTTCACAGAGCCGACCACCATGTTTCTACAGGAGCACAGACTAGGTGTAAAATATTGTACATTTTACAAAGTAAACGCTGAGTTAATAGTGAATATGCCTTTTGCATTTTGTATTTATTGTGATATACTGTAAGACAGGTTCCTGGATTAATCATGTTTGGAGCAATCACTTGACAAGACAAGTAGAGTACTTTTTTCAAATTTAGTGCATTGTGCACTGAATTTATTACATTATTCAACTTTTTATTTTGCTAAGTTTATAATGTAATAATGTTTTCACAATGTAATAAGTTATTACATTATGAACAAAACTGTTATTACGTTATGCATTCAAGGTTTTATTACATGATGTGGTGATTATTACATTATGAGCTTTAATTACAATTAAGTTATTGCATTATGCACAGTTATTACATTATGAGTTGCTACAACAGCGCTGATCAAATATGAATCAATGTTTTGTTGCTGGAATGTCTATTTCTCTCCTCAAATATTTTAATTTTCTACACATCTCGTAGTGTACCGCATGGCTGTAAAGTCAGGAAGTTTGTAACTCGGCAGCCATGTTGAGATCTGTTGAGAAAACACCAAGCACCAGTCAGAGCACAGCCAATAGGAACACTCTCTCTCTCTGAAATGACCTGTGATTGGCCAGAGTCTCCCATCACGGCTAGATGTTGTTAAATCCTGAAAACAGAGCCATGAGGAGGAGCTAGTTTTCTCTCAGAACACTTGCTGATTGCTGATGATGCCAAAAATTTTTCGCGGACTGCAGGTTTAAAACCCGTCTGTCTTGGTTGTGGCTTCTCATTTTTTACTGATCATGTTTAACATAATTTTATTTATAAAACAAGCTGCTCCTGGTCCTACATACGTTATACCTATCGAATGATGTAAACCTGTCAGCAGTGTCTGAGACATTGCTGTTAATAAAATCACTTAAATGAAGCTGTTCTCTGGTCCTCCCCCGGTATAAAACTAAGAACACATCTGAATGTCATATTGCTTTTTGGTGGTCAGACACAGAGGCCACGGCTGGCAGTGAAAGGGCGTGGATGGAGTGTTGAGAGCAAAGGATGGCATTTGAACTGAACACGTCTGCCATTTCACTGATGCCTATGAAAACAGATGGTCACACAGATGAAAGTATGACTGTGAAAAACAATGAGGGTTTTGAGGTTGAAAGGCAGAAAAGCTGTGAGGGTGAAAGGGCAGAGGACGAGTGTATGTGAGGGGACAGCTGGAGGGGGTCAACATGAGAAACAGCCTTGGGAGGGGTGCTGGCGTGGACGTGGCAGCTAGAAACAGGACTCTAAATCCTAGCCCAGTATATGGTAAGAACACGTCGAGGTGGCTGCTGTAAATGAAATGACGTTTAGCTGTTCATGTGCTTCGAGTCCTCTCAACACACACACACCTATTACGAACTGTTGACTTGATCATTCTACACAGACCAAGGACAACTACTTCTAGTCATACTGAAAAACCCAAAATGAGATGCAATTTTTTTTTTTTTGCATTTTTTTGCAAAAATGCATTTTTAACTTCCTCATTCTTTTCCTGCAGTGGTACTGTGGTGAACATGATCCGTTGTGTTGGAAATGTCCTTGTCATAAAATATAAATCATGAATTCACAGAGAATATTCTGTCTCTCTGAGTTTTATTGCAATAAACAAGGTTCATATTTACAAATAGATAGATAGATAGATAGATAGATAGATAGATAGATAGATATTTAGTTATTTATTTATTTTTTCATGTATTCATTCATTTATGTATTTATTTATTTGCAAATATTAGCTAATGTATCAGCTGGGCTATAACTAATCTTACCAGTCTATTCTGCTCCGTCTAGTGGAGTAAATCATTATATTACATTATTAGGTCTAGTAAGTCATAACACCGCACAGTGTTAAATGTAAAATCAGCAGTTACATTGAGCATAAAAGTCCCTTCTGGACCATGAAAACAGCAGTTTTTTGAGAAAAACTTCTCAAGATCTGCTCTAGTTTTATTGTTTAATATCTATCAAGAGCATCACGGTCTTCATCAGAAGATGATGTTTGCTCAGTTTTGCTCAAGTCAGATCAGCTCGATTTGATTATCCAGCTTGCACGAAGTCAGATAACTGAACACCGATAAACTACGTGCATTCCTAAACTCCACCATCAGCTCTGAGAGAGTGTATACTGCATGTGAATATGCACATGATGTCTTGTGAGCATCATGAATCTTTTCAGTATCTCATTGTGTTGCATACTCTCCCTCTCCAGTCGAGTGTCACAAATCAATCCTGTTGTTTTTTTGTCATCATGACTCATTGCTCGCCTCCCTCCCTCTCCCTCCATTGACACAGACTTTAAGATGTTCCACTCTGTCACTCGTCTATCCATCCATCTCCTCCCTTTCTGTAGATGAGGGAATGATTATTCATCATTACTATTGACATTCTCATTATGGCGGCTGTCATCAGGAGAAAAGTGGCAGCTTCTCGAGTTCCCTCAGTCAAACTCGCTAAAGCAGCTGCTGTCCATGTCGAGCTCACAATATCATAATATTTCACTGACACACACTCCCGCTACCCCAGAGCAAATGTCTGGCATATGACTCAAACAAAATTAAAATGTAAAAACAAAAGATCCCCCCCCCCAAAAAAAAAAAAAAAACACTAATGACATTAATACTGTTCATAAAAAACACGAAGGTGAAGGTGAAGAACACACAAAATATATGTATTATTAGAAACATATAACATTATTGACCTATGAACAAACTGTGTAAGTATTTGAAAAGTGGATTCATCTCATTCATTACTGTCAGGAGATAGTGACCATTTTATAAAAAAAATAACTTTTTAATCATATTTGCTTCATTTATGCCCTGTGCAGTCTCTCCACTCCCATGCTAATTAAAGTACTAAACACTTGACGAATCCCCCTTTAAGGTACAATTTAAATCGGATAAGAAATGTTGATGTGTGTTAATTTGGGCTTAATCGTGATTAAATATTTTAATCAGTTAGCAGGGGCTATATGGTGGTGCAGTGGTTAGCTCTGTCATCTCACAGCAAGAGGGTCGCAGGTCTGAATCTGGCTTCGGGTCTTCTGTGTGGAGTTTGAATGGGAGTTCAATGTGGTCCCATGTGGTTTCCTCCCGCAGTCCAAAGACAAGCAGGTTAATCATTGACTCTAAATGTCCCATAATGTGAATATGAGTGTGAATGGTTGTCTGTGTCTATGTGTCAGCCCTGTGATAGTCTAGACACCTGCTCAGGGTTAAACCCTTCACCCAGTGTGTGTGTGTTAAATATTAAAGTCTGCATTGAGTAAAATCAGAAACTTAATGATTAAATGTCTTCTGGCAGGATATTTTATCTCCTATTATGACAATGACCCAATGGAACGTACATGTTTACATTCAGTCAGTGTTTCTTTAAACACTAAACTTGTCCTTTGTTTTGAACATATCTGTAATTTTGCAGCATTTAGCTGAACTTTTTTGCAGGGCTTTTAACCCTCTCAGCACCACCTTCTCTCTTTGTCCTCCGCTGCCCATTTTTGTCCAGATTTACAGCAGCTAGCCTCTCCCTCCACTGCACTACTTCCTCTTGTTTCTGAAGCTGTGTGAGTTTGATCGTTTATTTACCTCTACATTGTGCCTCATTTGCTCATGCTAAGTTTGCACAGTTTCCTTCTAACTCATTAACGCACTGATGCAAGTCAAGCTGCTTCACACCTTCCAAGTGTAAACTGTGTGCACTCAGGCTGACATCGCCATGTCCCACATCTGCTCTATAATTGGAGGTTCTCCGCTCTGATCTGAGACGGTGTACAGAGGACGCCTCTGCACTGGCTGTCTGACTCGCTGCTGAAGACGCCCTTGTCTTTCAGCGATGACAGCAGGCATTCTGAAAGCTACAAGAAACTGTATTTCATTCACGGTATAATGTGGGAATGTGAGCATAACAAATCCAAACAGTGTCATTTTACAGACAGAGGGCTGCTAGCCACACTGAGTGGTCTTGTGTCTTGTGAATGACAGCCTGTTAAATACACCATTAACAAGTGTTGAATCAGGTGTTTCCAATCTCTTCACTGTTTGCTTTTGAGACGTTACACATACATCTCATCTCTGCTTTATAGATCATCATTTGTTTTTGTGTCTGGCTGAGAACAAAAAAATATTCCTTTTGGTGTTGAAAAGTAAAAGAAGAAAAGAAACTGAGGTGCACCCGCTGTGTAAGAAAATATTTTTATTCTACCAAAAAATATAACCACACAGAAGCAAAAGTTAAAGGACAGGTTTACATTTGTTAAAACTCTGTTTTAGTTAAATACCGTCACGTTCTTATGTTTGTTGAAAATCATTCCTCCTCTTCATGCTGGCAGCACAGAGGTCCCTAACAATTGCTATTTTAATGTACTAAAAAGTCAAACTTTTGGTGGATGCACATTAGATAAATGCCTTTTTGGCACCATTGTAGTGTACCCACATAGTGGTCCACAGTCCTCCCAGTTTCAAGCTGGGTGTCCTGAGTCCTGACAAATATCTGGAACACTCAAACGTCACCATTTTCACCACAAGTCAAATATTAATTTATTTGTTTTTAGTGCTTACATAAACGTTACATTGTGCCCTGTCCCTCTCATTATTATCTAACTCAATATGAAAACATTGTACCACACGTCTGAATTTCACACTGATTTGTCTGTATGAGTGTTAATTGATCAGTGTGTTGTTGTCAAGGCTGGTTCCTTTACATTTGTGTCTCTTTCTGACAGAACGTGTCAGGATGCTAACAGTTAGCTGTCACGCCGAATAGTTACAGGAGTATTGTCAAGAACCCGGCAATGAAAATGCTACGTTCTGCACACACTGCAAGACTAGAGTTTCGGTCATGCACAGCAGAAGTGGCGATATAAAATATCATAATGAGAAGGCCAGACAGCAATATACAATAGCTGGAAAAGAAAAGTGCCATAGCCGGCCATTTAGCTGACAGCCTGCACTTGTGCACACTGACAAATACCTTGTGTTTTGCCATGAAATGTATTTGACAAGCAGTAATTACATTACACCAGTGCAATCCTTGTGTTTTGCGTTTACTAATAAACTATATTTTGGTAGATTTTGAGAAACAAAAAAATTTTTTATGTGAGGGAGCGGAACTGGAAGGGTCCAACAACACAGGAGACCACTGTTGGTATCCCCGTGTGTCACGTTTCACTTTTACTTTACAGTCAGGTGATCGTCCTGACTTCCTGTCCCTCCATTTTCAAACTTTTTTCTCTGATGTCTAAGCTGATTCATGGCTGTTTACTCACGACGGGCATCAGAGATAATCAGGAAGTATGTACTGTATGTCACACTGACAAGTGTGTAAAATGAAGAGAATGAGAAGAGAATATGAAGGGGGCCCGGCTTCAGTGGTGAAGTCTTAATTGTTTGCTGTCCTGGCTTCACAATGGTGAAGATAGCTCCCCACCGACATCAGAAACTCTACACATCTTCCATCATGGACTGAAAATCATCTGTTCAGACTGCAGCTGGAAACTTCATCTACCTCTCATTGGTTCTTAATGTATCTGAAGCAACTGAGGATATTTGATTATGTTCTTCCATGATTCTGTTGGGTTGTATCCACATGGATGAATGCACTTATCGTAAGTCATTTTGGATGAAAGCCTCAGAGAAATAAATGTGCAATGTAGGATTCACTTGAATGGCCATCACTTAATGTAATAAGACACATTCACTGGCTTACGCTTATATTTAAATGTATTTTACAAGTGTCTTATTACCTTTACTTTAAATGATCAAGTTAGGCACTCTGCTCTTACTCTGCTCAGCTCTATTTCTTTACCCCTCATTGTTATGACCTTACCTTCCTGTCAAGGGAAACACAAGGAGCAACGTAAAAGTTTACCCAACCCTGAGAAAACAACTGGCTAAAGAGCTTTTATGTTTAAAGCCCCAGCAGAGTGGAATAATGTACTCGCTGATATTAGATCCGCTTCAACACTTGCTCTTGTTATCAATGAAGCTGTCACATCACACTGAATTTACATGAAGTTTGCAGTAACTGGGGAACAGGGGATATTAGAGATAAAGGCCTGTAATATATGCCGGTACAGAGTAAAAGTCTGCTCAGTCTGCAGCTGAGGTAGATATATAGTATATATAAATATAGTATTTATAGTATACATCAATAATCATTTGCTGGAGGAAACTCTTGCACAGTAAAGACAACTTCAGTTGTTGCAGAAAACACAATATATGCAGGTTTCAGGATACCGACTTTTATTAATTCACAATGATAATTCTATCAATTATTTGTGGGCATCATTAAGGCAAAAAAAGTAGGTTATATTATGGCCACAAATTCATCTTATCAGTGAACATGAAGAACCAATGAGAAATAGGGTAATGTTCAATTTCTAAATTATAAATATGAGGGTTTTTTAATCCACCGGTTTGTCCATGAGATTCAATCAGTTATTAGGTCATCATTAAAAACTAGTATTGTCATATCACATTTTTCTTTAAGCATTTTTTACATTATCAACTTCAAGTTAACATCATGCATCTTTATTAAATGTTTGCTTCTTTAACATCAGATAAGAGCTAGCTTATGTTTGTTGTTGTTAGCTAATCGATGTAAGTCAATGTTAGCTTATTCATGTTCATATCTAATGTAATATCACGTTTAAAAGATGAAATGTATGATATGTTTTAAAAATGATATATGTCTAATATTGCAAACAAAAGTGATGCCATGTCTTGGTTAACAATTACTCTGTTAGATTGTTTTTTTATAATTGCTGTTTTATCACCATTATTTCAATAACTCAGATCATGACTAGTAAAATTATACTAATATTTACTGTTACCATTACTTCTGATTGCTCTTATTAGCAAGTACATAATAGTAATTGTAGTAGCATAGTTAGCGGTAGCACTAAAAGCATCATTGCTAAAACGGAGGAAGACATTTCATTGTATATATTATATTATATCATATTATATTAAATTATATTATATTATATTAAATTATATTATGTTATATTATATTATATTATATTATATTATATTATATTATGTAATACAGGGGCCTTTCTACTTCTCTAGTATCAACCTCAAACAAGGACAATAAACCAAAGTCATACCTGACAAACATGACTTTTAACGAGTCTTTATGATAACTGAATTATTTTCTATCACATAAGTAATTCACCTCATGTCAGCCTGCAGTGCACACTTGTCTCCTGAGCGTCTATCAGTGATTATAGCTGAACTGTCGAGATTCTAAGTAATTGACTCTACTCCACGTAGATCATAAACCCTTTAATGTAATAACGACTCACTGAAATCAGTTGAGAAATGTAGGCATTATCTAGACGTCTGCGGTTAACTCTAACTAAGCTGAAAAGGTTTTAACATTTTGTTCTATGATATATCATATATCAGTTAATAGGAGAGCTTTGGTGAGCGTTTTTAAAAACAAGACATTAGATAAGAAACGCCTTTTGGGGGATTAGAACCGCCGTAGGGTGGGGGGAAAGAATGGGAAAGGAGAAGTTTTAATTTCCGGGGGAGTGGGTGGGGTGTGTGGTGGGGTGTGATGTTGATAGGGTTTGGTTAGTGTGAGTGGTGCGTTGGGTTGGCTTTGAAATGAATGGGAAAACTAAAATTAATAGGAAAAGAAAGGGGGAAATTGGAAGAGAAGGAAGGGGTCATTAGGATACGGCGGGATAGATGGGGGTTTAAACAGATAACGAATGAGGTGAAGAGATCGGGGGGAATGGTGCTGGAGGATGGAGGGTGCTGAGGTGGAGGGATGGAGGTGGAGGGATGGAGGTGGAGGTGGAGGCGGGGATGTTGGGGTGGAGTAACTGAAGGTGAAGGATGGAGGCTGGTGGTGGAGGCGACAGCGGTGGGTTAAGGAAGGTGATGAATGTTGGAGGGATGGGGTGGAGGAGGGCTGGTGATTGTGCTGGAATGACAGCTGAAAGCGGGGAGAGGAGAGAGTTTAAAATTGCACATGTGTGATTGGTTTGAGAGAAGGTGGTGGTAGGTTATGATTGGAGAGAGAGTGGAACCCTTATGTGATGGAGTGAAGCTATGAGAAGGGCTAGATGGATGAATGAGTGAGAGTGAAGGTCTTCCTGAATGAACTTACGCATTGCTTCATTAAACTTGTTCTGTGCAACAATCCAAAACGCAGTGGAAAAATCCCATTGGTTATTTGTGGAGGGAACCAGGGCGATGCTAACTTCCTAGTTGGTTAACTTCCTACAAAAGTACATCGTCCCTGGAACACTATAAATTTGTAGTCGCTCTCTATGGAAAGCTGAAGCCCAGTCAGTAATGGGCTGAACCTCCTATAAATCCACAGCAGTGTCATTTACTCCCTCTCCATTTGTGCATATCATTGCTCAGTTTCCAGCGGGCCGTGGGCAGCATGTGTTATTTTCTACGGCCTGGTCTTTGTGTGAGGGCTGCTGGATTTAGCATTGGCAAGTGTCCACTTCTCACTTCAGTTTCCTGGAGTCACACCAAAACTGCTGTGAGTGGTTATTCATGCTGCACAATTCCCCTCCGCGTGCACAGGAATGTCATCTTCATGATTATTACACCAACCGAGTGCATCCAGCAACTGAGACAGGCATCTGTGCAGGTACTCCGGTCCTGAGTCAATGCCAAATGGCAAGATGTTGAGGCAGCAGTGCCTGCAGGGGGAAATGAATGTACTGAGCTCCTTGGGGTTTTTTTCTCTGCTGGAGATATGTGCCAGAATCCAGAGTGGGCATCAGGATGTGTAAACCATTTAGCTGCATTCAGCTGCGCCAACAACTGGTCCTCTGATGCCAACAAACAGCATCTCTTTACCTGTCGTGCCTCATTGGCTCGAAGGGGTCAGGAACACTGCTAGCTGTTCTTCATGGATATTTTGTGCCATTATCAGGCCCAAACACTAAGCACATCTATATGACAAAGGACTTCTGTGTGCTCTTTTTTCAGGCGTTCCTAATTGTTAAGAGTTAAGTTGGTTGTTAAACAAATTCCAACTCACTGTGAACATGAACATGACTGTGATGCTACACAGTCACTGCGCCAGGTCGCTCTTCACCGAGGATTAGTTTCAGTATGAAGTAACTCCCCCCAACACTACAATGCGTTTCTGTTTGTGTAAATATTAAATATTAAATAAATTGCACACATGTAGTGAGCTTTAAGCTTGGGACAAAGCTGGGCTAGATGAAACTTAGAAAGACTGGACAAACATAAAGATTGTTTCCAGCAACTTGCCAACATTTTTTTTAATCTTTGACTATCAGGAAGGAGCATAAACCTTATGATGAGTAAATATACTGAACATAGTAACCACTGCAGTCAGTGTGCGGTGCAGAATCTGATTAGGCAACAAAATGAGTTTCAGGAAAAAGGTCACGCTTTGGGTTAAAATAAGTTTGTTACATAACTTGTGCATGTGGCATTAGTTAAACCTGCAGTAGGCAGACTGGTTTTGGCATCATTAGGTAAAAACTCCATAATAACTTTTCAGCATGTAGTAATTCAAGTGTTCTGAGAGAAACTAGACTTCTGCTCCTCCATGGCTGTTTTCAGGCTTTAAAAATGTATCCTGTGACAGAGACTTGGCCAATCACTTATGGAGCTTTTTATTCAAGAGTGTGGTTTCTCAAAACCTTGTCCTCATACTCAGTTCGTCCCTGTTTGTGCTTGGATCTCTGCTTCTGCTCAAACGCTAACGGGCAGTTACTCTTCAGCTTGGTTACCGGACAGTGACTCTTGTGAGAATGTTTGCAAGTTTTTTCAGATTTCAGATGAGATTTCATAATTTGTGGTTTAAACTCTAGACACCTTCTTCCTCTGCCCCCCAAGGTGTTATTGCAATTTTTGGAATGACTGTTGGTTATAATATTTGTACCAGGGCCCAGACTTCCTTTATTACAATAACTACACCGACTTGGCCTACTATTACTGGAAATAACTTTTTTAATTTATTACATTAGTTAACGCTGGCGAGCAAGATTTGTTGGTTTGTTTGTTTTAACAGTGGCTGGAGATCCGAGTTTCTCTCACCATGTTCAGTCTCTCTGTGACTACGGGTCTCTTTTAGCGGCGAGGAGCGAGGCAGCGGCAGCGTTAGCCCCAGAGCTGCTGCTGGCTACCAACCTGCTGCTGGGCTCATATCCTGTAACCAGTGTTGCATGAAAGCATGACAGAATTAACAAGCTAGCTAAGTAGCCAGCCATCCGACCACTGGGCTGGAGGCCAATAGCAGCGCTGTAAAGACAACTGAGGGTATTTTAATGTTTGGATGCCTATAGTTTACTATATTACAGTAAAGTAAAATTAAAAATGGATGAAGAATAAATGTTGCTACTAGTTTAGCCTTTGAGCAGAAGCAGAGCTAATCCAACCACAAGCAGGGGCTATTCGAGTGTGAGGACAGGATTTTGAGGGAAAGTATGATAAAATCTGAACACAAAATCAATAAGTCATGCTCTCAAATTAAAAAACCACACTGTTGAATAAAGACAGGAAAACAGCTCCAAGATCACAGGTCATTTCAGAGAGAGCTGGCTGTTTATTCATCATCGGAGGTAGCAATTAATCAGAAACCTCTTGTAGTGTACTAAGAAAGTTTGCTTTGGCTGGTGGGTCGCAAATTTTCTCCTTTTACAAACAGTAACTACAAGATGATTCTGAAAATATTTGAGGGGAGAAATAGGCATTACCACTCGTCCACATAGGGAACGTCAGGAGTGTGTGGCAGCTGTAGCTCCTGGTGTTTTTTTATTTCAGCGATCATGTTAACAGCCCGCCTGTATGAAATGTGCAGGAGAAGGTTGTGGAACATGTAGTGACTTGCAGGGCTCCATGAATGAATAAAGTATGTGGTTTAGTTACAAATTACATGTTTCTCAACATTTCTCTGTCAAAAATAAATATAAATGACATGTATAATGAAATGAAATGAAATGGCCAGTATGAAAGGCAAACTCTAAGTAGAAAGAAATGGCTGCAGCGACGCAGCCGTCAGGCACTGTTCACACGGCCCGTCTGGACAAGTCAATGCAGGAATGGAATATTGATTGATATCTGATCAGCGCTGCCTAGTTTAACTGATTGGTCAGAGTTCAGAGTGACTGACGGCTGCTCAGAGACAGCAGACTCCAGATCAGCTCTGATTGGTTATTTTCCTCCAGTCTGTGAAATCTTGCAGGAGGACCAGAGGACACAGAGGCATTTTTTACCTCTACCTGTCTCATGCACAGGCCAGGATATAGTCATTGTTGTTTTTTAATCGTATTTGCTCCAATTCTACCTGCTGCAGCTTTAAGCACATAAGTTACATTACAAAAGTAAGTTAAACTGAGTTGACGCTGACTCGGTTTCACACAGGATACAAGGAGCGGTCTAAAGTCCCATCTTCGTTGACCCGTCCATCCATCTAGACCTCCTTTCTGTGCAGACTTTGTCGCTCTTTGTACTACATCACCTGACTTTCTTAAAAGCAGCCCTGAACATCCTGGCTCACGATTACATGGGTTATGCATTACTTTTCATAGATATAAGTATGAACAGTGAATTAGAACAGCCTGCCAACCAGTAGCTTCACTGCATATATGCAAAGATGTTTGGGCTGTAAAATTGGAAAAATAGAAGGGGGAAACATCATTAGTTGCCGATGTCAGTCACAAATATCAAACAGGTTTTATAAAAATCATAAAGCCGACCGGCAGCATGGACACCGCGACACCTCAGTAGTTTACCTGGTGGAGCAGGCGCCCCATAAACCAAGGCTGAGTCCTTACCGCAGCACTACTTAACTATCACTGTCAGTATCAATAATGACAAAAAGCCCAAAAATTGTCACTCACTATATGATTTTATCTGCCGGCTTCCAACAACAACTGACCCAGACCGGAGCAGACCTGCTCCAACGTGGTCCCATCACATGGGATAATGTGTGGCCCTGCTTCTAGAGGTGTGGGCAGATGTGTTATCAAGCTTTGGACAGAGCCAAACTAGCTGTTTCCCCGTCTCCATCCTTTATGCTAAGCTAACCTAAACGCAGCCTGATTGCTCATGGAGGTACTGATCTTTTAATTTCACTCCTAGAAAGAAAGCAAATAGTGCATCTCCCTAAATGCTACATTATTCCCTTAAACATGTTATTTCGCTAGAGAACTTTCCGAGCGAATAACAACCAAACACTG
The DNA here is from genome assembly GCA_947000775.1 of Pterois miles. NCBI lineage: Eukaryota > Metazoa > Chordata > Actinopteri > Perciformes > Scorpaenidae > Pterois > Pterois miles. Next base: position 17,448,684 of record CAMQGK010000308.1, read on the forward strand.
AGGATGAAAATAACCTTCCCGTCAACACTGGAGGTTGGCTGTATTTTGTTCTGGTCAGTCTCTCTGTGTCTCTGTCCAAGCAGCAAACTACTCCAGAGCCTTCATCCACCACCAAGTAGCTCTCTGAGCTGAAGGACAGCCACTGGCCCAGCATCAGTAAGAAGTAAAAAGCAACAGCAGCAGCACAAACGCAAGCAGATGAAGGTGCTCAGAGTTAAAAGCAAGGCAGCACACAAACACAGATACAAGAAAATGAAAGTCACACAGAGAAGAGGACCGCATTGAACAAATAAAACAGTAGACAAAGAAAGAGAAAGTGTGGAGTAAAGAGGGGAAACATGGAGAGGATGATGAAGATAACCACCGTGTTGTCTGTTTGGAACAGTTTATTCAGACGCCTCTGAAACGCCTCTTTGTTTCAGGAAAAAAAGCATGCAAGCACCAAACATGACTTGAGTAGTTTCTTCTAAATCTTGAGGATTTCGCCCCAGTTGATTAGATCAAGTGGCTGAAACTTCTCTCAAACTTAAGTGCAAACATCTGTCCTCTTTTATAAGATATTCATTTTATTCGTTTATCCCAATGTCACTACACAGCAAAAAAACACAGTTCCCAATCCAACCTGAGCTGTAGCCGCGACAGGAGACTTTGGCCAATCACAGGTTATTTCAGAGAGAGCGTTCCTATTGGCTGTGCTCTGGCTGGTGGGTGGAGATCTCAACAGATATCAACATGGCTGCCAAGTCAAAAATAGTTAGCGAATAAGTGCCAGAAGACTGTTGTAATAAATGTTTATTTTCTATAGACTCTGAATCCAGAACATGTGAGTGTTTTTGTGGTATCATCATCACTTTATCGGCTCAGAGCACTAAATCAATCAATAGCATACAGTTACAGTAATAGCTAATACAATACATTATGTTTTGAACACACCTGATGCTCCTGATGCACCCTGATGCAACCCAGCAGCCCTTATTGTTCGATCAGGGCTGAGCATCAGCTGGTTCAGGTTTGTTACAGCTGACAGATGTGGAAAATGGGCAGGTAGGGGGTCTGAAGGTCTGGAGCTGGGAACCCAGCATCTAGGCTATAGGCTCAAATAGATAGAGTTAAAGCTGGGTAGAAATGGAGCAATATTATAATATTATATTATATAATATTCTGTAACATCTTGTAGTTGCTGTTTAGCCCGGCAGCCATGTTGAGATCAGTTGAAGAAATACCAAGCACCGCCCACCAGCCGAAGCGCAGCCAATAGGAACGCGCGCTCTCTGAAATGTCCTGTGATTGGTCAAAGTCTCACATCAAGATTTTTGCCTGAAAACAGAGCCGTGAGGAGGTGCGGAAGTCTAATTTTCTCTTAAAACACTTGAATTACAATATGCTGAAAGGTTTTTATGGAGTTTTTGCCCAGTGATGCCAAAAATATACTGATACTACTGAAGCTTTAATGAAACCGAATTAAAAAGTTTTCTGAGTCTGCTCTACTGATATGACAGAATATGATTGTACATGACAAAAGATGAATTAAATATTCAAACAGAGGCTGTGATGTGCGTAAATAATAAGATAATTATTATAGTATGTTTAGCTTATAAGCTTTTTGGGTGATTTCTGTAGATATAATAATGGGATTCAAACCAGCAACCTTTGGCTACTAGTCCGCTTCTCTAACCTGACTACCCTCTATTATTTTTATCAGCCTACTCCAATATAGCAGGCTAGAACCGCCCTGTACTCAAGTTAAAGTAATGTTAGTAAGAAAAGAAAAGCTGATACTCAAGTAGAAGTAAAAAAAAATAGGCATCAATATAACCAAAAAAGTGTCAGAAAGGGGCATGGATAACAGAGCTCAAACAGACCTGGGATCAGCAGACTGCTGGCCTCTAACATAATGTACATAAATGCATAAATAATAATAAAACTAGCATGATTAATGTATCCAAGTGTAAAAACCTACTCAACTACGCATTAATGAATTAAAAGTACAGTTTTCTCCAAAAAGTACACACTGATGTACATATAAGTAAATGTCACTTGATACCACCCACCTGAACAGGTAAGTGTTGGAGGAACCCACTGAGACTGCATGTACACAGGGACCAGAACGCTAATGAACGCTGCTGAGTGAGCTAGTGTTGCAAATAAAATAATTTGTAGGTTTGATCACACCCTAAGTCAATGTCCAATAGAGGAAAAAAGAGAAAACAGAGGCAAGCGGGCAGATGCATCACACTCCATTCCCTCGTTTAAAGCTTGTTTGAACAGGCCGTCAACATGGTGGAGAACTCTGAAATAGAGCCAGGACCCTCTCATCCCCGTGAGATGAAGATGATGAGGAGGAGGAAGAAGAACCAGTCAGAGAGGCGGCCATTGCTGGCAATCCTTCAAGTCTTTTGTTTAAAGAAGAAAGACTCTTCGATTTTCTGGGAAGTGGCATCCTGTGTGGACCAAGTCGCTTGTTCATTGGAGAAAATAATAATACTCCTTCGAAGGTCATGCTAGCGAATCACCGCAGGGTCTGGAGCATCCTCAGAAACATCCTCAGAAACATGCAAGAATCAAGTGGGCGAGGGGATAGTGTATGTGGAACTCTGTGGTTTCTGTGATGGATAAAGCCAACAGAGGCGGGCTGTGTGTGCGTGTGTGTGTGTGTGTGTGTGTGCGTGTGTGTGTGTGTGTGTGTGTGTGTGTGTGTGTGTGTGTGTGTGTGTGTGTGTGTGTGTGTGTGTGTGTGGGAAATCACCATACAACTGGGATCTGAAGAAACACAGACAAAAAGTTTGTTTGGTCCATTTGACTGAAGCATTGGACCGACTTCTGTTAAGTTACTGTAGGATCCTGCAGCAGAGTTTTCCAGCCTTCATTCCATTTCACACATAACACGTCCTGTAACACATAGCTGTCGTTTCCAGTCATGTTCAAGGGCGTCATTTCCACTGGGGACGGAGGTATGCCCATTTTTACCCGTTTAGCAGTGAACTTCCATTTATTACCTGTCTCTAAAATGTCTCTAAAATAAAACAATACTAGTAATTTTGCCAGTAATTAATCACATATGTGTTAGTATATTTAATTACTTTTGAATGCTTGTGAACAAGAAACATTGTCTTAAAGGGACAGTGTTTAGGATTTGGTGGCATAGAAAATAGTGGTAGAAAATAGCAAAACGTCGCTAAAATCGTTGCATCGCCAATAACTAAAATAAACTAGAGTGTAGAAACATGCTTCATGTTTTGTGATGTATTATTCAGTTTAGTCTGACTGCTGATGTGAACATAATGGCAGCAGGATCACCTAAACACAACACTGATACGTTCATCAAAATATCGTGTGTGCCTTTTTTTTTTTCAGCACGCACAATATCAAATGTCACAATTTCTTTTAAAAAAAAATGGTGGTGATGCCAGAGTAGATGAAAACACAATTAAATATTACATATTGAATTTTTAGACAGCATATTTGCTTTTTCGCATGTGTTTCGTACAAAAGGTCTATATATATATATATATATATATATATATATATATATATATATATATATATATATATATATATATATATATATATATATATATATATATATATATATATATATATATATATATGTATATATATACATAAATATATATATATATATATATATATATATATATATATATACACACACACATATATATATACATATATATATATATATATATACATATATATATATATATATATACATACTTATACACACACACACACATATATATATATATATCTTTTTTTTTTTTATTAAAACTAGGCTACATGAGGAGGGAATAGTAACTCCCTCCCATGGGTCTGTTCGTGTGTTATTTAATTTATGCTTGTTCTATGAATGTTATTGTTAAAATGAAAAACGTTAATAAAAACTAAAGTGAAAAAAAAAACAAAAAAATAGGCTACAGGAGGAGCAGTTTTTAAAGCCCTTTTTCTCAAAACACCCAACTTGTAAGGACTGTTTCGCCGTACGCAGCAACACACATTAAGGAGTCCTATTTCCAGCATTTTCATAACTATATAATGAATGCTGTCATTTCATTTTATTTTGATTTCAAAGACGGGTTTACAGGTTTTCATTCAACATCAACTGCTTTGAATAAAGAGACTATTGACTGAATTATTGCTCTAATAGGAGCAGAAGGTTATTAGCAGAAGTTATTTTGCAACAGGCTGTTAGGTATCCTACAGGAAAACTGTGTTTTCAGACCTGTTTGGGTAGTTTATCGGCTGAATATGAAATACATTATATTTTGTTATTAGCCTGAATAAACGCTACAGCGGCTATAGATTTATTTGTTTATATCAACCTAAAGACCTATTTAAGACCTATTTATTAATTTATGTCAGGAGCCGCCTGGTTTAGGTCAGTAGAAAGTCTTTGCATTGCAGACCTGGAAAATACAACCACTGATCAGAGAGCTGGAGATGTTTTTTTTAAAGAGAAGGGGGAGGCGGCAGCTGCAGCTGGAGCCCGTTCACACAGCACAGACTCAGAACCGTATTCATGAGCCGGAACTGCTCGTAAACAAAGGTTCAGATCCACATCAGCAAGCATCCAGCCTGCTGAAGTGTCTTTGAGCAACACACTAATTCTCTCTCACCGTCACTGTAGCTGCTCTACTGAACCTGACCTTTGACCTCTCTGTAGGTGGCACAAGAAAATAGTTTACATGAAGCTCCATTAAATGTCCTATATTTCTATTTTTAGGGTCCCTTACGCAACATATAGTGACAATATTTTTCAGCATATTCTCACATCTGTCCTACAAGCTGTAGTTACTGCCAACATGCATTTAAACCTAGACAATAAAAAAGAAGGAAAACTGCTCTTTAAAATTACTGAAATTTATTGTAAAGATATGCACACTATACATCCTCATGTTAACATTTCAACAGAACATGTAGTGTGAACGGGGATGCACGGTGGTGTAGTGGTTAGCACTCTCGCAGGTTCGAATCCGGCTTGGGACTCTTCTGTGTGGAGTTTGCATGTTCTCCCCATGTAAGCGTGGGTACTCCGGCTTCCTCCCACAGTCCCACAGTCCCAAGACATGCAATTTAGTTTAAATGATGACTCTAAATTGCCCGTAGGGGGGATGCAAGCGTGAATGGTTGTCTGTCTATATGTTGTCTGTCTCTATGTGCCCTGCGATGGACTGGCGACCTGTCCAGGTTGAACCCCGCCTTCGCCCAATGCTGGGATCGGCTCCAACCCCCCGCGACCCCTAACGGGATAAGCGGCTGCTGATGGATGGATGGACGAAGCGTGAATAGGGATCCGGCTGGTTGTTCTCCAACCGCTCCACTAAGCCATTGGAGTAGCCAGGTGAGTTGTACCTGAAACAACAAAAACACACACATGCACACAATGAAAATACCGTACACTTACACGTTTTATACTGAAGGATATTTTGTCCATTTTACCTTTATCATACAGCTAAATCTGCTTTATAACTTAACCTATTTAATTATATTTGTTTACTCTTACATAACCTAAATATACAGTGTATTTATCTTAATTTGCTGAAATTTGTTTAGGCTATTTAAAGCAGTTTGTTACTCAAAAAATACAGATTATGATGTTATGACTGTTACAGGGCGGAAGATGCTGAGTCTGCACACAGCTCTGAAGTTCCTGCTGTTTATATAGGGCCACACAATCTGAACAGTCACTACTAAGTCAAAATTTTATCCTAATGTCTTTTCCTAAGCACTTTTCCTTGACCTCAGTGGAATATGTCATGAGGTCAAGTAAAGAGGACATCAGTTAAGTAGGCGGTCCTCATTGTGGCCGAGGACACATTCTGAATGTGGTCTGAGTGATCAGATCTCAGTGCGTCCTCCATGTATCTTGACTGTGTTCACACAAGTACTTACATCTGTCCACCTGTGATCCATTCACTCAGGATGAATGGTAATACCAGGTGTGAACAGGGTCAGAGATACCGCAGGACCTTCTGCTGCTGTAACACTTTACATCAACATATAATAAAGGATATCCAAACTAAAATGGACAATCAGTGAAAAAAATAACAAGGTTGGAACTGAAGTAAAAAAATGATTTTGAATTGATATGAAAAATATTGAGAACATTTTTTGAGTTAAAGAGAAGGGGTAGAAGCATTAAATGTATGCTTCTTCCTCCTCCTTTTTGGATGTAATATTCATTCATGCTATTTGTTTATGATGGTTTGCTTTACGTTAACTTATTTATTTGTTTCAAATAAATAAATAGTAATAATGTGAAATACTGCTCTTATTTATCATCACAAATCCCAATTAGTTTATGATTATAAGTGTGTAAAGAAGGTAAGAAAGGAAGCACTGAAGCACCTTTCCTTAACATTTAGAGAATTCAAACAGCTCTGATCACGGCTGACACTGACATACGTCCGGTTCACTTCGCTCAGTAAGGAACCTTCCTAAGTAAAACAGATTATTTGACCGTAGCCCAAATTACTGTTTACATCTCTCTCTCCATGTGCAAAATTTCAGTGTCAACAAAGTATGTGTTGTAGTTTGTGCGTGTGTTAGTACTGGGCAGAGAAACATACCTGACTATCTCCTCAGGAAAACAGCCATTGACGGCATTGATATACCTCTGTAGAGGGGAGCCAGGCTCTGCCTGGATCTCCTGCAGTCTCTTCAGCCCTCCGCCGGCCACAATAATTCGGCGAGCTTTACTGTCGTGACACAGCACCTGTGAGGGGAGGGAAGACAGAGCTTATAATACAGCTAGAAAATCTTAGCCAACAAAACTTGAAACACTTTAAAAATGCAGATGTCTGATTCATGTTGTGATATTAGTCACAGTTAGCATATAGCAAACTGTCATTAAACAAATAATAAAGATAAATAAATATTACATGCCCAATGTGTGTACAGCCTACACACATGGTTCTACCCCTTCTCTAAAACTCAGTTAACTCAATATTTATCATTCCAACCTTGGCAGTGAACTAATATTTTTCACTGCTTGTCCCCGTTAGGTCAGATAATCCTGTATAATATGTTGATAAAGTGTTTCAGCTGCAGAAGGAGTTGCAGTAGTTCTCTTCACCACCAGTGAAGCAGCCTGTCACTGAAAGTGCCATTAAATACCCAACATGCAACTTCTATAGTCCATCTTTGTCACTAATATCCGCCGCTGTCGCATCATAATTGCGGAGCCTAGTGTAAGTGCAGTCGGATTCTATTAAGTCCTCTGGAATTCTCCTTCACACCTTTCCTTGACCTCATGACGTTTTCCATGCAAGTCAAGGAAAAGCAGTTAGGAAAAGACATTAGGTCGGTGTTTTTGAACTTTTCAACCTGCAGCCGCAGACTCACTCACCTTCCTGAGCTGGAAGACAACATGTTGGAGGATGTTGTTTGGAGCACTGTGGAGGAGAGGCTCCAGACATGGCAGGTAGGTACACTTCTGCAGAATGCTCTTCAGAGCTTTCTCACTCTGAAAAGACAAGAGGAAGGAAATATAATACATAATGTCATATTAACCTTTTCACTTTTTCTCATCTTTATACCAAGTGACCTTTACGCAATAATATCTGAATCACTCGATCACAGTGTTAAAATAATTAACTACATTTTAGCTCATTTTTCAACATCACTGATGGATAGTGAAGTTTTACAATGCTCCACAACTAAAGCAGCTGAGCTCAACATAAACAAATACACTGAGATTATGACGCACGGCAACATCACTAATGTAAAAGCTGAGCGGCTGGGGAGCGGGGAGGGGGGCAATCATACTCAGGCATAGTATGAAACAATCTTACCTAATATGAAAACGTACTTAGTGTTCCCTCATGTGAGCTACTTGCAGCACATTTCTGTATTTGGTGGTGCTTTCTAAATGCTGCATGTGTTGTGAAATTGGTGATGTTTTCTTAATTTGCAGTTGAGCTCTGAAGGCCCACTGTAGCTATTAACCAAAAATAAAAAATAGAAATGCCAAATCTGTCTGTTTTGAGAGGTAAAACATGAGCAAACTATTTCACTTTGATTTCAGTCGTGAGACAAACACTGTAGAGCTGCAGCACTTACTTCGGCCTGCAGGTCCTCTGAGCTGCTGGTGTCCATGTAGAGGTCCAGCAGTTTGTTCAGGATGTTATAGTTGGCCACCATCTTGGCGGGCACAGGTGCGCGATGACCTATCTGGCCAATGGACCAGGCTGTGGCTGCCTTGATGTGATGTTCATGCTCCTCAGTCAGACACAGGGCCAGCTGGCACAGCCCCTGCAGGACAAACGGAAACACAGCACAAAAGGACTGGTTAGTAAATATGACCTACGTACTGGACCTGAAGGTATGTCTCTGGTTGTAGAGGTAGATTTAGATGTTGCATGGCTTGTCGAGGGGAATCACAAGAAGGATTAACACCTTGGAGAGGATGACAGCCGTGGCAAGTTTCTCACTGTGACCTGCCACGTATCCTAGCGCCATGATCCCCGGCAACCGCAGGTTTCCTTGGGAATCGCCCACATAGTCGATCATAGCTTCTATGCCATCGCAGTCCACCATCATCTGGGACAGCTGGAAGCAAAGACACAGATCAAGACACAGATTACTTTCTGTCCAGCCATGCATATTTGTACTCGCAAGTGCAAATGCGTGCCGTACCTCTGGTGTGTGTTTCACCACCTCCCTCATCAGGGTGGCCACGTTCTCCTTGACACAATCATCTGGATCTTTGAGACAGCTCAGTGCTGCAGGGAAGACCTGAGCCTTCATCACCATCTCTGCCAGGCAGCCTGAGTGTTTGCTGATCTGAGTGAGGGCTATGAACACCTGCGTCTGGATGGAGACAAAAACATTTCCAGAGTTTATTCACATATTTGTAAATTCTATTACAGCTTCATGTTGTACATTTGAAAAGCATCTATGCTGAAATGTACTGTTCTGTATCAAATGTCTTTTGCTTGCTACACTTGGGTGGCACATTTATTCAATTCAATATAATTTACTATCAATGTATTTGTTTACAAATGAAAACGGTTAATGTTAATATTGATTAAATTTCAATGATTGGTGCCCCTTTTAGCTCAAATTTCACCACTAGCATGACTTTTTCTCCAGTGTTCCTCGAGGTCTTGGTGCCTTTATGTGCTACTTTTCAGGGATTCTTTATAATTTTTTATCAGTTTTAGAGTGGAAAAAAAGTTAAATTTAGCACCAAATCTGTGTCACAAATTGCTGCAACAACTTATGAGATATAATAGAACATGGAAATGGCCATCATATACTTAAATCATAATGTTATTAGCCTTTATACACAGAAATTATTTTTGTATTTCTGATTTATAACAAGAACAGCTTGTCACAAAGTGCCATCTGAAATTAATCGTCAAGTTCCCAGCTTTCAGATGATGTACACCACTTCTATGTGACATCTACTGCTGACCTCCTCTCTCCCCCTAAAGACCCCCTGTACCCCCCAAAGCAGACAAAAACAGGTCTATGATAAAGATGGGTAGCGCGGAAAAGGTTAAGACAAGCCAGCCGTAAAGTTTCAATAATCGAAACAGTAGAGGGCACCGAGGTTACAGGAATATTTAGCATTCATGTCTCAGGTTTAGTTGTTTTTACCTTATTTGGCAAGAGTTGTTGTAGGGAAAGAAAATCAAAATCAAGTAAAATGACCAATTACTGTAATTTCACAGAATGACCCAACGAGGTATTATTTCAAGACCTCTTTTTGTTGTTTGTTTTCATTCATGCCATTATGCATCATCAGTTGAGTTAAACCAGCCTGAGACTGGTGTTTGAGCTGGCCTACCTTTAGTTTGGCATCTGGGTCGAGGATAATCCGTGCCAGATGTGTGATGGCACCGCTGTCCACCACAATCTGGGCCAGCTGTGGTGTGTGCTTGGAAATCTCACTCAGAGTGGAAGCTGCGATGCGTTTGAGGGCCAACTCAGGCTCCTTAAGACACAACACCAGCAGGGGGACGGCACCTGCATCCACGACCGACTGAGACAACACTGCACAGAAATGTGAAGAAGGAGGACACATGAAAACAAAACATGTAGTGCAAGTGCAAAGAGAGAGTGCTGACAAAGAATGTTTAGGGAAATCACAAAAAAACAAAGCCAGCGTGTCTTCCTTACATGCATTGTGTCCAGCGATGTAGCCTAGAGCGCAGGCAGCAGCCTCCTTCACCCCGGGGTCAAACTCCTCCAGGCAGAAAACCAGAGCATCAGCTCCTCCACTGGCCACCACAGCCTGGGACAGCTTGGGGGAGTGTTTAGCAACTGCACGGAGCACAGATGCTGCTGACTTCTTATAGGACCTCTGCATGCAAACACATAGAGATACACACATTCACTGACATGGCCCGATTATAAGTCGCACTGTCGATTTCTGAGAAAATTAAAGGATTTTAAGTGCACCTTATAGTGTGAAAAATACAATATATGAGCAAAGTATGGGATACTTACATTGTGCGAGGTCACAGACTGAACAAGGTTTGGCAGGATGTCTTTCTTCACCACAGCCTTAGCCAGGTCATTGCTGTGGTCTGCCAGGCGACCCAGAGCCACTGCTGCCGTCTGCTGGATGCTGGGGACCACATCCAACATGAGGGGACGCAGCATAGACATCACATCTGCAAGAGAGAAGAAACCCTGGATGTAGCAGCTCATGCTAAAATGGTCATTGTGGGCATATGAATTTTGAACTCACACCACACGCTCTCTCACACACAAATAAACAAGTGCAGTACTTCCATCAATGCATATGTGCAATATATTTTTAAAAAATGCATGTGCAATATTTTTACTATAAATTTACTTTGTTTTGTTGTGTCATTTACTATTATTGCTATTATTATTACTAGTGTTGTTATTTTATTTTTTGTTTTGCTTAACTTACTGTTTCAACGGAGCTCCCAGTAAAAAGTAATTCACACAACTGTACTTACTTCTAACCGGTGTGACAATAAACACCTTGAATCTTGAATCTATAATATAGTTGCTTACCTGCATTTTGAAGGGTGTCTATGTTTTCTGGTTGAGCAGCCAGATCGGCAACAGTTTGCACAAACTGCAACCTCGACTTCTGGTACTGGTCAAAAACTGCAAAACACAAGCAGACAGATAGTTAGACTTTTGGCTGCATCTTCTTCCCTCTTTGAATTACAAGAGCTCCTAATCTCACCTTGAATTATCTCTTGCTGCTTCATTTTTAAGACGCTAAAATTAGTCTGGGTCGTAACGCTACTGCTCGGTTGAACCATCCAGTTGCTACTGAGCATGTCTCGAGAACTTCTGATTTAAATAACTTCGGAGTCGAGCGACGGGACAGATTCGACAATTCGCGCGTTTTGAACGCGCACGATCACGCGCACGTGCATACGCGCGCTCGCACGCGCGCGCGCAAACTGCTAGCTTAGCTAGTCACAGTTCGGTTCGTGAGTGTACCGTTAGATCCGCCCTAGTGTCTCACTCATTTCGGTCATCCGCCCAAGATACGTCCCCCTCCAGAGAGGACGCTGTCAAACAGCGGACTCAGTACTGACACCATATGGATCCGCACATGGAAGCTCCTCATCTTTTCCCTCCGAGTTCAAATACTTAACGGCTGAGTCGTAGTCGCTGACTGCTGCCTCTGGGTGGAGGAGCTCTCATTGTGAGAACAAGGAGGATACCAGCAAGGTAAGCAGCTAACACTAAACTGTGCTGTTAAAATATGCTTTATTTGTACAGCTGCATTGTAAAATTATAGCGGTCACAGATCACGTATTTAATCGCTTTGCATGCTGTTTTTAATTCTGAATTGTGCCATTATGGCAAGCCAAGTTAGCTTCCATTAGCACTAGCTAACATAGCATTAGATTTGAGATAAAGTTAACAAACTCCCAGCTGGACGGGATGTATTTCTGTCTGTGAGGGGGTGATTTTATTATTAATTAATGTTAACTTATCTGGTTATTTTCATCCAGCCCTGAGCGCAGATTTCAGGAGCAAGACCCCATAGTAAGTTAATGTTAGCTAGCTAACAGAGTGTTAGCTGTGTTAACACAGAGTCAGCTAGCTAACACGGGCAGGTTGTGGTTGCTCGTTTGAGCCACGTTTTTAGCTGATATTTGCATAGATAATAAATAATGTATGCATAGCAGTATGCCGAATTAGCTATCAGTATTTTATGATGTTATTGTAGCCATGGATGTTCAGATAAATGTGACGGGGTGACTTTGACACCGAAGAAAGCTTAAAATGTGATCATTGTCAAGCTAGTTTTGTAGCGTTTTTTTCTGCATAATAATTAATGTTACATGTTGGCCATGTCATCCTCAGTAGGTTAATCGGTCACACTGACAGATAAACTCATGTTTGTGTAACGTTATGGAGATACGACCGCGTTGCTCTGCTCCGCGGTGCCTGTCTACATCATGTAACGTCCCGATGGTTAACCAGTTAAATAGACCGAGGAGCACCTTGTACAGGCTGTTTTCCGCCTCCCACTATAATGATTAACTGAATGGGGATTAAGATAGTTAAGTGTCAATTGGGGTTGACACTCAGGTGTTACAGCAGCACAAAGACAATAAATACAAATAAACAGAGAATTAGTAGTAAGAATAACTAGAATGAAACAAGAGGAATATTACACAAGTATAAACAGAGACTATGCAAAAATCAGAGCAATTAAAGACGAACTTGCCAGGTAGTGACAAGTTAAAATGAGAAGTTACAAGACAAAGACAGATAGCAGCAAGTCTAGTATGTATGTAAACAGTGTACTCCAGAATAGTATGTCATGTTACTGTGATTAATGCTACGTAGTGCTGTCTGTATTAATATGGCAAATCGAAATATAATATATGATGTGATAAGACAATGTAACATATTAACATACAATAGTATGATATCGTAAAGTATTGTATTAGGTATAACATAGAGTAAAAGGTGCAATGTAATTAGTAATAAAAATAAATAATATAACATAATGCAGTGTAGCAGTACAGTAAGAGTATTTTATGTATATAATATACAATATATATGAGGAAGGATGTTTCTTTCATCTGTAATTCTATAGTATGAAATCTCTTGTAAGCGTAGTATACTATGTAAAGATATATCAAGTGTAGCAAAGCATATAAATAAATCAAGGGGGCTGTGGTCTCCACTACTGTTGTATTAGTCTGATGGCAGTGTGCAGCACGGAGTGATTAGGTTTGGACCTGGGTGGGATGAGCCGGTGGCTGAATTAAGATTAACACACAATAACATTATACATGTCTGTGTTATATTGCAGCTTACAGCTTATTCTGGCAACACTTGAATCTAAGGCAACTGGACTTAGATTTGTCTCTGAAGACGTTTCGCCTCTTATCCAAGTGGCTTTATCAGTTTGAATGCTACAGCCTGACTAGTCCCCACCGACTAGTCAGGCTGTTTACAGACTGTTTACATTACAATTCAGGCATTCACGCAAGATACAATACGTTTTGACATGACAACTTTCAGAGTTGTAAAATCCTTCTTCTTAGAATAATAAACAATTATACATCTAATAGCCTTAAAATGCATGGCTCTTTCACTCCAACCAGCCCTCCTGGATCATATTACTTCATTCTCTGCTTACCTAGACATCACTTCTCTATATCTTTACATAGACAATAGTTGATGATGATATTTTAATTCTCTGAATATTGCAGAGAACCTTAACATGTCAAACAGTAGCCTCTCAGTCTAAAAGCTAGTGGTTATGTGTATCCTTTTAAAACATAAAAACTGGTGGTTGCAATGGGGGTTCATTAAATTTTGTATGATAATCTGCTTATTTGGTTACAGATGCTGTGAGAAAGAGTCCCATCTCCCGTGCCGCCACTGATGCTGAAATCTCAAAACACGCAATGCGGTGGTTCAATCTTGCAGCAGATCAGGGGAGCTCGAGGAAGCATGCCACTGTTAGCATCCCTACTGAGCCGGCCAGTATTTAACTCCGTTTTTTGTAGGCTTTAGTAGGTTCAGTTCAAGGCTGCAGTAAAAAGTTTAAAACATAAGGAATCCATTGACTGCATTCAACTGTATTCATATGTGATGATTCTGTGAATGTTCTCATTCATCCAGGTCATATTCATTCTGGCAACAATTGAATCAAAGGCAACTGGACTTTGATTTGTCTCTGAAGACGTTTCGCCCCTTATCCAAGTGGCTTCATCAGTTCGAACGCTACAGTCTGATAGTGGAGTTAGACCCAGGTTTTTAACCTCTGTGAAAGGCTGACACTTTCACAGAGGTTAAAAACCTGGGTCTGACAGTCCAGTTGCCTTCTATTCAATTGTTGCCAGAACGAAAACATATGTGATGATGTTGGCTGATGATGTTGTTATGCTGTTCGTCAAGGATCACACACACACGTCACAGATCATTTTTATCAATTTTTCAGCGGTAAAAAATTGGAAAAAAACTGCTGCAACAAGTTATGTGACATAATATAGCATGGGGATGGACATTATTTCATATTGTTCTAATAATGTTATGTTATATTAATCATTCATATTGTTCTAAAGCACAATACACTTTTATAATTAATTTTAATTAGACTTTGACCACTAAATTCTAATCAGTTCATCCTTCAATTCATTTTCAGTTCATGTTTTTATGTAATCAAATTCCCTCAAGATGTTCCTTGTACTGTGTTCATGATTAACATTAAATAAAAAATGTTTTTATATGATTTATGGTAGCATTTCCTTTTTTCCAATAATAACTTCAAGGCATTTACAGTCTGTAATGACCTCTGTTTTTAGATTATTTTTTGGCCATTTTGGATAAAGGATCTGGATCGGGTCCGGACCGAGTGAGGCACTTCATGAACGGATCCAAATCGGATCCGGGCCGTATGAGCTGCTTCATGAATGGGTCCGGATCGGATCCGGGCCGGATGAGCTGCTTTGTGTGCAGATACAGGCAGTGTCCGGACCGGATCCAGTCTGGATCCGTCCCGCCGTGCTAGTAGACTCCAATCTGGATCCGTTCCGGGGCGTAGTCAATTTGCTATCTGGGTCATTTTGGACTGGAGGATTATGTTTCCGGAGCTACGATGGAGTTCAGGACCCTGTGAGGCTGATAGCTGGTGCCTCAGTACACTCAGCTGCTTCATCAGGTCCTACTTCAGCAGGAGGAACTACATCATCACTGACAGGTCATAAATGCAGCTCCACGAAAACCTCAACTGGGCACCGTAAGTCCTGTTTTGTGACAATTGCTAACTTCAGAATCAGTTTTTATTGTTGTAAGGCAACGTAGCTAGCTAGTAAAACCCACCTGCTTATCAGGTTAATGTTAGCTAGCATTAGCATCCTATTTTGTAAAAGGAATAATGACTAACATCAGTTTGCTAGCGGTAGAACCCTGAAGTGCTGCTCCAGAGCCTGATGACTTTGTTTGCACAGGTGATACCTTTGTAATGTGTTTTCATGTGTAATGTTGGTGTGTTTTAAGCACAGAAAAAGAATGAGAGCTGAACAGACATTATCATCCAAATCAACATAGCAGGAGGGTCAAAGCGGCCCACATTTTTATGGGTACCATTGACATTCACCATAATCACACCAAATAGTACAGAAGCAAAGAGACAAGGTAGCGTTGCCGCCATTTTGGACTGAACACGCCAATGAGTCTGTGGTCATGGATATATAAAGAGACGTCTGTAAATCAGAGGATAATTTAGTACTTTATACTGCTAATAATAATACTAGCGTCCACATGACTCAGTCACATTAATGTGTCAGACTAGTTAAATCAGGTAGCTCCATCACTTCTCTGTTTTCTCTTTATAAGCATCCTCATATACGTACAGGTACAAATATGAAATCTGACCTCTGCATTTAACCCATCCTCAGGAGCAGCGGGCTGCTGTAAAGGTCCTGATACACCAAGCTGACCGCTCACATCATCGGCTCTGGTCTACATTGTTGGTCTTCATGTTGAGAGTAAAAAAAAAATAGAGTATGTAATGAAAAATAATATTTACAGCTTGTTTAAAGGGAACACATGTAAAAAATGAGCTGCTGCTGGTGGGTTGTGTGTTATAAATCTATCTAGATGTGAGATGAGCTCTGTGGGAGCTACTCTGCTCCCTGAGCTCCTTCCTCCTCAGTCGGCCCTCCTCCTGCTGCAGGACCACCCAGGTTATAATAATCCAGCTCATTGTTCTCCTGTCTGCCCGGCTTCTGCCTCCTGCTGACCTGGACACATGACAGCACACAAATGTGACTTCCTGCATCACTCCTCTCTCTTCACTTCAATAATCACAGGTTGAGTGCTTCATGTCAGTCAGTGGTCTGAACAACAGACGTGTGTCAGTACCTTACAGTAGAAGTAAAGGCCAGTGTTCACCAGCAGCAGAGTCAGAGGCAGGAGGACCGCTCTGATGATAAGAGGAGCTGGATCTGATCAAACACATGACAGTCATCACATCACACAGCATCATGAGTCCCACAGCTCCTACTAAACACAAACTGTAGTGACCTGAAATCTAAAATCACTTCAACATGGAGTCTTATCTCTTCAGCTTATCACACTATTTACTTCATATTACATGTTTTCACCTGATGCAATATCTTCATTTAGTTATTGTTCTACCAGCCCATCTGTGTACTCTGTACTGACGACATGTATTTCCTGTTCATTTAGTAAATTATGGTCCCAATTAGAGTCCAATAGACCATTAACCAAGGGATGCTTGATGCATTATGTCATTTTCCAACATTTATTAAATCATTGCCATATCCAAACAGTAGCAATGAGATGGACAGTATAAACAACATCTGTATTCCTGCATTAAAGAAAGCATGCCCTCAGCTAATAAAGTGCTGGTTAGTGGAACACCTTCAGTATATGTACATACAAAATATTTCAACATTTTAAAATTAAGTCAACAGCCACTTTTGTAACAATTCCAAGTAATATTCAAATGAGCTTGACAGTGTTGACAATCAATAACATCTATATTCATGCATTAAAGAATGACCTAATAATATGCTGTTTGGAGTGATATTCAGTATAATAAATACTAAAAAATAAGTGCCCAGTATTATTTTCTATAGTGTTAAAATAGAGGTTACATCTGACAGTATTTGTTTGGCCCCTGGCAACAATCTGGGTTTCTCATGTGGCCCCCCAGGATTGTGGAAGTTTGTTTTAATTCATTGGCTTCGTTGTCTTTCCATCAATACCTGGTGGGCTGCTCTCAGCTCAAAATGCCTGGGCCGATTTTTTTGTCCCAGTCCAGCCCTGTATGATAAGATAAGATAAGATATTCCTTTATTAGTCCCACAGTGGGGAAATTTACACATTACAGCAGCAAAATACAAATAAAATAAATTAGTATATACATAATAGAAAATAGAAAAGAGTAAGCCAGAAAAAATGTGTCCATCATATCAATGATATAATTGTACATAAAGTCCTTATTGCACTTGTGTTTCCGGTGAGTTTGTTGTGAATGTGACTGTGATTGTGGTTTTACTGGGAGCAGTGCTGGTTGTGGAGTCTAACAGCTGCAGGCAGGAAGGACCTTCTGTAACGCTCCTTCGTACACTTAGGGTGTAGCAGCCTGTCACTGAAGGAGCTCTCCAGAGCTCTGATGGTGTCTCTCATGGGGTGGGAGTCCTTCTCCATCATGGATGACAGCTTAGCCGTCATCCTCCTCTCTCCCACCACCTGCACTGTGTACAGAGAGCATCCCAGGACAGAGCTGGCCCTTTTTATAATCTTATCCAGCCTCTTCCTGTCTGCAGCTGTGATGCTGCTGCCCCAGCAAACCACTCCATAAAATATGGCTGATGCCACAACAGTGTCATAAAATGTTTTCAATAGTGTCCCCTGCACTCCAAAAGACCTCAGTCTCCTGAGCAGATACAGCCTGCTCTGGCCTTTTTTATGGAGTGCAGAGGAGTTTGTTGTCCAGTCCAGTTTATTGTTCAGGTGAACACCCAGTCATGTCACTGATAATATGTCTTTGTCTTACTTCTGTTTGTGGGGATGACTGTTACGGCCCCAGTTCTTGTCAGAGTGTTTCTATATTGTTTCACCTCCTCATCTTTCCCTTCCTGCCAGCTGCCTGCGCTGCCTCTGACTCTGTGGGCTCCGCCTCCCCTCTGCTGATTGGTGCGGCGTCTTGGACTCCTGGCCACGCCCTCTTCAGCGGTTTGTCCTCCTGATTGGTGCGGCACTTTGTACATCAGGCCAATCCCCACCGTTCAATAAGACCCAGATGATTCAAAACCCCTGCAAGCTCTTCACTCCCACTGTTGTCTGTTGGAGGCAGCTCGCCTCTCGGACTTTTGATAATTTGACTTTGCTTGTGTTGTTAAAGACCTTTGAACAGTGTCTTAATGTTAACGATAGTGACTGGTTTTTAGCTGTACACCACAGCATAACTGATCTGTTAAGCAATGTTAGGTGCTGGGATGCTCTGGTTTCACTCTGGTTAATAGTTAAAGCAAGGAATCAGTTTTTGTTTTTCTTTTTTTCACTCTGATTTAACCAGCGATAATTGAATAACTCATAGTGAGTCCTCCTTTTCTATTGATTTTTTTTTGTTCATCCACCAGCATCCACCGCTCCTTCTCTTGGTTTATTGTGATGTCTTTTGTTTATCCATTAATCTTAAATCTGAGTTATGAATAAATTGCATGACCCCTTTTCCATCTGGGTTTTTCTTTGTGTTGCTACCCTTTCCCTGGAGCTGGGTTGTAACAATGATCATGCCCCATTTTATTTGTTGTTTTTTTTTTTTTTTTTAATCTTTTTAACTACATTTCCCATAATACTTTGGGGACGTGATCAGGAACAACAACAACTTTTACTTGTATGCCGTATTATCTATTAGTTGTTCTTGTCTGCAGTGGACTCATTGATGTACAGACAACTATCACTGGATTTCTGTGATGCTGAAGAAAACTTCTGCAGTTACGAGGAGCATCTCTGCTTTTTAAGTTGATTTATGGCCGTTTATTAACGATGGACATCAGAGATGAAGAAGTGTCAGTGACAATGAATTCATCACATTTAATTAACTCTGTCTAGTTCATTCTTCAGTATGTCTAATCATTGTTTTAGTCATGTTTTGATGTCATTGTCTGCTCATGTGGTGCTCCAACTCTTCTGTTCACGTCTTTGTTTTTCACTGACTTGTTTTCTCTGTTTTTCTAAATCATGTTGTATTCAATATTTATAATAATAGTAATAATAAACTTTATTTATAGAGCATACCTACATACCATACAGAACCTGACAAAATCAAAAATAAAGGAATATATATATATATATATATATATATATATATATATATATATACATACATATATATTCCTTTATTTACTGTTTTGTTTAATTTTCCCTTTTTTATTTATGTATTTATTTTGACAGATTTGCATTAGGCCATTGTGGCTTGTGTTCCACAGACAGGCTATTATTGTTATTAATGTTTTCTCTCTGTCTCTGTCTGTCTCTCTTTATGTCTGTTGCTATAGAAATGGAGAGGAAGAGATGGACTTGAATGTCACAGCTGTCAGCACTGTGACAAATCCTTCACAACATCTGGATATTTAAAGATATACAAGAGAGTTCACACAGCAGAGAAACCATACTGCTGTGACCAACGTGGGAAAACTTTTTCCCAGGATAGTTCCCTTAAAAGACACCAGTGCATTCACACTGCATTGTCGTGAACATTTTCAGAGCCCAGCTAGCCGTTTCCTCCTGCCTCCTCCTCATGCTTTGATAGCTGTGTTGTTATATTCTGAGCTTCTCTGACCAACAGTAACTTTATGTTTTAAACAGCATGGATGGTCTTGTGGCTTTGACCACATACTGCCATTATTTTTGTAATATTTTTTAATATTTTTTTCTGTGCTATCCATTAATCTGCTGAGCATTTACTTGATGACTTGTTGTGTAAAGACACACTGTCAGCAGGTCTGTAACACAATGTATTAATCACTGTCATTTCTTTCTCTCCGAGCATCCCAGTCCCCTCCCTGTTGTTTCATGAATACCCAGTACACTATACAGTTGAAATTGATCCAGTGAACTTCTAATTAATAATAATAATAACAACAATATGAACAGCAGTATGAACCATAAAAATGACTTAGTTACTGTTTTATAAAAATAACCTTTTTTAAACCGTATTTGCTTCATTTCTACCCACTGAAGCTTTAACAAGGTAACATATGGAGATATATTTCATGTTTTGAAACTTTGTACTGTAGAATGAATATGTTTAAAAAGATTGATGTTCAGTTAAAATATGAAAATTCAGGGGGGGGTTTTTTTTTAATGTTACTGGTAAAACTTTGGTAACTGAGTTGGAGTCTAATCGTGTGTTCCCATTGGTTGGTGCCTGTGTGCATACTTGGCTTGGCTGAAAGGGTAAAGTCAAAATTTTGAGTAACGTTCATACCAACTTGTGGACTAATTCCTGTCAACACCACATTGTACGATGGGATTATGTATTTCCTGGTTCATGAGCAGCACTGTGTCCCTCTCTGAAAACAAACCCTGGATTAATGTATTGAAGTAGCTGGTAATATACAAACACATACAAACACTTGCAACTCTGAAGGTGCTATTACAGTATGTCACCTGTTTACCTTTTTTAGCACCTGCATATATTACATATTGTACTCTATGGTTCCGCTTATTTTGCCTAATGAGACCTCGTCTGAGGACTGTGTGGGCGAATTCAGTGTTTGATTGACAGCAGTCGGACTTTAAGCCTAGCAGAAGTAGAGCTAATTAGCCACAATAAATAAAAACAATAAGAACAATATGATATATGCACAAACTGCTGAACATGACCATGAGAATATGACGGCTCGATCAGCTTTAATCGTTTCCCTCTTTCTGCATCAGCGCATGCTGCAGTGTGAGTGTTAATTAAGAGCTAATCATTTTAAGTGGTAATTGTTAACAACTGAAGATGGAGCAGAAATGGCATAAACATGTAAACAAAGTCAAGAATCAAGTCCAAGTCACGTCTCAACACACAAAGCTATATTTTTCTTCCATCTCCGTGTGAATATTGCAATATAACAAAGCTGTAAACCATCTCCAAATCTTTATAAAGACATTTAACGTCTGGTTACAAGTTTTTTTTTTTTCTCTTGCAAAACCAAAACATACTTCTGATAAAGCATAAATCTCACCTTTGTGTCGCTTGGCCACGTTTGTTTTCAACCCTTTTCATAAAGTGCTGTCATTCTGCAACACACAGACTGTAATGACGTTGAGCATCTGTGAGTGATCCACAAGAGGCCTTTTACATCCACCCACACTTCCACGCACCTCGTTGCGGTTTTTGATATTTTCACTAATTAGTGAGTCAACTGTGTGTCAGGCTCTTCTGTTCCGCCCCTGTTTGTTTCTTAATATAAACTGCCATAGTTAAGACGATATATTTTTCTTAATATAATTTCCCTGAACCCTCCCGAACTGCAAAAACATGTTCTATGAGAAGCTGTTGTGTAAATAATAAGAAATAAATAAACTTAACATATACAGCACTTTTCAAAACAAAGCAACAAAGCACACGGTTGACCTAGGGTTCAGATATTTTAGGACTGCTCTGAGGCAAATGAAGTCAAATAATTAAAATCAAATAAAAGTAAAATAGAGTAAAATATCAAATAATATGACAAAAACAGTGCTAATAAAACATATAAAACTAGACAAGTTGGACATAAACAAAGGTGTGACAGCATTAATATAAGCTTTTTTTTAAAGAGAAGTTTTGAGTCTCAGATCTTCAGGGTGGGAGTTCAGAGTAGAGGGATCAGGGCATCAGTGACCTCCTGGACAGTGTGGTGGTACTTGGTGGCGTCGGATGCACCGATACATAAAGGTCAGGTTAGGTCAGGGGAACATGAGGGCCAGTCAATGACCTCATTGGCTTCATCATTCAGGAACTGTCTACACACTCTGGCCATGTGAGGCCGGGCATTGTCCTGCACCAGGAGGAACCCAGCCCTCCTTGTGTCTCTTGGACTCTCCTCCAGGCTCTTGAGACTATACTGGGAGACACAGCAAACCTTCCTGTGACCCCACATATAGATGTGTCATCCTGGAGGATCTGGACTACCTGTATCAACCTGACTGGGCTGCAGGAACCACCTCATGCTACAAGTAGTAACAAGAACACCAGAAGAACCCAGAACTAGAGAAGAACCAGTCAGGAAGGATCAGGAGAGCCACCACATGTAAAACCATTCCTGTTTTGTTGGTTGTCTTGCTGTTGTCTCTCTATTACACCTGTTGTCACTTTCATTTGCACCAAAGCAGCTGAAAGTGATTCACCAACACTTGAGCTTCCTAAATGGACAGATTGATCTCCCAGAAGATTAACTGACTTGGTGTCATACTGGGATCATTAAGTTTTCCCTCAATATTTTAGAGCAGTGTATTTAATTATGTATTTAATGGCATGGCATAAATAAATACATTCATTAATCAACAGCCAAAAACAGCTAGATATAACAGCTTCATTCAGTCGTCTTTTCACTTTCAACCATATTTTGACAGACTTTTCAATGTCTTGAGCAGTGCAGTTGTGTACCCAGTCCTGACTTTCCATCCCATTTAACCTGATCAGTTCATAAAGAAAAATGAGGCATGGGGCCGTAATGAGGCCTCGCTAACGAGGGAGATCAAATTGCCTCCATGAGCTCAGTGTTAAATTAGGAAGGGAGAGAGAGCAGTGAGACACACAAACACAGATGCCATGGTTTGCATTTTGCCTTCCGTATACATAAAAGAGTATTTGTGCCCTGTGTTAGGTTGTCACTTCAGTCCCTTAACAAAGTGGTGGATCTGGTTCAAACTCACACAGGGACCAGCCTCTACTGCATGCTGCAGCTCCTCAAGACCAGTAGAGTTTTCCTGTCTTGTTTCCTGGTGGCTGAGTGGAGCGACGGGGGATAACTTCGAGAGTGACGTTATTGACTCTGGCTCAAGCTAGAAACATTGATCCGGGGGCACATTGTGTACATATCTGTTTTCACAATCACATCTCTGTGATCTGAAGGTTTATCAATCAGTCCAAGTCCACCTGTGAATACACAGATCTGACCGCTTCTTCAGTCCAGTCTTATCCTGTCCTGTTAAGTTTATTGACTAGCTCCTAGTCACTAGGAGCTAAGTTTGCAGTTTGGTTGTTCAGATGTAACCCTCACAGTATTGTCAGCGTAGGCTTAGTAGCCATAGA
Organism: Pterois miles; assembly: GCA_947000775.1. Classification (NCBI taxonomy): domain Eukaryota; kingdom Metazoa; phylum Chordata; class Actinopteri; order Perciformes; family Scorpaenidae; genus Pterois; species Pterois miles. The sequence goes on from CAMQGK010000308.1 coordinate 17,471,935, forward strand.
GACGCACCATTGATATTCACCATATCCACACAGGCCTGCTGATATGGTGGCCTAGTCATCTCATTCTTTGCATGAATTACGGTGCTGCCATATTGCTTCATGTTGCGTTTAACCTCTTAAGACCCGAGCTTTTTTTTTTGATATGCATTTTTGATGTCTCTTTGCTATTTGGGCTTATTGGAACCTGATAAGTATAAAAACTAAGCATCATCTTTTGACATAATATAGTTTTAGAGAAAAATTTTGTCCACATATGCGGACACTCGTTCTGAATTTCCATAAAACACAATAAAGTCACCATTGTGTAATAGTGCAAACCTCTATATGTCCACTCTGAACACAGCAGTGTTTTTCCTGACTGCTTTGGCATTTATTAACAACACTTGCAAACATGTTTTTTTTAAAACATTTTGGAACATAACAGTACAATTTAACAAAATGAAAATGTTTTCCCCTTTTGGACAGTCATAGCAACAGTATGGCTCATTTGAAGTGCTGCAAACAGTTGCAGGACTACTAGATGGCAGTGTACGTATCCTCGTACGTGTACACAAGACCCCAGTTAAACAAAATTAAGTATTATGTTCATATGACCCAAAATGTGATGTCATCGCATGTGTACGCCAGGTCCTAAGAGGTTAAAGCAGAAGTGCCAGTGTTTTGGTTAGTGTCACTAGTTTCCAACATTCACATCCATAGTTATCGTCCTTTTCTTTCTGAAAACCTGTTTTTAAGCCTTAAAAAGCTGTTATTGTGTTTTGAATATTTTTTTAGGCATCAGTTTGACCAAATAAAATTGGAAATTTGCACTGATGTTTTAGGAGCTGTGAGGAGCTGCTGGCTGTGTGAGACCAGCCAGTAATCACACATAAGCATAACTCAACAGTGGAGTTTTTTTTTTTTAATTATTATTCATTATTAAATACTAAGATGGCGACGAACAAAATGCCAAACTCAAGGCTTCAAAACGACAGTCCACAAATTACTAAGTTACCAAAGGGTAACGTCCACTTATTTTATACGGTCTATGGTTTTAACAATCTGGTTGTTGTCCATCACCACATTTTGACCCATGGAAGACAGACAGCTAACATTAGCTAGACTCCTACTTCCTATAATGCAGGACAAATACACTCCTGATCAAAATCTTAAGACCAGTTAAAAAATTGCAAGAATTTGCATCTTGCACTGTTGTATCTTAAGAAGGTTCTAAGTAGAGTTTCAAAACGCAAAAACAAGAAATGGGAACAAGAGACCAAATGTTTTGAGCAGGCAATTTATTGAAAAGAACAATTTAACTGAAATAGGCTGTTCATCAGCTGATCAAAAGTTTAAGACGACATCCTGTAAAAGCCCAAATCTGTGCAAAAATTTGGATTCCATGTCATTTTCTGTCAAGTAATCACACTGTCAAGACCTCTTGATGGGAAAAGCAAAAAAACTCACTGCCTTCGAACGTGGCAGGATTGTTGAGCTGCATAGACAAGGCCTCTCACAGCGTGCCATCGCTGCTGAGGTTGGATGCAGTAAGACAGTCATTTTGCATTTCTTAAAAGATCCTGAGGTTTATGGAACAAAAAAATCAAGTGGTAGACCCAAAAAAATCTCACCGGCACTGAGCCGGAGGATCCGAATGGCTGTCCGTCAAGACACGGGACGATCCTCATCCCAAATTAAGGCCATTACTGGTGCTGACTGCAGCCCAATAACCATCAGACGGCATCTGCAAAGGAACGGCTTCAAAAACAAAAAACGTCTTCAAAGGCCACGTCTCCTTCAACGCCACAAAATTGACGGTTTGGCCTTTGCAAGGGAGCACCAAACATGGGACGTTCAAAGTTGGAAGAAAGTTTTATTCTCTGATGAGAAAAAATTTAACCTTGATGGTCTTGATGGCTTCCAACGCTACTGGCATGACAAGGAGATGCCACCTGAGATTTTTTCAACACGGCACAGCGGAGGGGGCGCCATCATGATCTGGGGTGCTTTTTCCTTCAATGGAACAATGGAGCTCCAGGTTGTGCAGGGGCGTCAAAGCATGCCAACACGAATTTTTGAAGTGATCAACAATAATGGTGGAGCTACTCATTACTGAGTCTGTTTTTGAGACTTTAATTTCTGTTTTAGGGTTTTTTTTGAGCTATGGTCTTAAACTTTTGATCAGCTGATGAACAGCCTATTTTAGTTAAATTGTTCTTTTCAATAAATTGCCTGCTCAAAACATTTAGTCTCTTGCTCTCATTTCTTCTTTTTGCATTTTGAAACTCTACTTAGAACCTTCTTAAGATACAACAGTGCAAAACGTAAATTCTTGCAATTTTTTAACTGGTCTTAAGATTTTGATCAGGAGTGTATATTTGTGGATGTGCAGGAGTTGGTGATGAAATAAATATCTTGTGTAACTGGTGCCAGTGTTAGTAAGCTAGGCTAACTACCTTCCACTTTCCGATTTAATGCAGATTAAAAACAGTGAGTCCCTCCAATGCCAAACATTGTAGAGGGACAGAAAGTTTAAATCATTAATAGCTGATAGCTACTGCAGCGAGAGAAGGGAATAAAATTCTTTATTAACATTGGTAGGCTACAATATAAAGCATAGTGCTCTGCAGTTAATGCAACACAAAAGCTGACAATGCAAGTGAACAGTGCCACAAACAAGTTACAAATCATATGGACTCATAAGTAACTCATGTCATGTGACTCCAGCTTTATCTTTGACTATATCTTCAACTGAGACCTGCATTTGCATTAAAAGCTGGAGTGGGTAGAGATGGAGGCGCTTTTTATTAAAAAGGTCACTACATCCTGACTGAGACACATAATATGAGCAAAATCAGTCCTCTGGGGCTCCTAATGACATCTGCAGGATTCAACAGACTGAAGGAAAACAACCAGTCAGAGCTGATCTGGAGTCTGCCATCAGACCAAACGGTCAAACTAGTCAGCGCTGATCAGATATGGATCAATATTCTGTTACTGTGATGACTATTTCTCTCCTCTAATGTTCTCAGAAACATCTTGTAGTTACTGTTTAGCTGGAAAATGAGAAAGTAGCCATGCAGCCATGAGGCAATAAAGTTGATGAAATACCAAGCACCGCCCACCAACTGGAGCACAGCCAATAGTATTGCTGTCTTTGAAATACCCTGTGATTGGTCAGAGTCTCCCATCACAGACTAAATGTTTCAAATCCTGAAAACAGAGCCATGAAGAGGTGAAGAAGTCTAGTTTTCTCTCCTAACACTTGAATTACAATATGCTGAAAGGTTTTTATGAAATGCTCAATGCTCAAATTTGCTCAATGATGCCAAAAAAATGTTGCCTACTGAAGTTTTAATATGTTACTGTTTAATGCATGAAAGTTTAAACACATGGCCAAACTAAAGCAGAAAAGATTTTAGAGTGAAGGTAACATGCTTGGTGTGTGTCCTAGCATAAACCATCCATCTCCATTAGACAGATTCACAGGAATAATGAACTCATGGGAAGGAAACTTTTTGTGCTTGTACAGTGTAATCCATCTTTCTTTCCCCTTTTTCTTCTTCATGTTGTTCCAGCCAGTCGGTTTGATAAACAGCCTCTAATGCAGGAGAGGGAGGTGAGGAATGAAGGCAGGGTGAAATCACACGCACATGCATGGACACAATGAGACAGAGTTCACATCTTTTAAACAAGAATACGTCTGAAGGCTCCTATTTCATTAAGTTCTTATTATGAGGCGCTGTTGTCGCCACTGCAACCTGCTGTAATCTGTCAACCATTACCAAACATAACACAGAGTTAACATGCACGGATGTTGTGCCAACTGGCAAAATTTTAATAAATGTCATGTAAACACTGCAACAATCAGATTTAATGGACCTGAACCGCAGCAGCAATGCTTTGCCCCACAGCACAGTTTAACATGAGGAAAATGACAAGCAAACCCAATAACAAATATGTGCTTCTTTTACATATTTAATTCATAAGGTGGTGTTGTGTTTACACTACTTTACGTTTGGCTTAATATCCCTGAACGCTCTGCTGGGAAGCATCAGTGAGTGAGCTGAGCAATGAGAGAGGTCAGGAAAGTTGACATTAGGACAGGAAAGAATTTGTCACCAAGTCTCAAAGAGCTGTAGCCTCTCAGTAAATTATTTTCATGCTATTTAAGGAGTCAACAAGGGACTCTAATGTGGGCTATCAGGCCGGGAATGGCAGAGAAAGCTGCTGGAAAGCGAACCGCAAACGTCAGTATGCATGGCTAATTAGCTTACTACCTACATTAGTAATGTTGCATTACTTCCAAGAGGCCAGAAGTTAGCATATCATTATTAATTATTTTTGTGTATTTATGGGTTATGTAGAAAAAACCCTGTGCTGGCACATACACCGACCACATGCAAGAGTATCAGAGGTGAGAACAGCATTAACTCTGTCCTGGTCTTTATTGAATTTAGGTATTTTACCAGTTTGTCTAACTCACCAGTTAGTCCTTATCCTGAAAGCCTTTGTCTTGTGGAAGTGAAACACAGTATTTTCAGAAACCACTTCTCAGGACCATCCAATCCCTGTACACCCAGAGCGAGAGCTGTCTTCGGGTTCTCAGCAGTAAGTCTGACTTATTTACAGTGGGGGTCGGCCTCCAGAAGGGCTGCGCTTTGTCACCAGTCCTGTCTGTGATATTCAGGATATCGAGGCGTAGTCAGGTGGGAGGAGGGTTTTCAGTTTGGCGTGCTGAAGATCTCATCACTGCATTTTGCAGATGATGTGGTCCTGGCTGGCATCATCGGTCTGCGACCTCCAGCACTCACTGGATCGGTTCACAGCCGAGTGTGAAGCAGCTGGGATGAGGATCAGCACCTCTAACTCCTTCTCTGGGTTGGGAAAGAGTCTTTACCCCAGTCAGAACTGGTTAATGTGGCCTGGGGAAGGGAAATTTGGGCTCCCCTACTGGAGCTGTTGGTAATGACTGATGAGAGTGAGTATCATATGTGTGTATGTGTAGCCACATTTTGGCTGAGCTGAAGCCCCAGTTCTGGTTGTTGTCACCTATCCTACTATGGTGGTGTCATCAGCAAATCTGATGATAGTGTTAGAGGAGTGAATAGGGCAGAGGAGAGGAGAGGGCTGCAGCCCTCCCGTGTTCAGGATCAGGGTTGACGAGGTGTGGCCACCCATCCTGACAGTCTGTGGTCTGTTGCTCAGGAAGCCCAGAACCCTTGAACACAGTGAGCTGTCCAGGCCCAGTTTGCTCAGTTTTGAAACCAGTAAATAGCATCCTTACATACTGTATGTGTTCTGTTGGTTGAGATGTGTAAGGGCTGGATGGAGTGCTGTTATGATGGCATCATGTTAGTCTGGTATGCAAACTGATGTTGATGCAAACTGTTGCAATTTACATATCACAGTCCCTGAAACATCCAACATCTTAGCACTGCTTTGAAAGGGCTCATATACTGAGAGGGCACTTGTCTTTGCAAATGAAATAAAGTATTGACTGAGTTAATCTCTGCATGTAAACTATTGATTAAAAATCAATAGTGTTTTTGAGAACTGATACAGTATTACAAAGTAAGTAGTAGTACAAAATATTGCAATACTCAGTATTTTCAATATTTTCTTATTCCCCTAAGGAGGAAGAGGAAAAGAGAAGGTAAACGAAGACAAGTGTGCCTGAAGCGTGATAAAGAAAGGAAACATGTTCAGTGTTTCTTGACCTGGCTTTTCATTGACCTGTGTGACTGGAACCAATGCTGTGCTTACCGCAGTGTTTTCTTCCTGATATGTACTATATACTGTATGTACCGATGTACCGAGTGTGTGTATGTGTGTGTGTCTGTGTCTGTGTGTGTATGTGTTTTGGCCTACACTTAAAATACTGAGCAGCCACTTGTGAAGGCCAAACAGACTGGACTGTTATTCTCTGGGGGAATCTAAGTGTTAAATAGCAACACAACGCTGGATGATTGCATTCACCTTCCTCAACATAACCTCACTCACACACACGTAGGCTATTACTACCCTCCCCTGACACTTCCTGACAGTACGTCGCCCCCACTTCTTCTCCAGCACAAAGGAATCTACACAACACCTTAAAAATGCATCTTCAAAGCTAATCCATGCCACACATTGATTTGAGCCGGTTTTGTTCCCGCCAGCCCTGGCAGCCTTCAGCAGCAGAGGCCACGGGTGGAGGGAGAGGGAGGAAACAGAGGGAGGAGAAATCAAAAGGTAAATCAAGAGATGTGAAGGGTGGAGAGGTAATGGGTTGAGTCCTGCCAGTACAAACACCACACCACTGGGTGAAGAACTTAGTGAGCATGGAGGAAAACATGTGAATCTCATCAGACGGGAAGAAAAGAAAACATGAAGGAGCAAAAAACGGAGCTGGAGAGCAGTGACATGCAGGTTCATGCCCTGGTGGCTTCCTCCGACACTTTTAGAGAGCTCAACCTTCGCCTGGACATGTCAAGCGGAAAATACCCAGCGATTATAAAACCCTGTCAGGGGCTAAGAGAATAGATCCTCCACTGGCTTCCTGATGGGAAGTCACACCAGGTCTTTCAACTTGTATTTGAAATGCCCAGAATAAACTAAAAAAGGCATTTTATCTGTGAGTGCTGGTGATTCGTTTCTTTCTCTCCATTGCAACGTCAAGCAAAGCTGCACTTCCACCATTTTGGACTGAAAGGAGCTGCCCGACGCCAGTAAAACGTCCACCTACAAAGTGGTGGTATTATTTATATTCTATTGTCCTATATTAGTATGTCTACTAAAATGGTTGTGGTGAGCAATAAAATAATAAAATATGCCTATTATTATAACAACTTACAGTACTTACTTATTTAACCTTTTTTTGCCTCACCACTTCCCAGAGGAGCATAAAATGAGTGATGAACATAAATGGAAGTTAGAAAATCCAACACACAGATTCTGAGAGCAACCTCAAACTTTTTCATGTCAAGGATCCAAAATAAAGAGCCACCAAAAGAGACCACAGCGCATGGATGTATTAATAAGATGTCAAGTCTTTGCTAATACTAAATTAAATTAATCAGAGGTAGAGCAGACCATCCACTTATTGGAAGGTCAGCAGTTCAATCCCCGGCTCCCCCAGTCCATGTAAGTGTTCTTGGGTATTTTATCCCGGATTACGTTTGCTTTTGAAGTATCACAAATACTTTTCTAATCAAAGTCCATCAGAGTCTGCATATGGAGGAGGTCGGGTGGATGGATGATGAAAGAACAAAATTCATAACCACCGAAAACTTGTGGATATATTCATTAGTAGGTGGATGACATGACACTGGCCAGTATCATGGTTTTGATTTAATGGCCAAACCGATGTGTTGTTTTAACATAGTGATTCTAGCAAAAATGCTGTATTATCTAATACGGTATGCATTAAAGAGTAGGTAAAACCAGTAAGTGAGCCCCCAGAGCCAAACTCCAGGTATGTGTTAGTTTACACATCTCCCATTCTCCCTCCACCAGTGAGATACTACTACTACCTTCATACGGGTTTATCAGTTTACCAGAAACACAAGTTCTTCCTAAATAAAAAAAAAAAAAAAAAACAGGTTACACCACCTGGTCTAACCTGGATCTGGAGAAGAAAGGGCTCTATCCATCACTACTAACCATCTGTGAAGCTTTTTCAGGGCAGTGAAAGGTTAAGAACAGACCAGAGACAGCAGAATAGATGGGCAGAGTCTGAATCCTCCTGCAGGTCAGGGCCACCAGTAATCCCAGGCAGAGTCAGAAAAGCAGCCAGGCGGTCACCTCCACTGCTAGTTTCTGCTCTCCTCTCTATCCTTTCACCCTCCTTTTGACCTCTTCTTTTTCCCTTTTTTTCCTTTCTTTTCGCTTGTCTTCCACTCCCTTAGGCAGCACCTTCAGTCCATCAACACCTCCTCTTCACTGAGAGAGCGAATCAATAGCACTCAGGTGTGGGCAGTGGAGGAGGCATCGATTGCTCGGTCTCACTGTGACTGCCCTTTCGCCGTCTGTTCAGTAAGCTGGAGGGCAGGAAGTTTAAGGGCTGTTTTCATGTCAGGCGGACGTTTATCTAATTTTGGACCTCTAGAGATGCAGCGGGGCAACGTTAAACACATTTTCCTCAACAGTGAATTTGTCCACAGGATCACCATTAACACTGGCCTCTTAGAACAGCAGTAATTCACACTGGTAACATGTACCTAAATAAGAAAACACTGGAAATGACAAATCCCCAGAAACTCATGCTGCAGTAATCACTGGAGTGTTGCTGTAATTACTGAGATACAGCTTCATCAGGGATCATGAAACTGTGTAGAGCAGCAGGTTAATTTGGTTGTAATTTAAGTTAGCTGGGGATATGACTAATGCCTCTGTGATCAGGATAAAACGATAAAAGGAAAATACTCTGTGCTTAGGTAAGTAAATACTATCAGCATGTGTATGTTTGTCCAATGGAGGCTAGTCCATAGAGAGTCAGTTCAATTAATTTCATTTTTTTCATGCTTATCTCTGATTGGCCAAAACATCATGGCTTGTTACCAATCGAATACCAGCAGAATACAAGATTGACAGTGGGTTTGTCCAATGCTGATGTCCATATATCATCTTCAGTCCATGCCACTGTTTTACACACATCATTTAAGTGAACTGATCCACCGTTGGAGGCGGGACCGTGTTCATTCCTGTGAATGTTGTTCAGTGGTGCATGAAGTCAGTGGATAGACTTCCAGGTCTGGAAAAGTACCCTTACTGGGCCCTAGTGTGCATGTTCAATAAGCACAGTAGCGTCCGCTCAGTCACATGACTTGATCACGGGGTGCCAACATCACGGCTTACGCTGTCGTTAAGGTCTGGGTCTCCGTAGACATAAACAGAGAAAGGAAATAACTCTGGATTCAGTTATTAGAAAGAAAGAAAGAAAGATATTCCTTTATTAGTCCCACAGTGGGGAAATTCAGTTTTACACTCTGTTGTTCACACAGTACATATACATGTCAATGGAGAGATGTCAGAGTGATGGGGCTGCTCCTGACAAGCGCCCAGAGCAGTTGGGGGTTCAGTGCCTTGCTCAGGGGCCCCTCGGCAGTGCCCAAGAGGTAAACTGGCACCTCTCCAGCAACCAGTTGGTCTTGGTCCATGGGGGTCTTGAACCCGTGACTTCCGCATCCTAACCCAAGTCCTTACAGACTGAGCGAGTTTGTTTAGTGTGTTTTACAACTTTTAGGACCTGATGATTTAAATCAGGACTATTAGTGTTCACTGGGGAGCTGATTCACCAGAGTTACAGATGTGTCTTTCTAAATGTAAGTCAATGGGAAAAAGGCTTTATGGGCCCAGTGACGTCATGTGACGGATGTAGAAATTGCAGTACCACCGTTGGCCACTACGACCATATTGGGATCAATGACCGGAGCTCTTCCTGGAGGCTTGGTTATATGTGATGAACTGGCACTAAAGTATCAGACTGCAGCATATTATGAAATGAATTATAACATGCAGACTGAATTACTTATAAACACATAACAAAACAAATCCTTTTTAATTTGGGCCTGTTTACTGAGCAGTAGTAAGCTACTATTGTTGGGTAATGCAACAGTTAGCTTGTTGTAGCTGTCCTGAAGGACCCATCCAGCAGTCTGTCGCCTATACCGGGATCCAGTCCCAAACTGCAGTATGTTGGACCAGTGCACGCCACATACAGTGTGTCAAGCAGCACTGAGCTTATACATAAAATGGAGGCGCAAGTTCAAAATAAGATAAATAACTAAATAAAACAACATGACATTTTTTTAATTTTTGAGTCACCAGCCGGGACTGCTTGACAGACCCTTGACATATAAAATTTAGTACAGACATGCATCGTCCCCACAGGGTGAAGCCTGCTGACTTTCTCTCTAGCGCCACTATGAGGTTGACATTGTTGGCTTTTAGTGAAATGTCTTGACAACTACATGAAATGATATTTGGTCCAGATATCCATGGTACCCAGAGGATGAATCCTGAAGACTCTGGTGATCTCCTAAACTTTCATCTAGTGCCACCATGAGGTTGACATCTGTGGTTGCAACAACTGGATGGATTGCCATTCATGCCCTCATGTTCCCCCCAGGATGAATTAACTTTTGAGATCATGTGATGTTTCATTCTAGAGCCAAATTTTTTAATTTGTTCTGTATTTGTTTTAAGACCAAATACCTGCAAAACTGATAACATTCCAATCAGCCCAGCTGTGCTATAATGCTAATTAGGAAATGTTAGCAAGCCAGCTCTGTGTTCAGGATTTAAAAATAACCAAGATGGGGGACTTTGACCAATCACAGGTCATTTCAGAGAGAGAGAGGTTTTTTTTTTGTGCTCCGGGGGGGGGGGTGTGTGTTTTCCCCACAAACAAAAAGGGCGGGGGCGAGCAATTCTTTTTATAAAAAAAAAAAAAAAAATTAAAAAAAAACACCACCCAGAAAAAAATGGGAAAAAACATCAAAGGAAGAAAGAGAAGGGGGGGAGTCTACCCCCCTAAACTATAAAAAACTAAACACACATAAATTAATATTATTTCCAACAAAACAAATAAAAAAACTAATTTTTTTTTTTTTATTTTCATTTTTCACTTGAAATTGGCTTGGGCAGTTGAATGGAAACCTTTAAACTCAGAAATCCAGATTATTACCCATACTACATCATTAGAAAAGTAGGATAATGTTAAAAGTGTTTTTTTCAGTGTGATACTGGTTCTGACAGAATCAGATCCAATGAACCATGTGTGCCATACGGTGACAAATTGGGTTTCTATAAGGTGTTTTATAGTTTTGAATGAAGAGTTTGATTTTGGAAAAGATGTGAAGTGTTCTGCGCCTTGTGTGTGTTGTTGTGTGATTTGTGCATAGTGTTTTGACAAAATGAGCCCTGTTTTCAAAATTGTGCTTTCAAGCAACCTGTAAAAGTTGGTTTTATCCTTGATAGAGAACAGCTCTTTTCATGGATTCAGTTCTCATGAATTCCAGAACATCCACAGAAATTTCTCCAGCCTCCTGTAGCATCATCCATGTATGCGCTGCCCTCCAGTACACTCAGTATGTTCCACTCAAACACAGAGATTTGCTAAAATAAAACTTGGCACAATGCTTCTGCTTGTAGCTCACACTATGAGATGTTGGTCATTAACAGCTCACCCTGAATCTCAACATCTGACATTTTCATACACTTACAGCACTCAGCATCTGGATTATACCAGTGCTACATAACTGCAGGTGGCTAAAGAAGCTTCTCTTCTCAAGCTGGACATACAATGTACATTTTTAGAAATGTTGTTGTGTACTTCGTACTCCTTCTGTACAAGTAGTTAATCCAAAGCTAACAATTTACGTGTTCACACTGAACCAACAGATCATCAGCTACGAACTGAGTGATCATGCTGTACATACGATCATCAGCTACGAACTGAGTGATCACACTGTACATACGATCATCAGCTACAGCCTGAGTGATCACACTGTACATACCGATCATCAGCTACAACCTGAGTGATCACACTGTACATACCGATCATCAGCTACAACCTGAGTGATCACACTGTACATACCGATCATCAGCTACAACCTGAGTGATCACACTGTACCGACCAATCATCAGCTACGACCTGAGTGATCACACTGTACATACCGATCATCAGCTACAACCTGAGTGATCACACTGTACCGACCAATCATCAGCTACGACCTGAGTGATCACACTGTACATGTAAAACAGAAAAAGAAGCACGACCCGTCGGCTCCTGAGGGCCGTTCTGACTGTTGACAGTTGTCAATAAAGATTAGTTTGAAAGCTCTGAGGCAGGTAGAGTTAGTTTGCTAGCAGAGGTCTGAACAGGTCACAATGCTAAGAGGGCAGAAATGTGCTGCCTTCATCATCTGATCCATCCTGTCTGCTGCAGCGTACCGTTATGTGGACTCTCAGGTGGTGAGGAAGATGTGGACAGCTTGTCCATGTTGCAGAAAGACTTGGGAGTAAGGGGAGTAAGCTTGCTACGTTTTACTACCTCTATCTATTGTAGCATAACGTTGCATTATTATCTTGACAGCTTCGCTCTGATTACTGTAAAAAGAGGAGAAAAAAGGCTCTGATGTTGGCGAATCAGCTCGTGGCTCTGCTTCAAATGTGAGAGCCTGTGGATGGACGATCAAAACTTTGACATATCAGAAATTCATCTGACTGTCCACGGCTGGTCAGGAGGAGGTAATCTGCATTACCACAGTCCCCAGGACATTATTAAACTGTCCGAATGGCTGAATATCTGAAATGACTTATGATAAATGATTTACATAGGCAAATAAAATTACTATTCAATATTAATATCATCTGGAGAGGGTTTAAGACCTGGGTTTTTTTTCCTCCTGGTCCATATTAACAGGTGATTGGCATTTGCTCCTCAAACTCTTCTAACCTATAGCAGCTTTAAATTTGAGGCTCAGCATTTATGTCCTCTCAAATGTCATTAGTGTAGAATTCCTGAAATAAAGGGAGGAATTTATCCCCATGTGAATGTAGTGGTCCGAGCTGGTTGTTGGACTATGGCTCAGTATAGGTTTGGACACAGTTCCAGTATGGAGCTTTGGTGCCACCTAGTGTCCAGACAGGCATAAGACACTTTATACCCACACTAACACAAATACCCATGGCCTGAATATACTCCCACCTCTTTAATCTTTACATAATAGCCAGCTCTGTGGAGCATCATTAATTCATCAAAGTGTTTTTCATTGCAATAGCCTTCCAAAATAAAATTTAGTTGTCATTAATTTGGGATTCTGTTTTGCTTTTATTCAAATGAGGTGCTAAATTCTCCTGTTTAATCTGTCTTAGTTAATATTAGCACACAAGCAAGAGTGCATGCATGAACAGACATAGCTTAGATCCCTACTTCTAAACTACATTTAGGAGGATAAAAGCCCTGCTCTGGGTAATAACCCAGAAATATTACTGAGACTGGACAAATCAGCCTCTCACTAAAAATACTCTCACACACACACACACACTGTACAGAGAGGCAGATGCATGCACAACCATTTAACACACTTGCTTTTGCTTTCTCAGCAAGACTTTGTCAAATGAGGTACAAAACTGCTGAGGAAATGGTGTGCTGTGTTTCAGGTCTTATCATGGCTCATACATTATATGTCGATGGAAGTCAAAACCTCTCTTTCTCACATCTCCATATAGTGTGATATCAGCACTGAGCAGCAACTGCTATTTCTGTTCTGCATCGCTGAAGCACTTTGGTGCGGCTCCCTGTAAAACCTCTGCATTTACTCTTTATTGACTGACTATAAAGATTAATTTCACACCCCCGAATGCCACCCTCTTTCCTCCTCTCAAGCTTATTCTGGAGACGGAGGGTTTACTCAGATACTGAAGAAACTGGTGTTCTTCTCAATACCCAGATTGAACCGTATGCTGCTGTTTTATTTACTGGCCAAGAATATAAGCAAAGTTATAGCCGTGGGTCGGGGCCGGGCATTTTGAGGAAGAGTAATGAAAAGGAGACTGAAGGAAGATGAAAAAAAATGAAGAGGAAGACAACTGAGAAGAACAGGATGGTCCACCATCATTAAACCTTGCTAATGCGTTTTCATTTTGCCTCAACCAGGTTTCACACTGCAAACTTCAGACACCAAAGGCAGGTCACTATCACCTCCCATTGTGACTGAGGCAGTCACAGGGCTGCATGTAAAGGCACAATTCAAACAATGTAAAAAATTTAGCTTTCGAGGCAAAATTCAGAGAATGTGTGTACTTACTCTCAACAACATAGAGATGTCAGTAATTTATTTTTTATAAAGATTGATCACCCCATAAGTAACAAACTGATGTTTAAAAATCACTGACAACAATGTTCACATGGTCAAAAACATTTTTTTAAATAAACGTCTAACATCTGCCACCCGACAGCTACTATGACCTCAAAATGTTATAATTTATTTCTATGAACATCAGAGCTTTATGTAGTGAGACTCGGCAGTAGCTGTATACGGTAGAGTTTACACTTAAGTAATGACAATATCTGTCATTGATTTGTGTTGTTCACTCATTTACAATAATAGATATTTACATACAATTGCATAAAGCAGCATATTTGCTCACTCCCATGTTGATAAGAGGATTAAATTTCCCCTTATGGTATATTTTTAACAGATGAAATTAATCACAATTAACTATGGACAATCAAGTTAAATATTTTAATCAAATGACAGTTCTTATTTCCTTGTTAAAACTAGCGTGAGCACTTGTAAAAAAAAGAAAAAATGAAGTGATGACTTGCTGGGAATGGATAGCATTAACAGTTGATTCAGGGAATGATGGGAAATTATTTGATTTGCACATTTTTTTAAATGACATATTTTTTATCTTTGGCCATGGGGGAAGGTTAAGTCAGAAAGCTCAAGTCCAAGTTGAGTTGCAGGTCTTTTTTTTTTTTATTTAGTCTTGATTTCGAGTCTAAAGTCATCAAATTTGTGACTCAAGTCTGACTCAAGTCCACGCATCTCGCAAGCATTTAAAGATTGAGGTCGTATATCTGCCTGAGTCATTTTATATTGTAGAGGAAAGTTGAAACTTGTCCAAACAGATCACTAAATGGTTAAGGGGAGAAAAGATGTGTTCATGGGACTTTGAATACTTCCAATATTCCAATATCCCTCTATGACCAACTGGTCCAGATGAGGAGTACATTCAGCCAGAGACTGATCCCCCCTCGGCACACTACAAACCGTCTGGGTCAGTCCTTTCTTTTGGTGGCCATCAGGCTCCATAACCAAGGTCTGACCCCCATGTGACTCTGATCATCTGCTCCGTATTTATTCCAAATGTATATAATTACATACAATTATATAACTACATATACATATGCTGTGCATATACAATACTCACCACCTGCTGCATTTTACTTATTACTGTTACTTATTTATTTTTATTGTCAACTATCTTCATTGCACCTTATTTCATTCACTGCACCTTCTCTATTACTTTTTACTGAACTGTATTTATCTGTACTGTTGTTGTTGATGCTGCTAAGACACCCGAATTTCCCTCCGGGGATTAATAAAGGTTCATCTTATCTTATCTTATCTTAATAGCTGCCTTTATTTCAGAATTAAAGCCTCCGCCTGATAATGAGATAAATAGTTTATCTGTGAAAATAATGCACAGGCCAGGAAATGTATTGTGAGCCACAGTTCTGTTCCAGTTCTGTGCTTTCATTTATCTGGTATGACAATCACATATTGCATAAAATGTCTTCAAACTGTCTGCAGAATTACAATTGCTTGCTTTTATTGTGAATGCCAAGTGTATTTTGGGAGCCTTACTCTAACCTGGGAGCACACGGGTTATTAATCTGTTGACTTGGTTTAGCAACATGCACATTTGCTATCACATAACCAATAGTGCTATTACTATTTTGGGTTTAACATCTACCTGCTGCTAGACGTTTGCTAATGTGAGCTGAAACAAGATCCATCCATCCATCCATCGTCAACCGCTTATCCCGTTAGGGGTCGCGGGGAGGCTGAAGCCAATCCCAGCTGGCATTGGGCGAAGGCAGGATACACCCTGGACAGGTCGCCAGTCCATCGCAGGGCACATAGAGACAGACAACATATAGACAGACAACCATTCACACTCACATCCACACCTACGGGCAATTTAGAGTCATCAATTAACCTAAACAGCATGTCTTTGGACGGTGGGAGAAAGCTGGAGTACCCGGAGAAAACCCACGCTTACACGGGGAGAACATGCAAACTCCACACAGAAGCCCGCTGAAACAAGAAACGAAACAAGGAAATTCACCTTGTTTTCTCTGCTTCTGTTTTCTGACATTATGACGTGCAGTATGTGATGTAACCTGTAGTACTGTACATGTACTCTGAAAACAAACCTGGATTAACGTCATCAGCTCTGCTGTGTGACCAGACCTGATGAATAATTAACAGAGAAACTGGTTGTGTAAGAACTGCCGTGGAGCACTAGTTTGGCCTCAGCTACCTCCAGGTCACACAGAGAGAAACCAGAGGGCGTCCACGCTCTGCTCTGACGGGCTGGCAGTACGCAGGCACAGCACTGCTGACGTCAGAACAGGTTGTCCTGGAGACAGGCGTGGGGCGTGCTGTGCAGTCAGAGCCTCGAGCTGCGTGATAAGCGCACTGAACGCTGATTGGATAGTTTATGGACGGTAACGCCCTCTTCTACCAGTTCCCGCCTCTTTAGGAGACGTTTCGGCGTGGGTCGAGCCACTCATGACAGAGGGGGGTTTGTGTCTGTGAGCTTTTAAATCTAGATTTGAATCAGTTTTTGGAGAATAATTAAACAGTTGTGTAACTTTTTACGCTATTATTGTAGTAAATGGTGAATTATAACGTGTTTTTCTTCACTCGGTAAAATATTATGGACCGGTCCATCAGTGGCAAACCCCCCGAGTCCAAGTTCCGTGATTCACCAGAAAACATGATGTAACTTCTGCCGGTTCCGGTTTTCATTTACCTTCATTTACCAGGACGCGGTGTCGGGAACAACGGCTAGCCCGGTTCTGTAGAGTAGCGGACAGCCCCGCGGCACACTGCCGGTAACGTTCACATCTTCTCCGTTACACTCGGCTCAGAAGTCAAAGAATGAATCCAGCTCGTCGCTGTTCGGCGTTGTTGAGCCAGCTGTGTGTGTCCTCGCGGGGAGGGCCGACAGCCACGAGACCGTTTCCACCGGGAGCAGCCTCGACCGCGAAGGGAACACGCTACTGTCACTCCGGTGTCGGAGGAGCGGGAGTCCAGCTGAGGCGGACTGGAGCCACCGGGGCAGCACCAGGTACGGTAGCCTCTTCTGGGCCTCTGTCAGTGGGTCACTGGGTCTGGAGCTGGTCTTTCTACCAAACTGACTCATCATCCACGACTCTAACGAGCTATGTGGCATTTAACACACCAGCTGCTTTTGTCTACTATACACTGAAATAAGTCGAGTTTTTATCATCAAATCTGCCTCTGATTTATATCTAATGAGTCAACAACACGTGTAATTGTGAGCATGATGATGCAATGATGCATCATTTCCTCAGGATCCCTCCCTCTCTATGACCTCCTACCCGTCTCTGACAGATACCTGGTAGTGTAGAGACGAATCCATAACAGCAGAATACCTGTGAGGCCGGCATCATGCTGAACAGGACACAGGAGCGGGAACACTTCCAGCATGTTTCTGCACTGGACAGAATGTTCCTTTAAACTCTTATTTGGTCTGCTCGTATAGACTGTGATGAACAATATGAATAAGCCTGCAGCTACTGGACACCTTATCTAAAGCTTCTCAGTTTTTAGATATCTAAACTGCAATATAAAAGCATTTTTGGAAGTACATGTCTGGGACAAATAACAGAATGGGGCTGCAGCACTAACTGCCACTGTCTGTACTAATGACCAGGATCAGCAGGGCTGTCCTGGACCACAGAGATCCTGATTCAACTAACACTCACACAATTGTCAACTAACTGATTAGTTGATTTATTGGATAGATCTGTAAAACTGAGTTTCCCCACAAAGAATCATACAAAAGCACCATTTTAAATAATGTGCTCTTAAGTTTCTTTGAAGTAACTCTTTCAGTATGAGTAAAGCATAAAAAATGACTAATCAATAAAGATATCTTAGTCGAATACGACCAAACCGACTGATCTGGTGACTGGTGAAAAAATACATGCAAATATGAAAAAAATAGCATATATAAACAGGTGAATGATAGGGTTGTAAAATTCTGGGAATATTCAAGGTTTGTACTTACCACGGGAATTAACGGGAAATAAAATTAATGAAATGGAAATACTGTATTTACCATGTGGTGCAGATAGAAAGAATTTTTACCATATCATAAGCAGACATAACTGTAAACCCTAAAAATCAATAATTTAGTTGAGTTGAATGTTAATTAAATGAGATGACTTTTTTTTTCCCCAAAAAGCGTCTCTCAAAAAAGACAAAATCCTCTCAGGCTTCCACATCCGCCCCATGGACTTCCTCCATTTCAGCCTCCACACCTCATCTTGACTGTCTAAGCTGAATTCCTATTCATTGTCGTCTATTATTGAAGTTGGCAAATGCTCTTTAACCAGTGATAAAGACCTAGTTTTGCTTGTTTCCTCCCAAACAAGTTCACTATTAAAAGGAACAGTTTTTATATTGAAAATCTGCAAAATTTCCCAAATTCCTGAGCTTAACTTTCCTTGAAAAACTTCCAGAAATTTTCTGGAAAAATTCCAACCCTTTACAACCCTGACCATGACCAGCAACCTACAACGTCTATATACAAGGCTGTAAATTCTAATCAAATACAAGTACTGCAAATAAATAACTACTGAATGGATATACTGTAAGAATATAATTTGTAAAAATTTAGAAACAATTTAATATCGTAATATTATGTTTTGTGATACTGTATCAATTCTCAAAAACTTTTTAATGAATTGTTTAAATTCAAAGATTAACTCAGTCAGCACGTATTATCTCATGTACAAAGAGTGCTTTCCCTAGTGGTCTTAATGTTATGGCTGATCATCTGAATCATTTTAAAAATTCCCGGTGCACTGGTTCCCCGTCGCCTCACAGCTAGAGGGTCACAGGTTCGACCCCTTCTGTCTGGAGTTTTCATGTTCTGTTATGAAAATAATCTTAAGTAATAAATAAACGTGACAAAGTAATCTTACTTATTAACCATGACATGGTCTTCGTGGGCTGAGGGAGTTTTGATCAGCTGCCAACTTGTCACCGAAGTGTAGATGTTGAAATTCTTCTTTGTTGTGAGCAGCTGGCTAATAATTAGCTAGTTAGTCGGGTACACAGTTCATGAGTGTCTGTTTTTGGAGATTCTCGAATACTAAATAAAACAGATCTAATGAAATCTGCTACATCACCTCTTTGACTAGTCAGTCACCCTGTGTTTTCATGAGGGTTTCTATTGGTGGCGCTCTGGTGGCGTGACAGTCATGGTTCCTAACAATACCACTGCTTAGTAACCACTTCTATTTATTCACGCTCTAAACATGTGACACAGGATGTTCTGGACGTGGCTCTTAAGCAGCTACCTCTCTCTGGTAATCTGGTCAAGCAGCCCGTTTCCTTCCTGCCGCTGCAAACTATGACACTGCACTTCTTATCTCACTGCAGTTAGTTCTCCATTAAACTAGCTGACATACAGTATAGATTGATAGCACTGTGTGGAGGACAAGAGCTCAGCTTGGTGCTGAGATGTTAACACACATCATTAGCCTGGTTGCTCTAGATGTGAGGATGGACTGCTGCAGATCAGTGCAACTTGACTTGACTTGACAACTTGACGTCTTGCATTACAAAGACATCTGAACCCACAAAGAAGGAAGAGTTTGATATTTAAAGGAGCAGCAGACATGACGAAGAACTGGACAGCTGATTTAGTTTAAGGTCAGACAACGATGAGGGTTAAATTGACAGTTTGGCATCATATTTGGTTTGATATTATTTTATTGGATATTAAGTAAAACTGCAATAGCAGAATGTTTGAGCAACATTTATAGAGTTTATAGAGTGTAGAGTTTATAGAGCAGCATTATCATTCATTTGGAGTGGTGTGTGTGGAGTTGAGTCGAGTCGAGTCCAATACTCACTCTCTTTTAGCTCTGTGTTTGGTCACCACCAACTAGGGTTGGCTACCGTTCACATTGAAACTGACACTGCTACCTGGAATTTGGTTGATTTCACATTAGTCAGTGCTCTGTAGTGCGGTCAGTAGCTTTTTAAAAGCATGCTAAAAATCTGGTGGGGCGGTACAGCCAATGAGAACACACGACAGGTTCAGGGGAAACCTGGTGGTATTAACAGTACGGCGATCTGACGTCTTTGAAAGTCGTAGCGTGAGCTTGGCTTTTTTTTCCACTGTGTTCACCAGCTCGTCTCTAACTGTGTCTGCTGTTTGCTGCAAGCAGGTCGCGTCCACTGAGTTGTTACAGCTGGCTGAACACAGCTGCTGAAACCGAACCATAGTTATGTCGGAGTGTTATTGGCTCTTACATTCAATCAGCTGTATTCACTGTGAAATTGACACCTGGTATTTTATGGCTGTCTAAAGGAAGCCTGATATTAATTACGTCTTGTAAAACTTGTGCTGGTTAAACGTGATCCAGTCAGAGAGCAGCATCTGGGTCAAAGTCTTAAATCAGGTCTAACCAGGCCGACCGGCAGCTTATTTTAGGCATTGTCACAAGGAAACAGGTCAGGTGTCGCCTTTCATAACTGTCAGGTCATGACCATTCAAACACGCACTCATGAATCTCCAACATGGCCTTGGTCAGCAGCACAACTCTAGCTTAAATTAGCCTGCTTGATAATTCCTGTGTTTCTGTGGAGGCTAAAACTGACAATCTGAACTCCATGCAGATCTTTACTGGCCTCTGTTTCTAATGGGATTGGTCAGGTAGAGTTACATGACCATCAAGACATGGGTTAAGGGATTACATCAGTCTGTCAGCACAATATTAGCTCCCATTTGAAAGGGAAATCTTGGCAGTGTCGACACAACAGCACTCAAACTAAAACATAAAACTGAGGTCGCTGTAGGTCTGTCTGTACAGCTGTACTATAATCGTGGCAGTTCACGGGAGTTACGTTGGCTATGCACATATTAACACAGTTGCTTACTCAAATGTCGAGCACAACAGTTAATCTTTGTAAGAGGTCAACAAGATTTTAGTAATGATTGTCATATTAGGTTTCAACTCAAACAATGGTTGACAGTACCGTCCTTTAAAACCTATCAGTGCCAGTCTGTGTCTAACTGTCAGTGGAATTCAGCAGGTCCACAGACAACTCATGTCTGATTAATGTCCCGTATATACAGGACAACCCCTCATTCATTTTCACCCTGTACTGCTTAATCTAATATGTCACTCTGGTAATTTAGTTAATTGGCACATGTTAGCCACAGCAGAGGAGACGACGACCTGGAATTTGATCTGTGTCTGAGTAACCAGCTCCACTCAGCACAGCCAGGCTCACTATTCAGCGAGGAGAACTACGCCCATTTTCAAAATGCAGACATGTTATTCCTATGGCCTATGACAGTCCAAAAGTTAAAAAAAGATGAGTAAACATGAAAACAGCTGTCTCCTAAATCCAAAAACTAGAGTGCTAAAACTCAAATTTGTGATGTAATTGAGACACACACACTTAAGACCAAGGGGGGAAAAAAGTGCAAGAATTCACATTTCACACTGGTGGATCATAACCAGGTTTTAAGTCTAGCTTCAAAATGCAAAAAGAAGAAAGAGCTGATCAAAAGTTTAAGACCACAGACCTAAAAAAGTCCAAAGTCCTGTCATTTTCATTCAAGCATTCACACTGTCATGACACAGGTCGATCGTTAACCCAAATTAAGGCCGTTACTGATTTTGACTGCAGCCCAGTAACCACAGACGGCATCTGCAAGAGAAGAGCTTAATGAGCGAGAAACATCTTCTAAGTTTTACATATTTACATGGCTATCAAATCTGGAATGTGAAGGTGGTCAGTATGGCTCATTGATGAGTGCTGATCGCAGAAGACACATCAGGCTCTGACAGATAATACAGTACTTGTTTGTATATACATCTTTTACGTTGTCTGCAGTAAGAACCATATAGACTAAGTGTGCTGGATGTTGGCGTTGGTTTTTGAGGCAGGACACACTTGTCTTCTCTCCTGGTGGTGTATGAGTGTCGTCTCAGGACATATGCTGAGTGTAGAATGAACACACAGTGAATGTGACAATTCAGTGTCGACTGACATTCCCGTTTCGTGCGTTTCCTCCTTGTTCTGCCTACGCTGCAGAGCTCTCATTCTCTTATTCAGGGAGAGGGAGAGCATTCTTGAATGGACCAGTCAGTGACTGAGCCAGCTGATGATGTGGCTGCCACAGCAGCGGTCACTGGGACTGTGTCATGAGAGTCCCACTGTCCGTCAATACCCACAGTGAGCAGACTGGACGCTCCCACTCAGTCTAGGTCTGCAGGGGGAAGTGTAAGGGATGACTGAGAGGACGACAGGCAGGACGAAAGGAAGAGCGTTGAGTGGATAACCAGAGGACTGACTGAAAACTCAGTATGTACAGTGTGTGTTTGTGTGTTTTCGGCATCCAGTCTGTTCCATGGAAGTATCCGCCGGTGTTGTTTTCATGTGTGGTCAACGGTTAAACCAGATCTGGTCCAGTCACTGTCACTGCCCCTGTGATGGTACGAATAGGATGACATCTGACTGACGACACTATCATCGTAGAAACCACCATCCAGACCTCTGGAATCTATATAACTATGTATGAATGATGAGTTGAAGGAGGACATCGTGAGATGAATCTAATTGTTTGCAGCAGTCGCAGAGGCATTGAGTTTGTGTTGTACTGAGAGGTTTTCAGCCTGGAGTCAGGTGATCAGTGGGAAACACCATGAAGTTTTGTTCAAGCTTCCCTGATCCCAGGGGATGAACTGGTATCAGTTTGGTGACCGGCTGATTTTTTTATGAAGCACTTGGGCTTTCCACTTTACATTTACAGTTTGGTATGTTTTCAGTACAGCAGGGAAAACAATGATAATCATAATGAATGTGATGAAATAATGAATTTCATTTATTTTGAACATGCATTCATTGGCCATAATTCTTCCTGTAACAGTTAAAGCACTCAAATGCTGGCATGTTGAAAACATAAATAACAAGTAAATATCACACTGTAGTGTAAATGTAAGCTCCATCATCAGGCTGCTGATGATTCCCGAACTGCTGCTTTTGCTGTTTTATACAGGACAGGCATGAAGGCACACTGTAGCGGGGCTCAAGCACGTTGGCCACATGCTTTAATTTAATATTGTCTGCAATCAAGTGTGGTCGCATACGCACAGTAATAAATACTCTATAGCATTAGTTACTGTGGCCCAGTCTGAATCTGCAGCCTGCTGCCTGAATGCTGTTGGGATGAGGTTTCACCGTTCAGGCTGTTTTTGATTCAATCCGCTAACTGACACATTCTGTGATGCCGTCACTACTAAGTCTTTGTAGTGTCCACACAGATATACCAGATGAGTTAAAATTGAGCTTGAGCACCACTGAGTTTGCCTAACCGAGTTAAGCCGCCATTATTATGTACTTGAATGTGGTTCTGTACATGTTTGGAAAGGGAAGCGTGAGCCAAAACCTTCTCATCCCAACTCGTCACACTGCCGCTTTGTCAATTAAAGCTTCGGTAGGCAACGAGTTTTTGGCATCGTTGGGCAAAAATCCCATAATAACCTTTCGGCATATTGTAATTTAAGTGTTCTGAGAGAAAACTAGACTTCTGCTCGTCCTCATGGCTCTGTTTTCAGGATTTAAAAGAGAGGGAGAGAGAGACAGACAGACCGTCCGTCCGTCCGTCCGTATTGGCTGTGCTCCAGCTGGTTGGAGGCTTTTTCCCTCTGAAGATGCTTCCTGTTCATCACAGTCAGCATCTCTCATTATGGTGATCATGATAATGAAAAAAACCTCACTGGTCCTCATGTTTCGGTCTCTCTCACCGGCTTATCGTGTCTCGGTGCTCTCTAGGGGTCATTCTGTCATCGGCGAGCAGGAGGGAGGGATGGAGGGGTAGGAAGTGATGATTCAGAGACAGGGAGACAAATGTACTGGAGGACGAGACAGATAAAGGATGAGTCACAGTCTGGACAGAGAGCAGGATCCAGCCATGTAGTGGAAGCGGATTAAAGGGCAGGACTGAATGAGAGGTGGATTGTCCTGCATGGTTCTCAGGTGTAAGAAGAAGAGGGAGGAAAGCTATCGACCAGACATGGAGGCCATAGGTAAGACATTCATACTAAACACTTACTACTGGAGCAGCAGAAATGAGACAAGTAGGCAGCAGTAGGGAGGTGAACTGCCCCAGATGGTTCCACTCGTAACAGTGTCGGCAGTGTAAGTGCTGTGAAGGGGAAGTGAGTAAAGCAAAGGAAGATGGCAAGAATCCAGCAGTGGGGTTGGGGTTGGACCTGACACAGTTGTCTGGCATCACAGCCTTACTGTTCGGTTTTAATATCGCTGGGTGTGTAAGGTTATAGTTGGCAATGTTGAGAAGAGCAGGACTGATGTATGGCACTGTTGTTGAAACAGGTATTCCTTTTTGGTTATTTTAGCTAGTTTCCCAAAAATGGACAATCGCAATATCTAATCATTTAAAAATAATTCAAATGAATTCCTTCATGCATTGATAGATTCCAATAAGACGGTAGTTTAATTGTTGATGTGCAGGCCAGTGAAAATCAGTATGATCCCAATTGGCCTGGGTCTCAAGCCTCAATATGTCTTTAGCACTGGTTGAAATGGGCAGTACCCCAGACACAGTGTCTGAGCCAGGAGTGTACCAAAATGTTAAAAAAAAAAAAAAAAAATATATATATATATATATATATATATATATATATATATATATATACATGTTTTGTGATTCTGTATTGATTCTCAAAAGTACTAATGTATTGAATTAATAGTTGCCATGCAAAGATTTTATTTCATTGACAGAGAGATGCACCCTGTCAGTGTATGAGCCCTCTCAGTCAGTGGGGGAAGAAGATCCTTTATTTAAGAAAAAGTAACCGCACTGTAAAAATACTCTTACAGGTAAAAGTTCAAGATTCTACTGTAGTAAAAGTACCAGACTATTCCCAGCAAAAGTCCTCAATATGCAAAATGGTTCCTTTCAGTGTTTGATTATGGAAACTTCAAATAATATATATATATATATATATATATATATATATATATATATATATATATATACACACACACACACACACACACACATATATATATATACACACACACACACATATATATACACATATATAATATGTGTGTGTGTGTATATATATATATATATATATATGTACGTATATATGTATATATATATAGGTATATATGTATATATACATTTATATATGTGTGTATATATGTATATGTGTGTGTATATATGTGTGTATAAGTTATCATCATGTGCAGCAAGACAAAAAAAAAAAAAAAAAAAACGGTTTTTTTTTGGGGGGACTTCAGCGGCTCTCCCAGGGATGTGGGCCATTAATATATAGTAATGCATCATATTAAATAAGCTGATCATATGTTTTGTCTGTAAAATCAAAGTAAATAGTAACTACAGCTGTAATATAAACATAGTGAAGTAAAAAGTATATTTTTGGCACTTCCGCTTAATTTTTCAGCACCGGAGACATAGTCCGACCTCACATATTTCTCCCTTGTTTTCTTTCCATCAGTTTGTCCAATGGGTGGCAGCAGCAGCAGCAGGTTGTTTGGTACGTTGGCCCAGTCACTGAACAGCGCCCCCTTGGCCCAACCAGACCCGTACTCAGTGGAGAACCCTGACCGGGACCTGGTCGAGACCGACCCGGACCAGCTGCTGAGAGAATGTGAGGAGGCCCTGCAGAGGCGTCCGGCCCGGCCCCATCGGGATCTGGTCTGTCCCAGCAGCATGGTGCCCTGCCGCCACAAACAGAGCCCATCGATACGGATCATGCAGTGGAATATACTCGCACAAGGTAGCGATCTGTGGATAAACCTGACATTTGTGAATGTTGAGGAATCCAGCGATGTATAGAAATGTAAAAGTTGAATTTAATTTTGTGGTTTTGAGTGAACTATCTTGACAGCTAATAGATGTATTGCCTTCAAAATTGGTTCAGAAGTTTGTTTTTCCCTCAGGGTGAATTCTGATCACTTTGGTGATCCTCTGACTTTTCATCTAATGCCGCTAATAATAATAAAAAGCTAATAAGTTCAAGTTGTCCAGGACTTTGGTTTATGACCAAATACCTGCAGAACTAAGGACATCCCCATCAGTCTCAGCTGCAGTTTATGTTTAGTGCTAATTATGCTAACACGCTAAACTAAGATGTATTACTGTTAGTATTATTTAACTGAAAACACTGCTGTGCTGTAGTAGAGCCTCAGAGAGCCAAGGAGGAAAATAAATCTCTCTTTCTTTGCAGCTCTTGGTGAGGGGAAGGATGGGTTTATCCGCTGTCCACTGGATGCTCTCAACTGGCAGGAAAGGAAGTACCTGATCCTGGAGGAGATCCTCACCTACCGCCCAGACATCCTGTGCCTACAGGAAGTGGACCACTACTACGACACTTTCCAGCCAATCATGGCCAGCCTCGGTTATCGAGGCAGCTTCCTGGCCAAACCCTGGTCTCCCTGTCTGGACGTAGAGCAGAATAATGGCCCCGACGGCTGCGCTCTGTTTTACCGCCACTCACGCTTCACTCTCCAGGCGACAGCTCACCTGCGGTTGTCGGCCATGATGCTGCCCACCAATCAGGTAGCCATAGTCCAGACTCTGCGCTGCCAGATAACGGGCCGGCAGCTGTGCGTGGCCGTCACCCATCTCAAAGCTCGTAGCGGCTGGGAGAGGCTGCGGAGCGCGCAGGGTGCTGACTTGCTGCAAAGTTTGCGCTGCATAACGTCCCAAGGTGGCAGCCAGAACAAGGCGGCGCCAGGCGCCGTCCCTTTGGTAGTGTGCGGGGACTTTAACGCAGAGCCCTCAGAGGACGTTTACCGGCGCTTCAGCTCCTCTGCTCTTGGTCTGAACTCAGCCTACAAGCTGTTGAGCTCTGACGGACAGACGGAACCAGCGTACACCACTTGGAAGATCCGCCCCTCTGGAGAGAGCTGCAGCACTCTGGACTATATCTGGTATACCCATGATGCTTTGAGTGTGGAGTGCCTGTTGGACATTCCCACGGAGGAGCAGATCGGCCCAGACCGCCTCCCTTCCTACCACTACCCCTCTGACCACCTATCGCTGCTCTGTGACGTGAGCTTCAGGGAAGAGCCCCATAGATTGATGTAGCCAGCCCTGGACCAATAGGAGCACTGCTACTCAGCCTTTACTGTACATCAGTGAGGAAAGTGAGCGTGACGTCATCAAGGGCGGGGCGAGTGAAATCTGACTGGAGTGTGATAATGTTCAGTCATGACACACAAACCACTTTCTGTAATGTTATTATTTTACATATAGTCATAATGGGGGACATCAGCAGATCATCACTTCTGATGGAAAACTAGTTTTTGCAGTAAACTGTGATTTGATCCGCCGACTGTAGAGGTGGGAGAGCTGTCGGTCTCCAGGTTCTTCAAGCTTTTTAACTCAACTGTTTCTTTAACTGAACTTCAGCTGATATGGCAGCTAAGGACAGAACTTTGAACATGGAAAGCAACTGCAGTTAAGCACATTACTATTTTATTCATTTATTCATTACTTACTTATTACATTATTATTATAAGATTATTACATTATACTTTTTTCAGTTGGTTATACCTTTAGTAGTGTTTATAGTGTATTTAAATTTTGCAACCATCCTGGATGGTTCCTCAGTTTGACTTACGTAATCATGACAATGTTGCTGTGACAACACTGACATGAGGAGAAATGTTAATTTATAAAAATAAAGTAATTATTTTTACTCTTACTCTTGTATTTTATTCATATTGATGGCTGGTACAGTTTCCTGATGAAGAATAATGTTAATAGGTTTCTGTTTGGCGCACATTCAGGCCTGCATTCACTCTGGTTTTATGGGAGCCATAACTGTTTGGTATGTAGGATTCATCAACAGATGACTGATTTTTAATAACAGTAAAAGTTTTCATTTGTGCAGCAAAACATGGTAACCCCTAATAATAACCATCATTAATAAATGGTACATTGATAGTTGAGTAAATCTAGCTAATAATTATTTTACTGTCAATAATGAATTGATAACTGAATTCATGTTTACAAATGATTTTATCATTACTTTGTAATATGAAATAGTTAGCTTATAAGTGATATACTGTATTGTATCATAGCTGATAAGAGATGATCACAATTAGATTCTAATTACATTAGTAAACTATTAAGTTTATTGTTGCACACAGAACATTTTATATACTATATAAAATATGTTAAAATTACCAAATTATTTTTAAACCTTTGGTTTGTAAAACATCTATAACATTACATAGATAGATGGACCAGAAATCTGTTATTAACCATTGATAAAGTATTAACTACAAGAAAGTATATTAATAATGTACATTAATGTATGTAATTATACATGCTTTATAAAGTATTTATCAACCCTTTAACAGTTCTTATATCATCAGTTGTAACTTTATAATAGCATGCAAACAATGTTTAAATGATGCTTTACAAACCAATTAATAACATTAAGTGTTACAAATATCTGGTGCATAGAGACGTTTTTAAAATGATTTCTTTAAGGTTTTGGTGATCATTAAATACTCAATAGAGCCTATTATATAAACTATTATGTGTGTAACAAACTTAAAATAACACATATTATAGCATTACTAATTAGTCATCATTATTACCATTTAATTACAAGTAAAATAACTGCTAATTAAAGGTAAATTAACTTTCTACTAATTAATTGTTTTTTATAAAACAAAATTTACAAAGTGCTTCACAACAGCAAAATAAAACAGAATCCAATGAAATAAAAAAAGGATTATAAAAATGGAAAAGTAAGAATAAATTAAAAAGTACACGCTAAGATGTTAAAATTACTATCTAGTGTGTATGATCTGGCAGCATCTAGCGGAGAGGTTGCATATTGTATTGCGTGTTAAGCGTTTAGAAGAACCACGGTGGCTGATGTGGAAACGTGAATGGCCCTTTATAGAGCTTTTGTATGAGTATCGTAGGACATGTGGAGAATAGTAGAGCCAGAGTGTGTACGTGGGGAGAGAGTAGTGAAGCGAGAGAGAGAGAGGGCGACGGTGAATGTGTATGATGGTGTGAGCAAAGAATTGAGCAAGTGATTTAGTTAGATCAGAGCTAGTTTAGCTTCGAGAATATAAATGAATGTACAATGAAGTTGCAGGTTGTGCAGAAATAAATGGTGCAGCTCCTCATGACCAACAGAGGTTTCCCGTGTCTTGAGGAAGTATGGTTATTGATTCTGGCCCAAGCAGGGAAAGTTAACACAGTGGTTCGTCTGTTCTGGTCTACGGTAGAAACATGGCGGCTCCATAAAGAGAGGGCCGCTCTCTATGTAGATATAAAGGGCTAATTCTAAGGAAACAGAAACACTACTCTTATTTCAGGTCATTATACACTAAATAAAACGTGCTTAATAATATTATATTCCATTTCTGCCAATAGAGCCCCCTAATTGTTACACCCTGGTCCTTTAATCTGCTCATGATTCAACTCAAGGTTGGAATAGAACAAGTGTTGTTGGTGGACTCTCACTTTTTCAGTTTTCTGTGCCATTGAGAATGAAAGTTGTAAAGTATTTCACAATCTGTCATTTACAAACCTTAAAAATACGAGGACCGATATGGGCGGTAATAACAGCTTAACAACACTTACTACAGGAGGTCTGCTGGCGCTGTGATCCCACAGTCATTAACAGCAGCACAGCTCGTTTCCGTGGCCTGACCTGCACCACTACTGTACCCATCCAACTTCAGCATTTCTTTTAAAAGGCACTAAAACATGCCACTGGCATTACATCTTTCAGATGAGCTGAAAAAGACAACTTCAGTCAGTTTCAATTCACATTTCTTGTTTTTTTTTATAATACATATTTCAGTAAAATCTACTTCAATACACTGATAGTACAAGAAAAAAATAGTATATTATACTTCAGATGTGGAGCACAATATTTAGTTCTTTAATCTCGACAGACATCCTTTCACTCCCTTTTTATGAGCCGTAAAAAACAGTGCTCTGCAGACAAACCATTAGACTGAAACAGAAGACATGAATTCAAACGACGTCTGTACTGATGCATACCAGCTGAGTATCAAAAAATGCTTTTTACATTTCTGTTTACAACAAAGTCTCGTCAGGCTTTTATATTACGCTTGATTACAAAAAGAAGTTGTTTCATTTACAATCTAAGGCTGCCCATCCTGAGCTCCGAAGGATCGTCTGTGTTTGTACAACAGTCCCTTTAATCCTTGGTGGGGCTTCAGCAGCTCCACAGTAAGAGCAGGTGTCTCCCTGGAGACCAGTGTCAGAGAGGGGGGTGATGGGATGTGTCCTGCACTTCCTCAGCAGTGTCCACAGTCACTTCCTGTAACCCCCCTCCAGGGGCCCCGGAGCGCTCAGGATGAGCTGGTTTCTGCCGATGCTGCTGGTGGGCTGGAGGGGGGTGCAGCTTCTGCTGCTGCCTCTGATTGTGCTGCTTCGGGCTGACTGCTGGGGGGCTTCAGGGGCTGGGTGGGGGTTTTGGGTGGGGCAGGGTAAGGCTGACTGACCTGGACAGAGAGCTGCGGGAGCGGCTGGGCCACTGCCGCCGGTTTTGCCAGGATGAGGTGCGGCGTCGGCCGGCCCGCTGTTAGTTGGACTGTCGGGGCGGCCGTGGCGGTTTTGGCGGCGCCATGAGCTACCTGCGTAGCAACGGGTTTCGCCTGGAAGAGCTGCGTGACCTGGCCCGATGGGTTGGCCTGCATGAGCGTGGCCAGCTGGTTGGCCGGGATGGTGATGATGGTGATCTTCTCTCCCGCTTTGGAGCCGGCGGGCAGCATGGTGGGCAGAGCCTGGATGACCAGTTTGGGGGGAGCGCTGGGGGAGGCGTTGGCTACCGTTACGGGGACACCTGTGGTGGTGGTGAGGATGGAGGAGTTTAACGTCACCTGACCCAGTGAGTTGGTCATGACCACTGGCATAGCTCGGATGGGCCTGCAGGAGAAAGCACAGGGAGGAAAACTGATCACACACCTGCTCACCATTTACACGACAGGTTGCAGTAACAGCTTTTTTTTTTTCCTTTTATAGACAGTAACAGAGTGAAAGGGGGAGAGAGAGGACGACATGCAGCATCGGACCTCAGGCCGGATTCGAACCGGGGACCACTGCAGCAAGGACTCAGTCTTTATACACTTGATACGCTCTACGCCACGACACCCTGCCATACTGCTAAACAGGACATAAATCCCTTTCTGTTATCCATTTTATATTGCTGTTGAGACATCTCCAAACAACTGGATTTTGTTTCTCGTCAAAAACTAAATTTTACAATGCTGCATTTGAACACATCGTGATAACATTAGAATTCACCTTCACTCACTGTTTTTTATGAAGTAGATCCTGATTGCAAGTATTTAATTGCTATTTATTCGAGTCCAGACAATATCTATGGTACTGCAGAAAAACGATTACCGACACATTTTCAGATTTTTGGGATCAACTTTGTGTCTAAGTGGCGTTCTCGTGACATCTCTACCAGTGACACCTGTGTTTTTCCTGCTGTCAGAAGTGTCGTGGATAACTGAGACAGCTGGACTTTAAGGCTGCACAATTAATTGAACAGTAACGATTACAATTTTGGCCTCCTACAATTAAGTGAACATGATCTCCTGTGATTAAAATGTGCACTGTGCTCATAGAAAGCTCCGCTGAATATCAAATCAAGCTTTTCCTAAAATAACAGCCAGCCACCAGCCAGTAATCGAGAGGTTTTGTCACTTTTGGGTATAGATAATATCTACACAACGAGTGTGTTTATGATTAATTTAAGTATAGAATTGTTTATCTAGCTCTTATTGTTGCCTGATTGAAGCATTTAACTTTTTGTATTGTAGCTAACAAAAAGGTAGGGTGAATAGTCCTGCAGTTTTTCATATTGCAATATACAGTATATAGCAGATAAAATATTTCAATGGCAGCCCTGATTTGTACATTAGCATGATTGTAGCACAGCATGGAAGTAAAGACAGTGCTATTTATTTTAATGTGAAAGTGCAATAAAACTTGTGTCACTAAAATCAATGAATAATCATAATTATACCTTTAACCATAATCATGCCGCCCTACTTGATTTGGTTACCAGCCCCTTTCACACCGGAATATGGAACATTTATTGCTGTAAATCGATTAAAATGTTTAATTGCAATTAACCATGACTGTCCAAAGTTAATTGACAATGAATAATTCTTTTTCTCTGTTCAAAATGTACCTTAAAGGGAGATTTGTCAAATACAGGTACTCTTATCAAGAGTGAGCAAAAATGCTGCTTTATGCAAATGTATGTATATATTTATTATTATTATTATTATTATTATTATTATTATTATTATTATTATTATTATTATAACAACACAAAACAATGACAAGTATTATCCAGGAACCCTCACGGGTACTGACTTTGTTTCAGTCATGAAAAAAAGTGTATAGAGACCTGGTAGTAGCGTTGCTGGGGATGACAGTGACGTAGGTCTGCTGAGGCTGGGTGGCGGTGGGGGAGTTGGCGCCCAGGCTGGCCGAGCCATGCTGGTGAGCCGGGTGTGGGCCAGACACCACCCCCTCGCTGTCCTCCACCTCCTCTCCGTCCTCCTCATCATCAATCACCCGGATGTTCTTGGGCATTTCTTTAAACTGGTAAGCCAGCCGCTGTCCCTCCACTTTGGCCAGGATGCCACGCTGGTAGTAATACCTACACACACACACACACACACACACACACACACACACACACACACACACACACACACACACACACACACACACACACACACACACACTGTCATATATGGCAGAGACAGACTCTGTTCAGAACTATCAAGGATTAGGTGTGGAGAGGACAGGCTGACCTCAAGGCTCGGCCCATGGTCTCGTAGTTCATGTCGGGCTTGTTCTTGTGTTTCCCCCACAGCTTGGACACGGCCTTGGAGTCCACCAGCTTGAAGATGCCCTTCTCCCTCTGCATCCACTTGATGTACCTGGGACAGGTGTTTTTATCCTGCAGCAGCTCTAGCAGGAACTCCCACAGATAGGTGGTGTTGCCTTGAGGACACATCATGCAGTTACCTTGACTGGATCAACACATCTGAGATTTCTACAACACCTCACAGTTCAATAATGGACCGTTTCATAAGCCCCCACAAAATACTAACTGATTTGGCAACAAAGCAAATCGAATACAAGACAAAAGCATCAAGTGATTAGCATCAGAGGTGTAAATGTAGTTATGTTTGTTACATAAATAAAGCTCCTGAATTCTGTTCATTTAATAGAAATACTTTACCAAGTAAGCCCAAGTGATTAAAAAACTTTATCTGGTACTCATATTACTTTAATTTGTATTCTACTTTACAGAGCAGGGTCATCTACAGTCACCCAGCATCTGGCATGTTGTGTACTTGTGCAGCACTTTGACCGACCTTTGCCCTCCCTCGGTCTCTTCTTGATCCCCAGGTCAAAGGAGCCGTTCGAAGCCAGCTGGTTTGTCTTGGGTTTGCGTCCACCTGAACTCAAAACACACATGAAGAATCCTGTGTGAGCACGTCAATGACACACCGTGTCATCACATCACTTTCAAACACACTTCATACCGATATCGCCCCACTTCACTGACTCATCTGAGGCACTGCCTACTGTGGCCCAACCTGAGCAGGTAATGACTGATTTTAGAAGAATGAAAGAAGCTCTGTAGCCTCCAACATATCTTTAACATTAAAGCCCCCCTCCAGCCAATGTTACTTCCTGCTTTTTAATTAACATTCAACCAGAATTGCATCATTTTCAACCCAGTTTAGATGAATTTACTGTTCATCAGATCATAAATGAGAAAAGAATTAAGGAAAACCACCGACTCTCATTCCTCTCGTCTTTACGTCTCCTCCTGGCTGTCAAGCTGCTGCTGCACCAAGGCCACAGCACACCAGGGGACAGACGGATGTTGCCTAGGTCTGCTGTTTGAAATAATGGGATGTTTTGGAGGTGCACTGTTCACCAGCACCGACCACTCTCACCTCAGCTGTAGCATCGACACACACCGGCTGCACTGTCGTTGGTTTATTTCTCTAACGCACATGTGTCAAACTCAAGCCGTGGACCCCTCCCCGGTCCCAAAGCTCTCACAGGGGGCCCGGTCCTCATCAGCAGTGCCTCCTAGCTGCAGTCAGAGCTGTTCACTCCTCCGCATCCAGACTGAATGAATCCCGCCTGCACAAAGTCACCGCTGGCTGATGTTAATGTACAATTCTGGGAATCAAGCCCTGAATTTAAAAAAAAGTAACTTTTTGTCTTCAGAGCTAGTTATTAAATATATTATTACTAAAACTAATACTAATCAAATTCAGAGGCAATTTTATAATATGATCTAGAGTAGATATATTTTTATATTCTTACAGTTACAATCGGCCCTTTGAGGGGAACCATGATGCTGATGTGGACCGGGATGAAAATGAGTTTGACTCCCCTGGTATAGTATGTTGAAATTTTTCGATGAAAACGTCAAATTAAAAAAATTTTTGATGTTGAAATTTTTCGATGAAACGTCAAACTTTTTTGATGTTGAAAAAAAAAACATGTAAACGGTCGTATTATAGCATGTAAAATGATTCTATGGTGGAAAATCATGAAAACAGTCGTATCATAGCATGTAAAATGATTCTATGGAAGAAACAAGTGATTTCGTGAAATGTTGGAAAATTTTACAAAAAAAACGTCATAGTATAGTATGTCGAAATTTTTCGATGAAAACGTCAAATATTTTTGATGTTGAAAAAAATCATGAAAACGGTTGTATTATAGCATGTAAAATGATTCTATGGTGGAAAGAAGTCATTTCGTGAAATGTTGGAAAATTTTTACAAAAAAAAACGTCATAGTATAGTATGTCGAAATTTTTCGATGAAAACGTCAAATGTTTTTGATGTTGAAAAAAAACATGTAAACGGTCGTATTATAGCATGTAAAATGATTCTATGGTGGAAAGAAGTCATTTCGTGAAATGTTGGAAAAATTCACAAAAAAAAAAACGTCACAGTATAGTATGTCGAAATTTTTCGATGAAAACGTCAAAATTTTTTGATGTTGAAAAAAATCATGATAACAGTCGTATTATAGCATGTAAAATGATTCTATGGTGGAAAATCATGAAAACAGTCGTATTATAGCATGTAAAATGATTCTATGGTGGAAAAAAGTCATTTCGTGAAATGTTGGAAAATTTTACAAAAAAAAAAAAAAACGACATAGTATAGTATGTCGAAATTTTTCGATGAAAACGTCAAATATTTTTGATGTTGAAAAAAATCATGAAAACGGTCGTATTATAGCATGTAAAATGATTCTATGGTGAAAAAAAGTCATTCCGTGAAATGTTGGAAAATTTTACAAAAAAAAAACGTCACAGTATAGTATGTTGAAATTTTTCGATGAAAACGTCAAATGTTTTTGATGTTGAAAAAAATCCTGAAAACGGTCGTATTATAGCATGTAAAATGATTCTATGGTGGAAAAAAGTCATTTCGTGAAATGTTGGAAAATTTTACAAAAAAAACCGACATAGTATAGTATGTCGAAATTTTTCGATGAAAACGTCAAATATTTTTGATGTTGAAAAAAATCATGAAAACGGTCGTATTATAGCATGTAAAATGATTCTATGGTGGAAAAAAGTCATTTCGTGAAATGTTGGAAAATTTTACAAAAAAAACCGACATAGTATAGTATGTCGAAATTTTTCGATGAAAAGGTGAAATTTTTTTGATGTTGAAAAAAATCATGAAAACGGTTGTATTATAGCATGTAAAATGATTCTATGGTGGAAAGAAGTCATTTCGTGAAATGTTGGAAAATGTTTCCAAAAAAAAACGTCATAGTATAGTATGTCGAAATTTTTCGATGAAAAAGTCAAATTTTTTTGATGTTGAAAAAAATCATGAAAACGGTCGTATTATAGCATGTAAAATGATTCTATGGAGGAAAAAAGTCATTTCATGAAATGTTGGAAAAATTTGCAAAAAAAAAAAACGTCACAGTATAGTATGTCGAAATTTTTCGATGAAAACGTCAAAATTTTTTGATGTTGAAAAAAATCATGATAACAGTCGTATTATAGCATGTAAAATGATTCTATGGTGGAAAATCATGAAAACAGTCGTATTATAGCATGTAAAATGATTCTATGGTGGAAAAAAGTCATTTCGTGAAATGTTGGAAAATTTTACAAAAAAAACGACATAGTATAGTATGTCGAAATTTTTCGATGAAAACGTCAAATATTTTTGATGTTGAAAAAAATCATGAAAACGGTCGTATTATAGCATGTAAAATGATTCTATGGTGGAAAAAAGTCATTTCGTGAAATGTTGGAACATTTTACAAAAAAAAAACATCATAGTATAGTATGTTGAAATTTTTCGATGAAAACGTCAAATGTTTTTGATGTTGAAAAAAATCCTGAAAACGGTCGTATTATAGCATGTAAAATGATTCTTTGGTGGAAAATCATGAAAACAGTCGTATTATAGCATGTAAAATGATTCTATGGTGGAAAAAAGTCATTTCGTGAAATGTTGGAAAATTTTACAAAAAAAA
This sequence comes from Pterois miles, assembly GCA_947000775.1. Classification (NCBI taxonomy): domain Eukaryota; kingdom Metazoa; phylum Chordata; class Actinopteri; order Perciformes; family Scorpaenidae; genus Pterois; species Pterois miles. The sequence continues at coordinate 17,508,325 of CAMQGK010000308.1, forward strand.
AACGTCATAGTATAGTATGTTGAAATTTTTCGATGAAAACGTCAAATGTTTTTGATGTTGAAAAAAATCCTGAAAACGGTCGTATTATAGCATGTAAAATGATTCTATGGTGGAAAAAATTCATTTCGTGAAATGTTGGAAAATTTTACAAAAAAAAAACGTCACAGTATAGTATGTCGAAATTTTTCGATGAAAACGTCAAATATTTTTGATGTTGAAAAAAATCCTGAAAACGGTCGTATTATAGCATGTAAAATGATTCTATGGAAGAAACAAGTGATTTCGTGAAATGTTGGAAAATTTTACAAAAAAAACGTCATAGTATAGTATGTTGAAATTTTTCGATGAAAAAGTCAAATTTTTTTGATGTTGAAAAAAATCCTGAAAACAGTCGTATTATAGCATGTAAAATGATTCTATGGTGGAAAAAAGTCATTTCGTGAAATGTTGGAACATTTTAAAAAAAAAAACGTCATAGTATAGTATGTTGAAATTTTTCGATGAAAACGTCAAACTTTTTTGATGTTGAAAAAAATCCTGAAAACAGTCGTATTATAGCATGTAAAATGATTCTATGGTGGAAAAAAGTCATTTCGTGAAATGTTGGAAAATTTTACAAAAAAAAACGACATAGTATAGTATGTCGAAATTTTTCGATGAAAACGTCAAATATTTTTGATGTTGAAAAAAATCCTGAAAACGGTCGTATTATAGCATGTAAAATGATTCTATGGAAGAAACAAGTGATTTCGTGAAATGTTGGAAAATTTTACAAAAAAAACGTCATAGTATAGTATGTCGAAATTTTTCGATGAAAAGGTGAAATTTTTTTGATGTTGAAAAAAATCATGAAAACGGTTGTATTATAGCATGTAAAATGATTCTATGGTGGAAAGAAGTCATTTCGTGAAATGTTGGAAAATTTTACAAAAAAAACGTCATAGTATAGTATGTCGAAATTTTTCGATGAAAAACGTCAAATTTTTTTGATGTTGAAAAAAATCATGAAAACGGTCGTATTATAGCATGTAAAATGATTCTATGGAAGAAACAAGTGATTTCGTGAAATGTTGGAAAATTTCTAAAAAAAAAACGTCATAGTATAGTATGTCGAAATTTTTCGATGAAAACGTCAAATGTTTTTGATGTTGAAAAAAATCCTGAAAAGGGTCGTATTATACAAAAATTTTTCTATGGATGAAAACGTCATTTTGATGTTGGAATTTTCACAAATTTTTTGATGAAAACGTCAAAATTTTTTGATGTTGAAAAAAATCATGAAAACGGTCGTATTATAGCATGTAAAATGATTCTATGGTGGAAAGAAGTCATTTCGTGAAATGTTGGAAAATTTTACAAAAAAAACGTCATAGTATAGTATGTCGAAATTTTTCGATGAAACGTCAAATTTTTTTGATGTTGAAAAAAATCATGAAAACAGTCGTATTATAGCATGTAAAATGATTCTGTGGTGGAAAATCATGAAAACGGTCGTATTATAGCATGTAAAATGATTCTATGGTGGAAAAAAGTCATTTCGTGAAATGTTGGAAAATTTTACAAAAAAAGTCAAAGTATAGTATGTCGAAATTTTTCGATGAAAACGTCAAATGTTTTTGATGTTGAAATTTTTCGATGAAAAAGTCAAATTTTTTTGATGTTGAAAAAAATCATGAAAACGGTCGTATTATAGCATGTAAAATGATTCTATGGTGGAAAAAAGTCATTTCGTGAAATGCTGGAAAATTTTACAAAAAAAACGTCATAGTATAGCATGTCAAAATTTTTCGATGAAAACGTCAAATGTTTTTGATGTTGAAAAAAATCATGAAAAAGGTCGTATTATAGCATGTAAAATGATTCTATGGTGGAAAAAAGTCATTTCGTGAAATGTTGGAAAATTTTACAAAAAAACGTCATAGTATAGTACGTCGAAATTTTTCAATGAAAAAGTCAAAAATTTTTGATGTTGAAAAAAATCATGAAAATGGTCGCATTATAGCATGTAAAATGATTCTATGGTGGAAAAAAGTCATTTCGTGAAATGTGGGAAAATTTTACAAAAAAAACATCATAGTATAGTACACATCCAAACTCAAGGCCCGCAGGCCAAATCCGGCCCGCCACCTCACTTTATGATGCCCGCGAGGGCTTGCAAAGAATATAGAATGATCATTCATTCATCATTCAATTCTATGCCGCTTCACAGAAGTACTGTCTTTAAACTGCATATCCCACAATGCATCTCGATTTTGTGACATGCGCACTGTAGCATCTCAGTATCTGCGGTTTCCAGCAACAGCGCTGTGACGCCTACTTAGCGACTCAGTCGCTATATTTAGCCAGTTTTCAGACCCCTCTAGCGAGTCTTTCAAAAAAGAAATTAGCGCAAAATCTAACGAGTTTTTCTGGCGTTATGGAGAAAGCAGGTATCGTTCTTCCTCTTCTCAATGAGCAGCGGGTGCTGCCGTGGACCCCTCCCCAGTCCCAAAGCTCTCATAGGGGGCCCGGTCCTCGTCAGCAGTGCCTCCTAGCTGCAGTCAGAGCTGTTCACCCCTCCGCATCCAGACTGAATGAATCCCGCCTGCACAAAGTCGCTGCTGGCTGATGTAAATGTACAATTCTGGGAATCAAGCCCTGAATTTTAAAAAAAAGTAACTTTCTGTCTTCAGAGCTAGTTATTAAATATATTATTACTAAAACTAATACTAATCAAATTCAGAGGCAATTTTATAATATGATCTAGAGTAGATATATTTATATAGTCTTACAGTTACAACTGGCCCTTTGAGGGGAACCATGATGCTGATGTGGCCCGGGATGAAAATGAGTTTGACACCCCTGCTCTAACGGGACTTTTCTCTGGTTTTCATTTGGGCTGAAATTTGCGCTTCCCATCATACAGACCTATAAGAGGCCCACACACCTCTGGTATCGACTGCTTTCCGTTAATTTATCTCCAGGAGGAGATGGCAAAGAAGAGAGCGAGTGACAGAGACGGTCAGTGTGTTGTGTTCATTCTGCCAGTGGGATTTTGTGTAATTCACTGCACTGATTTCGTTCACCACACACACACAGGAATGTGAAAATAAACACATTGGCAGATGACGTATGACTTACAGCTTCTACTTCTAGTCACATGTCATATTCTTGTTTTAGCAAAAACCCTTTTTTTTAACTCTGAGTACAAAATTTAGTTATCTGTCAAAAACAGAGTGGCTAAACAACTTAGTCAAGAAGCCTAAGCCTTGGAGAGTCCCGTATAACATCACACGTAGGGTAGAGACACTGACCTCCTCTCTTCTTCCTGGCAGCAGGTTCACAGTCAGGAGGGATGGGGAAGGACTCCTCCTCTATGGGTCCACACTCTGTAGACACCTCCACCACCGTCTCCATCATCACATCTTCTGCTGGGGTCAAACAAAGCACAACATTCCCAGATTTCTCCTGCTGGACCATGGACTGGGAAAGCTACAGGGACACTGGATTTGGGGTTTCTTTATTACGATGGCTGTAAACTGCCAGGACTCATTAGAAAATATGGATGCAGGACTGTGTGTGACTGTGTGTGAGTGTGAGTGAGTGTGAGTGAGTGTGAGTGAGTGTGTGTGAGTGTGTGTGAGTGTGTGTGCGTTTGTGTGCGTGTGTGTGTGTGTGTGTGTGTGTGTGTGTGTGTGTGTGTGTGTGTGTGCGTGTGTGTATGACTCAGGTGCTATGTTCCCAATCACATACTTTTAAATTTTAGTACATGTTGCAGCTGCCCTTACAAAGTACATGCTGTTGGATGAAGTATACACACAGTTGGGACACACTACTTCATTACTGTATCTTTAACTCTGACCCTCTTGCTTATATATCTGCTGTAGGGTTAGGGTTAAGGTTACAGAGGACTATGGGTCACAATAGCCAGAAAAGCATGCTGGCTTGCATACTGCCAAAAGGGACTACATGTAGTTGGACAACCTGGTATTTCTGGCATATGGTCTACAGGGTGTAACATTAACGTCAGAAGAAATGTCATAATTGAATGATGTTCAACATGCAATAGCCTCATCTATACAAGGTTTCCCAGTGTTTACAGGCTGCTAACATCAGTTATGAAACAGAGCATTCACCTTCATGGGAAAAGAGCAAAAGTGCTATTTCATACAGCGAGTGAGACATACTTAAGTAGTATGGCTGTGGTTTAGGCTGAATGCATCAGATGTCCTGTGGCTAAGTGAATCAGAGGTGAACAACACAGCCTGGACTCATAGCATGCCGTGTCTATGAAGCACAGGACAAGGTACTGACAGCGGGTTTACCTGTGCTGCGTTCATTGTGCAGTCCTCCAGGAGACTCCATGTGGAGCAGAGCTTCAGCTGCTTCAAACGTTTTGTCAAAACAGACCATGTCATGACCCGACATCTCCACTGAGAAGAGAAGCAGAGAAGGCTGTCAGTACACAAACCAATGCAACACATGCTCACTGAGTAAAGACGAGTCAACTAGACTAGACCTAGACATCAACTAGACATCAAAGATCCTGTTTCTGGTTACGACGCTGCAAGCTCAACTATTTTCAGATGGTGACTTCCTTGTTTGAGGCTTATAGAGCCAGTCTGCTCCTCCCTTCCTGTTTCCAGTAATCTAGTCTAAACACTCAGACACTGTTGCTGCCAGCAGAGGGCAGTCTACTGCTGTCATACTCATCTGATGAATGAAGAGTACCATGAACTGTTGATGAAAAGGTACATCGATGTAAAAGACACATTTTAAATTCCAGTGTTCGGATTACAGCGTGGCTTCTGGCGGAGCCCTATTTTTCAGGAGAGGATACTGTACTTTACTTTGTTATTGTCATACTTGTCTTTTGCATAAAAGCACACAAATGAAATGATTATGATTATTTAAATATTGGTTTTGATTGAAAAAAAAAAATGGTAAAGCTGTTACAACACACACTCCTTTATTTTTGTTGGCATACTGCTTTTCTGTAATATCTATTTTATATTGCTGTGAAAACATCTCCTACAAACAAATCTTCTTGTTTATTCAAATTTCTAGCCAAAATTTTACAAGAATACTTTTGAAGACATCACAATTCACCTTCATCAAATAGTCATTTTTACTAAGCAGAGCTTAACCGTCTTATAATTATAACTCAGTGGCATCTCCGTTAATATTAGTAGCTCCATTATTTAGCCAAGCAGGATTGTGCTGCCTGCTGACTTCTAACAGATAAGTAGTAGTAGTTTAGTAGTAGAAACATGCTTTTGAGTGTTTTTTTTCTTCTTTCTCCTCAAGACAAACTAAAACATGAAACAGTGTGCGTATGCGTAATTGTGCATACATCACTGTTAGAAACCATCAATAAGAGGAATCCACAGTAACAGAGCCATGAGATGCCAGGGAATCAGACAACTAGAAAACAACAGGAATCGATTCTCTGTTCCCATCTCTAGGGTTTTCCCTGCCTGCCAAAGTGGTGGAAGGCCAGACGATTTTACCCGCCATTTCCAAAAATTTACCCCCATTAGGCAGGCGGCAGGTGCTAACAGAGCTATATTGCCAGGCACCCAGAAAATATCTACACACAACCTGTGTTGCCATTTTTTGTTTTTTAGTCAAGTTTGTTCGGCCTAGCAACAAAAACTAAGGGGACTTAGGATTGCTCAATCATCTATTAATCAGTTTGCCTTCTATAAATCAGATTTAACACTATGGGAACTTAACCTTACCAGTCTCAGCCACCTCTGTAACCACCTCCTGCTCCTCGGCCACGTCCTGCATCAGATACGTCTCATCATCATAGACCAAGACCTGTGCCGAGTAGCACTCCTCCACCTGGGCACTGGGCACCTCCTCCACAATCACCGCCGGACAGCCGTCTTCCTGCAGCACCACACCCTCCTCCTCTTCCACATCGTCCTCCACCTCTTCGCTTCCCTCCACGATCACCGCCTCTACTTCCTGCTGAACCACTTCCTCTTCCTCCTCCTCCTCCTCCTCAGTGGGCTGCTGCTCACACTGAAAAGTTTCAAAAGATGAGGAAAAGCGAGATTAGCAGAGGTCGCTGTATTCCCAGATCACAGCAATAAACTTGTTGGACCAGACTCTCTCATTACCTGTCCTGTGGAATTCTTTGCCCTTCATCATATTTTTAGTGTCCTTTGCAATGCTACCTCCTTAAAGTATGAGATAAAATGTGAATTGTGTACAGACAGTTGAATGCTACAGTAATAGAGATTGCAGTGAGTGGAGGAGAGCAGCAGTACATTCAGTCAACCAATCAGCAACCAGACAGAAATGTGAATGAGCTGTCAATGTGCATACCTAGCAACCAATCACTGACTACATTTACATGCATGCATTCTGACTGACATGTCTTTGGACATGGAAACGGCACAAAATTATTAATGGAATATTAATTTTCATTAACCATATAAACAGCTTAGCAGAAGTCTGATTTATTGGAGAATCACCTATGGTCTCTCTCTCCAAGCTACGTTTTTGTCTGCACTGCAGTGCACTTGCATATTTAAATATTTATAATGTATAAACTAAATATCCAATACATGAAACAGGTAATCAAAAAAACTAAAGTTTGTCAAATAAACTTTTTGATGAAAAAATTTAAGTTTTAGTGCACTTAGCAGCATTTATGCACCTGCTTGATAATCGGGTTAATATGCACAGACATCGGCCGATGCAGATTATGGAAAAATGTCAAATAATCCGATTGATCAGTTGACCTCTACAGCTTAGTAGAAATATTGGGCCTCATGCAAGAATATTTCCGTATTCTTGTCTTAACAAATGCTCCTAACTTGAACATTATTACTGAACATTAAATGATAAATGACAATTTTGTGTTGTGAATATAAGATTCGGAAAATGATGGTACATAGCTCTGTTTTCATCATATCACAACTGTTTTAGTCAAATCAGCTTTAAATAAATCGAATCGCTTGATAATTTATCACTCCATGTTTCATTTCACTTCCATTTTATGGCTCAATTTTTCAATTCATATGCATTTTCATCACTTCAAATTTTTATCGGTTCATTTTTGTTGCTTCCACCCCTTCATAAACTATACGACTCCTACGACAGATCTGGACCACTTGTAAATTGTGTTCGTACCTAAGAAAATATTCAAAATGTGAGAAAATTGGCGAATACTGCAAATTCATGCAGACCTGAAACACACATACATGCATTAAATGGAGAGATGTCAGAGTGAGGGGGCTGCTCCTGACAAGCGCCCCGAGCAGTTGGGGGTTTGGTGCCTTGCTCAGGGGCACCTCGGCAGTGCCCAAGAGGTAAACTGGCACCTCTCCAGCTACCAGTTCACACTCAGTTTTTGGTCCATGTCGGGACTTGAACCGGTGACCCTCCGGTTCCCAAGCCAACTCCCTACAGACTGAGCTACTGCCGCCCCCAAAAAGGCTGTCTAACATTAATACATACCTCACCTTCTGTGTCCACCAGTCATTATTCTCAGACCGACTACTGGTCATGTTCCAATACAGTCAGTCTATTGGTTTTCATTTGAATTTTGTGTAAACATTTAGGTAAGGTGAGAACATTTAGAGTCTTGATTTGAAGTTGACCACTCAGTTATAACGGTCTTTTCTGTCTTGGTCTAACACTGTGTGTTGCTGTGTGTGCAGAGGCTAAGACAGTGTTATCGAACAGTGGAAACCACCTATAGTGAGCACAGTTACAGCGCTAACTGTATATGGATCTAAAGCTTAGGACACAATTATTCCTGTACAAATGCTGTTTAAATCATTTGCTCATAGTAATCGAGAAGTCCACTTACAGTGTTCATTTTGGTACTTTTAAAACAATTTACTTTACATTTTAAAACTGTGATTGGCTAATAGTAATTTTTTTTTTTTTTAAACTTTACTTTACTAAACTTTACTTGATAACAACATGCAAACAGGGTTGAAGCGCAGCCTTATTTTGCAGTTTAGATAAGCGATGCTGTTGAACTGTTTGCTGCAGATGCTTAATCAACATTTTATTACTCTGATATTGTCCTGATTTTATAATATACACAAAAGTAAAAAAAAGCTTAAAATTTGGGGTGTCAAAGTTAACGCAAATTCATTTTAACACCACTAACTTCTTTAACGCAACTTGTGATTTTTAGGTTGTAGAGAGCTCGGTTTTAAAGCTAGGAGGCTAAATAATGCTCCAAACTTAGTAACTAACAGCGTTATTTCATATTAGCTTGTTATGAAGGAGGAGAAATAACGCTCCAAACTTGCGCTAAATCGGACTTGCGCTTGGCACGGAAAAACTGTCATGGCTAAATTCAAAGGGGTCCCTTGACCTCTGGCCTTCAGATGTGTGAATGTAAATGGGTTGTGTGGGTACCCACCAGTCTCCCCTTTACAGACATGCCTACTTTATGAAAATCACAGTCAGTTTGGATCAAGTCATAGTCAAGTCAGCACACTGACAGCTGTTGTTACTTGTTGGGCTGCAGTTTGACATGTTATAATAGGAGCAGATTTTTGATGCTGAAGTCAGAATCTGTGAGGGTTTCTGGATAAAATCTGTCACTGATTTGTGTTAACCGATTTATAATAATACATACTGTATATACATACATTTATATAAAGCAGCATATTCTGCCACTCCTATGCTGATAATAGTATTACATATTTGACAAATCTCCTCTAAATTGGGAAATTTGCTCAATATCTCATTAAAATGGCAATAAATAGCCCCCCTCTTTATGGAGAGTACCAAAAGTTGGATATTAATTTTATGAATAGGTTGTTCTCAACAGAACAGCCTATAATGTATTACATATAACCTATATAACAGACTATATACTTAAGTTTTTTGATAACAGCTCAATGCCAGTAAGATGACTGATAAATTTCTCAATTTGAAATACTTCAGCTAAGCAAAACACCCCTTCAGCCTCTGTGCATCATAGAGGGAAGCTGAATTAACTCTACGCTCTTCACCAACTTTGAAACTACTGGCACAAACTCTATAATCTTTTCTGTAACTTTTTTCAACATAACAGGCTTTGTTCACTTCCCTGGCAGCAGTTGCAGGGACACCCAGACTTACCTGCTGGGGCTCCTCCACCACGGTGACATACTCCACTATGTTCCCTCCACTGTCTGACACTACCACAGAGGTCATCACTCATTCCTGTCAAAATAAAAGTAGATGGGGTCAGGATGGAGAAGTTTGGAGTGTGTGCATGAGTACAGGGGGCAGCATCATGTGAGAGCCCCACGGCTCTCCTCATGACTTAGTCCCTGTATCGTTGTGGTCGTCAGGAAAGAACACCACTTCACAGTCCAGTCTAAAATCTTATGTTAACTCCACTCTTATACTAAATTTAGCTTACAAGTAACCCAACAACAGGCATTTTATTTCAATAACACTGTCACTATGCAACCAATCAGTCACAGACTTTCACCAAGCATCAAACTCACAATAAGAGACAAGAACATCTTTATACCAGAGCCACAGGCTGCAACAACTTACAACAAAGGAGTCAGACTCAATATCAATAGTTATTTTTTAAATATAACAACTCTTTACATAAATGTGGTGTTTCATCTGAAGAGTTTGATACCTGATGAAGGTCTATAACCCAAACACAATTTTAATTAAATTTGGGGATAACAGCATATAAAATTCATCACACTCTTTCATATGAGCTGGTGTTAGATAACATGATATTTCAATATCATTCGAACTAGGGGTCCAAAAAAAAAATCAAACATATTGTATATCACAATATTATGTTTTGTGATACTGTATTGATTGTCAAAAACACTGAATTGATTTTCAACTAATAATTTACATGCAAAGATTGACTCAGTCAATACTTAATTTCATTTGCAAGGAGAAGTGCCACCTCAGTGTATGTGCCCTCTCAATAAAGTGCTGATGTTGGATGGTAGTTACTGTGAGAAATACAAATGCAGTTGTTCTGATAGCATAAAAAGTAAACATTTTTTCACTGTTTGCCTAAAACCAGAATTTAAAAAAATCCCGATATAGCACCATATTTTGTAGTATCGTGACATATTGTGATATATTGAATGATAACCCTACACAGCCCAAATTCAAACTTATAAGCTGCTTCACACTGTTCACAACAGCCTCCCGTGGTATGCTGTGGTGAGCTAAGATCGAGCAAAACAGTAAAACCAGTTCACAGAGTTTGAACTAAAAGTATATAATATAAATGTTGCTCAAATTATGTCTGTTAAGTTGAGCAGTGGCTCAGAAGATTGGTACATACCGTTTTATACTGAACTCAAACGAAAAATAGATTACACTGGTATTCTGGGAATAACGTTACATTATTTACCCACAAATCGTGCAATTGAGGATGCAAAGAGGAAAACCGTACCGTTAGCTAAATACCGACACGATTAATTTCCAACAGTATCCATGATGTCAGACACCGCTGGTTCATCCGAAGACCTGACAGGCACCGACACAACCCCACTGTTTACTTTCTGAGCGGGCAGGCACGTCACCGTGGAGCTGCAGCTACAAACTCCCCGGCTAACTCGCTAGCTAACCTTAAAGCTTCTGCTACTTACTTGACAAGACTTAACTTAGCTAACGTTACTACTGCTGCTCACGTTGTGCACTTTATTGTGCAGCGTCACGTATTCATGCCATAAAAATAAACACTGCATTCTCATTTAAAAGTGGGATCACTCACAACCAAATAGCATAGCAATGGCTAACATTAAGGTTAGTTAACGAGCTCGCAACAGTTAGCAGATAGCTAGCAAACATGTATACCGTCTGTAACGTATGGACAGAATACTCTGTTACTGACTGACCGACAGGACAAATTAAGACGTGTGTACTGAGAGTTGTGTCTATCAGAGGCTGCTGATATGTTACTGTAGTAAGTTTCCTCCCCTTACCTTGTTTTGCTTTTGCTAGCGAAAAGTTAGCTCCACGGCTAGCGCTATCTGGGCCTAACGTTAGCCAAGTTGTCAAGGCCAAATGCTTACTTTGCCCGCACAAAAAAAACGTGTTTGCGCGTCCTCCGTCCCTCAAAATCCTTTTGCAGACACCTATCGACTTCCCGCGCTGAAATGTTAAGAGTAGACGAGGATGAAGGCCCTGAAGTTGTGTTTGGATCACAGCTCGGTTCTTGCTAGCCTGTAGCTTTCCGGCGCGTCGCTTCTTCTGCTGCGGATCCAGCGGGTCAGAGCACGGACCGCCGTGACGTCACCAGGACTAACCCCACCCACAATGGGCAAAACCTCATATGTACTCTGGTAGGACGTAAACTTGTATCTCCTGCTGTAGCTCCACAGTTACGCTGAAAAGTCTATGAATGAATACATAAAATAATCAGTTAATCAATCAAACGAACAAACAAAAAGTGTTCAGGCACATTAATAAGGTCATTACTGTGATTAGGAGACAGGATCCAAAATTTTCAAGTCTGTCTTAAAACAATTGTCTGGTGCCCAAATGAACATTGAAACGTTTTTTTTCTGGTTGCAGTCACTCTTGTAGGAGATGGGGGACAAATGCACAGTCTTTATAACATGCAAAAATATATCCCAAAACTTATCTTAATTTAATACGAGGCTTCAGCAGTCTCAGGTAATCAAATCAAGTGGTCTTTTTAGTGCAAAATTACCCTCAGGCCCTGTCTTGAGAGTTCCTGTGTAAAAATCTAAATTTAAGACCACTAGGCTATTTAGACTGATACCGTACTTAAAGGGCATATCCCTAAATGAATGTTATGTCATGTCTTAACATTACTGGTAAAAATAAGATTTCAAATGAAATGACATGTTTGCAGTAGTCCTACAGTGCAGTAAAATTAAATGAACTTTGGGTCGTAGTTTTAGTGTTAGCTAATGTCAGCTCCTAGACACACCCTTAATACAGGGTCAGTTCTACAAAAATCTATTTGTTTTTCCTAGTAATGCAGACAGTTTGGGTTTAATTAGCTCAGTCTGAGATTTCAGTAATCACACCATAACTGAGTGAATGAGATGTCTGTGCTGCTCAGAATGCTGAAAACGAACACTTAAAAAACTCACTGACTCATTTTCTTATATTAAAGTTGACAGAAAGGTCTGTGGTTTAATGCACTGTTTCAGTCATGGAAAGTAATTGCTGTCAGTACATCTACTGAACTGAAGTAAATGGACTTGCATTTATGCTGCACTTGTCTTTACATTACATGTCAGCATTCACACATATTCATACATCAGAGGCTGCTAAAGAGCCAACTTTGCCCATTAGGATCTGATCTAAATTTACTACTCATTCACATACCTGTGTATTGCTCAACATCGACATGTGCCTGGAGCAGCCGGGGATTGAAACACCGACTTTCCAGTTGGTGGACGACCTGCTCTACCCTCTGAGCCACAGCCGCCCCAAAGTACACACCTGAGAATTTCCATTTCTTGCTACCTGACACTTCTACTCCAATATTACTCAAATATTGTACATTTTACTTCACTCCAATTATCTGACGACTTTTGGTATGAGTTACTTTACCCACTAAGACTTTACATACAAAACACACATTTCTAAAATACTGGTGCAAGTTTAAACTACCCAACGGTATATAAAATAGTTGACGTATTTGATTTGACTGACAATGACCAAACAGCCCATCAACTGTTATTAACTGTAATCAACTGTATTATTTGTGATTCAAATGTTAAATATGGGAGCACTTCAGTACGTGACATGACCTTTTTCCAATTTAAATAATATATATAAGAGCACACAGAAAAATAAGAAATCCAGAAATCTCTATTGAATAACCATATTAGAAATGGATATTGCTTTTATTAAAAAGTCAATCTTGTGCCCATAATACCTCTTGAAGTCACACTTTTATGCTTTAGTGATGAAGCAAATGGAGACTGTAGCAACAAAATAAAATAACAATATTAATATTTTTATTCCAGTTATGTCCACAATTTGTTTTAATCGCGTAGTCTGTCTCACAGGATGTACACTGTTCGTAGAAGCCTGCTATTGGCCGCCTATTTCAGACATAATTTTCAGCTGCTATCCGCAGGCTCCGGTTTTGCAAGGGCACTGTTGCTGCATCCTGGGCTTATCTTTTAGAGCGCAGATCTAGCACAGCGCTAAAACACACACCTCTGGAAATAGGTCTGGCTTTATGAGACTACTAACTGGTTTCACACTACCCAGCAAACTGCTATCTTAAACTCCATTTTTACACCAAATGTTTTAAAGCTGAAGTAGGAAGGAATAGAACAAATATGACTAAAGAGAAGTTATTTTTTATAAAATTGTCATGATATCCTGACAGTAGGGCAAGAGACAGGTAATCTGAAAAAAATATGTCTCTTTGCTCGTAATGGCATCTGCGAGATTTCACAGACTGAAGGAAAACAACCAGTCAGAGCTGATCAGTTGACCAAAATGATCCTCACATCAACAGGAGGCTGACTGTTGTTGACTTAATGGCCAGGTGTCACTGTTAACAAGCAATTTCTGATTTTTACATTTAGCCTCTTCATGTCAGATGTTCCTGGGAAAAATGGTTTTAAAAAAATGACAACACAAAACTCGTAAAACATGTTTAATCCCTCTTTAATTTGCAAAAACATGAAAAACAGCAATATGTGAAACAGTCAAAGTTTCTGTCCTTTGCTAATCAAAGGCATCCACCTGTTACAGAAACCTGATCGCGAGCATCAAGGACAGTCATTTTGTAAAGATCTCCCATTTTTAAAATACATACTAACAAGTAAAGTTCAATTCTTCCTTCAGTGAGCCATTTCAAATACATTATACAGGGCTACCAAAGCCAGAAATTCAACAGTAGAGGTGAGAAAATCTGAAAGAGGAAATCAAGGAGGACTATAACAAGAGTCGTCGAGGCATTTCACACTGGAGACTTTACTTCAAACATACAGCAACCCTTCCAAAACACACATATGTCACATTAGCACATCTGCATCATTACTGTTCGTACTTGCCACAAGCCTTTAAAAATCACACAGCCACACAGATCTGATTGCTAGAACACGACAAGAAAAGCTGAGTGAATGCACATGCTGCCGCTTATCCGTTCTCCTATCCAACTCACTGAACCATGATGCTGAGCTCCACTGATCAGTCTAAAACACAGTGTTGCTTATTAAATTATTGAATCCATATCAGCAGCTAAGGAGGAGATGTGGGTGAGAAGGATTCAAGAGTTCTAGTTATGCCAGTTTAAAAAAATTGCAACTTAATATCAGGAAGATGTCCCTAAGATTTCATACATTCACTGCCTGATGATTAGATTAACTCAAGAAGGAACAAACTCACCAACTGTAAAAGGAAACTTAGCGCCTGCTGTGCTCGTGTGGGTCAGAACTTACAAGTGTGTTTGTCTGGCCACACCCCAATCAGTGATGTCACAACTGCTGTTTTCAAGGGGCCTCAACACCTGGTACAACCTCAACTGGTGCAGGGGCCTCAACAACTGGTACAACCTCAACTGGTGCGGGGGCCTCCTCAACAAGTGGCACAACCTCAACTGGTGCGGGGGCCTCCTCAACAAGTGGTACAACCTCAACCGGTGCGGGGGCCTCAACAAGTGGTACAACCTCAACTGGTGCGGGGGCCTCCTCAACAACTGGTAGAACCTCGACTGGTGCGGGGGCCTCCTCAACAACTGGTAGAACCTCAACTGGTGCGGGGGCTTCCTCAACAACTGGTACAACCTCAACTGGTGCGGGGGCCTCCTCAACAACTGGTAAAACCTCAACTGGTGCAGGGGCCTCCTTAACAACTGGTACAACCTCAACTGGTGCGGGGGCCTCCTCAACAACTGGTACAACCTCAACTGGTGCAGGGGCCTCCTCAACAACTGGTACAACCTCAACTGGTGCGGGGGCCTCCTCAACAACTGGTACAACCTCAACTGGTGCGGGGGCCTCCTCAACAACTGGTACAACCTCAACTGGTGCGGGGGCCTCCTCAACACCTGGTACAACCTCAACTGGTGCAGGGGCCTCAACTGGCTCCACTGATCAGTCAACATCTATCAAAATACCCACTGCGACATCACCAACAGGGGAGTGGCCAAAGGGAAATTTAAACCCAATGAGAGCAGAGCAGCAGTTCTCTGTTTAAGGGTTAAATTACCATTTACAAAAGAAGAAAAGTAAAGGGAAATCGATCAAATTACAGCTTCAGAAAAATAAGAATGTGCTCATTTTGAAGCCACTGGCTTAGCAACTGTTGTTGGCTTAGGAACTGTAACACTGTGATTGCATCAAGACGAGGTCTGTAGTGTCATTGTAAAGACTGAAAACATGAGGAACAGTGAGGTAGCAAGGTAGCTTCTGTACATGGGCCGTTGAGCAAGTGTGCTAAGTGTTTCTTCATAGCACAGCAGGTGTTTCCAGCTGTTCATTTTCACACCGGGAGGAAAAACCTGAGGTTGGGTATTGTAAAAAATGCTGGTGAACAAAAACATCCCTTGCTTCTTTAAAATGTAACACTAATTTCACATTACAAGTGGCTGAGATTGGGTGAACAGGACATGGTGAGTATCAAGGTATTCCACTGGAGTGAGTTTTGAGGCAGTACACACTGTAACAGTAAGAAAAAACGGGTGACTGAATGGCTCAGTTTTGTCCACAGCAGTAAACAGGTTGTAATTCACCTAAGTAACAAGAACAGTTATTGAGGCTAATAAAAGATATACCAGAGATTGACTGGGCTCATCTGGGACAACAGACATCAAGACATGCAAGTCAGTGTGAAGTGTCAAAGTAATGAGCCATATGTGCACAACTAGTATGTTGGGATAATGGTTCCATAAAGCAGGTATTGATCTAAACACTGTTCAGGATGTGTATCTTGGAACTACATGTTAGTGCTTTGCGTTTTTATGGATTACGGGAGGAAGGGAACATGTTGGGCAAAGGCACATCCTCTTCTGCTGGACAGAAAGTCATCACTCAGGAGCTGTTTACTGTGATGGAGGACAGAAACACAAAAGTCAATAGTACTGAACATTGTCTATATATGAACACATTCCAATATGAGTAGATTTAAAAGAAAAAAACTATTTTACATCCCTACAGGTATTTACTGTATAGGAATGTGGATGTGAAGGTGGTGGTGGGGGATGTTCACTTTTAATGACAAGTAAGGCATGACCACAGCCTACTCTACCATGGTAGAAACAATCAAAGGCTCAGTACCTTATTGGAACTACTGCATTTGCATCCTAAGAAGACGTCGTCTACCCTGAGTAGCAGAGTTTAAAAATCCATGTTAGAGATTTTTTAAAAGCCCACACTGATTGAGAGCAGGGGTGAAAATTTCATTGCATATGTCATTATACTGAATTATCCTGATAATAAAAATTGGTCTCGTCAACCCTTTCCCAAAACACTTATTTGCAGTCTGAAACCAAGACTGGGGCATATGAGAAATACGCTCTAGTCACTTATAAACTTAATGACATACGTACGTGGATTAATCAATCTGAGATCAGTCTAAAATCAAAGTTATCTGGTACCTCAGAAGCAGGGGCATCTTTGTCGTCTGGAGCTGGGATGAGTCTACCAGTCATGGATCCCACTCCCAGCACCTTGGGCCGTTTTTCAGCTTTAGGCGTTCCTTCCAGAACCACAACAATGTATTCTCTTTTGGGACTTTCAGCAGCTGCGTCCTCAACCACAGGGCTGGCTACTTCTGCAGCAGGAGGTGCAACTTCTTCCTCAACTGTGGTGGTGACTGGTTCTTCAGCTAGAGCTGAGGTAACATCAGGTTCTACTGGTGCAGGGGCCTCCTCAACAACTGGCGCGACCTCGACTGGTGCGGGGGCCTCCTCGACAACTGGCGCGACTTCGACTGGTGCGGGGGCCTCCTCGACAACTGGAGCGACCTCGACTGGTGCGGGGGCCTCCTCGACAACTGGAGCGACCTCGACTGGTGCGGGGGCCTCCTCGACAACTGGCGCAACATCGACTGGTACGGGGGCCTCCTCGACAAATGGAGAGACCTCGAGTGGGGGGGGGGGGTCCTAGAAAAAAAGAGGGAACTTAAAAGGGGGGGGGTTTCAAAAAGAGATCGACTGGTGCGGGGGCCTCCTCGACAACTGGAGCGACCTCGACTGGTGCGGGGGCCTCCTCGACAACTGGAGCGACCTCGACTGGTGCAGGGGCCTCCTCGACAACTGGCGCGACTTTGACTGGTGCGGGGGCCTCCTCGACAACTGGAGCGACCTCGACTGGTGCGGGGGCCTCCTCGACAACTGGAGCGACCTCGACTGGTGCGGGGGCCTCCTCGACAACTGGAGCGACCTCGACTGGTGCGGGGGCCTCCTCGACAACTGGAGCGACCTCGACTGGTGCGGGGGCCTCCTCAACAACTGGAGCGACCTCAACTGGTGCGGGGGCCTCCTCGACAACTGGAGCGACCTCGACTGGTGCAGGGGCCTCCTCGACAACTGGCTCGACCTCGACTGGTGCGGGGGCCTCCTTGACAGCTGCAGCGACCTCGACTGGTGCGTGGACCTCCTCGACAGCTGCGGGGACCTCCTCGACAGCTGCAGCGACCTCGACTGGTGCTGGGGCGTTCTCAACAGCAGCAGCGACCTCGACTGGTGTGGGGGCCTCTTCGACAACTGCAGCGACCTCAACTGGTGCGGGGGCCTCTTCGACAACTGCCGCGACCTCGACTGGTGCGGGGGCCTCTTCGACAACTGCCGCGACCTCGACTGGTGCGGGGGCCTCTTCGACTGGTGCGGGGGCCTCTTCGACTGGTGCGGGGACCTCTTCGACTGGTGCGGGGACCTCTTCGACTGCTGCGGGGACCTCTTCGACTGCTGCGGGGACCTCTTCTGCAGGCTTAATATCCTCCTCAACTGGTGCACTTACTTCAACAGGCTGTGCCTCTACTGGTGCCAGTGACTCCTTGAGGTCTTCAACAGCGGTTACCAACTCTTCCTTTACTTCAGTTATCGTTGGTACCTCTAGAGTAGAGGCAGCTGCCAGCGGCACTGAAACACAAAATCCAGCCATCCAAATATAACTGATGCTCAAGTTATATTTTCCCACACATAGCTCCCTCAACCTGTGGTGGTTAGGTAAAGGTAAGATTTGTGAGACCCTTTTAGGGATAGAGGATCTAGCGCCAGTAACTCTATCTGGTGGATTGTGACTACATGCATGTGCAATGTCAAGCCCAGCAGTAGAGAAAGTTGAAGAGAAACAAAAGGTGCAACAGTAAAGCAGTGGTAGTCACTAGAGGCATTGTTGTAGTGCCACAAACGAATGAAGATCTTCCATGTAAGAATAGGAAAAATATACATCTTCCCACAGACAATCTACACAGACAAAAGCATAACAGCACAGCTATTAATAATGGGTCGATTTTGGTGGATTTTGGGTTCACTGCTTTAAAATCTTGGAAATTTTTTGCAAGAAATTTGTTAATCTGAGGAGAATCTTACAGCGTGCCCAATATTGGAATTTTGAGGTTAATACAAATACAGAAATATCAGATAATAACATATATATATATATATATATATATATATATATATATATATATATATATATATATATATATATATATATATATATATATATATATATATATATATATATATGTGGGGCAGTTTTAAAATAAACAACATTTTATAATAAAAAGGATTTGATTATTAAAGATGTGTTGTCAAGGATAGAGCATGTACTGGTTTGGAAATTTTATGGTTGAAAAAGAACTCGTCAGTCCTTTCTAGTAGGAAAACGATCCATTTCAGTACTGTAGTTTCTTGGTACAAATTCACCAAAATATAAAGCAGTACAGATATACCATATCTGTGAAGAGAAGGAATCTTTAATACATATAGAACATACTGTAGGTTATAATGGACTCATCTCCCTAAAAGTGCAAACCATGCAAAACGTTAAGGTTGTCTTAGTGAATAGAGAAGTCCCAGTGCAGCCAAGAAGAGTTGGGTGCAGAAAGCAGTGAAAAGGAAAGTCAATGTATTTTAAATGCATTTATTACGTGAGTGTTTTAAATCAGTCTGATTAAAAACCTCACTTAATAAATAAGAGCAAGCTTGCATCTTTAAGTTCACTGAAGACACTGAATATGAGAAATTAATTGGAAAAAAGTATATGTATATTTTTGAATTGGAACGAATGGCTAGTAATGTCCTTACTTAAAAGCTCAATATAAATTGCGGCAAAAAGACCAATTGAGACAAATTAAAGACGGCAGTAAACCTTTCCGCTTTGATAAAAGTTTTATTGTGTGACTTGATGAATTAGCGTAAAATGTTCACAGCGCTCATTAACCGGTTATAAGCAAAATAAAAATATGATCACATATGGGTTGAATTGGTAACCTAATGAGTTCTTATGAGTTTCACATTACACTTAAGGAGTAGAACACACGACAGCATTTACAGAGTTTGTACGGAGCCATCTCATCTTGCTTTAGGATACACACAACTGCTCATTACAGAGGTTTCAATGAAATACAGGGGTCAAATCTTGTAATATAGCATTACGGCCTTCACAAAAAAAATATACCAATGATATCACAGCATTTTGAAGGTTCTTGCTTGTTCTCTGCTTCTCCATTTACCTGTGTGTGGTTGGTTGAACCTGATATCAGGCTTGCGCTACTCTAGGGAATTAACTGATTTTTAGTCATGTTAACTGTGCAAAATAGGAGTTAATCTGTATGAAAGTTTCTATTAACAGTGATCACATTTATTTCACCCATAACTGCAAATGAGAGTCATATAAAGACCTCACTGTCACTTTGTAAATGTCAAACTGTAGTGTGCAGCTGTAAATTAAGAGGAACCTGCTTAGAAGCTGGTCCCATAACCATATGAACAAATATAGACAAACCCAGTGTTCTACACTGCAAACCAGAAAAACCTCAAGTCATCCTTATGAGAAGAAATGCATACTTTGCACAGTGCTGCCCTCTATGCCCACTCCAATAAATACAAGAGAAAATAATATACATCTTTAGGAAGACAAAAGCGAATGTTGAATAAGAGGTGAAGCCAGGCCCTGAGGAGAAGCAGCTAGCCTTGATGGCTTTAGACGGTGAGTTACCAGTGTTATTGTTCTCAGCGTAGTGAGGAAGAAGAAGACGACCTGCTATTAGTGGCTCTTTAGTTTACGAGGACTAGAGATAGTCAAGTGTGTGTCTGGTGGTGTGTGCATCTCCCTGTAGTGAGTGTGTGGAACCTCAGGCCTCAGAGGCAGCTGCCTCCTCTTCCTCAGGTGAAGGAGTCGTACCGTTGCTTTCGGGCTCCTCAGCGGCGACGGCGGCTGGTTCTGCAGCATCCTGGGCAATCTCCTCAACAGCTTCGGCAATGTGAGCCACTTCTTCTGCGACCGTCTCCACTTCGTGCGCAGCCTCAGCAACCTCCTCCGCCACCTCCGCAACGACCTCGGCAACTTCGGCGACTACCTCGGCGGCTGCCTCCGCTACGGTCTCTGCCTCGCCATCAGCAGCTTCCTCTTCGCCAACCTCAGCCTCCCCTCCAGCCTCCTCGGCTGCCACCTCCTCCTCGGCTGCCGCCTCCTCCTCCTCCTCCTCTCCACCTAGAACACAAGAAGCAGAAGGAGTGTATCAGCCGGAGCAATGGTCCGAATCACAAGGCTGACAGATGCTGTTATCTACTATAGTAGTCAGCCACCCACCCTAAACACCATCACTGGTGCAGCCACTGTGTGTTTTCTACAGACACATGCAGTTTGAAAGGCTGCATATCAGAATATAAAACATCACTCTTCAAATGTGACATATCTTGATTAATGACTAAAAGCAGCAGTATACAAGACTATTAATATATCATCAGTAGCTGGGTTTCCATCCAAAGTGTGTTAAACTACGCAACATTTAATCAAATGTTTTGCAAAACCTACAAAATGTTTATTTATGCTCACTCAAACATAGTAGGGCCGGAGCAACCTCTCATTTTACAGCTAAACAAGGACTACAAGATGTTTCTGAGAAATATGCACTACTAGATTTGAATAATAGATTCGAATTTGATCAGCGCTGCCTGGTTTGACCGTTGATTGCCTCCGTTGAATTAACAACCAACAGGAACGCTCTCTCTCTGAAATGACCTTTGATTGGCCAAAGTCTCCCATCAAAAGCCATGATGAGGTGCAGAAATCTACAATACGCTGAAAGGGTATTATGGATTATTTTGCCTACTGCAGGATTAAGTGGGGATGTTTCATGCTTTATTTACCTAGAGTCAAATAACTTGTTCTCTTCATTGATGCAGTGAAAAGGAGGAAACTAGGGTTCTGTGCTAAACATATTAACTATCTGAGAAGTGATGTGTGGTAGCATTTTGGGTTCAATACAATGGGTGGAAAAAATCTTGGATAAAAGGTCCATCCTGACAGTATTAAGCCAAGTAACTTACTATACGTGGCTGTCAGTGGAATTCATTTCAACAATGTGTGTTCGTTCTCATTCAAATGCTTTTTAAAAAGTTACAGCTCTACAGAGTGGATGACAGAAACACACATGCTGAATATCTCAGATCTGTCAAATGTAAGGTGCTTTCAGACAGTGAGCGGTCTCCATTGCTTTCAGTGTCAACACGACAGCAGACCTCACAGCTCTTCGCCGCTGCACTCAGAGCTTGTGAAGGTTCATCTTCTTC